>CM028930.1:16472500-17672500 GCA_016801845.1 Polydactylus sextarius | reverse complement strand
GGAATGAGTAAACAGCTTCAATGCAGAATGTACATGATTCTGGTTTTTTGTTCTTCACTTTAAAAACTATTTGAAAATCCAGTTGGAGAACAATAACACTATCTTAAGTTTACACTATTATTACTATTTCCTGACTGTGTTGACAGCTGAGGCCTATCCTGTGGCTTTGCTGGAGGCAGGTTAGGTAGACATGAGTATTTGTCATATAAATCTTATGCGATGATGAATGAATCACCTCGTACGTCTGCATCATGAATCCCTGTTGCTTTCCCTTCCTCTTCTCCTCCCCCTCTATTTTCTTTCTCTTTCATGCCACTTCTGATTTCTCATCTTCGTTCTTTTTCTACAATACCAGCTGTCGCCTTCTCCTCATTTCTTTCACAACCCTGACCTTCATCTTCTTTGTCCATCTATTTTTCATTCTGGCTTTATTACTGTAAAAGAAAAAAAAAAAGAAAGAACTGTCAAAGTAAGAGTTCTGTCTCTGAGACTTAGGTTACTTCTGGATTTAAATTTAATATGTTTTGTTGGACAGTTTGCCTGAAGATATATAAGGAGAATGTAAGAGAGCTGTTTAAACTACGACTGAAAATAACAGCCTGACTGGAAATGACATCTTATTATATCTGATCTTTAATAATTGAAGTTCTACAAATTAATCCTCTCTCTCTCTTTGGACTCTAGTTGTCATCTCTGAGCCTGATGCTACTGTACATGTCATCTTTTTTAAACCTTCAGCTACATAACAGGAACAGTAATCTGGTGTGATGACACTTAGCGAGCTAAAAGCTTTACACTTGTCAGCTCCTAGAGAAACCTCCTGAGGAGTTCATCTGAGCTCATGTGCTACAGAAACATCGGGTTCGGTTCTGTGAGAGTGCGATAACGTTATGAGCAAAAGCAGTTAGCTGATGTCTTTTATTTTTGGTGGGAGGGTTGAAATGCGCCGAACACCTCATTTGTACAAGCACATGAGGTTGGAGTTAGCAGCAGCGGGGTAAACACACTCATGAGCGCACATGCAGTTTAAAAAAAAAAAAAAAACAGCCCGAGAAGCACAAGACGGCATGGTGTGCGTCAAAATTCACCTTGAGGGGCTGCATGCCACCTGCTGAGGGACATTTGAATGCAAAAATAAGGCATCACTACTGACTCATGATTTGTGGGAGGGAGAAACACAGACGGCTCTGACGTAAAGCATCTGTGATTTTGAGGCTACTTTTACCACAGACTGAAATTTAACTTCCAAAGAAACCTCCTCTCTAAGTCTTTTTGCTTATCTGGACAGATCTCAGCATGGTTTAACTCAAGCTGCCCACAAATATACTTCATTTCCTTGCCGTTCAGATTAAAAAGAAAACTTTCTTTTGCACAAATCTGTTTTTTTTAACAGTATAATTTCATAGCCTTGTAACTTATTGAGTAGGTAGTGTTGTGTAGGCTATTTGAAGGAATGATGTTTGAAAAGAAAAACAAACAAAACAGCAAAACCGAACTGAGCTAAAGGGAAACAGGAGCTATATGTTGGCTGCTGTTTCAGCGATATTGAATGTGATTGTAGATAATGCCATCCAGAGACCCATTTTGAGAAAAAAACAGTGAGATTTCCACTCTGAAGCATTTTATCTTGCCCACAACAGTGTGACCTGCTCACTGTGCCCTGCAGGCTTTCAGATTTAGATCAGGAAAAAACCCTGACTCTCATCTCATCTGCCTAGGCTGCTATCGGCACGCAACAAATCTGACATATGAATACATTCTTGTGCACGAAACGGACAGTAACATTTTCACACGTGGCCACAGTGGTCAGCGACAAGACAGAGTATCTCCATTAGTATCAAAGTGGCTCTGTCCACCCTAACAGATGGGTCTGCTTCCTCCAAGGTGGGCAACGTGATTTATTTTATCCCCACTGTACTTTTGCTTTATCTAATTGGACCAACCATGCCCAGGAAGCAGGCTAGTAAATCATGTCACTTATGTATTTATAGTTGAGGTCATGTAACACTAGTGCTGATGGCAGCAACATAACATCTATATATGACACCTGTTACTATGCCAGCTGCTGGCAGGATGCCCAAAAAAATGTAATGGACGCTGAGAGTTAATATGGAAAAAAAAAAAAAAACAATTCAAATTAAGCACTTGAAGATTATACGTTACTGCTTTGAGTATGACTGTGACATTTTACAACTTTATGGACTCTCATGCTGGATATCTCAGCTCTGACCAAAGGTACGGAAATGAAAAGTCTTAAGTGATGACAGCTGAGGTAAAAAATCACCCTCACTGCTTCAGCTTCACTGCTCCACATTCCTGATTTGGCCAGACACCAGAGTCATGGTGGTGGTAACCACTCTGGACAGTGTCTGAATATAGGGAAGACACATTCCTGGCGTTCCTGTGATGCTGCGTGGTTGCCTCTCTGGCGTCGATATCTGGAACAGAGGCTCCCCTCGGTATGACTCCCTGGGGAGCTGAACTTCCTTTGCATGACTCAGAGCAGATTCCCAGGATTTAATTTGCAAAATTAGTGATGTCACAACTGAGAGGATGAAGTTCAAGATGCGAACAGTAAACCAGAATTCTGATAGTTTTTATATTGAATTGAACTGGATTTTAGCAAATGTCATACACGACCAATGCAAATAAAAATCTCTGAGGACTCCGGAGGTTTCCACTCAATAAAATTACAATAAAACAGAAATCTGAGTTTTGTCAGAATTCACACACAGAATTAAACATATGCCTGTGAAATTAAATAAAATAAAACCACTCGACTGATATTTGTTCTCACTGAGGAGGGGTTTTTAGGACAATTAAGGACTCAATAACAATAAAAGAAAAAAAAAAAAAAGTAATGACATTAGCTTGATGGCTTTTATGAGCACTGGCGGCTACAGTATTCCAAGGGGAAATTTTAACAGAACTTGTACGGAGCTGCCAGGAAGGCGCCCAGTGATATCAAATATAGAGACGACTTGTGTTTTCATACTGTGTGTGGATGAACTTTTAAAACTGTTCCTGTCATTTTTTGATAATTATTTAAGCTGACAGGTCAATAACGGAAATATATAAACATGTCTAATGTGTTTCTTTTATGTGACTATTTCATGTACGTTAAATTAGAGACGATATGAAAAATTCATCTAGACACCATAATCTCTATATGGATATACAGATGACATCTTCATATTTTTACTATATGCATGACCTCAGATGCACATGTGACTGTGATGTGTTTCATCATGGAGCTTCAGGCGGCAGGGAGCTGCCTGCTGCTGTCACTGCTACACTAGCCAGTGATGATAGGTGATGTGTCCCTTTTTTAGAACCCATAAAAGAAGTCCTGCATGCTATTAAGCATGCATCAGCGCTCCGCGTTGGCTTTAAGAGCGGGATGTTGGAACGCAGCGCCGTGAACTTGTGTTCTCAATCCTCTCTGTCACATGAAATGAACAAAACCCTCCCCTGGATGACTCAAGTTTACAAAGTTGATTCACGGCCTGTCTGTTTCAGTTCTTGTGGGACAAGGTCGTCTAAAATCCTCTAAACCTAAATAACTTATACATCCTGAACTAATCCTCCACCTCTGGCTGACTGCTAAATGTCTGGTGTCCCTCACAGGAGATGGAGGTTCATCTGTGGTCAACTCTTCATACAGAGGTGCTCTTCACCCTGAGCTGCTACAAGCAGATACTCTATATATTTCTTTTTTAATTCATAACCTAAGCACACAGTATTTTTTTTTTTTTTTTGGAGCCAAACACAATAGTTGTATTTTCTCGACTGATTGACTTTTATTTTCTGGTTAAGATTTAAACATGGACATTTTTGGAACATAATAATTATGGTAAATGTGTAATTAGAAATGGTAAGACATTGAGAAAATGAACTCCCAAACTTTCTCTTGTCTAAATTAATATTTAATCACAAGAAAAAAATAAACTGAAAATACACACAAGCTCACATTATATTATAAAAAAACCCCAAAAAACTATTGTCCGTGTGTTTATCTCCTAACCTACACATGTGTCAGTGTGATTAGATAATGATGCTCATGATTGTGTGTGTGTGTAAATGTTTTGAGAGTGTATGTTTCAGGAAGTGAGAGCTTCATGGGAAAGGAATGCACGAAGAACATTTCTGTCCAAGGCAGCTGTGCCTGAGAAGAACGAGTGAGAACAGTGTGGGAGACTGAAATTCTCCTCAGTCTGCCAAAACAACACACACACACACACACACACACACACACAAATCATTTTCCAGGCCATTGCTTTCTGCTTATGATGACAAAAGGAGTTGCTTCTCTATCTTATTACCTTTCAGGAGCCTTGATTACACTTGATTACATATCTATGTGTTATAATTAATTATTTAGCTGGGGCAACGCAATAGAAATAAATAAATTTTGATATTTCAATCATTTAATTCTTTTCAACAAGTTAGTTAGTTTTTTTCCATTTTGCAATCCTACAGTCATTACTGTAAAAGTCTTTGACAAATCTTCTGCATATCTTCCTTTTCATCTCCAAAAGCAACTGTCTGCTGCTGCACTATGACTGTAAAAACTGACAATTAAATTTAGAGACAATGACTGAAAACAGCTGCTGCTTTTCAGAGAAATTCGCAGCTTTTTATCAATTTCTCTTTTATTTCACTTGTTTCTCTCTTGTGGTCTTGAACCAAGACGACTGGTTCTTGTTTGACTGACCTTAGTGGTTTTTCTCACTGACTGTAATGAGATTGTTCTAAGATGGTTGATAAACTTCAGCCTTGTGGAGAGATAAGAAATGTTGCTTCAATGACATGAAAAAAAAGCTGGACAAAGTTTATGAGACGATATTCAACCCAGTGTGATTTTCTCACCAACTTAACTAGATGCGGTATTATGGCCGACGTCCCATTTTGGTCGTTTACTGCTCCAACAATGCAGCGTCACTGAGCCCTTCAGCTCTTTACTGAGAGGGAAATGATGCGTTTTCCATTTCAAGCAGTTGCAACAGTGAAGCTGCTTTAAAAAGGAAACCAGCTGTGTTTGAGCCAAAGCTGAAGTGGACAAAGGTGCTCCTTTCCAAAAAAAAAAAGAAAAAGAAAAAATAAATAAATAAAAATGAAAAGCTCTTCATAATGAAAATATATGATGAGAAATGACAATGCCCAAGCATGAGCCATATTTCTGAATCAAAAGTCAAAGTCTGTACAAGATCAGAAGGAATCATCCAAATGAGGTTTGTTGTGCTGCAGTCGATACTGCTGAGTCAGCACTGTACCAGTAGTCCTACAAGCTTATAACCTGATTTGACAACACAATATTAAACTCCCATCGATAGATGAAGAAGGTAATAGAAAAGTTACACTTCTGTTGAAGGTTTAGCTGCTCATGCTGAAGTAGCTAGATCCTGGTGCCACATATTCTTTTAGAAATCATTAAAGCTTCATTCATTGACGCTATGAACACAACACTGATATCACACTGACATAATATTCTATGAAACAACATTAGCATTCATTATCATGTTTGACTATATTCATCAGCTAATGACTAGACATGTACAGCCACCTGCTGTGGTTCAATTGAACACTGATGGTATAGGTGTAGGTTTGCCACTACTTCAAGACCTTTCACATTATACATTTCACATTTATAATTTCATCCATTGTTAATACATTGTTAAAAAAAAATATTGGTTAAAGCAGCATGAAGAGGATACTCAGAGTCAAGAGGTGCATATTTAATTTCAGAACGTTGGCAAAAAGCAAAGTAACTGAAAAGTAATATGGGATAAAATGGTTGAATATTCAATTATTCAACATCCAGATGAAACAGATGATTTGGTGTTTAAAACAATTATTTAACATGATAACTGTTCCCCAAGGAGAGCACTAACCACTGAGCTATTTTAAGTCAAATCAGAGGTCTCTGTTGTCCTCAGGCCAATGAAGACGTGCTGTTCAACTCACACCGCTGTCATTAGTTCAAAGTAACCATCTTCCTAGAGGCGACGCTATTCCTGCCTGGCAGCTTCACAACAGGACGCGGACTTCATCACGCACACAGCACATACAAAAAAGGAAACGTGTGCACAAACACCAAAACGTAAGCCAAAGGAGAGAATAGAGTCTGTCAGTGTGTCTTCCTTCTTTGTGTGAATACACATCAACACAGAAACACTCCAGTAAATGTGTGTGTGTGTGAAGAAGTCCAGAAGTTGGATGCTGACATACCACACACTATAAATATTCTTCTAAAGCTTTGTTTCCTTGTCCAACTTCCCACAACCACAAGCCAAAATATCTTCTTCCAGATTCAGGCACCTGTGATTTTGCCTTCTGAAAAAAAAAAAAAAAAAAAAAAAAACGCTTGTGTGATGAAAATTAGCCAATTTAATCAAGCCTTCACGATCTTGCAAATTCCCTGGGGATGCTGAAATGTAATTTCTAAATCAAGCCTCATAGTAATGTTCACAGACTGCACGTGTCATCAGTTTTCTCATGAGCCCCTCCCTTCCCCTCATATAAATGTGATCTGTGCCACAGATTAATACCAGGAAGTGCTTACTCAAGATATTGAGGGAAAAATAATGTGACGATGTCTAAAAGGATGGAATCAAAATGCTTAGAAGTCAGTGGTAAATAACATCAGCAGAGCAAGATGAGTTTCCCACTGTTGATTAATGTGTAAATCCTCTTACATTGTGGTATATTGCTGCCAGCCATCGCAGTGAAAATACATAAATATTAATGAGTTTACGATCTGCCACGCACTGACACACCATGTTGTGTAGACACAAATATGGTTATTGTAACTAAAGCGATGTAACGTACACAAAACTCAATCTGGAATGCACCAATCATAAGTTTTGATTGATTGATTGATTGAAGTGATTATTTTGAATGTGCAAACAAAAACAATAATAATATATATATTACTAATATATCATAATAGTAAAAGTATGACAAAATATTTGAACGTAAGACATAGAAATACATATTTGAAAAGGAGTGAGAAGAAGAATAACTTATAAACTCCCACACCTTTTCTTTAAATAATAAATGACAATACCAAGCTTCCTTGTAACTTTTTTAGATCATGTTCATGTCAGATGTTCAGACACACACACACGCTAGAAAAGAAACAATAACGAGTAAAAATAAAAACAGAGACAATATCCTCATACCACTTAGTGCTACCTGACACCTCCCTCATCCCTAAACCTCTTAAAAATAGTGTCTTTGTATCTCATTTTGAACTGTTTCATGTTTGGACACAAAAACACAAAAACTTTTCCTCACTGTCTGAAATAAAGTTAGATTAAAGTTAAATTTTCCCCTTAAATTATGACTTCTATGTGTCAGTATGGCATACACAACAGAGATCCAATAGTCGTATTTATCAGCTACTTGGTTAAAATGATTTTATTTTACTGTGTCGGAAACTCAGTTCAGGGTTTCTTAAGGTTTTATGGTTTGTATTGAGACAGGTGAAAAAAATAAAAATAAAATAACTGACGTGGAGGATTTTCATATTAAAAAAAACAAAAAACAAAAACAACAACGGAAACAAAAACTTATTTTACTCCAAGTAACACATGGAAAGAAAAAAGACAAAAAACAAAGTCTTTAAGGCTTGAAGACTGAGAGCTACGAAAAGTGAAAATAGGTTACATTTTTCAGTTTAAAGACACAAAGAAAACACAGTTAAATTGCAGATTTTACCAGCAATTGTTATGTAACTGCACTGAGTCATGAACAGCTCTGACAGCAAAGCAGATATACACCTCAGGAGAGTCCTTACACTCCACTGTAGTTCATCTATTTCGGTGGGTCATGTGGTACGTCCTATAGAGGTGAATATAGGTATCATGTCAGAGCTGAAGTGAACTGAGAATGACAAGGAACTCAAGTGAAACCTCCTCCTAATTTATGGAAAAATAAATGAGGAGATACCTCAGCAGTTAATGAATAAACATGTACATCATTTTCAAACATACACACAAAAGAAAAAGATAAGTAATGTTGGCTGTATCCCTGTTTCTGCATTGCATTGTATCACTGCTGACACCAAAGCCTTTAAAAGCTTTCCACTTTCTTTGTGTATAAATTGTGCATGTGCATGGTGCAGAGTTTGGGAGAGATTTTATACGTTTTTTTTTTTCTTTTCATGACCCACTAAATTTTATGATGGGCTAGCGTGACATATTTTCACAACATATGCATGATGCACTGACATGTGTGCACCCGCGCGTCTGTGTGTGAGTGTGTGCTTTGTGAAGAATGAGATCTGGCTCAAACACATACATTCATACGCACTCTCTGATAGGCAGGTCAACGAACGTAGGCAGAGAAGTGGCGCACACAGACACTAAAAGCTTTCTACTACATCCTTGGTGGTTCTGTCAGCATGAGTAAGTGTACTCCATCTCACACCGTTCTCCAGATAGAGCCATGATTTCCCCTGGCGTCACACACTCAGTTCCCAATCACTCCACACATGTCAGACTTAATAGCATCTGCTTCGACACACGCGCACGCCCCCACGTGCCTCTCTCACACATACACACACACGCGTGCACCTGTAAATACGCTACACATATGTGAAGCCAATCTTATATCCTCCTACACACATAAATGCTGGAGGAGCTGAGAGTCTCCCTCTCACTGGCAATATGCTGCCGCAGTGTATGTGGGTTTGTGGGCGACTGAGGGCGTAGAGTAGTGGGCTGCTGTACCTAAAAACAAGACAGAATGGATGGAAGCCAAATGAGGGAGGAGGAGAAGAAGAGAGAGAAACAGAAAGAGTGACAGAAAGCAGGTGGGATGGATGATGTTTGTGCGCCTGCATGCGAAATGGCAGCAGTGAGAGACGTGAGAGGACAGTGACAGAGAAAGGGGGGGAGTCTGTGTATGAGGAAGAATAATGAGAAAGTTGTCAGTGTATAGTATGACAAAGAAAGAGGTAGGAGTGCAAGAAGAATTCATTATTAGTTGAGTACTTGACACCCCAGCCTTTTAATTTCCTCTCAAAATCATAATCATCAGTGTTTGAGATTTGGTGAACTGAACTTGTGTGAAACGAGTCAGATTTATGAGTATGAATGTGATTATATGTTCATGAATTTGCTCCTACACACATGCACAAACACAGGTCTGGATTTAGCAAAGCACAATGGGTGTAAATACAATGGAAGTGGAGTCAGCAGCACAAGCACATGTGATGCAGACACTGAAAAAGAGTTAGACAGTGCCTTAAGGAGCTTAGATTGAAGAAAAAACGATGATATGAAGGGATGGTGGTGGTGGTGGGGTTATAGGAAAGCAAAGAAAGCTAAAGTGTGGAGAGGAGTGAGAGAGAGGAGGGGAGGCTTGTGTCTGTATGCTTTGACTGAAACAGGCATTAATCCAGTAATCGTTTGGAAATGTTTTGCATATTTTGTGATTCTTCTCATGTACATAACAGACTATCATCTGGAACAAGTATGCAAGAGACCTGTCAAGACCCTGGAGACAAATACACTCGCACACACACACACACACACAAAGCAAAGACAAATTCTACAGCTGGAGGGTTAGTGCACATGTGACGAGAGTCTTTAAGTTTATCTGCTGCTTATGTCGAGTGTCGTCCTCAGTGCCATGAATGTCAGCAGCTCTGCAACAGGCTTTGCTACCATGTCAGCTCTTCACCACTTGCTACCAGAGCACACAGACAGGGGGAACCTTTAAGAGGCGGAGAGCCTGTAAATTAACTGCCTGTATTAAAGGAAAGGAAGAGAAGCAAGACCTCTTGTCCTTGTGATGCCATCCATTTATCACTCTTTCTCAATTTCTTTCTTCCTGTGTCTACCCTCTTCATCTTCAATCTCTGCTGTCTCTTTACATCTTCATATATTTCAACTCAGACGCCAGCTATATCCATCAAACATGGACAAACAGTTGCGAAAGTAAAAACGTGGGCACAAGGTGTGCAAGGTGAATACACAGACAATTTCACATAATGGACCAGACTGAACTGGAAACATGATCTGACAGCTTGTAAACAACAACATTGCAAAGGTGACATTTAAATGATTTGGTTTCTAGTGTGATGGGACTGAAATTCTTCCTGATAGTGGCTAAAAGGCAGCTATACCATTAGAGGCTATTGGAATTAATTATTGCAATAATGAATTAGAAAACATTCACTAAAAGCTTGAGACTGAGTACTTGTTCAATCAACTCTTTCTGAGCCTAAGCACTCTTTCATTATTAAGGAAATTCAATTTCTTTTACATGTATTAGCTTTGCATTTAGCTTCGACTAGCATAAAGATTGGAAACAAATAGCATGGCTCAGTCGAAATATAACAAATATCTGCTCTGCAGCACCTCAGATCATGTTCATCAATTAATCAATTAATAAGATTTATGCTAAAGTAATAAGCTGTCTGCCCCAGCTACATGTTCACAGAATCTTTTCATCTAACTCACAACAAGAACAGATATATTTCCCCAAAAGCTGTTTTGCTAACATATAGAAGGTGATATAAAGGGAAACACACAAGCACAAAAGAACATCTTGTCAAATGCAAGGGCAAACAAGAATTTATTGCCTTGTGGTTTTTTGCCTCCGCCAACTGGTCAAGCTTCAGTTTACATTCTTATCCGTCCACATTCATAATATATGTAGTGAAGGATGTGAAAGAATCTAATATAAAGTATTAAGTGCATTTTGTTTTAAGTAGCGCTCCAAATTCATGAATTGAGGCCAAAACCACCTTGGTTGACCACCACATTCTCATCAGTTTAAACGGGTGTTTGTGGCGAATGTCATGAAATTCCTCAAATACTGAGTGAAGAGTGACCTTTACTTTTGACCTTTGACCTCAACATTCATCCCAGTGAAAGCCTGTGCCAAATATGAACGAATATTCAATTTTCATTACAAATGTGCGTATTATTTTGCATTCATAAATGCTAATTCAAAACACTATACAACCGTTAAGTTGTGACCAGTCACGGACCGAATGTTAGACGTCACCCTTTACTGTTGCAATTTCACCTTTCAGTGTCACATCACAGTTGCAAAATTAAATTCCTGTGCTAAGCACACAGAGTGCGCACACTTTAGCTTTTTAATTTAATCTACCCAGTGACTGAAAAAAGGACGTTAGGCTGCCAAAAATGTACCTAAATTACTCTCTAATGAGGCTGCAGAATACACTTCCAAAGCAGCGGGTGATGAGATATTCACTGCTATAACAGAATATATCTCATTTGGAAGTGGTTACGGTGAATCTGATTGTATAAAAACAAATAAAAATCTCAAGTGCAGTAATGTTAAGCTGCAGTCTTTTAAATCTCTCAAAGTAAAACACTATTACCAGTCAGCCAGTAATAAGATGCTGCCTAGCAAAAAGCCATGTTTAACAGCTGCAAAGGGATTTAACTCGCTTCCTCGCAGTTTCATCTGTGTCACATTCTATCTTTAAAGAGCCGGGACTTGTTGGCATTTTCTCTCCGGAAATATCCAACCGCCTTGCCCAAGGGAAGCTTACCTTTACCATAATGTGTGAAAAATCATTTTGCGACAGTGTAGCTCCCAGTGTATGCGGCAGACAGTGGAAGTAATGTGAGGGGTAATCCTGAGGTCAGAGATTAAACAGGGTGAAGCATAGGTCAAACTGAGGCAACTGAGCACGATTATTTAGGGCTACTGGCTTTGAGACAATTTGTAGGGGCATTAGGGCAAAGTGGGTGAGCAAATCAATAACCATGTTAATTACATGTTAGTGAAAATCCAAGCCCATGTGATTTGTTGAATATTAGAACAAGAGAATGTGGTGGAAAACAACCACCACTGTTTGACCAACACCTTCCATAATTAGTTATGCATAACTAGGACTTCCTCTCCTATTCTACGCCACAAACGAGAAGAAGATTATAAACTAGCTGTTGAGCTGAGCTGGAGCTCGGACCAGGGGCCGCTCTCCTCCCAGATTTTGGGTAGATCGGGGATTTCAAAGTCAAGAAAGTTCAAAGCCTCAGGATGGGAAACGTTCAAAAGAACCACAGCCAGCCATGAAGTGGAGAGGAAAGGAGGGGGGAGAGCTAGCTACTTACAGTAAACTCTCCCACAGTCTGTAGAGAATGAGGTGGCAGGAAGGAGGTGGAGGTGCGGTGTAAAAAAAAAAAAGTGTTGAAAAGGTTATGCAAGTGAAATTAAGATGAGTTGAGACAATAAGAGGTGCTGAGCAGGTAGAATTTTGTTGGTGGGTGCAAAACTGAAAGTGAGAGTCTAAGTTTTGGAAGAGCAACTAATCAGTAAAACAGTGTGTGACTGATGCCTCGGTGCTGTTGTGTTCACCTTGGAGACTTACGACGATGGATTTTTTTTCTGTTAACAGTGTCTCTGGAAACGACGCTAACATGTTCTTACACCCACATGTGAGACCATTAAAATGTCTCCCTACTTCTCTTTTTGAAACTGAACATCCACCGACAAAAGTGCGCATACTGCACAGTGTAACTCTACAGAGACGGCAATGAAACTGCCAGTGTAGCGCTTTCTCAGGTGTCCATTTCTCTCTCTCTCTGTGCTACACAATGCCAATTCATTTGACACAATCAAACCATGGAAACACCCAAACACCCTTGGGACAGAGAACATCAATAGAATTTCCTTAATCTATGTGACTTCGGAGATTTACACTATAACTTGCAAACAATGCTGTTATGTGGATTTACTTTCTAAAAAAAAAAAAATACCTAATCTACATAACAGTACAGTTTATTGGTTATGTACTGCTTTGCATCTTTTTACACAATGCAGTGTCAGTGAAAACAGAGAACAGCTGTGATTTCCATCCATCAGCTTTTCAGAATAGCTCCACTCAAGTTATCTCTGTCAGACAGCAGAGCAGATCCCTGAGCCTGGATCTCTGCATCAAAAATTCATGTCTGGGCAAAGTATGAATTTCACTGCCTTTGCATTAACTTGCTCACAGAAGAAGATTTTACTGCTTTGCCTTTTGGTTCTGCCTTTTGTGTAGACACAGTACAAAGCACTGCAGAAAACAAAGAAAATCGAGAAGTCTTTCCCATTATGACTCATATTATGGTCTAGTACACTAACTTAGCTTAAGCATCGTGTCAGAGGAAAGACTACCTTTGGTACATGAGATTTATTCAGATGGTAGTTTTATTGTAGCAATAAACATGCTCATTTAATAAGTATCACAAGTGAACAAAAACAGTTTGTGTCATAAGGTTTTAACTAGAGTGCTAACTACTTATAACTCTTCTTCTGTGTCATTTAATAACAAAAACTACCTTCCTATGAGCTATTAGAGTTTAATATTATTCATTGTAGTAAATTATAATCCGATTTAATGTTCAATTAATTTTACACATGACATTGTATCATTGTATTGTATTGTATGCGTTGGACTACAAGGTTGTGAGGTTAAGTTTCAATTGAAGTTGTTTTTCTGATTTTTTTGTGAAAAGGATGAATCAAGAGGTATATGAATAGAACAGAATGAATAGAATGTATACACAACACACACTGTTGGTGAAAGTTTTAGGCCGGATAATGCAGCTGGCTGCTTTAGGTCTTTAGTGGTGGAATTAGCTCCAGCTAGTGCCTCCCTCTGTTGTTTTTCACCCTGATTCAGCAGTCCTAGTCTACGCAGAGCCTCTGAAAGCTCAGTGGCCACAGGGAATGCCAGCTCATCGACTATTATAATGATGGCCTCCCTATTGCTCTCCATCTCTCTCTCTCTCTCTCTCTCTCTCTGCCCTTCTCGCCAGTACACCGTCCCAATTGTCTCTCTCTGTGTTTGCAGTCTGTCTTTCTGTCCTTCTTGCTGAACAAAGGCTGGTGTGAGTGTGTGTGATGCAATTGTAGCAGCGCTGAAAGTTCATAGTCGACAAAAATGTACAAAATGAACATCCCCGAAGGATGGAACGGATGGATTAAAGATTTTGCTGTTTGGCAAACTACAAACAAAGATATCACAATGAATGTCGCAGGCCATGAATGAGAACCTCTCAGTAAGTATGGGAATAACTTCAGTGTTTGGTCTTTTTCAATCAAATCCTGTTGCAGGTTTTGACTTACCTTGTTTTGTGAACACAGAAGTCAAACAAGCACAAAATAGGGGTAGAACTCGGAAACTGTTGCTGACGATTTTTCTGCATGTTTTATAAACTGTAAAGGACATGAAGGACTAACCTTGAGCTTGTCAAAGCGCTCGGTGAGCGAGGACACCTGGTGGTCTCGGTGGCGCCCCACCAGTTTGCAGAGGGCACAAATGAGCTGGTCGTCCACCAAGCAGTACATGTTGACCTTCTCATTCTCATGCTCCAGACAAGTCAGGCCGCGGATGTGAGTGTCTGGCACCGGCTCAACCAGGCGGTGGCTGGTGAACGGCTTCTTGTTAGGGTGTGTTGCACGCAGGCAGCGGTCGCAGTATGATACCTCGCATGTGACACAAGTCTTGACAGCCTCGCGTGGCGGGTCCTGTTCACAGAATTGGCAACTGATGCGCGGATCCATTTTAGCAACAACAGCTGGGCTGTGGTTGGCGTTGGTGTGGTTGACGTGATTGGTGTGGTTGGCGTGCGGGTGGGAGTGGCTGGAAGTGGCCGGGCTGCCACGGGCACTGCTTCCACTTGTACCACCACCACCGCCGCCGCCAATTGTTCCAGCTATTGTACCGCTAATGGTGGCGGTGTAGGGCCGCTGCGGCTGCAGACGCCGGCTCTCAGTGGGGGAATTGGGGCCGCTAAGGGAGGCCTTTTGAAAGCGATCAATGATGTTCTGCAGCGTCACATTGCGCTTAAGGCCCTCCAGGCCGCGGTGATTCAGCGTGATGACGTAACGACACGTGGGGCACTGAAAGGCCGAGATTGATTCAAGGGGTTTGCTGGTGGAGCAGTGAGACACCAGGATACGGTGGGCGCAGTTAAAACACAGACTGTGAGCACAGGGCAAGAGCAGAGGATCTTCAAACAACTCCAGGCAGATAGGACAGGTCAACTCAGACTCCAGTGTTTCCATCTTCAATTAAACCAATCTAGAAGTAACATCAAATCCCACGGAAGCTGGCCAATTACCTGCAACAAAAAGAAAAAGATACACGATTATTGACCTAGTTTTTACTGAACGTCACATCAGAAAATGGCCACAACTTGTCAACGAGCCTATTCATTCTTTTCTGATTGTTAATTAATCAACCCTGAGCCTGGTTTCAAGACAGATCCGTGGCAGATTCAGCAGAAAAATCACATTTTTACCAGCTGTGACAGTTTCACAAAACTGTCATAGCTGGTAAAAATCACTGCATTTGATCCGGTAGCATCACAACCGTACAAGATACAAACACACAACTTTACTAATTTGTAGTTAAAGGAAAAATAAAAGTTTGACTGAAAACTGCTTGGTCTGATTGTCATCATGCTGACTGTTGTGGACTGTTGTGATCCCATCACACATCATGGTCTCCAATTGTTTTACTGCTATGGATCAACTTGCACTATGTCACCATGCTGCAGTCTTTAACATGAGTCTTCCTGCAGAGGTGTATAAGAGGAAGAAGTGAAGAAGGAAGAAAAAGAAAGTGGTTGGCTGAATGGTAGGGAAGAAGTAAAAAAAATCAATTGAGTGAAGCAAGAGAGGCAGGGAAAAAGAAAGAAAGTTGCACAGCTGGATAGAAAGAGGAAAAAAAAAAACAGGCCGTCTGAATTTCTCAACACCTTGACGGAGTCTTATCTCTACTCTGTTTTTACTCACATCTTTCTTTATCCCACTCACCACTGACAGTTTTGTGCCTTCTACGGTGAGATCAGTTTGACTTATCAAGCGATACAACACTTAACTCCAAGAACATGTTTCCTTTTAAAGCATAATCCCAGCAAAAATTTCTATTGGGACAGTGAAAACGGAGCCTGATTTAACCAGAAGAATTGATTTTGGACCATTTCGCTGTTTCCCCAAGACTTCCAAATCTCAGCACACCTTACAGCCTGCATATCAAGCTGTCTCCCCTGGGTGGCCTTAAAACCACTGACATGAGAAATCACTGCACATACCTCCCCCCTCCACCCCAGCAGCATACTGCAGCTCTGGATCCTTTTAAAGAAACAAAGCAGTAACCATGAAACTATGGCATTAAACTGGACGTCAGCAGATAGCTGATCGTGACAATTTCATTAAGCGAGGTCGTTCCTGAAAGATTGCACCCGTCGTGCAGGATTTACTGATGACTGAGCTTTAGTGTTTACGACTCATCAAAAAGTACTTTTCACCTTTGGGACTGGGTTCAAACTTGTGACAGTGAGTTCTCTGAAGCTTAGGTCATTGTGTAGGTAAAGATAAAGAGGTTCAGAGATGAAAAGAAAAAAAAAATGTACAGGTGGAAACTTGTAATCATGAAAAGAGCAGCTAATACAATGGATACGATCATTCTTCTACTTCCTGTGAGGTATAAAAATAGACAATTCAAAGTGAGGAAGTGCTGAGCATGAAATGCTTTCCAGTAAGTTTATCAAATGGCAATTTAACCTCTTGTTTTTTTTTCCATTTGAACTCCAGGATTAACACCTATTAATCAAAACAAAGCAACTTTAAACACAGTCTATCTAAAGTGGCATTTAATTTCTCAGTGTTTTCGCTTTTTTTGGCTCTTTGTTGGTACTGACACTGCTCTATCCAACACTGGGAATGGTCATCCTCCCTAGAAATGATCTATACAAGCAACTTAATGAAACTAACAACACACTGTGGATTGTGCAGTGGCATTAATCAGATAAACCTGACTCCAGATGGATAACAAAACTCACAAGTTGTCAAAACATCTTGTGCAAGTGCGGAAATGTTGTCCTCCTCATCTATGAAATGATTCATATGAGAGAATACTGAATAAACTGTGTCAACCGCAACTTATTTGTAACATCTTTATTACAATGTGACTCCTCATCCTAATTTAGTAGCAAGCATGGAGCCACAGTGACAAGTATTACACAACCACGCGTAACCTCAGCGAAGCAGCAAAGGAGCGGCTGAAGACAGGCCTATATAAAGACAGAAACCGAGCTCAATCACTCAAACTCATTTACACTAACAAAAGCCTCCTCCCTTCTGCTGCATAAGAAAACCGTGGCTTGACACTGAGCTGCATTCGAAGCAAAAATGATTTGAGCTGCAGCTAAGTGCTTGGGAAGAGGCACTCGACTGAGGAAAGTAGTTATACGCATGCAGCGGCTTGGTAACAAAATTTATTATGTGGACAAGAAATAAATAAATAACTTCTCAAGGCCAATCATGCAGATATTACACTGATACAACCAAATGGGCATTGTGCTCGTCTGCAAGAAAGTGTGTGTGTGTGTGGCGTAGGTCTGAGGTTACACATATAGGAGTTACCTGCCTATGAGAGAGTTATTCATACGTGTACTCAAGCACATAATGTCCTCCAATATTCACCTTGGCTTCTATTTATCAGGTGCTTTATGTGGTTGTTATCACACACTCCAGGTTAGGTATAGAGGGAGGGTTCAGTACAGTGGCGAGCAAACATGAGGTTCTGCTCCATCGCACCAACAATAGGTCTAATTTATCTCCACTGTATCAGACTTGATAACCTGTGGCAGACGAATGGAAGAAACCAGAGAAACAGGATGTAGGCGGAGCTGATGACTGAAAACTGGGGCAAGTTTCAAGACCTTTTGATGACAAGCAAGGTCACCCGGTGCCTGAGTTTGTGTACTCATGGTGCAAACATGAAATTATTCTCTACATCAACCTGTAGCCTTTGAACCATTATTCATTCTTTTTAGTGGGTGTTTCTCTTTTTTATCTTGCAAAAAAATATATTGTAATTCGTTCAATAACACAGCTGTGACTAAGATAAACCACGCACATATTTATTACTTTCTGCAACTACTGCTTCCCGAAAACCACAAGTAAAGCAGTAGTAAAAGATTCTAAAACATTCAAAATCACTGAGATCATAATTTTCACAAGGAATGAAGTGACTGAGAGCAGCTTTGGGCAGGGCGACACTTCATAGCAGCTTCATATGACTGCTGTCAGTGGTAAAATATGTCAGCAACAGGAAACAGAGCTCACATTCATTACACTTCTCAGGATACAGACTCACCATCATCGGGTCATCCTGTGACCATGTGAACTTTACTCTGGAATCAGGAAAAACTGATGGAACGGAGAAAAACAATGTCTTTTTTTATTGTATTTTTTTTTCATCGCAGTACCAGACATGACCACCAAAAGAAAAACCAAGTCAATCAGTACTTTGTTATTGCATTTCACAAAATCTATAAACCCTACCTCTCGGTATAATTAGTATTTGACAAATAAAAGTAGGAGGAAAATCCTGCTGCTCTCTTGTTAATCACAGAAATAAACCTCATGTCATCACAGCAAATATGCTGAGGAACTGTACATCTGTCAAGAAAGCTGTATCACAACAAGAAAACAGACTCCGAACCTTCAATTATTAAAACCATCAAATCAACAGTGTATGATGGTTCTGTTCCGATTTTTGTTTTTTAACAACTGTCCAAATCAACCGAACTGAATCAGCAGTAAGCACTTTATTACCCAGGACGCAGCCCCAGTGCTGCTTGCGTTGATGTTAATGTGGCTGTGTTTAACGGAGCATGGTGTTATAATTAACACCGTGCTTTAACTCACCATCAACAGGCCCATTAAGCTTTAGCTATGTCACTCTGGGGAAACAGTGTCGGCTGTGATGAGAGCCACTTAGGGAGCGAATCGCTAGCTTCATGGTAAAGGCGCTTGTTCTGCAGACAGGCTGCCAACACAGAACCGTACATTTTAGCAAACACAAACTCTTTCTGTCTCGTCGTCTCTCTTCATCTGCCATTCTTGTTAAGGTGAAGTATCCCATCTGGATAGGGGAACAGCTTGAGCTGGTGCTTGAGGAAAGATGCGTACACATTGCAGGCTCACACAGTCGCACAAAAACCTGAGCAGACACACACACACACACACACACACAGACCAGATCTCGTATCTGATCCACAGTTGTAGCCACTACAGTAGTTACAGTTTAGATTTTTTATCTCATTTTATTGAAGGAGATTAAAAAAAACCCAAAACAAACATGGATGATTCACTTCACAAACTAGTTGAATAATTTTCTTTTCAGATTTTGAAATCTTAATTGCCTATACTTTATAATTTAGCTTCTGACATCCTAATAAATACATACAAGGTCTTATTCATAAATGGAAAACCATTTGAGCCTTGTAGCTATAGAAAACTGAGACAGCTGTCAGGGCCAGGACATGTACTGTTTATTTCTTTAAATGACTCAGACAGTAATTCTGTCCACTCAAAGCATGTGACAGATGGGTTACACCCCAAAAGTAGAGAAATATGACACTGAAATGTATCTCATAAAAGAAGCTTGTTTGTGTGAGCTGTATAAACTTTATAGGAAACTTTAAACAGGTCAGAAGCTTAAAGGTCATTTAAGGTGATAATTTATTCTCCAGCTCACTTCAGTGCCAATTTAAGTTTCTACCTAGAAGCTGTGTTTGTGTATCTACTGTGCAGAGATGATATAATGCACTCAAGTTAAATCCAATAACTGTGGCAGTTGTAATGAATACCACCACCGGTGTAGGAGACAGCAGCTTATGGAATACCCCCAAAAATAGAAAACACTGATGTCATGGCTTCTGTCATTTCATAATCTTACAAACATTAACACAATAAAAGAGGTTGTTTGTTTTTAAAAACGCAGTCACAGTCCCCTGGGTGTGGGGTTGCATGTGTATAAATTCACTTTGTTGACGCATGCATCAGTCTAGAGAAAAAGACGTTTGTGGAACAAAAGATGATTATCCTTGTATAAACAATCCACTTGTAAAAAAAAATATTAATGGCTCCCTTCTGAATTGTCCTCATGCAGCTGTGCAGCCAAAACGGGAGCTTAAAGGACACTTGATGATGTCGGGATGACAGACCAACAGGCAGGATGCATCACCACACCTCGACCTCTGACCCAGACGCACAAACGCTTTGTGCAGTGATTAGATTTGTTTTTTAAACTTAATGTCAAGATGTGGTTTATACATTTCTGCTGAAGAAGTCAATTTCAAGTTTTATGAACATATCCATAAGTGAAGATCAAGTATATTAAATATTCCATTTAATATACATGTAAATTATATATATATATATATATATATATATATATATATATATATATATATATATATATATATATATATATTTAATGACCAACTCACTACATCAAAGGCTAATTTACTAACAATCTAATCTAATCTAATCTAATTTACTAACATCTAATCTAATCTAATCTACACAAGTTCAAAATCCCAGACATACTGTATAATGAGGTAAAACGGACTGGACAAAAGCAATAAATCCTTGTTTTTTTCTTCCGAAAAGCTTTTTACTTCAAAGATAGGAAGGACTGTCTGAGGTGCAACCAGAGCCAGATGTTCAACATCTATCAAAGAGACTTGTTCCCTAAGAGGAGAGCGGTATAAAATATCACTTCCAGAAAAAAAACTTTTACTTCAGCGCACAGTAGATTATAGAGGTATTAGGAAAGAGCATCCATGCGTCCACATCCATATGTTTATCTGTGACTCTTACAAACACAGACACATAAAATGTCATGTCACTGGATTTCAAAGCTGTGACAATGTACAGTGAATCACCACTTCTCTTCTTTCTATTGACAATGTAGCTTCCATCCTTCATCCCCCAGACCTCCATTCAATCCCTCTATCTGCACTCCTGTTGACTCTCTCCGTCCTGAATGTACCTGGGATCTATCTGTTTCACCGGAGACTGTCAATCACACCCTTATCACAGTAAAAGAAGAGGAGCAGAAAATCACATAGTTGAGGTTCAAAGGCTTGGGAGAGTATGACGGCAGTAAACAACAGCAGCAGGGGGTCGCCAGTTCTCCTTTTTCAAGGGTTTTTGAAAAACACTACCTGATTCTCATTATGGGAAAATTACATCACTTGTCATGGCTGAACTTTTTCTTTCATTTTTTGGAGAAAAGTCCTTTGTGTACAAGAGTGGGTTAACATTTATCAACACATTAATTGCCAAGCAAATAGTTTAATCACATAGCTTTAAAGAATAGTTAATTGAAAACAGAAGCAGTGAAGTCATTTACAATCTCATTGTCTTTTAATGTGTTACAGGTGGTAGAAAAAAACTCCCTGCAGATTGATGGAACAATCAGAAATCTAGCAAACAATTTGCCAAACATTTAAACTGCTGGTGAGGAAACTGTATATAATAAAGCAGGGCTCCGCTAACTCCCTAAGTATTAGCTTAACGGACTTAACTGACAACAAGGTGACTTTAGGCTTTTGTGGCTTAAATATAAAACAAGTGAATTCATTTGCTTCAAAGGTTCTGATCACTGGGTTTTGGTTTTGTTTCCTTTGGGCAGAACCACAGAAGCTGTTTCCCCCATTTCCAATCTTTACATTAACCGAACTAACCAGCTGTTGGCGGCGGCTTCACGCAGTTGCTTCTAATTTAACACTTGACAAGAAGGCAAATAAGTTTTCCCTGAATATAGCACCATTCCTTTGATTTTTATAGAACTCCATTAACCAATTTACCATGCAGAAAACTGAAAACATAACGTGCTAGCTAAAGTTCAATAGCGTTTCAACTTACATAAGGGCATTAAACAGCTGCGTCAGTGTGCTCTGCTACAATGGTTGTTTACCGGGGGTCGGTTAGAGGCCAGCTGCATTCATGGTAGCCATCAGGTTGATTCTCTACAGTGGTTTGGGGGCTAAACAAAGACAGATGTTATTCAACTGACAAGCCCTGCCTATAGTCTGTGACCTCAATCTGCTGCGGACATGTTGTTATGCAGCGAGCATTCCACAGATACCTCCACACATGCAAAAGGTTAAAGATGTTAATAACGAATTAAAGGATTTCTTTCCCCTGCCTGTTCATGTGGAACAGTAACACCTCACTAATTAAAATGCAGCTTGGAAGAAAACAGACAAATAAAAGCTTGAAATTTTTTTATGTCGCAGGCAAGATGTTCAGACATGATCCGACAAGATTTCTCTCTCTCTCTCTCCAACTCCCACTCACGTCCCAAAATGCATTTCATTCATCACATTATGATGTACATAAATACCACACCTGTGGGCAACACGTGTCTGTCCTCAGAGAATGACTGGCTTGTTGTGTGCGATGTTGAAACCTTGGCACATTTTGGGGTTGCCCAGGTACTAATCAAAGAGCGCATGCATTAAAATGACTCATAAAAACACACTCATGTGGCGTTGCTGTATGAATCCTTTCATTTAGTGACCTCCCTAGAAAAGTCTCAAACTCTGGTCCTAAACATGGCATTTATCCAAATCACCTCAGCTGAGCGTTAAAACCAATAAATAGGACATTGTTCGAATGGATTCAGTGGAATTGACTTGTATTAGTGGATTGAAACGCTTATGTTTTTTTTTTCATTCATTTTAGCAGCTTGGGTTAAAAATACTCATAAACGTAAGACACATGTCAGAACCAGCCACTGTTGAGTCTTGCCAGACATCAGGAGACAAAAGTTATTCATTGCTATAGTTTTGGAAAAAAAGGAAATTGGGCAGCTCCAAAAATGATAGCCCTCCAGTCGACCAGAACTCAGCAGAATCGTACATGTGATTATATAAGTGGGATCAAGTGGCACATTAAACTTGTTGCGTTATATTTCCGTGCGGTCTTTGACGGGAGCCATACGTCTCAATGCAGCTGCTTCATGAGCATAAAAAAAAAAAAAAAAAAAAAAAATTTAAAAAAGGAGCGTTTTTGGTTTTAGTTTTAGCATAGAAGAAAGTGGTCAGGGTTCCTTTGGCCACCTCCTCCTTCATCTTTTTCCTCTACTCTCACGCTTCTTTCCGCCCTCACTCATCCAGTCTTTCCTCTCTCTCTCTGCAGCAGACCTCAGAGCGGGCTGGTTTCATCAAACATGTGATTCCTATTCATAGAATGTAAACAGTAATGCAGCCAAGCTGGTGTTTCCATTTCACATTCAGTGCAGTTGAGCAGGCTGGCTTAACTTTAACCCTCTCACTGCTACACAGGAGACAGTTTCTTGGAAAAAGCAATTTCAAAATAAATCCAGTGTGATATGTTGGGGTTTTGACACATCTCTGGTTATCATGTAGCTCACATCTTACAACTGTTTAGATTTGATTTGTTTCTTAAAGGATTTTTTTTTCATTAAATGGTTTACAGCTGCTAATACTGCACTGCATGTTTATACTGCAATTATATTATTTACATATTTGTTTCAAATTATTTAGTCTCGAGCTGTCGGCCAGAGCTCTTATGAAAGAAACTTAAAAAAAAAAAAAAAAAAAAAACGAAACCCACTTTTTCATTTGCCTAGCACGCGTCTGACAAGATTCAAGGTCAGCCTGCTCTTTACCACCACATCAGTGGAGTATGACAGAGGCAGCAGGCAGGGCTGTGACTCACTGTACCAGTTAGCTTTTCCATTCACCGGTCACCAGCGAAGAGGAAAACATGGGCTGGGACTCTGGGGACAAGTTATCTCAGTTCACCTCACTGTGCTTTAGTTGATCTGACGGAAACTCCCCAATTATTATGTAACGTATAATGGCACAAGAAATTATACATGATGTTGGCTCGGCAGGGAACTGGTGTGCTGGTCTAGTTTGTAACAAATTGGATGTCATCCCAGCAGAGGCTTAGCACTGACATGATTTATTTGTATGTTTTTTCCTGTGTAAACCACATATGCACAGCATGTCTTCTTATTACTATTCAGATTAAATGCAGATAACAGTGAGTTTTTATTTTACACCGTCATAAAAACATGGCAGTTTACACTGTTCTACACTTCTCCTCGCATTTTATCCTGATTTGAAAATATATTAATCTCACTCACTCAACTCTGAAACACAGGAAACAGTGAGTGGGTGTGTATACATTGCTAGAAACATATCTGTATGTGTACATGCCTATTCTGCTGCCTACATATATTTAAATGGGATTCTGAGTGGTGCCAGTGTGCCCCACTTCTGGTGGATTTGGAATAATGTGTTTGTTTGGCTTATCTGTCTCAGTCACTTATGCATAACAAGTGCATTTTTTTTTTTTTTTCAAAAGGCAAGTATTAATATGTGCTGTGTTATGTGCTTCTAAATATGAATTCATCTTCTTTAGCGTCTCTGTATGACCTGTGTTTGTTTTGTCCATATGGTTAAATGCAGGTGTGTCACACTCCCTTGACTTGTCGACGTGGTTACAGCTGTGTGTACACTTGCACACGCCTACACTCATCTTCAAAGGGCGTTTTTGTTTCCTATATTCTTTCCCTTGCTGCGTTGATGAGGGCTCTGATGCAAATAACTGAAAATGAAATAAACAATCAATTCCTGTCAAGCACAAGGCAAAGGAAGACTTCCTAATTGGTTTTAATACATTTACACATGAAAGCGAAGTCAAATGAGATTTTCACAGGGTTGTGACAGTGAGTAAAACACACCTCCTCTCCTTTACCCACCACTTAATACTTCTGCCTGTTACAGCTTGACAGCCTGTGGGTAATAAAGTTAATACTGTCAGACGTCGTCTCATCAGCTCTCTGAGGCTCTTTTCGCTGCGGTGGAGAGCCTTATCAGGCCCCAGCACAACACCGTGCAGCAACGATGCCCCTGCCTCACTTCACGCTGCTTCCATTATTCATGTGCATTTGCCCAGGTGAGAACAAACCCAGGATCAGAAGTTGGCAGAACAGCTTATTAGATATTTAGACACGGCTGAGCATGCTGGAGGGAGGAAAGGATGAAGTGGTGGTGGTGGGCGGAGAGGGGCGGGGGTAGGGTTGGGGGGGTGGCAGAGGTAGTGCTGGCTGTCAACTAAGGCAAAATATAAATGGGTAAGTGAGCTGCAAACCCACTGGCGAGTGTTTAGATTGTAAACTGCTGACCCCTGAAGTCTCAGTCTGTGGTCAAGTTGACAGTACCATGTAATTCTTCTCTTCAGATGTTTTCTTTTCTTAAGCGCTCACACACTTTTGGATTAACTACAAGTGGAGCTGTGATCATCCAGCTGTATATTTCTCAGAATCAATACATGTTCTGTGACTTTATAGACTAAGATACATTTTATTGTTTAGCGTCAATTTTGGCTCCTCAACTTTTCAAAGCCAGCTCAACCTTGAACATTGTAAGTTACAACATTGACGCAGGCTTATTTTCTATGACTAAACTCTGCAGAATTCTTCAATAAATATTATTATGGAGCAAAACGATTCCCATACATGCATTGATGAAGCTGAAATTGACATAAAATGAGATGATAGAGTGAAAAAAGCCCACACACTGCAGAATGTGAGAAATTAATAATTATGTCCTATCTTGCGAACACAAACTTGGTTGAGAGTTGACACTGATGCTTCAATTTTCCTATATTTCCATCTGAATGTGTGTGCATATATATGTGCACAAGAGAACAGTAGCAGGTTAATGGTTTACCTTTTCCTGGAATTTCCTATAAATATGCAAATTCACTTACACACATCGTGTGAAAAAGCAATCTATGTGCCACATAAACAGCACTTTTAGTTCAAAATAGAGGATCTCTCAGCTGGCAATTCCATTCTTGGCCCCCAGCTCACTTATATTAGACTGGAAAGACTATCAGGGAAACAATAGATTGATGATAACTTCCTAAAGTTTTTCCATTGTGATAAACAGCTGACAACTTTAAATGCATCATATTTGCACTCATAATGAGCAGGCTAACTGATCCATTAGATGCAAGTCACTTTATCAGTTGCATGCCAAAGTGCATTAGCAAATGATGTTGTTCTGGCTGCTGTTATTGATTCTAGAGGAAGCAGATACACAGGTCAATATAAAGGTCTCATTGCTTCTTTTGACAGGTGTCTTTAGTAAGAAATATTAGAATAAAATAAAATGGATTTTTCTACTAGAAAATGACAGTTTGGATATTCACAGATTCCAGTAGAATGTGTGTGAGTGTGTGTGCAGACAAATAGAGTATATCTTGATAGTGAATGTGTGTGTTCTGTTCTGATATGTGCTCTGTTTCCTGAATCTGTCTGCACCAGCAGCAGGGATTCAATCTTCCAACATGTCAGCAAAGCGTGCCAGGCAAGGAAAATACGTTTATCCGTCTAATACAAAAGATAGCACATATGAAAAGACTTGTTGTCATCTCAGCTGAATCATCAGTATTCCCCATTAAACACCGTCAGAGCAACTAACCTCATTTTAAGGGTTCCCTCTGTCCATTCTCAGCAGAGATGGAAGGAGAAAAAAACTGGTGTGAAATATCAAAATGAAATCGATGATTTAATATTTTAAAACCTAGATGGATTTTCCATTTTGGCACCGGTGCCCTTAAAGTAAAAAGCCTTGCTGCCACAGCTAATGCTGTATGTTGCAGGACCACATGCTCCCAGAGACCCTTAGGGCTACATTGATTCAGATGCAAAGGAAATTTCTCATTACCATTAGATTATACTGCACTGTACTGAGCTGTCAGCAGTGAGAGGAGGCTGCTTGTCCAAAAGCTATTAAATACAAGCTTTCTTGCTCTACGTGCAACGTTCACCTTGGCTCAAATCTGCACCTTCCTCTCCCAAACACAATACATCCAGGAGCACCATTTGTCAGCTCAGCATTAGTAGATGGTGCCATTAGTAAACCAGGAGGTGTGTTTTTGTGATGTGTTACTAGCCTGTTCAGTTATTCATTGTGACCCAGAGGATGACCAGGGACAGAGGATACACAAAGGTAAACAGAAGGAGATGAAAAAAAAAAAAAAACATGGTCAAGAAAAATCAGTTCAAAAATAGATCACACACCCAGGGAGAAAAACAAAAAGAGCAATAAAGACAGAGAGCGAGAGTAGACAGCCGGAGACCTTGCCATCGGTGTGACCCCAGGGAGGGGGTTCCTGTCCTCTATCTCGCTCTACAAAGTCAGAACCTTCTATTTATACAGTGGTGTAATGTTTGGCATTTCCTTCGAGTGGGGGGAGTGTGTGAGCCATTGTTTTTCTTGGCTGCTGTTCAATTGGCTTAGCAGGCTCTGAGCATGGAAATGTCAGCAATTTATAGTGTATTCCTTCGATTAGTTTTATGTATTGCTGATAAACAATCACTTGTTTCTTTCTTGAAGGGAGACAGATGTTTGATTGATTGAGTCTTTTCCTGTACCCTTTTATATTAATTTAAACCCAACCTGAACCTCCAACTACAAGTGTAATGCATATGCAACATAAATATAGTAATTTGCAATAAAAAATTTAATGTATGGGAGTCATGTGGGGTTGAACACACATGAGGATTTTCCTCAAAAATGATACTTAAAAAGTCTTATTAACAATAAAACACAATACAAGTATATTAGATAAACATATAAATATATATTTATCTGATTTCCTAGAGTTGATTAAAGTGGCTCATGTGGCTACATGAAACATGTAGAAAAATGTGAATTGAAGAAACACAAACCATCCCCAACCCCCACCCACCGCCGCAGCCCTGCGACTGAAGCCCACACAAATCAATAGGTTGTTAGTTAAACAATAGCTTCCCAACATTGCCGGCATTTTAAAAATAGTTCGCCCCCCAGGGAACTGCAAAACCAAAAGGAATAATTGTTAAGGTTAACAATGCCTGCCGCTATATCAATACTGAACCGAACCAATGGCCCGAAGATTGAATCAAAAGAAAAAAAGAAAATACTTAGTCCAAAGGCTTGTTGCTCGAGGCAGGTTCACAACAGATACTTAGGTTGAAACGGTCAACTTCAGTGGAGCAATGTCATATTTTAAGGGAATAATAGTGTTTCAATATAACCACCAGCAGGCACTGACAGATTATCTATGTTTAACTGAGAGTCTGAGGAGAATATCAGCGGTAAAAGATTTAACTCACTATCAACTAGTGAGGGAGGAAAAGAGCTGCTTTTAGAGAGGTGTTCTGTAAAAATACACTCCGAGCAGATGAGTGTGTATGATGAAAAGTGTGTCTTTATGTGAGTGCATGAGTCAGTTGTAGTGCGGGCCATGTCCCCCCCTTTCCTCTACACTCATGACTTTCTGTCTTTACTCTCTGCACTGTGTTTCTATTAACCCTGTCCCAGAATGCTACAAACATCCTTGAAACTCAGAAGTCTTTTTTCACGCCTCCTCCTGTTCTTCTATTTACACCTACCTTCTCTATCTGTCTCTTTATGAGTATTTTGCTCACTCTGCCTCCATTTCCGTTCGCAATCCCTTTATTTTTATCACTACTGCATCCTGGCCTGCGTTGGCATCAGTATGGCGAGTAGAGATGTTCTTAATAGTGGGCAACATGATTATGTTAAATGGACCAGAAATACAGAGGGTAAGAATTACAATAGGCCTCTGCACTATTTCAGAAATCTTTATGGAAACAATCTTCTGATGCAGTGACGTGGAAACAGGTTGCAAATTTTTTTCTTGCACATTCTGTTTAAGTTATGCATTTCCATTACATCCTCGGATAATCTTTTAAAGCTAAAACTCTATAATCACTGCTGCAGACCTGAAAACAAACTACAACATTAACCTCACATGACATGATTTACCCCTGGGTCACACCACTCCCAGCACCACTCCCTGAACAGAGCTCCACACCTCGACAACCTACATAGTTCCTAGTTTCCTGGGGGAGGAGGTGTGGTGCTCTCTACCCAACAGAGAAGCTTCTGGGGTGAGCAGCTTGATGGCAGAGCTGGGCCTGATCCCAGGGTCCTCGTGCCATCAGGTGAGATCATGGGAAACACGTGCATCGCTGTTGGAGTATACACAGGCAGCTGGCTGTTAACTAGCGTGGTGGGAGGTTGGCTGACTCCTCAGCTCAGCTGAGGCTGTTGGGCAGAAGTGGAAAAGCACCCTCTCCTTTCCTACACTGCTGGACTCTTCGGATTTAGACTCCAGTGTTTAGAGTTATGTTTTTGTTTTGCATTCATCAGATGAACAGAACAAGCTATGGCAATGATTACACTTGATTCAGTCCAAACCACAACCCAAATATTGCTTTGACTGCACTTTTTTATCTGTTTAGTTTGGTTTTAGCTGTCCAATTAGAAAGTGTGTGATTTCATTGCAAACAAAAGAGGCCTGGCTGCCAGAAAGTCCAAATGAATCTCTATATTTAAGTTGAACTTTTTTGTTTTAACTCATCGTTGTGAAGTAAATATAGAATGAACAATGCGAGGGCTTTAGGATAATGACACATTTAGTGTTTGTATTAAGCCTCGCATTAACAATGTAATTATGTCTCAGAGCCAACATAACTTGACACAGAAAAATGGCAGCTCAATTTCTAACATGATGTAATTGCGCTCACCAGTGCAACCAAACCGGAGGCAAAGAAGAGAAACAGTGAAAGTGATAGAAACCAAGGTGAAACAAGAGTGAACATCAGATGGACATTCAATCAATGCAGAGAACTGTTGCAGCACTGGGAAAGAAGGTCTTAACCAGTGGGACCAACTTGATGTTTTTTCTACTGACCACTGACTTGTCTGTTCCTGTCAATGCGGCAACTCAATGTGATTTGTCCTGATTCTTCTGGCAAGTGAGAGCCCTGGGACTTATTTCTCCTGCCTCAGTCATTAACCAAACCTGCCTACTCAGGAAAACAACCAGGTGTTTTAATCTGCCTCTATAAGACCATTGAGATTTCACTGTCGTTTCTTGCTTTGGACGATAGCCACGCTGATAGCTGTAGCTAGCTTTCTAACACTAACTACACCACAGCCAGAATAAAACAAAGTGCCTTGTCTGTTCAATAATCTACACAAATAAAATGAGTGAAGAATCTATCTATGAACTGTATTCTTCATAACATGCATACCAAAAGTAGAAGAGAAAGTTGTCTTTTACCAAGCAGGATTTTCTTTCTCTTCATATTTAAAAAAAAATATCATTCTACTGGTTCATTTCTCCAGTTTGAATACCTTTTTAATATCATTCATCCTTTCCCTACGCTCCTCTCATTTACTCAGTTACTACACCTAATCAAGCAAATGAACAGGGAAGTTAAGTGGTCTGTGCTGGAGTCAAACTCATTCTCAGTATTAAAATTAATTTCATATTGATCTTTCCTTATTGAGCTAGGAATCGTCTGCACTTCTGTCTTAAGTTGACCCATGTGCTTCATAATTAAGACAAATTGAGCCATCTGACTACATTTATGGAGTGTCACCTGAATACAAAATGTATTTTTCTCACCTTCAAAAACCAACTGAAACAGTGGCAGACACACCTCAGACATTTTGAGTCTTCCAACATTCTTGGTGTGAAAAAAGCTAAATAAAGCTAAGATAAAAGATTACTCTTGTTGCCAGTGCATCTGTCCAAAAGGATTCAATATACAGAGCTCTATGGCTAATTAAGTTTCAAATGGCACTATTCTCAAGCCAATAGATCTAAGCTGGAGCAAGGGCAATGGCAGACTATTAGAGTTTAGCCTCATGGGATTCCAATGCAAACCGATGTTGTGTAGTTGTTATTTAAAATTCTCTGGACATTCAGCCACTAGCCCACAGGAGAGCTGCCAACAAGCATCTAATTGCATAAAAATGTGTGAACAATTCACCTGTCATTGTGACAGATCTTTGGATGCTTGTAATCAGTTGTCCATATGTTCCCCAAGATCATTTGTTTACTGAATTGGAAGTCACCATGTAATATGTTCATATGTACAACACTTGTGTACATCACTGCAGTTGATGTTTGAACTTCTGTTAGGTGACACTCGGATGAGACAGTGAGGTGGAAGAAAAGAGTGCCATGAGTTACAGCAATGCTCGTCTTTCTTTAATTGAATATACTTGTCATCATATGTTTCAGATCAGTGGATTCCAGCTCTATTTCTTTTTTCTAGGTCAGTGGGCTGATGAATCTAGCGTCAGTGGGAACTGGAGCCTGAAACTGAAGCCCAGAGTTCCGCTTGAAATTTACAGGCCTTTCAGCTGGTTTACTTTTTAGAACTGGACCAAGACATGTTGCCTGCCACTGCCGATTTGTGACCTGATCCTCACTCCAGCCTCCACACAAGTAAAGTTATAACCTAAAAGGCAATGGTTCATATCATGCGATCCTTTCCTGGCACTCTGCACTGCAGCAGACAGCATATAGAATTTGGTCTAAAATATGTTTTGCATTAGTAAGCAACCTGAGGTCTTTATCCTCTTGGTGGTCCAGAGCAACTCACTACTGATGTTAGACTGACTCATGGTCCCAGGTTTCCTTCCTAAATAAGCCCACAGTCCATTTTGTTCACTGTCAGAAGGCAGCCAAATTCTTGCAAGCTCATTCAGTTTTTGCTCTGAGATATTAGTTTGGAAAACAACCACTGAGAATCAATTGAGAGTAACAACTGAAAGCCAGAACAATCAGCAAACTATGGGAAGTGGAAGAGATGATGATGGGAATGAGAATGACATTTGGTTTGCATCTCTGACTGGTTAAATACTGACCAAATTGAAAGCAAAGCAATTTAAGGCCATGATGCATTAAACTAAAGCAAATATCTATTGATCTTTGCCAGACCACTACAAACCCAGGCTGTTTTAAAACATGAATACTCCAATACACAAGACTTTACAATAGAGCACAACTATAAAAGCTTAATATAAAAACACACAGCTTCTATTTGGTTTAAAAGCAGGGAGCACAGCTTCAGCTTCCCCCTCTAAATCTGATCACTATTCCTTATTCCTGTGTGCTCTGTTCTGCTCAGATAATGTTGAATGGCTGATGACCAGCTGGGTACAGCTGCTCTGTTCCACTCTAAAACCAAGTTCAAACGGGAGTAAGGCTTTTTGCATGTCTCACCATGGCACAGACAGATGTTTGACACCAAAACCAGCACAAGTATAAAACCACATTAATATTGGTTTTGGCCAGAAGAAGAAAGTTAAGCAACGTGGTGCCATGCATAACTAGTTTTTACTGATCTACATGCAGTGTGGCTATATCAAGAAAACAGGCTATGCCTCCTTTGGAAAAGACTTTCATTACACTCAGTGCAATGGGGAGATCAAAGGAGTCTGGAGACAAAAACAGAAGGCAATCTGTCACACCGTAAATTCATTCATGCTATGTCTGCCTCAACTCCCACAATTACCCCCTTGATCAATTCTACATCACAGAAAATTAATCATTGCTCATTTCATTCATTTTTTGTACATTACTACAAATTTCTACTTCCCTCACACATATATTGAATGAAGATATTTCCCTATGTTTTGGTGTCTATAACTCTGAAGACTGAACTGCATTGCCAGTTTGATGATGTACACCAATCTAATGTAAAGGTAAAAATAATCTTGGGAGAGGAGGGGGGGACTTTTTCATTCTTAATATATGAGTGTAAACAGGATGTGTACAAATGCAGTGGCTAACTGGGCCTCAGGAATGCAAATGCCTGCTTGACACTTCCCATTTAACATAGCCACAAGCCATATGTTTGTCTTTGCTGTTGTGATTATTATAAAGATCCCTGTGGTTTTGTTGCCCCTTTTGTACTTTGACGTGTAAATATGTGTTTAAAAGCAGCTTCCAGTCTGTGCATGAACATTGGCAGCTCTTCTATACAATTCGCAACACCCTGAAGAGCATTCAGTACCAGTACGGTGATTACGCTTATTTCAATGCTCTCAACACATCACTTTTGTGTCAACCATAAAAGCATGGCCCTATTGGGTGTTACTGCTATTAAAATAAAAGGAATTGCATTTCATCCTACCACAATAACGTAAGCACTAAAGTCTTCTTTGACTCATTCAAGCCCAACATTTTCCAATACGTAGTGGTTTTGTCATATCATTAGCTATGTGTATGTGTAAAAACAATATGACCAAGGGTAAAACAAACAAACAAACAAACAAAAAAAAACTCAGGAGCATGCGGTTTATTAAAAGGAGCTCTTCTGTTAGTTCTTGAAGCGTTGTGAGGAATTAGGGGAATTGTTGTGGTCTAGATTTGTTGCAGAAAGCTGGGACACTGTGACGAATGGTGAGGCTGGAAGCTGAGGGCAGAGATTTTTTTAAAACACCATGGGTGCAAATTCATGGCTTCTCTTGGTATGTGCCTCCACTGCATGGAACTGACCACTTCAGTGCACATGTTCATTATGGTCAGAGGCAGTCGTCCTCCTTCATCAGGGTCAGATGATGTTATGTGCTGATAAGTACATTACTGCAAGCAGCACCAGCTTCAAATTGTCAAGTTGTCTGTTTTGAAATTTCATCAACTCAAAAGGAAAACTTTCAAGAACTTTTACTGCTGTGTGGAATGAAATATATGACTTATTTAACCTCTGAATTTGAAATGAAAGAAAGTCTCGTCAGATTACAGCTCTGCCTGACCAGGCTTATGTCTAAGCTGCTGAACAGAAGTCTTTTTCAAGGACTTGAATATAACAATACAATTTAATTTATAATCTGATAAGCACTCACAGACCTTGGAAAATCAGCTAAATGTCACCAGTCACTTATGGAAAAAAAAAAGACCAGAGCGATGAGAGATATTTTTTGGACAATCAGCACTGAGAGAGGAAGACAAAATTAGGCCAATTATGTGTTTGCTGCTGTTTTCTTCTGTTTAGTGACCTGCTGTGCTCTGTTATTAACACACTCGTATGGTCAGATTGTTGCACTCGCTGTGCAGAATGTCAGAAGATTCAAAGCAATAATTTGTGAGTATTATTTTCCAGTCCTCCTCTAACAAATCTCCATTAAAAGGAAAGACTTTCATGGTAACTTTTCCCTCTAAACTTCACTGTGTGACACCAACTACGTCAAGCACTTTGCAATCCAAACCATGACGGATACGAGACACCATGAATTAAAACCTTGTTTTGACAACCAATGTTACTTGATCTTTCTCAATCCATCCAATCGCACATCGTACGTCACTGAACCATGTTTTGGTAAAGCTACCACTTTATGTAAATCCCTTTGCTGTTGTCAACGAACAGAGAACTATAGAGACTCTGAGAGTCGGATGGAAGGAAAGAGGAGTGACAGATGATTGATGCATGGATAAGTCATGAGAGAGGAAAATGAGAAACACTAAGAATGACAGGGAAGGATGAAGGAAGGAGGATGATGAGAGACCAGAGGAAAACAACCCTAAAGATAGGAGGGAAGAAGACATATGGCATTTAATGGTATAAGTGGCAGCCTAGGGCATCGACTCTATTTTAGATGGCCGCATACGTGAGTGTGCTGATGTGTAATCGGCCTGATGAGCCACATTGTGTAATAGTATGAGACAGGGCAGTTCTGGGTAAACCCCTGCTACAGCGCACTTATAGGACATGCACAGGGATGACTGGGTTTGTGCTTTTAGTCCACCTTATCACGATGATTCACTGGAACAGCTGACACAGGCAGAGAGACACAGAGGGAAAAAGCGAGGCAGATTGTAACAATCTGGAAACAGGACTTAAAATTCAGCAAAGAACAAGTAATTTAATTGAAGGTTAGAGACAAATAAGCAACCAAAAGCATCAAGCCACTCAAGATGTACTTATGCCTGACAGACATTAATCTCATAACAAAAGTCTTGATCTTTGCCGTTAATGATCACCAACCTTCCTGCACACAGAGGTATTCAACAAGCAGGATCACTCACACTGTCAGCTGAGTTCAGCACCATCATCAGAACTCAGACAAGTTGAAGGTTTGGGAATCAGCAGAGCATGAGATGAATTATGTGTCGTGATATTTCAACATTCCAGAGTAGTCCGCACATTTCATCACATTTTGACAAGGTATTACATCTAAGCCAGTGGTTTAGTTCAACACTACGCGGTGGTAGATTTGGTTTTGATTCTGATTCTGAAGTCAGCTCGTTGCTTCAAATGAACTGAAATCAGAGACGAAAGATTTTGGGTCCATGTCCATAAAAAATTAAATATGTATTTCTGTCATAGTATAAATTATTTAGTGAGGATGTCATTTCTTGAGGAAGCCTAAAATGTTATAATTGGAAAAAAGACTATTCCTAATAACGACATAACAGGAATGTTATTGGGGCACTTCAGCAGAAAATAAAAGATACAGCCATAACTAGTTTATTTTATATTATCAAAGGCAGATTAGTTTAAGTTAGCTTTACTACATTTACTACATATACATTCATCTACATACAGGTCATGTAGAGGGATGAAATGTTAGGACATTAGATTCTACAAAATTTACGTCAGTTAAGGTTACTGATATTTCTTTTAGGCATTATGTTGGCAAAACAGGACAGTATAAAGGTTCAACAAAAGGATCTTTATGGCAGAAAAACAAAAATTGTATGTCTCTGTGTGTCATGGCACAGAAAACCCACAGATCCACATCAGAGCCTGTGAAATCCCCACAATAAACAGAAGGATACACGTGCAGGTTAAAACTGTTCCACATGCTTTGCATGGCAGCAATACATGAATCTTTCTGCTCAATCATCCTCAGAACAAGAATCTACGTTCTTCTGCGCAACAAGGGAGTCCAAACTGGGATCTGTGGGCATCATATGCTCTTATAGGAGTTACAGAGGACTTCTCTGGAAAAAGAGATATGAGGTTATTCTCACTAAATTATGCAGTTAAGAGTTTACATATAACGTTTCACCCACAAAAGGAGGCTGTTCTAATTTGGGGATCAATGGGGCACATACCAACATCACAGTACATATGGCATAACATCAGATGAGATGTCTTCACTGTTTTCAAATATTAAAACACAGACAAACGCTGCTCGTAAATGGCAAAGTGTATAAGTTTGAGCGTTGTACCAGCAGCCTACCTCAGACATGTTCGTGCGTGTTAGACTCGGATCCATTCAAGAGAAAGCTAAAAGAAACCGCGACAAGAAAATCCCAAATGAACTGTGGAAAAAAAAAGTAAATAACCACCGGTTCCCGTTACTATTCCCGGGCGCTTGTCTCACCCCAGGAGAGTCTGAGCGCTGCCACAGACCTGAACCCCGCACAGCCAGACCGAGCCAGACACCTCTCAGCGCGGAGGGGAGGGGTTTCAGACACCTACCAGCTTTACATGCCGAACACTCTTTTCTTCTGTCATCTTGAATGTGGCCCCGAAATGAAGTTGAAAGAAACAGAGCAGAGATGAGGTTTTTTTTGTTTTTTTTTGGACAAAGAAGACTCCTTTCTTCCACCTCCTCTCCTCTCCAAAAAGTGCGTGCTCCAACACTCGGCGCAGAGCGGCGCAACGCAAAAAAAATATGTATATGCCAACCCGGTGCGTTCAGTCAGTGGGCTGCACCGCTCCGCTGGCGACAGCTCTCAGGCAAGCGAAATACTCAACTTTGGAAAAATGAGAGAGGGAAGAGGCACACTGAGAGAGAGAGAGAGAGAGAGAGAGGTAGAGAGAGGGAGCGCGCAGCCAGACAATCACAGGAAAGCGGCTCCTCCTACCCACAGAATACAAAAAGCAAAAGGCAGCAGATAGAGAGGCTTCACTGTTCCACTGAGCAGAGCTGGACACATTTCTCCGAAAAACTGTAACGCCCTCTTACTGTAGCCTAGTGACTCATTTCATGTTTAGCCACACCAGGCATGTACATCAAACGGCTTAATGGGATAATCCGTTCTCAATCTGAAGGCAAACTGGGTGATAAGAGTTACTGCTGCCGACTTGCGACAAGGGTCACACGACGAGGTCACAAACGGCCTCATTCCACTTTTAACAAGTGGCTGTTAAGATTAGATGACAGGCTGTTCTCCAGCCAGGAAGATGATGAATGGATTAACGGCTACCTCTCTTCATTTTTCCTATTCTCGAAACTGATGCAACCATGCGTAATAAACACTGGTTTCAGATATTAAAAGTTCATTAGTATCAACAAGTAAAACAGGGAGGTAAAACCATGTTCTACTGCAAAAAGGCCTAAAGGCAGCAATTAGAATATTCATTGCTTCAGCAAAAGTGGTTTATAATAATGGCCATATCATGCTTTAATTTCTTGGATTAATTACAGGACTTTATATATGTGTGTGTGCCAAGTAATGCTTGTGTATTTTAGTGTAATAGTAATACTCCTATAAGACACAGAGTTACTGTCCCACATTTTTATTCTGACCTTCCTTTTATATAATTACAGGATGTCACACGCTGGAGACATACAATTCTGAGGAGGTGTCTGGCTGGTGTGTGTCCTGCTGATTCAGTGTGTGTGTGTGTGTGTGTGTGTGTGTGTGTGGAGCATTGCAAAGGTTAAGAGGTTTTGCAGAGATTTCCAGCAAACTGCTTCACTGTGTCACTGCTACTCTGCTGCCAGCCGGTACTCTCTGGCCCCTGTCTGCCCTTACACGGGGTTTAGAAAGGTTTCAATGCACCAATGTTCACTGAGGTCACTTTTGAGACATCACTGATTGTGAAAACAGAATAGGTAGGACAATTAGTAGCACAATGAGGCCATGCAATTACTCTACTGAAATGAGAAAAACACCCATCCACCCTTCCCATTAACTCTACTGCTTATCTTTTAGGGTCATGGTAGGGCTGCTGGAGCCGGGGCGGGGTACACCCTTGACGGGTCACCAGTGTATCACAGAGCCAACATATAGAGACTGTGGAAGGAAGCTGGATTGAACAGAAAGGCCTCAGCTCAAGTTCAAACAGAGGACCTTTTTGCTTTAAGGCGTTAACGCTAACCACAGCGCAACCGTGCCACCCATGACAAACATGAATATAATAATTTACCACTGAGACAATGACATGTATCTATAGTGTAGGAACAATCAGAGGCACGACAGTGTATCACAGTGCCAGACAAGGTTTGACCTAACAAGCCCACTGTTTACTATGCTTACCTGTCTCTTTATAGTGAATACATCTACAAACAAAGATGAAATGCCTCTTGTCTTGATAACTGCTTATGGGCACCACTCTTTGCCAAACCCTGTCTCCTTGTCTGGAGTAATGACAGTCTCCCAGTGTGCAAATCGCTGTGCTGATCTGTTCTGCGCTGTCGGGCAGAGTCTATTTGTCGTCTGTCTATCTGCTGTGCTTATTGTTCAACATAGCCACTGGAAAATCTTGTTACTGTCACATGAGGGTAGTGTTACCAGATGTACAGGTAAGAAAGGTATTTACTTGTCGTATGTTGTGCGGCGTGTTAAAGAATGTGGATCTTAACAGTATGTTTTACTTTTTACCCTGGACTTGTACGCAAATACAATATATTTACATGTACTGACCTTCCATAGGGAACATATATATACACAAATGATGTAAGGACATATATACACATTCATAAATACATATTGATTATATTATATACTGATAGTGAAACCTATTTGGAACATGAACAATTTCATGTGTAACATACATACCTATACCAATGTTTATGCATGTATGAATCAGAAATTTCATTAATATATAATATATGACATAGAAGTATTTGTGTAAATAAAAAAAAAAATATTAAAATTAGCATCTCTAGACATTACAATAGATGGATTAGATGATCACTGTACACACAAACATCAAAATATGCACATGCTCAATTTGTCAAAGACTTAAATTTATTATATAGCAGTAATTTATTATGATTAGATTTGCTTTGCTGGCAATTAATATTGTGCTTCTCGTCATAATTGATCAAGAATGATCTTTTTTTCCTCTTGAACAATGCAAAAGATGATTTTTTAAATAAAATGTTACAGATTAAAGTATAACTGTTTCTCTTCTAAACTCTACTAATGAGTTTCCTCATTTTTTTTTCTGCTTGTGATTACAATTCATCAAGAGAACACTTTGTACTGAGTACATTGTTGGAGCGAGCTACAAGTGAATATTAAACTTTAATTCCCAGCGGGGGTATTTTGGATTGATAATAGGTTTTTTACCCTTGGAGCCTGTCAGAATGGTTTACTGATTGACTGCACACACTTAGCCTGGATCCAGCCTCAGGCATCCATCAGCACTGTCTTCACTCACATATTCCCGCCGACCACATGGACATCTGACTTTTGTGACTGGTAGTCATATACTCTGAAGTCAGTCTCAGCGTCCAGCACTCTCAATGAACTCAGCAATTTGTGGGTAGAACAGGACGAATGTATGTTTACTCAGTGTGTGTTTATATGTGTGTGCGTGTGTGCAGAGCAGTTCTCTGCTGCTGTGTGTTGATTGGTCAGAGGTTTTGCTATTGACATTTTGGACAGGAGCCTATTTCATTTTTTTTTCTTACACACTAGTTTCTCTGTGTAGCTTCAGGTACTGAGACTCACTTGCTACTGTAGCAGTAACTGGCTGTTATATCTTACTCCAATTTGATAACAGTAACTTGATAACAGAAAGACTAATGTTTTACAGTTTGAATCAACTCAGCATTAAAGTCATATAGTCACTGATCCCTAAAATGATTATTAAATAAAAAGTTATTTCATTAGAAAATATAAATTCATACTGGCATTTTGTTTTTTGTTAAGCCTCTGATATTAGTGTACCTGTGCTGGAAAGCTGTGCTGAAGCAGCATCTGTGTTATTGTTTTTGTCTCTTTAATAAAAAAGGGCCGGCTTAGAAAACAATGGCCACAATGAAAAGTGTGATAACTACTTAGCGAAGACAAAGGATCGCTGACAGAATGAGGACAAGCTGGAGGACTGAGGCTACTGTGGACAGTAAACACACCGGCCACTGGAGACTTGGCCTCTCTATTGTGTCACTGTGGCCCAGGCATGGAGCATATTACATATCAAATTACCATCAGTGCTTGTACTTAATATTTTGTGTGTGTTTGTCTGTGTGTGTTTAACACACTCGCACGAAGTGCACACTTGCATGACACATCACCACCACCACCACCACCAAACAGTATGTGTCCAGAGGAAATGCATCAGCTCCTCTTTTCCTCTTTCCTCTTCCAGCCCTCAGCCCACAGCTCATCAGGGACTTATTTTACAGCATCGGCCCGTCTGTGCGCTGCTGCTACATGAAGTGACTGGGGAAAAACATCATCATTTCACTGAACTGTAATCATTATTTCTTTGATTACAATCACCCTCCATTAACCTAGCGAGATACCTGGGAAATGTAACATGGTGCTGTGAACATTGTAAGCCATCTCACTTTCATTTGGCAACAAATGTGCCAGTGATCTAACAATGCTCCACAGGGCAGAACAATAATAGCCTTGTAAGTAAAACGACTTATGTATATTTCTCCATTATTTCAGTGTGATAAAACGCCATAGGTCGGCAGTAAACAAACATTTTAAATTCACTTAAAGGTATCTTCAAGGCATCCATTCCCTTAATTTCAAAGCGATCATCATGACCGGATCAATAACACACTCAGGGGGCATAAACAAACAAAGTTGCTGGGTGTGGCATCGCTCCATCAATTTTCCATTAGTCTCGCCACCTCAAAACTGATATATTTGGTCTATAGACCCGTTGCCGCAGACTTTTTACTTTCATCTCCATAGACAAAAGCACAATTTATACATTACACAGCAAGGAGAAATGCTGTGTGTATTTTGCTTTTTATAAAAGACTGCTTCACATCTTTTCACAAACCTCGTAAAGTGGAGGAATGTAGCCACTGGGCTGTTGAATATCGATATTTTACAGATCTGAGATGGTGTGCTTAAATCTCTGACTGCCAGACAGTCACAGTTAATTCTGACTGGTCAACGTACTTGGATATTAGTGTGTGAAACTATCAACTGTAGTTTCAAGTGTCAGCTACAGTATATTACTGCAGACATGCTGCCTCGAGTAAAATGGTTGAATCCATAAATTTCCTCTATAAATTTCTAGGTCTCTGTTTGACATATAGGGACGCTGAACTGTTCTAGTTGTAGCGCATTTATTTAGACAGCGAACAGGTCAATTCAGCGTCACACTGGTGACAGGAGCAGATCTACAGGCAGCGCGAGGGCATAGATTGGAGCTGGCAGTGTAAACGTCACTGAAGATGATGACCTGTATCTGATGAAATAACACTGTGTCCTTTACACATGTGTGCATGTGTTTGCTTCTCTGTGTGCGTGTAATTGTGTGTTCAACAGAGGGAAAGCAGAGACTTTCTTATCATAGTCATATTTTCCTTCTTTACCCTCTGGCTCTACACCAAGACTGGACGGAGCTGAGCACAGTCTGTCCGTGGACACTGAGCCAAATCCAAGGAGTGACTACTACTGTGTTTATTTGTTTCCAAAGAGAAAGACAGAAAAACAAACCAAATATGATTTTTTTTTAAATGCCCACTTTTCAAATGGACTCAAATACTATTTTAACAAATGATCTTTCTAATTGTGTTTGGCCTTTGCAGTTCTCAGTGGGGAACCTAACAAACCGAACCTTTACAGCTTTAAACACAGCTTTTATAGCTGTTTAACATCATTTGTCATAATTACAGTGCTTATCCATTCAGCAACGTGTCCACACCATAATTCATATTAGATAATATTGTGATATTATGGATTTCAGATGCATTTAGGAGATTTGAGGGACCTCATTAAAATTAGCAAACTCAAAACACAGAACCATCAAGCTAGACCTCTGATGGGGACTAGAGCTTAAACTGCACAGCATGTGTTTTATGGTAAACTATTAAAATAGGCCATAATGTGTCACTGATCCAATCAAAACTCCTGAGTCACTGCAATAATCCTGCTCATCAGGAGACACTTAAAGACACAAGACTAACACACCGCAGCTCATAACAGCATCACTACCCAACATGCACTCCTTTTTTTTTTTAAGCCAAACCAATGTTTTATGACACGACTGTAACACTTCCGTAAGTTCATTTGACAAGCTTTCATATTTACATGGTCGTGTAAGAGCTTTAAAAGGAATCTGAAGTCAAATCCAGCTTTAAAAACTTGTTTCTGTAATGTCACGTTCATGTTTTCTGCTTGGGTGGCTGTCTGGCATGGGAAAACACATCGTTGTCAGCTGTCACAATCTATATGATCATGGGAAGTGATTTTTTTCTGCATTTGGTGCAACAAATTTCGGTTTGCTGTAACACTGGTGGCCTATACATTGTATCGCAGTTTAGCAGAGTGGTTTGTTTTCTCAGACGTGAGGAGGACTTGTTTGTGTGTGTGTGTGTGTTGCAGTTAGTTTGAAATACGGCCCAACTGGGACACATTGGCATTAGTTTTTAATGGTTAGTGTGTCCCAGCCTGCTCTTAAATCTAACTTAGGTGCTGATGTCTATTACAAAGCCATTAATATATGTATTTCATTTTATACAGACCTGCTGAACTGCAGAGGTGGATTTGTACAAACAGGTATGAAGAAAGAGAGATGTAGAGAAAATAAGCCATTTGTTTGTTTGAACCAGACCTCAGTGATGAGGGAGAGGGCAAGATGTGGGAGTTAATTAGTGCTACATTATCTGATGGTGGCCGACAAAGCACCTACATCCATTCTTCTGTGTAAAATACAAAAAAAGAAAAAAAATCCAGAGTACAAACGCAGGCAGTTATCTGTAAGAAGAGTATTGAAATACAAATCACTTGAATCACATTGAACTGGTGATGGATGTTCTCTGCACATTCATCATCGTCTGGTTTGGTTCTGCCACCAAACAGGACAGGAACAGACTGAAATGGACAATTAGGACTGCAGAGAAAATCATTGGTGTTGATCTGCCCGCCAACCAGGACTTAATACATCCAGTAAGGAAACTGGCAGGAAAAATCTCTGCAGACCCATCACACCCAGTCACAATCTGTTTGAACTTCTCCCCTCCAGTAGGTGATACAGATCACTGTCCCCACACACACACACACACACACACACACACACACAACACACACATGAACAAACACACCACACCTAACATCATAACACTGCACTTTTGCATAACATCTTGTACATTGTCCTGGTTGCATTTTGACTGTCTGATCTGTAGTTTTTTGTGCTATGTTTCACCTGACACTTTTCTCTTTGTGCACTTTGTAATTATTGTTCTGCTTTATATTTTATATTTTATACTTTATTTTCTATCCTCACCTTTATTAAGTCACTTTCTACTACTGGAGCTACTGGAGGCCTTAATTTCCCTTTGGGATCAATAAAGTATTCTTATTCATCATCATCATCATCATCATCATCATCATTATCATATATTTAATATTTAAATAGACCGGACAGATCTACACACTTCTATTCATTATTTGCATTCATTCATATTTATTCTATACTGCAGTCCTCCAGCTCAATGTCCATATAATGTTTATATAATTTAGTACATATAGTGTTTATTCTATGTATGTCTGTATGTCTATGTATGAACTGTAGCCAAATTCCTTGTGTGTGGCCAATAAAGCTGATGTATAATATCTAATGCTATTTCTTTTAGAGCCTGACAGCCTTCATTATTCAAATTATAAATACAGTATATCAATATTTATAATCGAAGAGATTTAGCCTAATTGATGATATAGCGGAAATATATATATTTTTTTTGTATTTAAGTGATCACAAATATTCCAGATGTAATTAAACTAAAGAAAAGAAAAGAAAAATTATTGAGTTTAAGACTGATATCAGTGTTCAGTGTTGAGGTTTGTAATACTGGTTCTACAGTTTTGATCATATTTGAATCACATCAGACCTTTAATAGACATTCCAAATTAAATGGTAGTTAGTATTGGTTAATTATGTAGATATGGTCAATTATGTAAAGTGTCTCAGTTCCTCTGGGTTACATGGATGTCATTTATGATTACAGACATCTGGAAATGGCTCAATCACCTTATCTCTGTCATAGTTGATCAATAAGACCGCCTGCTAAGCACTTGCAATTTCATTTCCCCTGTGGCAAAGACCATACACTTCATCCTCCTCTTTGCTTGCTAAATCCTCGGATTGTCTTCACTGCATTAGCTTCTGTAACATTTTTCACATTTTCTCCCTGGTTTGGACAGCTCTACTGTGTGTGGTTCTCAGACTATCAGGTGACATGAAGGGAGGCTGCACCGAGGTCAGTTTCGATGACAGATGACTGGCGGAGAAGCCCTCAACATGGTGATCAATCACTGTGTAGCGCATGTGTACACAGAGGATGACACACATACACACACAAACACTTCTCTAATGGCGACACGAGGCACTGAAGTCCCATACAAAACAATGAGGGTGCCATCAGCTGAACTGAAATAATCAGATCTGACTCTGCAGCGTTGGAATTAAAGGCTCCCTAGTGTCAAGTGGATAACATTAGTGATTACTGGTTAACAAAGGCTGTGTATTCATGCTGCCACTCTGGAATAAAACAGGCAACAGAAGTGGGAAAGAAAGGTAGAGAGCCTGAGAATGAGGCTGGAGACATAAGAGGGCTAAAAAAAAAAAAAAAAAGAGGAGGGATGTGAAGAAATGTGGGTCAGACACAAAAAGATGAGGGAAAACTCAATGTAAATCAGAATGTGTAAACATGTACAGGCCTAATCTCATTATTCCTTGTTCTCGTGGGCTTATGATCAGATGCTTGATTAAGGAGATGAAAGAAGAAAGATGGTAGGATAGAGATGGAAGAAGTTGGTAGAAGTGAAGATAGATACCAGATACCACCACCCAAAAGAGTAGAGTATCCTGTAGAGAAGAAATAAAGTATAGGACAGGCAGTATTTGTTGTGAATATTGTGCTCTACCTGTAAACAATATGGCTGTGACATGGCATCAAAGTGATTTTTGTGAAAAATCAACTTAACTTTTTAAAGTATATTTATAATAATTGTCTGCAGAGCATATGTCAAGATTCAAGTGATTGTATCCAAATCAAAGTGGAACCTCAAAGTTTCATCCATAATAATAATAATAATAATGGTCATTATTATGTATTCATAGTTGGAAATCAAAGTAAGACAAATCAGAACATATCGAGTGAATGTTTCCCTTTAATTTTGATATTTTTCCTGTAAGAAGAGAAATGCCTCCTGTAGAATATAGCAGCAGTGGTAGTAGTAAAAGCATGATTTATGCATACTTTAGACCACAGGGGTAAGCATCTGAACCTTCTGAAAAATCTGAACCCTACACCACCATTTTTCCCTCAATTTATTATTCATATTCAGCACTGATTGCATGTCCTACTCGCTCCCTTTGAATCGCACAATTCTTGGTTCAGCAGCAAATGTCCTCATGACTTTTTAAAGACAAGTCAGAGCGACTTGACATGCACATTACTCCGTATGTGTGAAGCCAAAAATAATTCCGCTTGACCTGAACATCTCCTTTTTAACCATCACGAGCACCTGCCAGGTGCGGTCTTACCTACTTAGCTGAGCTTAAGGATTTTTGAAGGGATGTGCAGAAGTGATTGGGGGCAACTTCATTTAGACGACTGTCAAAATCAATCATGTCTTCCATTTTACCGCTAATCGGGGAAAGTTTGAAGAACTTAGGCAAAGGAAATGTTTGATTCAATGTTGTGTAAAGCTTGGGAAAGTGCTCACAGGCTTGTGTAACACCTAGTCTTGTTTGCTCATACGTTGTTGGATGGAATTACTAGCGATTGATAAGAACTCTTAATTCTCTGTAAACATGTTTACTCATTTGTCACAAGACTGTTACTTGCTGTGATACATCCTTCTTTTCTGTTTCTGTCTTTGGCATTTAGTTATACTACAGAAAAAAATGAGGCACCACGCAGATACAAGCTCATTATTATACTGTGGATAATATTAAGTGAACAGAGGATATTATATGTGTTTTGTATGTGCCACCTGGACTCCAGACATTGTAGTTATAGTAGTTAAAATGACAAAAAAGTTTAAAAAGGTTAAATTTGCAACCTATTGTGGATCCTTTATTTCACTCATGAGCTGTAGCAGACAAAGCTATGATACAATAAATTCACTACAAACCGTTACAGCAGCAGCAGAGCTTGTTTGACATGAATCTCATTGGACTTTTGACGACCTATAAAATTGCATTTACAGCCCAGACATTATTCCGGCATAGAAAATTTCCAATACATTTTTTAAATGAGTAGAAAATTGATGAATAAAATGAAATCAAGGGCTCCCAGTTATTGAGTGTGGGCCAATAATGTGGTGGCATTTCACACTTGAAATACTCTCTCATACTGTTAGAGCAGACAGCATGAAATAGCCTATAAAGTGAAGGTGTTGTCAAAACACACCGCTCTGGCCTTCTGTAAAAAGTGCACGCGCTGCTGTTAAAATGCTGTTATTGTAACTGTAGCCATGTCAAATAACTTCAGATGTTGGTGAAAATTTCTCGAATACAGGCCAGGTTCTCATCTTTCCTTTCCTCTTTTTTGTCTGGATCTCTTTTCCTCCCTCTGTTCTGTAACTTTTCTTGAGTGTTTAAGCCATTGATCATTATGAGTCTCTGCACCTCCTCCTCCCTCTTGCTTATCATTCAGCTTATTCTAATTCGCTTCCTCTTCTTTCCCTTGTCACCCTCCTTCTCTTTCTCCTCCTCCTCCTCCTCACTCTGCAGAACAGCGGAGCTCTTCATCAAGCAGACGTCAGGCATCTGTCAGAGACCTGGCCAGTCTCGGGGTGATTGATTTTTGGCCCACCTGCGTCTTTGGTAATGACCAACTGTCAGTTGTTTTACTGCCCACACTGCCTCCACTCTGTCAATGCAGCATCCGGAGGCTAAATCTCTGAGCTCAGACCAACAGTGCATTATTTAGCTTGTCTTCAGGTACAATTTATAAACCATGAACCATTCCCTGCAATCACATAGGATAAGGTTTGCAAGGATGGTTATATAAAAAAGACAAAAAACAAAACAAAAAACAAAGTGTTTGCTCTATATGCTTAAGGTTTTCTGACCAGGTGGGGCAGCGCCCCTCTAAAAATATCATCCGCCCCCCAAAGTAGTTTCTATTAATAAATAATATCAATGACTTAATTACTTAGCTTTCAGTATATTATTTAGTTCTGTGTGTTTTTCAATGAATTTGACTCTTTGAAATGGAATTTTAACTGTTTTTGGTGATTGATTCTCATTTTAATGCCTAATCACAGTTGTGGGGCAAGATGGGTCAGTGACCACATTTGTTAGTGGATTCATCATATCACCTTGTCAACAATGATCAGAACTGCAGGCAACGCTAATAGAGTCACATATGGGCAGGAATGAGTCTGCCCCATGTCTACATGGTGCTGGTGGCAGCTCACTGATTGGTCCACAACTCAGACCTCATGTGATCATAACAAATGCAGCGAGTTGACAATCAAGCAGCTTGACCCAGACAGAGTGGACATAAAAATAACATAGACTAATGTTAGTATTTGCACTGGAGTCCTGGAACATCTTTATTCAACTATTCTAAACTGCTCTTTGAGCCTCTATATAGCATATGCAATTTTTTGGGGGCTGAGAATGGCCCACGGGCACTGCTAGAGGGCCTAATACAACCCTAGATAAGGCCCTAGAATAAAATGACTGGTTTCCACCCCCAGTTTTTGAAAAGCTCATTAATATTGAAATGACTAGTCGGTTTACCCCGAAGCTAGAAACCCTGTGTACCCTAGCCGGAAAAAGAATTCAGAACAGACAAACAACAGATCTATCAGGTATTCAACCGTATATGTTTGAACCAGAGTCAGAAGAAGGTTCAGATGTAGAGGAACAAGTTCCAGTTCACCAGCGATTGGAAATGAATGTGTCACAGTGGTAAGTTTATCATGTAGATTTTCTAGTATCTATGTGTAAAGTTAGCTGTAATAACGCTAATACAGCTAAACTGCATCCTATCTAGATGCTGGCATACCTTTTTTTATATTCCGAGCGTCAGAAGAGCATTTTAACCTCTTGAGCCCCAACACCCCCATTACCGGGGGAAAAGTGAGTCACACCCGATTTCACGGCGTGTAACGGCGTGTGACCCCAGCTGTATAAACATTGCCATGTGTTATATCCTCAGAAATGTCAGAATCTCAGCTAAAAGCCGATATAAAACAATTTCTACAACCACCAAACAAGTAAAGAGCAAGTAAACAAACTCCACAAGACGTGAACACAAACCACTAACTCTAACTAACTAACTCTTGATTGTGGCTAACTCTAAAGCTTAGCCACAATCACTAGAGCCCAGCGCTCCAAGAAATGTTTTCTGTATGAAAAAACAGTCTCTTTTTAACTATGAACCCAGCACATAGTTTAGATTTACTATTTGTATGTGTTTCACTGAAAATCAGTATTTCTCAGTGTGTGAGCGAGCATCTTGTTCATCTTGTAGCAAACTGATAAAACAAATCCAGGCTAAATATCAGAGGATATTAATCCTGAATCTGACTGGGCACCAGAGCTAAACAAGACATTTAAATTTCACCTTTGGGGATAAAGTTCAGGCACAAGATGTTATTTCTTCAAGTAAGCTCAGGCCTTAGTGTGACTCCCAAGTTATCAGATGATGAAAACATATCAGAAACACCTCTAAAATATTCCTTCATGTCCTGTAGCAGCCTTCACACCAAGTAAGGACATGCAAGTGTAGCTTCAAACCAGAGGCAGATTCAAAGAAGGGGCACTTTGCTTCTCCTGGCTGCACTCACCTGGATGCCAAGCATCTTTGATCATCTATGGGAGCCAGATGCACCTTCCTCATCTGGAGTAAGGCTGTGCAAGTGTGAATATCTCACTGTGTCTACTTTCTGTTGCAGTTTATCTTTGCTTTTCTTTCCTTCCCTCCTTTTCCCTTATTCCCTTCCTTTCTCTCCTTCCCTGCCCCTCTTCCTCTCCATCTGCCTGGCAGGGACAACTGAGTTCCCATGGAGAGCAGAGATGTAGCAGAAGGCATCTTTGAAAGCGAGTTGTGGCTGCAAACCTTTCATCTAGTGATATACCTAGCCAAGGCAGGCCTGACTACAGGGTAGCTCAGCTGTTGGAAGGCACATACCAGAGGAGGAGGAGGATCGAGAGGAGGAGAAAAGGGGAGAGGTGGGAAATTAAATGAGAACAATAAGCGGGAAAGACAAAAAAAGATGTCAATCTAATATGAATAATACATTTTTGTTTTTTTCCAGCCTAGAGAGGCAGAAGAGTATGAAGATGAGTGAGGAGCATCACAGGGAACAGCGGCAGAGAGTGGGAGAAGGAAGCTAAATTAGAGCAGAATGATGAGAGACAGTGGGACCCTAGTGGCTCATAAAGGAGAAGCAATTTACAAAGCTCTTGCTAATGCAGCTACGCAGATCTTCTGCTTTTACCTAAAATGTCACCGTCCAAGACAATCTCAATCCAAAATCACTGAATGTGCTTAAGTGTGATTAAGTATAGAGTTTCTGTCCTATTGATTAGTAAACAGAGAATCCACAGAGGGAAAGCAAAGTAAGACAGACATGCCACGACCAGGACGCGGTGATATGATCTGCTCCTTGCTTAGCTAAGCATTTCTTTTCTCTTTAAAAGGGCTATAAATATTATGGCAAAGCACCTTGAAATGACTGCTGTCCATTCAAAGCTTACAGTAGACACAGTGCTGCAGGGGACATCACTACTTTGGCGGCGATAACGTCTAAATTACTTAAGCATGCCACTGCTTGGCTTACTGCTGCACCTGCTGCAGAGTGCAACTCCCTGACAGGTAAAGACTGAGTGCTTGGAGATTGTGTGATGTGTCTCGACAGGTAGCAAGGTAGAAGGGAATGGTAATGTATGTGCTATACTGTGCATTGGCAGGTGTGTATTTTGGGTACCTGTGTGTGCAAAATCCATCTGAAAGCCTGCAGCTAACAACAGACCACGTGTTTCTTTTAGTAAGGCACATAATAACTCAAAAGCCTCCCATTGACAGTGGCTGTCTATAGCCGTGAAGGACTGTGAGTTTGACAAATGGTCTCTCATGCACCTGACTACCTGTGTAGGTTCTGCATGGGAAAATCAGGCTGGAATGCTGCAAGGCTAGCTTGTCCTTAGTCCTAAATGGCACGTCTGGGAACACAGACGAGGATCATTACTGAGTCAGACCATGTGGTTAAGGCTGACAAAATGTTGTTTACCTCAGACATGGCTGGTCCTTTCAATTGTCTGGTGGAAATTCGTCTTTTAACTCAGCAGGTATTTAAAAGTGTAATCTGTACTTGAGAGGCCATCATTAAAAGCAAACAATGCTTGCCAATAGGCAAAAGCCTGGCGACGACGCTTTTTAAAAGATCCCCAATCTGGCCTTTTATTTATCCTCCTTTATATTCTGTTTTTTCTAGCTTTTCCCTCCTCCCTTTTGCATCAAAGAAAACCTTGATTAAGTACTTTTTAAATGTAAATGATTCACATCAAAGACAGGAAAGACAAACAGTGTAACCATGGGAACAAACCATTGGTTCACAAGAACAATAATACACTGTATTTTGTATGTAGTCCTTCATTAAGCCTTATGAGCCTTAGGGTGGAAGCTAATAAACAGACAATGTATCACTGGGAATCAATACTGCATGAATTAACTAACACTATGTCTATTACAGGATCCCCTCTGATTCAGGAAGAATCAAAAAATACCTGGAAACCTTACTATCACACTTATTACATTCAACCTACACGCAGAATGGAGAAATTATCTTTAATAAAAATATTTTAACAAACTTTTGTTTAAGAAAAATCTATTTTTCTTAAAATAAATTATGTGAATTATGTGTGGGCAAAAGCTAAGCTATAAGGGTTATAAGAGCAATTCAGTCCATCTAAGGCTATTCTTTACCACCACAGGAGCATAAAGAACTCCAGCAACTGTTTATATGAGAGCACTGCACGCCCACTCGAGGTGTTTATAATAAAATCACGGCGCTTATTCCACATATATACAAAGAGCCTTGGGAGCGTGGTACTCATCTGCAGGAGGAGGTTGTGTTCTGTAAGCTCTTGTCAGGAGGATATGCAATAGGGAAAAGGCGGTCAAGCGGTCTTAAAAAACAAAGAGGCTGAAGAGAGGAGCTGTCGAGGCCCCAGACTTCAGCTATACAGTCCGACAAGCGCATTATGTTTCCAATCAGTAGGAGGGCTTCGATAGCTGCGAGGCTCCATGCAAGGAAAGGTGGCAACTTAACAAAGCAAACAGTTTTAGACATGAATGAACATTCACTGAGAACACACATCAGTGATTTACATCAGAGTAGCTCTCAGCAGGTTTTGGCACATTACATGTTCTTGTAATATAATGGTCCAAATCCTGATAAAGATCTTGGCCAAGATCGCTCCACACCATATTAATTCCTCCCCGTCATTTTACACAAGCTTCCTATTTCATATATTTATTTCATACCTCTTATATGATATAAAAAAGGGGATCTTAATTTCTTAAGTAAAACAAGAAAGTGTTAGCCCCTCATTTCTCAGACATGTTTGAAATTAAGTCAAGGCAACATTTCTTCAACGGTACAAGTAGAAAAGCAAGTGTGAGCATAAATTAAAAAAGAGGTATTGGTCTACTGTCTCCCAGCACTTCTTTGAAATGGTAGAGAGGTGCTGACAGAGATGTGAGTTGGGGTTGGAGAAGGAGAATCATGGGGAAGGATCCTGCAGAGTGGAGTTAAAAATAGAGCGTGAAGTGGAGGAGGGGGGAGGGGACGTACCTGTGGGCTCAGAGGCAGCCTAGTTAGCGATGAGCAGCACCAATGTGGACACTGATGGACTGTAAGACGGAGACAGCGGGAAAAGAGGTGAAGACCAAAAGAGACGGTGTTTAGAGAAGGAGGGAGAGATAGAGTGAAGTGAGAGGAGAAAGATGACCTCTGGTGAAAACCAGAGGACAGAGAATGAAGAAGAGAAGGGAGGAGGGATGGGGAAAAGATAATGAAAAAACAAGTCTGATTAGTAAAAAAAAAAATCCATGTTGGAGTCAAAAACAGACAATAATTTCACAGTGTGAAGCAGATGGTTTCAATGAAGAGCAATAGTCTGTGACAGATGACATGCTAGACACATGAATGATGACACTTGTACACACACACAATCCAGAGTTTCGTCCTTTCGCTCGATCATCCCAGCCTGCTTTATAGTCTGGCTCATAGCCACAGTTTGTCCTCGTAAGCCTTTTGTGCCTTGTAATAGTGATTTTTTGTTTGTAACTTTAATAGTCTAAATTTTATTTCATGGTCCTAAGTTTAGTTTCAGTCATTTTGTTGGCCTCTCTTGGAGCGATTTTTTTGTTCTTTGAGTTATTAGTATACAGTATTGTCTAGCCTCTGCCATTTAGGAGAGTTTTCATTTCTTTTCTGTTTTTTAGTATTGCGTTCCTCCTTGCGTTTCCTTTGGTCAGAGTGTTTCGATTAATGTTTTGTAGCCTTTGATTTTCCCCCTTGAGAGTGATTTTGGTCTTGATAAATTTTCTAGCTTTTAGTATTAAGTTTCTTTCCTCCTTAGGAGTTTTTTGTTTTAATTTTTAGCCACGTGTTCTCCCTTCAAGGAGACACGCTAGGATAATTTCATAGCCCATTTGATTTAATCACCCTGTCTTGAGGTCTGTTTGGCTACAATATAGTCTGCCTTACTGTCATCTCTGCATCTGAGTCCTGTCTTGAGTCCTGGTCTGACATCCACTATATAGTTTCTCTCCAATTTAATCCAGAGAAATGTAGTGTCACAGCCAGTCACTTCCCTGAACATATGTGCTTTTTCATTGTGGTCCCTGAAAATACAATCAAGGACAAGTATTTGGACAGTGACATATTTTTTTTTTCTTTAAGCTTTGATCTTTGGTATATTCAATTCGGTACATTCAGTAAAATACAATACATAAAATGCATAAAAATACATTTTAAAAAAAATCATATTTATCATTTTTAATGGGTTTATATAATCATGAAGGAACAGTGTGGGAGATATAGGCCTTTCAACACATAGTGCCCTAGATAGACATGGAGTCAAATAAAATTGTCATACTGGTTACTTTGTGGAAAATCTGTACTGTAAGTCAATGCCTGAAGTCTTAGATCCGCTGCGATCAGCAGACTTTTCACATTTTCTTGTGAAGCGCTCCCACAGTTTCACTGCAGCCACCTTCAGCTCATGATTGTTGTGAGGTTTTACTGACTTTAATCTGGTCTTCACTAAAAATTGCTGCTCAATCAGAGCGAGATCATGTGACTGAGTCCGCCAGTCAAGGATGTTGCCACCTCATCACCTTGATGAGGCCTTTGGTTGATTTCACTTGTATGTTTAGCATCAATGTCCTGGCTAACAATGAAACAACAGTTTTCTGAAGTGGAACATGGTTATTTTTGAGGTACTGGTTTGATTATGGTTAATTTGCATCTAGTGCTGAGTCCTGTGCAGTTCTGGTCATCAAGTCTTCTCTTGAACACTGGCAAGAGATATGCATCTTGGAAAGCAGAACTGACTTGCTGTCTGGTCATAAAGGGTTTTTTATTCACCATGCAAGACTTGTACTTCTCAGTCTCCCAGTTCATTTGCTATTTTCTTATTTTCCTCTGTGAATCTAACTCATTTTCGATCTTGCTAAACCAACTACCCTTGATAGACTTTTCTGTTGTTTTTGAACTTCTTCATTATTTCCTTCACTTGAGCGGTCATATCTTCACTCCTCACATTGAGAGACAATTTAACTTCCATCTAAATGGCAACTCAGAAAGTGCTCTTCACCAAGACTGAGCTGTTTTTGTGAAACTGTGAACACTGAAACGACATCAAGTCGACAAGTTTCAGTTTTTTTCTGAAATGGACCAACTCAAATTAAAACTGTGACTTAGCCCTTTAATTACGTATCATTATTTCATTTCACATCAAATGTGTTGAGGCTCAGAGGCTAAAGAATGAAAAATGTGCAACTGTCCAAACACTTCCAGCGATGTTTATTTTTAGACATGGTAATCATAGTTTACTCTTATGAATTCAACACAAGTGACAACTACCAATTAAACACAGATTCACAAATCAGACACTTGTTAAACCAAGTGTGAAAACAGTATCCTTCAATACACCTTCCTTTTCAAAAAACAAATTAAAATCATGCAAACACATTCAAAACACATCTGCTTTAATTTATTAACAGCTCAGAACTGATTTGGTTATGTCTTCTGCTAAAACACAACTTATAGCTTGTCTGAGGCTTAATTTCTAGGAATAACAGAAGCTCAAGTGAGATCTGGCCTCAGAGAAGTGACAGTTGAACATTCACACCAGACATAACAGGAGGCAGTCAACAGGAGAGCTGCCACCATGGACAGTCAGCGTTGTTTACTTGAGGGCCATCCAGGTGCAGCTCTACTTCTTTGTCAGTGTGAAATAATCTGAGAAAACAGAGCACATGGCCCATCATTTGGTTTCTAATAAGCTATTGTTCCCAATCGGTTCAGGAGGGATTCCAGTGAGTCATCCATGACCGACAGAGTGCGAAACTTGGCAAGAAAGACTGTACTGAGCAGCTGCACTGAAAATACCTCCAGACTTCAAAGCTTAATACCTGGATACTGGAGATTTGTAGCATTATGAAAAACTGAGAAAATGTTTGTTATGGTTGCACTTTTTTTTTTTTTTCTTTTTTTCTAATGTGCATGCATTTCATGCTTCAAGTTAAACACGCAGAGAAAGTTGTGTCTGCTTTGGTAAATTATATGATTCACTGTTATTTATGCCTCATCGTGATTTTAATGTTGTGCCATGTTTTAAATTCGTTTCTTTTTCTTTGTGTCATTACATAATGAGGATTAGATTTTACCAACAATAAATGGGCAGCGTTTGTGTGATCACTTGATTCATGTTTTTAAATTAGGTTTATTTGCTGCACACTGAATAATGAATTATTGTTATAAATCAATCACTCTGAAAGCATTCATGAATTTTCAATAACACTCATTATTTAGCATATTAACTAATTACCATGAGGTGCGTTAACAAAACCATAGTTAATTATGAACAAAGTGGCTGCTTGCTGCCAGTCTCTCCTCTCTCTCTTGTCCACCATTGCTGCCTATTAATCATTGATTCACATCAATGTGCAGTGACTCACCATAATGACTGCCAAAGAAGACGCGATAAGAGAACAGGCTTGTGAACAGACTGCAACAAGTTTTCATCTGGTCTGTGTGCTCCGGCACCTTATCACATATGAAAGAAAAATAAAGACAGAGCCAAAACCTTTTTCATTCATGTTCATTCTAGGCACTTCTGGTGTATTGAACCACCAGAGATGTTATTACTGTGAATCCAAACCAATCTGAATATTTCAGAAATGGATAATCCTCAAACCCCCTAAGCAAAACATTCAAATACACAGTATGTGGAAAATATGGAAAGAAATGCATTCTTTCAACAATTAAGGAGGTCTAAAATCTAGTTATACATTTAATATTTATTCAAACTTAGTGCAGTATTAGGTTTGAAATAAATGTAATTCTGATAAGAGTAATTACTGGCACTGGTAGAATATGTTCTAACCTTGCACAAACAACATGCACAAAATTGGAAGAAAAACTGGTCTATATTTTGTACTAACAACTTAATTGGAGGATTCTCAAGTGTTTCGTGCACCTTTTAATCTCCAATAAGAAACCCACAGAATGATCTGGTGTCAAAATAAAACCCTGAGGTTCACTGACTTTCAGAGATCAATATGATGCAAATATCCAAACATTGGACACTGTTCTGGGACAGTTACAGGCCCTGGTAGTGCATCTAACATTTCTAGACTTGCATTTTTAGTTTAATGATACATGTTTCATATTCCCTGGCCAACTGTAGACACCGCAATGTTTTGCTATATCAGACTTTGTTAGTAGAATACTTTTCAGCTAAAAACTCCATAATAACGTTCAGTTTTCAGAGTGGCCAATTTTCACCTTTGTTGATGCTAAGAAATTCCATCAACACTTCACCTCAAAGTAGCAGAGAAGAAAAAAATCCAATCCAATCCAATTTTAAAACATGTGTCAGTGATGAGAATGCATGAACTGTGGCATGCCAGAATGTTTACTATTCTCTATGTCGTTGCAACAAAATGTGTGGCTGCAGAGTTATATCTAGCTCCATCATCATGTTCACACACCCATCGTGTACATTCACAGTCACACTCTGCAGAAGTTGTAAATGGGTATTATATGAGATGTAGAAGATAATTAAACTGATTTAAATAGGTTAACAACAAATGAGTCGAAAGGGGATAAAAGCATGTTTACACTGAGATGCATCATTTATTATCAAGATGCCCTTCATAGCAAAGTTAGAACTGGACCCCTGTTAAATGGGATGGTAATAGGATAAAAATGTTTATCTACTGTATAATCTATATGGTAATTTATATCTTCACAAAGACACTTCAGGAATGCATTATTGATTGGTGAAACCTATCCATTTTCCACTGCTTATCCAAGGTCGGGATGTGATGGCAGCAGTGAGTGTTTTGTGGTCCAAATGTCCTTCTTTTGTGTAAAATCTTCCAGCTCCTTCTGGAGATTCTTAATTTTTCCAGTATTTTTTCTGGCACATTGAAGTGGTTTCTTTTATAGTTGGATGTGCCAGGAAAGCGGAGGTATACTTATCAGACTACCTCTTTGCAGTGTAAACCCACTGTGTCAGTTTGTTCCCCACATTTTGTTTATTGCTAACCAAAGTTTGTGACCATAGAGGAGGGATGGCACATAGATCAAAATATATAACTAAAATATAGAGTTTTACCTTTAGGCTCAGCATAATCAATTGGTGCAATGCTTAAAATTCAATGCTGTGAACCTTATATCGGTTCCCATATTTATTTCACATTTCATCTTAGTCTCACTTGAACAAAACCCCAAGATACTTGAACTCACTCCTAACCTAGAGGGAGAAATCCACTGCATTAAAGCTCTCATACCCCAGCTCAGAATCAGAGGCGCAGGCCATCATTCTGACTGCTATACCACTAGTTACAAACTTTCCTATTGTGTACTGAAGCCTACAGTCTAATACAAATAACATAATCATCACATCATCTGCAAAGAACAGAGATGTGAAACTAGATACTCTTGTCCCCCTGGCTGCCCCTTCAGATCCAATCCATAAGGAAGACTGAATTGGTGACAAAGGACAAACCTATAGCAGATCTCAACTTCAAGTGAAAACGTGTTTGACTTCCTGCCAAGAGTACAGACAGCTCACATTCCAGTTATACAGGGGTTTCAATGGCTTTTAGCAATGCCCTGGTACCCACCTTTGGGAAACACAGTCGCCTTCTCTAAGTCCATAAAACGAAAGTAGACTATCACAACTAGCAATGCACCGATGTGAAAATTTTTGGCCGATATCGACATATCGACACATGTCACTGCTGATACTGATGTATGTGTGTGTGTATGTATATATATATATATATATATATATTTTTTTTTTTCTCTATTATGTCTCAAATTTTGTACAGATAAAAACACCACAATAAATTTGAAAAACACAGCATGGCTCTTTATTAACGTTTAGGGGCCGGGAACTTTTAAAGGAAAGTTCTCTTAGTCTGTCCTGGTACTTTCTATGTCTCCACTGAGGATAAAGCTCCAATCACTGATGGGATGGGTGGGTGGGACAATTTTGCTAATCATCTTCTCTACAATCACTTCATTGCATTATTATTAATAAACTACAGGCTGCAGTATGTGTGTGTGTGTGTGTGTGCGAGAGAGGGAGAGAGCAAGAGAACGGAACCATCCGCTTGTTTTTAACGTTGTGTTTCACGTTGGAAAAAAAGAATTAATTAATTTGTGGCAGCGAGTGTTTATTCTGTGCCATACATTGATCATTTGTCTTACTTTTCAGTACTTTAGCAAAATACTAGGCCTATATTGTGGCATAGTTATTGAGCAAGAACTGAAACATCTGAAGCAAACAAACAAAAAAGACAATAACAAACAAATATGTGGAATTTCCATTTTGAGGTTGCATGAATTTGTATCACATTATGCAATTTACAACTTCTTAAAGGAGAAATCCCGTGTGAATTAATCCACAGCTCTGTTCAAGGTTGCCGAGTGCTGTCAGTAAGAAAAAGAATGAGAAAATTTGATACAACATTGACTGAAAAGAGAAGTCAACATTAACGAAATGGGGCACAGAAACTCAGTTTCATTTTCCTTTTCTGTGTCCCATTCAGTCAATGTTTGCTGCCGGTTTGATTTTCAGCCAAGGTTATGTCAAATTTTCTAGTTCCTTTTCCTACAGGCAGCAATCGGTGACTTTGAACAACAAGGCTATGGATTGATTCACACTGGATTTCGCTTTCTATGGTACTGGAAAAACTGGAAAATTGACCTTGAAAGTCCTGAGTAAGTCCTGAGTCCTTGAAAGTGCTTGAATTTGACAATGAAAAGTGCACCAAGTGTACAAACCCTGTAATAGATTTTGGGCTTCTAGAAGACTGATCGCTCTTTTCTGGAAAAATATACAATTGGCCTCTGTAAAATTATGGTTGAAGGAGATTGCAATATATCTTGTGCTGGAAAGACATATATTGTTAGATGGAACAGAAAACCGTTTGTTAAAGTATGAAAACCTTTTTTGGAATTTTTGGAGGATCAGATTGATTTATATGCCTTTATCTACTTCTGTTAGAAGTGCTTTGTTATTATTATTATTATTTTTCTTTTGATTGTATAGTACATTTATACATTATTGCTATTAATATGGTCATTGTTATTTGTATGTATATAAAAACGTAATAAAATACTGTTTAAAAAAAATCGGCCGATAGATATCAGCAGGCCGATATATTGTGCATCACTACATCTAACCATGTAAAAATGAGGGTGTACTATCCTTTAATCTTCACATTGTTTTCACAAGAGGAAACACTTTACTACACTAGTGGAACATTTGGCTTCTCTGAATAGAAACAGGTGTGGCGGTGAAAGGCAAAGGTCAGCACATTCATACACTGATGGAGCTCATGCTGCCAAAGAGGTAACTCACGCTTAATAGGAAAATACTGTGTGTAACTTGGAAACTGGTTTGTCATCCACCTGTGAGCAGCATAACAAAGTGCCTTCCTCACTCGCTCACCTCTCCCTTTTCACTCTTTCCCCTCTCTTCCTCTTTCACTTTAGCTTTCAACTGCTGCTGATAAAAAATATGGTATCAGCCCCACAATTTTCTTCCTGTGGGAGCCAGAAAAGGAAGATAATCAGGAGGACACAGAGAAAAATATCCAACCTGTGAATAAAAATAACTCAGGAATTTTGTCCCTCCCTCGCAGGTCGTAAAATGTGTTCTGGTAAAAGACAGACAGTGATTTTGCTTTGATGAGAACATCCTGTTAGAATGCAGGCGGCCCGGCTCAGCATGCTGATTTATTTACTTGTGTCAGTTTTCATGCTGAGAAAAATCTAACATCAAAAAAGTGGATAATTTCCATAATTGGGAATGAAGCATGGGACAAAAAGTGAAGGGATTCGTGTGGTTAAAGGCTCAGATGTAACGCCAGTGCTTCACAATACAATAAATAAGCTGTATTTTCTGTTATTTCTGTTATTATGCCCACAGGGAATTCTGTTGTTTAGCAGAGATATTGCTTAAGTACAACTGGTGTCAGATGATGGATTTTTTTTTTTTTTTTTTTTTTACATTAGCAGGTGATTACTGTAAAGAACTGAAGCTGGCTGCCTGTGAGCAACATATGTTGAGCAGCAACAAGCCTTTGAAATAGATGAAAGGTGTTTCTGACCACAAACTGGTTTGCCAAACTGATAAGACGTCACCATCAAATTTCAAGAACATGTTTGTGAATGAGCCGTCTGATCCCGATAAGATGTCAACATTTTTATCAAGTCAAGCCAAGTTTATTTCTAAAATTCATCACTGAAGTATTTTTTAAAAGGAAAAGTACAGATCAGACCAGCTTAAATATTCAGGAACATGTCAAACAAACCTCACCATCATATTTATTGATTTATAGACCCTGATGTGTGATACTTATATAATTTCACCAATGTCTTTTGTGCTGTCATGTTGGAAATGGCTCCCTTTCCTTGGCCTTCATCATTCAGCTATCAATATGCCATCATGATATCAAGCACATATAAATGTCAGCAGTGTAATGTACACAGGCTAATTAGTTTTAACACCACTGACACCATTTGGCTCAAATAAAACAAAGGACAAGAATGATGACTAGTTCACTATATTTAATTATCCTGTCTGAACAGAGGCTGTCGCCGATTCACCCTCGACTCACCCTCGGGTTGGGTCTCCTGCATTTTTCACATAAGGACAGTAAATTAACTGTTGAGACTTTGATGAACACCAAAAGCTACAAACATGATCAATATTCCTCCAGATAAGAACTTTAGTTCATCACCATCTTAAAATATAGTCGCTATTGGACACTATGTTTTTGTCCCGAGTGTTGAAAGAGTTCATTCATTTAGAATTTATTTTGGTAAGAACCTCTTGGGAAACACAAAACCCTTTAAGTCTTGGGGCGACCATTTTATGGGAAAGGGTGTTGCCTCTTCCACAATTAGCTCAGCTCACATACATTCATGCTCATTATCAGCTACACCACAACACACAGGAGCCACTTTGTGTAGCGAGGGAAACTCTCACACATCCCTGCCCTGTTTCCTGGTATGACTTCACTCGGAGCAGAATACAAACATTGAACGTCAACCATCAGCATTTTCCCCCAGCATGAGGCAAGCAGTAACTGGCTTTTTTTTTTTTTTTTACTACCACTATACTTAAACTGGTTTTAATATTGTGACTGATCAGCATTTTTACATGATGCAATGATATGACATCAAATTATTGTTGAGTTTGTTCACATTTATGAACAACCTTTAGAGACCAAACTATACGCCCTTACAGCTTTCTTTTCTTTGGATCTGAGGCATATAAGATCAGTCAGAAAGTGGTACAAAATAATAAAAAGAAAAAAAAAATGTAGAAGACAGAAAAGGTAAAATATATCTGTCTTGGAAGAGTAGAGCTGTTATCTTTGTGTGAGCGAGCTGCGGTTACAGACGGCACTTCAATTTGACATTTGCACTAAATTACATTACAAGTTTATTATTGTGAAATTAATGAGAGGGACTCAGTGATTTAATGAACTTGGACTGTGGTGTGGACCCATAACCAATAGTCTCTGTAATGGGCCGCCAGCCACGGCCTCTTCTCAGGTCTTGTGTAGACTGCTCACTAAGGCCAAACCTCTCACCTTAATGGCTGTCGACTTTTTCTTTTTTTTATTCCTCAGTTGGATGCACTTTTAATTATCAGCTCCAAGGCTCTCTGTAGCATCTATACTCAGAGGACAGGGCTTGCCTTTTAACTAAGAATTTCCAACTTTACAGAGTTGGCTCAAAGTCAGCCTCAAAATCTGTTAGCTTTGCTGAAATCAGCCACACAGCAGTATAACTGCAGTAACCCTTTCATGGGTGATATACATAGTGATATCTTTGGCCTGGCTTGCTACATTAATAAACTGCACTGCTGCTGAGCTGGTCTTCGTTTTATGAGCAGCACTGACAAAGCAACTATGACATATGACAAGTAATTAGGGTCTTGATCTAAATATACAGAGAATTATTCCCAGCTTAGCTTTTGGTGCACATATTTTTTTTTAAAGGATGAGAAAATCATCTGCCATATTTGTTATTCTGTTGCACAGTATGACCTTGAGGAGTCGGCAGGGGAGATGCTTTAAACTGGCTCTGAATATCATAAATCATCTCATAAAGCATCACTCCCTGAAACACTAAATACATCATGTTCTTGGAATTCAGTATGTTGCTGCGTGGGAACATGTAATAACTTACCTTGAGAGTGTAAAGCTCCTCTGTCTACATTTCTTTCAACAGTGTGACGTATCAGTCGTGGAGAGGACTTCCTTGAAACAAACAGAAGCCTAATCAAGCTGCAAAAACACAGTGCTGTGTTTATCACACCGCAGAATGTTGCCTGTTTGTGTTTCTTCACCCAAACAGTCACGGACGAGAACAATGGCTTTCCACCATGTTGCTGTTTCTGTCTCTCCCTGATGAAACTCTCACTCTCTGTTCTGTAGAACATTTTCATTCATCAGCTGCTGAATGATGCATCAGTTTATGAAAGTGCTTCACAAATGAGATTCATTTAAACTGTCACGCTACATTTTGCATCTTGTTTAAATACATTTGTAAACAATCGTAAATTCAAACTGTTAATGCTTAAGATCATCCCCGTGCAGCATTTAGCTTGACACAAGAATGCAAATAGTAACAACTACATTCCTGTGCCAATACTTAACATTAGAACTCATGCTGTACCTGTTGTCTGGAGTTTTTACTGTATTTTTGTAACTATTACTGTATTTGTTAGCCTGTAAAATGTCATTTTAAATTACATAATTACATCCGGTAACAATTTGGTTGCTAACAGACATAATATAAGGGAGGAGGTTAAGCTGCTTAAAGAATTCTGTTTCCCTAAAACAACCAATCATCTGCTTTATATACAGCCAAATACTGTTTCTACTCCGACATAAGTGAAATTTTGTAGCCAGTGGGGGAAAAAGCACTTTAAATGTTGTTTTGGAGCAAATTTACCAAACTTTTTCCAGCCTTTTCTATCAGAAGTGACTGATGATTTTTACACATGTAGTTTTTATTTTCCTATTTATTTAGATCGGCACTTGAAATAACTTCCTGTGGGAGTTGCCAACATGGCTGCTGAGTTGTGACTCTTGCCTAAAAGGACTTTGTTGTTAAGTCACTTTTTTTGTCAGCAGCACGCAGTTTCAGAACATTTCATTTTCCTGCCATGACTTACAAAGAAGTCCTTCATTTATCATTTTGAATAACCACAACACTTTTAACCATGCACTACTCCAAACTCTGAACTCAGTATTTCTCTTGCTTGGTTTCCAAGGAGAGTGCAGTCATTTCAGCAGATTGTGTGGAGAACATACTATCCTCAGAAATGGCACTTCATTTCTCCACTGCATAATGGAAAAAAAAACTGGAAAATAAATCTTTGTGCTCTCTTACTAGACTAAACTTTAATAACTGGGCCAGTGGCATTCAGGAAACACAGCACAGGTTCTGAGCGAAACTAAAAAAGTGGAGTTAAAACGAACAAGTGCAACAAGTACTTAGCAGCTAATGTTGCTGGGTCAGCAATTGTTTTATTTAGCAGGTAGCCCAGCTGGATTATCATCTTTGTGCCACTGGCTGTTCTTCGTCTACTACTGGATCAGACCTGATTTATGCTGCTATTCCATTGGATTAACTCCAGCTACGGGATTATCACTTATTCATGCTTTGACCACGCTGGTTTGTTAGAGATGAAAACATTTTTTTCTTCTTCTAGGGTAGTTCAAAAAGATGAGATGCAATTCACTTCACAACGTTTCATTTTACACAGAACTCTAGTTAGCACATGTTGCAGTATCAACCAAAGTAGATAATGTTCAAGATTAACGTTTAAAGTCTTTATATTTTACCATGTAATTTTAATTAAATATGTGTTCCAATAGATTCATTGTTTTCCTCAGTTAGGGAGCAAACAGCTCTGCTAAGCAGTATTTCAACCCAACACTGATGAAAGCATAGCCTGAATGCAACATGCTAACACTGGCTCCGTTCTGCTACATTATTAATAAGCTTCTTATTTGTAAAGAACATCTAAAAGCATTCCTTTTTTGATGTGCAAACCAGACTTTGTGCAGCAAAATAAATCACCAGTTTCTCATCATCTGAAAATTTTAATGTGAGTGTACTATTTAAAAACTAGCACAGGCCTTGATCTAAAAAACAAAAAACAAAAACAAAAAAAAACAAAAACATCACACCAGACACTCAAGTCATATTTGGGTCAAGATGACTTATGAGATGGACAGATGTCTACCATTAGTAAGAGGGATGGAGAGTAGGTGCAAGAGAGTGGGATTGTGCTCAGAAGGAACAGTGGAGAGAAAGTAGAGCGTAACACAGTAAGAGAAACCTATTTAAAAAGCATATACGAGCACACATCAAACACACCACCAGGAGGAGAAGGTTGCTGAGTGGGAGTGATCTCGCTCCTCTCCCTTTTCTTCCTGCAGTGCTTCCTGCAGCTCCCGATTTGCTCTGTTCTTGCTCTACTGTCTTCCTCTGCGCCATCTAAATATTTTATATGTAGCCTGATGTTGTTTTAGGGATGTGTCCCTGTCTTTGATCAAGCAGACTGTCATTGATTTGTTACTGGAGCGGAGTAAGGCATTGGCTGTTTCATCACAGAGGAAGAAGCGATCAAGACAGGCTCACTGAACAAGGACAAATCAATAAATAATGCATCATCGGCTTGTATTCTGCTGTTTTATCAATCATTAAAGGGCTCAATACAGAACAGTCCCATCATTACATATTGTTGCCTCTACTAAAATGTGGCTCCATTCTGTGTATACATGCTATTCTATTAGGGTCAAATCAGGTTGAAAATTGTGTTATTGTAGCATTCTGTATGTTTCTTGCAAGATATAAAGTCACGCTTTGGAAATACTAAAAATCAAATTGCAAGAGCAGCAGTAATTACAGAAGAACAGTTCTGAGTCAGTGAAGTTGAGCTGTATTCTACAAAATCATATTGGCTCTTGCATTACTGAGCCAAAACCCACTGATGCGCTGGCTTTGATGTTCAAACATTGGTCCTGCACAGGCAGGAAAAAAAAGTGTTCTAAAAACGAGGCCTAAAATCGGCCAGTGAGAGGAAATGTTGCTTCTGCCATAATCCTGTGGGTAATCGTTTACATTTGATCACCATGCATGAATATGAATACTGTTCTGCATGTCCTTGAAAAATCCCCCAACTTACACTTACTCGCTGGGGTAGAGAGACAGATGTGAACATCTTCTTCCAAAGGATGACAGCCATCCAAAAGACATATTCCTTCCGCCAGCAAAGCGACTGGTATGAAAGTCACAAGTGGCACACATTTAAATGCAGCTAGCTCGATGTGGCAAAAACAAAACGAGGGAGACAAGATAAAAGAGATGAATAAGAGTGAGTGCTACGCTCTCGAACAATGCCAAGTAGAAGATTACAGATGGTTGGCTTTGTGGAGAGGTGCTTGAGCATGTTTTCAGGCTCATTTTAGTAATTTTCTCCCTTTATCCATGGGTACACAGCCTGCGATGGGTCAGAATGAGGCATAGTCTCATTTGGAGAGGAAGGCCAAGCAACGCAGACATGTAAGCAGGGAGAAGATATGATGGGGTTCTGGAAAAGCTACTGTTAATTCCTGGTTGCTTGCTGAAGCATGCAAGTGTGCACAGACAATGATAATTTAATCTCAATTGTGAATGCAACCTGAACATCTCAAAAATGAAAAGAATTGTGCTTTTGAATTAGCGGTGATGCTTAATGGTCTCAAGACTTACAACACAAATTCAGAACAAGCTTTAGTCGTGGCACAGATCAAGAGGCTTGTGATGTGCCAAAAAGCAAAGTGCATACTGAAATTAAATTTTCAACAAAAGGAAAAGTCGAGCTCTAGTAAATGGAGAAAATATGTGAAAGTGCCAGTGTAATGGTGCCTTCAAAACTGACATAAATTGCAAGGACAAGCTATTCTGAACAAGTATCACATTTCTTTAAAGGTGTTAACAGAAGTTTGTTTTAAAACTGGCCCAGCAGAGTTGGGCTCCCAACTGGGTAGTACGAAGTTCAGTCTAGATTTCAGACCATGAACAAGTCCACAAGAGTCCACAAGCAGTTTTTAAGCTCTTTTCTTTGACGTCCTCAAGAGGCAAAGCCCAGACTTGCTCTATTACTGATAGATAGAAACCAAGTTTTATGGTACTGTGTTACAACTGAGGCATGATTCTACAGGGATGTCCAATGATTTGAACTCATTCCGCTAGGTCAAGGTGAGTACAGATTCTCTTGAGAAAGCCTGCAGTTTAGGAGTCGACTGTCATAGCACCAAAAGAACGTCAGGTGCTGTAAAGTGTTAGGCCTGACAACACAATGCAAATGTAAAAGAAACATAACTGTATTTACTGTTTGATGTATAACAAAGATATCGCTACTGAAAAGAAAACTATGCTGAGGAATTATCTACTTTGTGGTTTCAGGGTTTCAGAGGAAAGTAGCAACAAATATTACTGTGCAACTGAACCTTTTTCCAACTGACCAGTCAAAGTTCATGTACTCCATTCATTCCAGCTTGGTATCTTCTTCTTAGCTGAGCCAAGTGTGTTGTTTTTTTTATCAATGTGTTTTCCGGAGGTGAATGCCACCTTCCCTGTTGCCTGAGGTGTGCCTAGAGAGATGAAAGCCAAGAGACAATTCTCACAGTTTCAAGTGATCATCTTAAAAGGATGGAAAACATACAGATGGGACTGACTCAAACAACACTGCTTTCACATTTAATAAAATAGGTACTCCCGATGCTCTAAGCACTAATTCAACACTTGAAGATGTGGTTTCAACAAAGGCATCAAAGTAGACCGAGAGTATGTGAATGTATCAGCTGAATGTGAAGAGATTGGCTACAGTTTCAGCTGAAGTGACGGTATTGAGGTGCAAAAGAAATCTCTTCTGTGGAGCATGCAACAATCAAAGCTGTTGCTAAAATGGTATGCAGTGACTTCACACATGCACCGTCTATTCATAATGTGGGAATTAATACAACTATATGACTGAAACAAGAAACATGAGACACTCAAGTTGCAACAGTACCTGATTCCCATGAGTTAAACCAAGCACAAAAAGCCCTGAGCGAATCTGTCACAATGTAACCCCATTACCCACCCAGTCGCATTTTTTGATGTATAAGCTTCTAAAGAGCCAGGCATGAAATGAGTCCTTTGTGCAGAACAAAGTTTTATAGAGAACAGTGGCATAATATCTGGTGGGTATTCCCCTTTGAATCAGAGGATGTCACATATGCACATGACCGACACAAACATACAAATGCATGTACACACATCCAGACGGACAAAAGACAGTTTCACACTGGGACCATTCAGTTGGATGTGTGCATAGAGATTTTCGACATTTCAAGTTTAATGCACTTTCACTCACCCACCCACCCACCCACACACAGAGACACACACACTTTCTCTCTCACCCCTCCACTCTCTTGTGACAGAATATGCCCTTTGTTCATGCTCTTTGAGGGAGCATTGGGGAGCAGGGTTTCTGGGGCTCTGGGAACGGACATGAATTAATGGACTGTCCTTCATAGCAGCAATGAGGAGAGCAGCCAAACACCCCAAGCAGGAGATCTTACATCCATTATCAAAGGGCCCTTTGAAAAGGCCACAGCTACAACTACAACACTTTTGAAGTGGTAGTTACACACATGCATGTCCAACCCCACATGTATTTACAGATTCATGCTGTGAATGCATGTGCAGAAATGTACCGCCCAGTGGTATGCACACACACGCACACAAACAGACAAATTCCTCTATGTGTCGGATCCAACAAAAAAAATCTCTTCCCTCCTTCCAAATTAGAGAAAACCAAACAGACAGTGCCAAAGACCTAGGCCATGGAGAAATATTGAATAGGGGTTTTTTTAGAACGGGAAATTAATGTTTGATTCAAATATTGCTGCTTTTTAGAGAGTGCTGTCTTGTACGCCTAGAAATGAATATGTTACTAGGACAATCCGCGCACTTAAGAATTAAATACTTAAATACTTAAAGTGAAATACTAAATTGTGTATTGGCTACAAAGAGGATGAAAGAATATAAAACATGTTTTACCCAGCACACCTGCCATTTCCACAGCAGAAGCTCAAAGGGAGCTTTAACGTGCCAGTGTCACAGACTAACACATTTGAAATGGTTGAGGCCATTACTCCCCATTACCACTGATGTGTCCAGGCATCTACATCACGCAATAGGATGGTAGAGCAGGTCTTCAGCAGGTACAATAGTTCTGTCTTTCTTCAAGTTACAGTCATTTAAGGAGGGATTTCACTGAAATAGTGCCTCTAGGGTACAAAGAAAGTATGATTCAGCCACTCTAATTGTGGGAACTATGCTAAATCCCGCAGGCACCAAATGGTGACACAAAATTAAATACATATTCAAAGTTGAATAGTTTATTTTGCCTAAAATATAGACCAATAGCTTCTATGACTATGAATATGACTATGAAATATACAACACCAGTTAGGGTGACTTGAGGTGGAGCTTAATTCATTTTCCTATCTTCAAGTGTGGTCTAATTATAATGGGTGACCATGAGTAGCTTCTCAAAGCTATTATTGGATCACAGGGTCTAATCTTGGTTTGCTAGTGTTCGGATTTGAAAGAGATTTGTTCATGATCACAACTATTGATCGGACTGCCCCAGACCATCAGAGGAACGGTGTGAATTCTAAAAGCTGAATCAGGAGAACGTTTGAATTCCTTTGACTTGTGAAGTTTGAAGGACTTTATATCAGAAAAAAAAAATCATGGTGCATAACATGGATCAACCTTGCACTTTTCATTCTTTGTTGAGGGTGAAAGTGGAGAAAAGGTCAACTTACTGTCAGTGTAAAGGACTTACTGTTTAATAAAATCACTTTTAAGCTTAAATCTAATGTATTGCTTTTTCCGTCGGGGGAATTTCCCTGTTTGCATTTAAAAAATCATGCCTATTCAAGTCTTTCATTAGGTGCTATTTTCATCCCTTGTTTGATGGGGAGAAATCGCCCTGTCAAAGTTTTTCTCTAAGGCCTTTTCCCAATAGTCTCTTCTTTACAATACTGCTGAGCAGGCAACTTTACTTCAAGACACCTTGAAGAGTGCAGCTGCCTCAAGCAGTCTTCTAATAGCCATCTGTATGAAACTTTATAAATCACTTAACCAACAGTTCCCTCTATTACTGATCTCAGTGTAAAGTTCCTTGTCGTGGGTCACTGATTGAAACAGGACCTGTTTCAGCTGCTTTAGCAGACCAGCAGGGGTTAGGGTTAGTAACAAGTTACATATACTTTTCTTACTGTGACAAGGATTACAACATTTTTGTATTGACCATGTGAAAACACAACACAGCATAGATTTTAAAAAAATCTACCTTAATTACTCCCTGATTGAAACACCACCAGGCGACCATGACAAGTATCCCAACACACCTGCCATGTTATGTGACCCACTGGTGCATTATGGATGGCTAAATGTTATATGCTAAAATACAGGTGGTAATCTCTATAATCTTGTGACTGCAGAGTTTCCTCTGCTGAGTGTTTGAAAACCTGGAGGAGCAGTGTGTCAGAGAATGAGTAGACGGGTTATATTTTGCATTGACAGTGACCAAACACAGCACAGTAGAATTTGGAGCAGATTGTGAAGGTCTTTGCAGTGCACAAGACTCACAGAGTGATCAACAGCATCAGTAATGACTATGTTACTTTGTCACATAGTGTTCATGCTATTTAGTCTATAATGGTGCCTTCAGACCATATGCAGAGCAAACTTTTGCAATTTTTTTAAGTTACCCACACAAGTGTGGTCACTGTGTTGCTGTTTTTGGAGTCTGTTGAAGCAGCCAATTGGAGTATACCTTCCTGAAAGCTAGCAGCTCTACCATAACCAGAAACAATAGCTGGAATGAAGTAGTCCTATAGCTTCTCTGTCTCTATGAAGTATAACAGCTGTCTTGCAAAGGTTTGGATGTGCACATATCCAGCTTGTCCTTTATTTCCCAATTCTCTATATGTTAGCTCAATGCTGATAGGCTTAAAGTAAAAATTTTGCATGTCTTTGTGTCTATTTGCATTGTATCATTGACTTAGTATTTAACTTATACTGTACAAAATATCTGTCTATGTATACCTCCTGTGGTGTTCTGGTGTTTTTATCATTTTGTCAATAAAGATAAGCCAGACATCTGAAACTGCTCTCAATAACTTACCCAGGGCACATTTTAATTTATCTAATTTATACTTAGACCTTGTTCTTAATATTACTTCTGCTCTAGTGAAGTTGCTTTTAAGTAACTGTATTTTTTCTTGAGCATAATCTCTCCACTGCTTGGAGAGAGGATAGGCCGTCCTTATGTTGTTGTCAGTTTCGGTAGCCTTGCTGTAGAATTCCTAAGCATCATTAGCCTAAACACACATGCAGACGCAGATAGACACACTCTACCAGACAACTCTCTTGACTATGAAGTGTTCTAATTACTGTGGATAAACACTGGAGTTGTGGTTGTTTAAAGCTAATAGAGCCTCCTCCGTGATTGATCTGTTGGTTTTGTTTGAGAAAAGGTCACTGAGTAGGAAAAACTCAACAGCTTTGGGAAAACATGAAATAACATGATGCTGTCCATGCAAAACTTTCTCAGGTTCCTAATTATTCCACCCAAATGCCTCAATAGGTAAGTTTTATTGTTCTGTTCCTCCGGACTATAGAACTGTAAGGTGTCATGTCTCAAAAGTGTACACTGCTTACTACACAGGTAAGAGCCCTGTTGTACTGTACAGCTGAAATTGCACATGGTTATTTATTCAACAGCTGTTGAGGCATTTTTAAAATAAGATGAAAATGTCAACCTCATGGTCATGTTATAGAGAAGGTCAAGGGTTTACTTAAGTCAGTAGGCCTCATCGTTTAAGGACTACAAGAGTGTGTCTATATAAACTCTCTTGGAAATTCATCAATAAGCTAATTTAAGTGTGGATTAAAGTGGTACACTGACTGACCAACATTGCCTACAGCCAGGCAGCTAAAAATTGCTCTCTTGTTAAATTTAAAACATCTTTAGCCTGTGGAATTGCTTCTTGCAATTCACAGACTGTCAGATATAATAACATCATGAATAACACATTCAAGACACATATGCCAACTGTTAAATTCACCAAATCACCATTTTCGTAGTGTTCGGGAAGGCATTCATTAACTAGGGTGTACAGATGTGGGCCAACCATTTCCTGTTGGTTTGGCAGAGTGCAACAAGCCTTGTTAAGTTAAGAGTTGAAACATAACCACAAAAATGGCTTGGTCATCTATAATAAGTTTAACTATTTTCTCTCATATCAGTTTAGTTTTATTGCTGTAGGGGTGGAATTTCTGGGGCTTTTCAATGGCTCCAACAGTACTTTCTGCATAAGTATCATGCTCATTGCTTAAACATGTTTGTCATAATATGCTGCATGATAGTCCTCAGTCACGTTTGTGGTGTTGGAGCTTACAAACCTAAATTCCAACAACCCCAAATCTCCAATTACTTATTCATCTGAAAATCCTACCACACCACATTTAAATGGGAAGTTGTTGATATATCTAATTGTTATTTTTTTTCTGATAACTGATCCAACTACTTGTTGGGATAACACTGTACCTTATCCATGTATCTTATCAACTCCACTAAGTCACACATTTTCCTGTGAATGAAAGCATTAACTGTTTGCGCAGCAGTTGGAGTTTTATTAAAATGTTAAAATGCTTCACCACCAGGTGTGGCCTAGATTGAAGTTTCCTTTACAGTGTGTGTTCAGTTTTTTTGCTGTCTGAAGAAAAACTGTAATTGGTCTGACAAAATGTTAGTTACATTGTCTGAGATGTGACCGGAATATACTGCAGGCAGGGTATAGATGGTAGTTCCTGCAATTACATCCTACTTACTATCACAACTCCAGAGCAAATTCTTCACAGGTCAGGGTTTAGTGTCAGAGAGAAGATTTAAGCTGTATCAAGGCATGGCTTGCATTGATTACCACTGAAGGGAACCATATGGGAGAAAGCAGAGGAGTCTGGGAGAGAAGAAAGAGAAAACAGAGGAGCAGAAGGGGCAAAGGATGTAGTGAGCACTATAGGGATGAAAGTCATTTTTTATATGCAGGAAGAGGGAAGAGGAGATGAGAGAGCATCCTCTCGGTGGACGAGGAGGCTAATCCCAAACATGGAGAAGATTAAGTGCATGATACAAAATACACGTTTATGAGGTAGAGCTGAGGTACAATCTGCTTAAAGGGATTGAGAGCATGCACACACACATATATACACACAGAGACACACAAACACACACACATCCAATGTGTGCGTATGATGTTTCATAGACTGTGTATGAAATTACAATACAGTTATTACACTGACTTTTATTAGAAAACTAAAGCAGCAACACTATGATATTGCAAATACAGAAGCCAGGTGGTACAGGAAACAAAGCCAATGACAGGAACACACACACTTTATGATGATTAAACACACACTCAGATGGACACAGACAGATGGTTACCAATTATACTGTAATTTCCTTCTATAAAACATATGAAAATGCTCTCTAATTTCCTCTTTACATGAAAAAACAAAATCATGTTTGTGATTTTACGTGTGAGAGCGGTTCAAAGCTTTGCCTGGGATTGTATATCCATAGTGCCATCTAGTGTTTATTGTAAAAAACACACACAAACATGTACCAGATTCCAGATGTGATTATGTAAATGGTTTCTAGAGTAAAGTGTTTTCATGTAAGTCACTACAGAAACTGACACAAGGAAGTCATTTTAATAGTAGCTATTCCCTTTACATGTCTTTACAGGGCGTTCTTTTACATTTCCCTGCTCCAAAACATGAAGTCCACTAAAGTTTGACCTGACAACCAACCGTGTACACATCATATACTAGATTTTTTTCAAAGAATGTCTGTGTGTATATATATATATATATATATATATATATATATATATACATACATACTGTATAGTCAAAGGTTCTGGGAAAAAGTAGAATAAAGATTCTGTAGAGAGCAGCTCTAATGACTTAACAGCGGGAGAGTCATGGGCAGATTAATGACAAATTAACATAAATAATTAACAACACATGTTAGGAAAATGATTCATAACATAATAACTTATGAATCAAATCAAATCATGAACTGATTAATTAGATCACTAATTATGTCTTTTTTATTTGATTAGTAATGATAATTACACTGATACATTATGATTAGTTATAGGTATCACTTAAATATTTTACGGATGACTGGTTTTGATACAATATTAGAAAATTAGATAAAATACATAATGGATATGTTTTCAGAGGGTTACTTTGTACTCATTACAGACTAACTTTCACTTTTCATATATGTACAGATATAAATTCAAATCATTCACTGTTATAAAGTCATTAAAACATCGTGAGACTAAGCAGGGTTTTCAAGCTACAGAGGAGACCATGAAAAATTCATTTCCACTTACATTTGGACATGGCACCATCAAATATAACCTAATCGTTTCAATGTTTTTCTCACCGTGACAGGAATGTTCCCGTCAACCTACATTTAAGCGTCATGCATCAAAGTAGAGCACTTCCTCTGATGCTGCACTTGTACACTCAGAGTAAACACGTACAGAAACGCATGCATGCAGGATCACACGGGTTTTAAAAGAAAGGAGGTTGTTACAATGTACAGTGCTCACTAAACAGAAGCCGAACATAAACATGTCACCTTGTGGCAGTAAAGGAAAACGCATAGTCCTGACCGATTAAATGGGCCTCGTTCCTGTTTATTCCACTGCAGTATTGAATGGCACTGCAATAGGAACTGTTGTTGCTGTTGCTAGTGAAATTCAATACACTCTGGCTGGAAAGCCATCTCCTGTGAAATCCATTATCAAACAGCCCTCGTCTTGAGAGTACTGAGGCCACAGCAGCTTTGCATATGTATGTGTGTGTGTTTGTATACAATGTAATTGCTGCTGAGGACATTAGACTTATGGGAACAACCCACTGAGCACCAAACTGTCAGTACTCTGAGTCGCCCCCCTCTGTCTTCCTATCAGTGTCGTCTCTGCTCGTGTACTTGTGTTTCATCTCTCTGTTGTCCTCCAGGCTGGATCACTCTCCAGTGTCGTCTCCACTTTACTTCATCAGTCCCTTCAGGATTTAAATGACTTTAATGGGCAGAAAGTTTCCAGTAAAATTAAATGCTTCTACACACACACAGTCTATAGGCTGCATTTAAGTTAATCTCAGAATGTTTCCATGTTCAATCCCCTCAGTTCTTTATAAAGTGGATCTAATCATATTATTTGAATATATGAATTGAATATATGAGTATATGATACATGAAGACATGGAAATGCGTCATGCCATGTGGCCTCTGTTTTTACTGTATAGATAACAAGTCAACCATTAACCTCAACATTATCTGAGGTTCAGTTAAGATGCCTGGTGAATTTATCTGATTTATCTTTCAATGAGGTACTAGGGTATCTTTTCCCTTAACAACATATTTCACAGTATTTTTGTAAACAAAGGCCCTCATTATACCAGTGTCTCAGTCAATCATGGTGGATCATAAAATGGGACAGATATAATTTAGAAAAAAAAAAAAAAAAAAAAATTTTCTTGCTAAAAAAATTTTCTTTTTCTTTTTTTTTTTTGCTGCAGGATCCAAGTCATTTTATGTTCTTTCCTTTTCCCCCTGTGCAGTTTTCCTAGAGTATCTTGAAAGAGATTTTAAAAATGTCATTAATTATTAGCATCTCCCCTGTCAGTGGAGTTCAGTGTGAGAAACAGAGAATAGGCCTACATCTCTTGTGGGTTTGCAGTGATAGGTAAACATAAAAACACCGCCCTAATTCAAGAATAAAAGCAACTCGTCACATCAGGGAATATTTCAAACTGTCACAGTGAAAAAATGTGGGGGAAAAACATCCTTAATAAAGAGGCCGGCAAGGAAATGTATGAAAACATTTCCTGAATATTACAACAGCATCTTATATGGCAGCAGAGCCTGAGAACTGCAAACTATCTGCTTTGATCTATTCAGATTGATTGAGCTTGATAAGTATCAGATATTCAAACGTCTACGTTAAATCCCCTGAAGCTAGAGGCTTATTTCACCACTTTATTCCCAAGAATGAAACACTGAATTTCAAAATAAAATCACACAAATACATGTACTCAGGATTGTGACACTGTTACACAGAAAAGAAACACAAAATCCGGATTCACATGATTCACTGATCCCAATTGTTACCTAAGGTTAGCTTGTTTGATACCCTAATGAAGTAAATTAACACTTGTTAATATTAGTGAATTCTTAAAAGCAAATTTTTGAGCTAAATATGCAAAATTGCAAAAATTCTCATTAGTCATTAGTTTAAGCAGTGGATCAAAATCCATTTTTTTCGCTTTCCTTGCCAAGAGGAAGACAGATACTTTTCTCATATCTGTACAATAACAATCACACAGCCAAGAGAGTATTAGTATTGGTTAGCATAAAGACTGATAACATGGGGAAACAGCTAGTGGGACTCTGCCCAAAAATAACAAAATTCGCAAATCAGCACCTCAAAAATCTCAGTAATTAATGTTACATTTTGTTAGTTTTAATTCATACAAAAATTAAGTCCGTTTTTGTGCATATTAAAAAAAGCAGGTTTTAGCAGTTTTCAGACATATTTGTAGATAAACTTTGCTTTGGACAGCGCTAGGCTAATTCTCAGCATCTGTGCTAAGCTAAGCTGACCAGCAGCTGACTTTTGCTTCATAATTTACTGTGCAGGAGTTTATGATACCAATCTTCGTGTTTAACTCTTGACTAGATAGCATCTTTTAATCAGCTTCAAGCCAAATAGCTACAAAGAATGAATTATCGTTCCTATCAGTGTATTATTTGCTGACATAACCTCTAATTTAATCTTCTTTTAACTCTCACCTCTACCTGTCATTGGTGAATACTAAAATGAAAAAGTTTTACTTCAGTTGCAGTTTCAAGTAACAATACAGGACAAAGACTGACAAGGCTTTTTGTAGGGGTAGGCGGTAAAAGGTATGTGATAGATAGAGATTTTGATTATACCTGCCTATCGCGATAGGTCATTATGTCATCAAAATGCGTGACGCTTATGCACCACCTGATTTAAATCGAGCTTTATGCTCATCCGTATCCGTAGATACGCAGACATGTAGAACCCTCCACATCTTTGCGTAGTCCGTATCCCGATTGGATATCAGGTCAAAATGTGGTGCTGAGGCATTTATCATGCGTCCTCTAAACTTGGATGTTTTATGGCTGTTATGCTACTGGGATGAGATGGCAACACAAGTCAATTTAAGTCTTTAAAATGCTCAGACAAAGCTAAATGTGAGCAAACTGCACCCACTCTCCCACCACACGAGCAGTGGGAAAAGAGAGAGAACATGCCTTGGAAGACAAAGTGAAACCTCATCATTCTGTGAGAAATGTACCACCATCAATCAGTGAGGGGCAGAGAGATCATACTGCCTCTGGCACACAGTTTAGATGCAAAGCAGTAAGGATCTAATTACAACGCAGAGCTGGGGCTTGATACTGTATGCCAGGCTCCATTTGGCGACATAGACTAGATCCCCTGGGAAAGACAAGAGAAACTGGCTCAATATACTGTCCACTTCTCTTTCAACAGCTGTCATTCTGAAGAGATTTTCTGTCCAGAGGAAGAAGCCTGCAATCTAATCTGATGCTCCACTGCTTAACTTCGATGTGGCTTTTCTTATCAACATCGTTCCAGAAGATTAACAGCAATGCAAAAATTATTTTTATTTCTTCACAAATTAAACTGGAAATTGAAGAGGAGAAGTTTGAGGAATTATGTTACAAGTTGTCTTAACAAAATAGTGCAGTAGGGACTTTTTGTTCCTGGTCTTCACTCTAATGAGAAAAAAGGCAGCACTTCTTATGGAGAATGATCCCACTGTGTACAATTCAACAAAGAGCCAACACATTGCTTTAATAGGTTCTGTTGTTTTTGTGCTGAAGTAGATCATAGATCACATGGTTAATTGCTGAAACCAACACTGATACTATTACTGGAGCTATTTATTTTTATTTTTATCTACTCCAGTGAATTGCATGTTAGGATTTTACATGCTTTTATATCACTGTAAATTGACTATTTTGGGGTTTTGGACTGTTGGTTGGAAAACACAAGCGATCTTAAGTTGATTTTTTCAGATCGCCTATCTTTTCCAACCAACAGCCTTTAATATATTCAAATATTCAGAAATCATCTTCAGATCTATGCAATTGTGACCAAGAAACTGTCAACGATTTAAAAAAAAAAAAAAAAAGCATTAAAAACAAAAATGGAACATTAATAGTCTCAGTTCTGTTCCTAACAAACAAGTTTTGGAGTTTTGGTGCACATAAAAAAAGTAGTTGCTTGAACACTGGTTTCTGAGGACAGAGTCACTATAAACTCACTGTGATGAGTGAATGAATTCTTGTGTTGTATTTTATCACAAATGTCTTTGATTTCTTCTCACTTAGATGCAGTGAGAGAAATACAGTTCAAACTGCTTGCAAGATGAGATGAGACGAACATGAATAGTTGAAATCTACTGGGATGTCAAACAATGTCACAAAGAAAAGCCTTTGTCTCAGAAGTACAAGTGTGACGGGTGAAATGATGCAGTTACACAGGCAGCGATGCTGTGATAAAATTTTAACATAAAAGCTCCACGTCATTATCTCGACCCATTCAAACACAATCATCACGGCCACGGTCGTATATCTCAGAACATATGAAAGACAGACGACACCCAGCTGCATTCAGAGAGCTGTATGGCTTTTTTAAGATAACCAAACACACAAACATACTGCTCGAACAAAAGCGTTTTAAAAAAAAATCTTAGATCACATCCTCAACACAGCTGCAGAATGCCCGGGAGTGGTGGTGATGGGTTGGGCTGGATTTGGTGGGGGGTGGGTTGACTGCTGACATTTTTCCCAAGATGCTTAGGCTGCACGAGTTATGCGAGTTTGCTTTTCTTGGGGTTTTCTGAGGATAGGTTTTCTCTCTCACTGGTGGAGGAATTTAACCATGGGATCTGAAAAAGCCATGATGCAACAGTATGAGTTTTTATTGTCAATGTGGTGGAGGAGGAAGCGAAGGAGGAGGGCAAGAATGCTGAAGATTGGGATCTTTGTTAAAACCTGACCTGATCTGACCTGGTCTTATGAAATGAACAGTGAGTCCACTATTTCCTCTGCAGAGTCTAATAAAAAAAATAGTGTCATCAACATTCATAAGTGTTTTGGATCAAAGTTTTACATTCAATCCAACATCCAATTGTAAAAGAAACTTTCTTCCGACTTATTTTTGATTATAGGCCATGAAATTCTCAAAAATACGAGTGATAATCTGACTAGCACAGGTCACAAGTGCTATTGAGTTTTATAGAGTTACCGTATCTGACTGGATCGTGATCCCACAGCTTAGCATTAAAGCTTTCAACACTCTCAGGTTTAGTCTAGCAATCACTGTGTCACATCAGTTTAGGGAGGGAGACGCTCTCACCCTGTAAATCTAAATTAAAAGTTCTATTTTCGTCAGCAAGTCACATCATGCCAACTCGCTCCCCATACAAAGCCCCTGTGAGGTAATATTTCAGTAAAATTAGACACAAAATGACTGTCTGGCCTTGGTCCTGCAAATCATTCACTCAAGAATATATGGTAACTCGCTGATTTATGATGCCAATGACCCAAGTTCACAAACCAAGAATCTTTATGTCTCGAAATGAGGAGGGAAATTACAAAGTGGTGAACGTGGAATGTGAAATTAGACTCCAAACTCCCTCCAAATACATTTACGCAACCATAATTATGCAAGTATAATCATTAGATTACGTGGAATGCAGATTTTTACAGAGAACCCAGATAGCAGATTGTAATTATACAGCACAGCAAAATGTTTTATCACTGCACTGATGTCTTAATATTCTCTGAAACTTTCCTGAACAGGCCATTATTCAATGATGTAAATTTATATGATATGTTGACTAGAGTCACCCTCACTTCTGGAGACTCACAGAAGCGATGGTTAAATAAGGTTGATTGGTCAGTTTGCTGTTCTGGTGAACTGATGTATTGTCTGACAATGAGGTTAAGCAATTAATAGGGGTCGCTGAGAAAAATGTGCATGACCTTCTAATTTTGCACCGTATGCTGATGACAAATTGTTTTGTCTCTTTGTAAACCTAATAATTAACATTCCTGTCAACAAAGCAGAGGACAAGTTACAGATTATCTGGCTGGAAACTGGCAAGCGGAGAGCGGAGAGCGGATGGGGCTGCTATGGGAGATGATTAGAAACTACAAAGGAAAGATTTAGATCATGTTTGTAGGCGGAGTTTGTGCATGTGTGTCGGATGAATTTGAATGAAAAAGAGAGGTCCACAGTAAGCGGGAAAAGCAGATGGGAGGAGGGGAGAGGGAATTGAGTATGCTTGTGCATGCATGTATTTGGAAATCCTTACATTGCAGTTTGGCAGCAGAGGTTAACAAGACAGTCGGAGGTTAGGAGTAATTTATCATGGTAAATTAGGTAAAGATGTCACTGTTGCACTGTCCCCTCCCTAGCTGTGATTACTCATAGATCAAATGGAGACAGAGGACAACCAGAGGTCACTGTCATCTCCCATTCAGCTTAAACCCTCATAAACCCTCTACTGAATGCCACTAATGCAGCATGCAATCTTTGGCTTCTTAATATCATTGCATTATAGGAGTAGAGTGGGAGAGAGAGGGTTATTCTGCTCAAGAACAGTTTTAAATAAACTGCTTTCAGGAATGTGAACCAGCCTTTCACATATCTGCAAACACTTCAGGTGAAAATACAGTTGACGATTTCACAACCAACATGCACTGAAGGCATGTTTGAGAAAAGATAGGGTGTAAAAATCGAATTAAGCTTCATCCAGCCAGGCTATGTATTTATTTCAAATCTATGCACTGTCGAAGGAAAAACATCTAGTGTAAAATTATGTCAAATATCACTGTACGATTCTATTTAAAGCCGTAAATTAGAATATTTACCCTTAAAACCCTGGCACTTCTCAGGAAGGGACATTATTACAAAAATAAATAAAGCAATCATCAAGAAGCAAAAAGCATTTGAGAGTGAAACCTTTTCATTTCCTAATACACAGCTGAAGGACACATTTATAGTAAGAATAGCTGGCAGCTGTTTTTCTCCACCTGGTAAACACTATTTGGATAGTTCAGGAGTATTTCAAGCAAGTCCCTGCTGAGAATCACAACATTAGTCAATATCTCTGCACCATGTGCAGGACTCAATTATGCACAGCTTCACCCTCCCCACTCTGAATGCAGGGCATGTCGCCTTGGTCATGCAATTTCCTTCTCACAACATTACTCTGGGGAAAGCCGGTTGATAACATGATGGGGACTTGACTTTGTGTCACACAGCCGGTTCTGTGACCACAGAAGCTGTAAAAAAAAAAAAAAAAAAACGGGACAGGAGAGAAGAAAAATACGCTCAATTCAACTATGCAATGACTCTATCACAATATGCTAAATAGATCATCTAAAATATTCCACTGCACATTGCACTGATATTATCAACTGCATGGCAATGTGCTAGATTCACAAATATGCAAAGGTAATATCACTGCACGAGTAGGATAATATGGAGAAGATGTATCATAAAGGTCCATCAGTAACATTTCAGGAACATTTATGCTTATAATATATTGGTTGATATGCAAGGGAAAGATGATTTTTACTTTTTTTGTTTAGGTTAACAACCTTTAGAAACTTTAGAAATGATTCAGTTTAACATTTCAGTTTGTCGTGTTGAGATTATGTTGACTTTTGCTTAATATTTGAATATCTCGGGGCTTTAGACTGTTGTTTGGTTAGTTAGATTAGATGATGTCACGTAATCAGTGGATAAATCATTAGTGGCAGACGTTTGGCTCATGTGTTTTTCAAATTGTTGGTGTTGGGGGTTGCAGATTTTTCCGACAGATATGAATCATTTTTGCTACAGTAGTAGCCAATATGGACGCCAACTGCAGTTAGAATCAGTGACCCATAAAACTGAGATAGCCAATCAAGTGTTTTTGCTGTCCCTCTTCGGAGGAGGGGACAGGATGTCTGAATGTGTGTGTGTGTGTGTGTGTTAAATACATGCACATGTTCATGAAGGGCATGGAAGAGGCAGCAGTGTCCCGAAGGAGGAATTTATTCAAAAAGAGCCTCCCATGACCTGGCTTGATCTCGTCCCTTCATTCTACAGTGGGGGTTGTGCCTTCATGTGACTGTATCCGTGTGTGTGTGTGTGTGTACAAGCGTGCATGCATGTGTCCATGCAGGCTAACTGTTGGGGGATTTGTGGATCTTTGTAACGGCTGTCCCCCCGAGGACAGGGCTGCTCTCCCACCAACAGCTCGTTGCTAATCTGACTGACAAGTTGCTGCAGCTTTCAGCAAAGAAACAACCCACCAGCAAGGTCCAAATACCTGACTGCTGAAGAATCTTATCTGCCATGAGAAGACAGAGGAAAATCTGCTTTCCCCACACTTCATCTGTCTGATTGTTGTTTGTCAGCTCAACACTGTGAGAGCTACACTTCTTCAGACTCAGCTGGATGTGACAGATGTGACAGACTTGTCACAGCAACAAACTAAAAGTCAGTGGGATTACAATGTCAGAGTTCCAAGTTCTGGTAAGAATTTTGAAAGAGTACCTTCAAACTTTCACCTTTTCTTTTTGTGTTCCATACACACTCGGTCTTAAGAAACAGACAAACAACATGTTATCACGAAAACAAGTTCATAGGTTCTGAAAGCTTGATCGGACTGAACTTGTGCTCACTCTCTGTTGTGCTACTGTACTGCAGATACCACTAATAAGACAAAACTACAACAAAGTTCTGCCTTGTCAGTAAAAAAAATAAATAAAGTAAAACACCCCCACATGCCATCTGCCTTGCTTCATCCTCCCTCAGGGGCAAACTGTGAGCTTATCTAGCCAAAAAGCCCATTCATCAATCAGTGGTGCTGTTCCACAAGCCATTCAACTCAGCTCGAGCTGTAGGACTCTCATAATTGAATATTAAACCCCTGACGAGCGGCGAGGAAAACTGCGAAGCCGAGGCTGCGATGTGTTGCCTCCGCTGTGATGGCAGAGATACCATCAGGACATGTGGTGCTGTTCACTGCAGTGTCGTCCTCATCCTGCCTACACTCAGGTTAATCTGTAACACTCCGAATTTCAATGTCTCGAAATGAGAAAATTATAAATGCATCTATCCAAAGATTTATTTGGCACACGTATACATTAACACAGCCTGATTTAAATAGATAGTGGCAAACAGGAGCTCTGCCGAAATTGGCTTTTTGTTCCGTTAAGTCAAGCTCTGAATTTGGCTTTTGGTTTCATTTAATGCAGCATGGAGGTGGAAATGTGGGGGGGAGAAATCTGTAGACAACAGATCTGACTGAAAGATAAAGTAGCAAACCCATGACTCTGCAGTGCTGATATAATGGTATTTTGCCTGTAGTTTAAAAGCAAAAATGATGTGGGGAGTTACAAAAACTTAAAACACGAGGTGTGGGGTCATGCAAACATAATTTGATGTCTGACATGCTAATGCTGAGGTGGAACATGATGTGAGGATGTGATTTTGAAAAGTTCAAAGGATGCTTTGTGAGCTGTCACAAATGTGGATTCTTCAAAATGAAAAAAAAAAAAACACTTTCAGCAATAGAAAATGCAAGCACAGTGTTTCTGGAAAAGCAAAAGCAAACTGGGTTTTGACATCTGTGCTATACTGATATGGCTGAACAGCAAAAATCTATTTTTGGTCACAACAATGAGTTTTGTCCAGTTTCCCTGACAATCTGATCTGCCACAATCTTCATGCTGCTTTTCTAAGTTGCATGTGCATCATATATGCACTGCCCATGTCCTCTGATAAATCTGATATAAAATATGTAAACAAAACCACTCCAACCATCACGTTTCACAATAGTTTTTTTGTTTCTTACACAGGAAACTGGTCCTCAAACAAAAAAAATCTCCAGCCAAAACAACATGCCAGGCCCCCTGCTGAACTGAGAGGCTCCATGTGAGAGCGCGACCAAGAGGCTAAATCTTAAAAAAAAAAAAGACTCAGACTGAAACTAGCATCAGCTATTGACAGACAGGTCCCGAATAAAAACAACCTCATGAATTGTGACTAAATTCATCTTTGAGGATAAAGCGATTAAACTGTGTGAAGAAACCTTCTTAAGCGAGCCAAGAAAGAACGTGACCAATAGCTTTTAAAGATTAGCTGTCGTGACAACAATACTGGAATTAAGACGTTTGCTGTTTTTTTTTTTTTTTTTTTTTTTTCATCACAGAGCAAATGAGCTCATCTGATGAAATTTAATGTAGTCATCAATGTTTAACAGAGCAAAAGAAGAAAGGGAGGCTGAGGGATAGTGCAATATTATGACAAAACTAACACAAGTAAACAAAGTGAGCACTAATTATATGAGTGTTGAGTTTCATATGTGGGCTGCTCACATCTTTAACATTATACTGCACTGTGGATTTGCTGTGACAAAAATATAAATGGATTTAACAAACCGGTCAGTCTGCAAATTGCTCCAACACAAAGTCATCTAACTGGCCAGTTTTTGGTTGGCAGGGGGGGAAAGTACATTCAGCATCTGCCAGCAAAGATGTAAAATTGGCTTCAAGCAGCAGAGTACAACACTGTATAGTTCATGTTTACCTCTATTCTTGGAAATCTTTGCAGCTGCAGCATCAACACACAACGCCAACCTGCTATCAGAGCTATAATCTTCTCAGCACATAGAAGCTGTTGCCCTGTCTTTCCCTTTGACAAAAGCACTGCTCTTGTCATCATTATAATGTCTTAATAATTATCATTTAAGGGGAGGGGAAGGAGGGAGTCATACATATACTGAGAGAGCAGACAGAACACTGTAGATGTATGATAAATGAGGGTGTCACCCAACTACCAGCACTGCTTGTGAGAGGGTTGGGTCCCATGCGCTAAGACCCATCTCATTAACCACAGTGATCATGCATTAACAAGAGAGCAAGTGAGGGTGGGGAGTATAAATCATTTTCTATAAGATGCTTTATAACCACCATTTTTTGAAAGTACAATAACCATCTTATTGGATTCGACACAGCAGGCCCCTTCGCTCTGACATCACATCACACTGCACAGCACGTACTGCCATACCTGGTTGATTGAGATACTTACGTTAAGCAAATTCAAAAGAATAACACGTTAACCTTTAGACAGTGGCCAACACTTCCAAACACTAGACCCCAATGTCTTGCCCTTCATTGTTTTGGTTTCGTGTATTATTGATGAGGAGCTGACATTTTAGGCGCAGCTTCTCAAAAGCTGCGGCCACTGTGAATCTACTGTCACCTGCAGCACTGGCTACACAATAACTGTACTGGCATACTATCAATGTCATACGGGGTCTATGGAAAGTTAATGCTATAGTGGTGTCTTTGCAGAGTGTCTACAAAGGTACTAGTGCTGTCTCTGACTGTTGCTTTGGCAGGTAGTCCATCAGAGGTGTGGCTGGGGGGGAGGGGGTCACTTCAGGTCAGTCACCAGGATTATACACCCTGGTGTTACAACAGTGTGACGGCTTGGATGAAAAATGTTTCAACCAACCTTAAATAATCTTCCTGTCCACATTGGTCGCCTTCATTATGAGTCTTAGAGTGATTTCAATGAGAAACTGTCAGCTACAGTTTGTAGTGTAGTTTTTTTAAAGACTGAAAAACATTTTCAATGATAAATGATTAATGCATTCTATTAAATAAGTGACCTTATGTTGACACACTGGTCGAGGGCACTTTTACCGCGTCCTTTATCCATAAAACCATCACATTAGACGCATTCTTTGTTTTCAACGCGCATGTTTCAGGAATGCAAAAACATAAAAGAAATATTTACACACACTCTCAAGCAGCTGATATGAATCATTATACAACTGTAACCCAAAGCTCAGAGCGTCCCACAGCAAAATGCACTAACAGTGTGGTTATTCATCCTTCGGTGAACGTTTACTCTCCCGTTCTCCCGCTAAAACCACAGAATAAAAGAAGGACGTCCTACCTCCGGTTCACCGTGACAGCTCCTTGTGTTTGTGTGCGTCGACTCGTAGCAGCGGATGGTAACAATGTGACAAGACGCAGAAGTTTTTGACGAGTGAGTGACAGAGAGATCACACACACACTGTGTCACTATGTGATACACTCACTCTCTACTGATGAGGAGTGTGTATGACAACGCCCCAAAACAAAAAACAAAACAAAAACTGATCTGGTTGGTTCGCCGCTGGATCTTTAACGCTACTTGAGGACGTCGCTATCCAAACTCGGCTTGTGCGTAAAAACGGTGCGCTCACTCTTCCTCCCAGACGTATTCCCCAAAGGCTCCTCAATGACACGTGACCAACCCACGAGGGACGGGAATAGCTCTCATTCCCTCACGGCGGCAGCTGCATCAGTTACACCTCTGCTCCACTGCCCGTGCGACAAACCCGAGCTGCTCGCACCCACACTACTCCTCCTCCCCTTCCTCCTCCACCACCACCACCCGCCCCATCCACCCGTCCCCTGTGGCCTCGGGGTGTCGCTGTCATTTGTCTTCAACTTCAATTGTAAAAAGCGAAAAATACACCTGTTTCACCCTTGGACTCAGAACATTTGTTCAGACAGATTGAAGTAATGAAGTTTATATCTGCTGTGACACGGTGATTATTAAAAAGCATTTGGAACACCTGTGTCTGTGAGAAATGTTTATACAAGACAAAAAAAAAAAACAGCTTTCATTCATTCTCTCAGTCACACACTCTGCTGGTGGAAATAGGAGCTGGGAGTTTTTGTAACCAGACAGTTTTCCAGTGGATGATCATTTCAGTCAGTGTGGTTAGCGACTGACCATCTGTGGCACTGTATCTTTAACCTCTTGCTAATTATTCTGTCAGATCCATTTATACAGAGTATCATATCAGGTCATACTCCATTTTCTTTCTGCTTTTTATTTGTCCATGTGACAGAAAAATATCAACCACCTCTGTAGTATAGTGGACTTTCTGTTCATATTTGGGGCTGACTAACTCAAACAACCCATAATGCAACAATCTTAATGTACCAGCTTTCTGTAAAATAAGATATTTTTAATATTTTAAGACCGTTTTTTTTAACCGTATCTGCATGACTGCTCAGCTAGCCCACCATAAAGAGCTACAGGACAAAAACTGGACCATGTTATATTTGTAACTGACTCTTATTGTCCACATTTTGATCTCATATCCTTTATCATACCATTTATAGCTCAATGCAAAATTCAGCATCTGGTGTACTTGGAGTTTCTGTTGTCAAAGGTCGTGCTGCACTTGGACTAAAACAAAAGAAAAAAACCCAAATATTATTATTTTTTCTTTCTGAACCTCTGAGCACAATACATTTCTACACTGAGTCATACTCCGAAAAATGTTCCAGGCTTAAGTCATGACCTGCTCAAAACCTAGATGATATGCTGAATATAAATAGTGCTACAACTGGCTTCATCTGAAAAAACAAAAAACAGACAAACAAGCAGACAACCTCAAACAGAAAAAAAAAACTACAATTACTGTCTGAAAGTCATCTGCCTCTGCTAATCAGTTCATTCTTGAGTTAAGTTTTCAGTAACGACCAAAACCAAGTTTTCATCATGTCAAGTCCATGTGAAGATTTGTTTTCAAGGCATCACCAGAGATAATATGATAATATGGTCATGAGACCAAAAACCACATTTTGTGAGGTAGTGACTTGTTTTTTTCACATTTGACCATCAAAATTTAATAAATTCATCTTGGCTTCAAGTGAATTTTTTTGCCAAGTGAATGAAATTTCCTGTTGTTTTCCCTAAAATAACAAGCTAAGAAGAACAAGACATCGCATTGATCTTGACTTCTGATATTCCAACCTCAGAATCTAGACTCGGTGTATTGAGCCCGTTTAAGTCCAGCATGCAAAGCAGCTTCAGTGAAAACCAAAAACATTTTTGAATGTTTAATATTCAGCTATGTGATTAATGTCAACTTTGACTGTCGCTGTTGAGCAACAACCTGAGACCTTTCAGGCTAAACCCACATCCTCAGCTGCCTGTGGTCACGTTTGAAGGTGGGCGAATGGAAACAACGTTGCCTCTGTGATCATTAGCCTGCTGGACTCATGCAGGAGGGGGAGTGTCACATCATTACTGCTGTCTGTCTGTTCTATATGCACAATGGAAACACCTTGCTGTTGCAGTGGAAACCTTGGATGTGTGGTGTAATAATAGAATGATTGTCCTAAACCAGGCCTGGAATACATGCTTGCAATTTTACTTCTAGAATGTCACATTGTTTGTATCATTTGCGTGGGGATTAGGTGATCACTTTTCCTGGCAGCAATGATTAGACAAACTAATGTTTAAGTACATTATGAGCTAGTGTGGGTGTGAAGCGGGGAAACAAGGATTTGTCTGCTGAATTACAGCTTGCAGACACAAATGAGGCAGATGTTGAACAGCAGCAGAGCTGTACAGTCACACAAGTTGCCATCTTAATTAGTTCCTCTGTGACAAGCTGCTCCTTCTGTGGAGACGAGGAGGACAACTTAATACTGGAGGGGAAACTGAGTGGTGGTCTTTGTCTTTCTCTGTCACATCTACCCACTCCTCTCCCACACAAACTGCCACTCACCATTTCCCCAAGACAGATCATTATTGATTGTGTTTTGTTGTACATTGAATGTGCCATGTGTAGTGCCAATCACTGTGTGTCATTTCAATTTGGCCTATTCAGATCAGTCTCTGTTTGGCCTGTAAATGAACACTCTGGAAGAAAGATGGTACACAAAGCAAATAATCAGTGGCGGGATCCACACTGGCAAACAGCAGTGAAAAGGGTTGAAGGGAAACTCAGCAATATTCCTCACAGACTTGCCTAAGGGTATGTGGGAATATTTGCATATGAAACAGCACCTTTTAGGTGTGGGAAGGCAGATGATGAGGGCAAAGGAGGGCTCTGACTCTTTTCCAACTCACATCTATGTCTATGGAAAAAGTTGATAAACTAGATCCCTGGGGTTCGATGTGTCCTGAAGACTGAATATCAAAGGTGGCAGGTGGGACTTTGCACTGCTGCATGGGGACTGTGAAACTGGTCATTCCCCTGAGGGTGTGTTATTTCTAGCAAGGCAAGCACAGAGACAAACAGGACCTTTAAAAAACTTTATGGATCTTCTGACAATTTGTTGGCCCACCAGGATTTGTCTTGGTTTGCCCAATGGTCATTACAACAGTGGATTTAATGTTTGATTCCCTCTCAGGCTCCTATATACCCTGCAGGGTGTAACATCCCATAAGCACAACCCCGCACATTCAGTACATGCATTCTGTGGGAGCCACCATGTTCTGCACTAGTGCACAGGGTGAAATTTATGAACGGGGTGAATGGACGAGACAAATTCCCCTCCAACCCTTCTGCAAGATCCTTGCACATTATTAAATGGATATACAGAAATCGTGAAGCTTTTTTAGTGGATATTTGATGTATACCTGCCTTTTACATAGACTACAACACTGCTTCTATGAGTAGGTGACAGCACATGTATCGCATTACATTTTCGCTGAGGCAACCAGGCAATATGATACTCTTCTTGCTGGCACCTCTGATTGACAGTTGGTAGCTGCATTGTGCTGAAGAGCGTGGCAATTACACAGGGAGGACGAGGTGAGTGACTGTAAAATATTCAACAACACTAACCTCACAAACATTTTGTGAGAGTGAAAACGTGTTCAACACATTTATTAGAGCTCTAGGATATACAGGATACATTTGATGAACTTTTTAATTCATTGTTTTGTGACACAATGACCTTACGATGTAGAGTTTTAGAAGTTAGAGACACATTTGTGAATCTGGACCTTGAGGCCCTTAGAGTTTTAAAACTAACAAAAAAAGCAACAGATACCCTCCGAACATCAACCCTCACCTATCCTGACCTCATGGAGACTACTAAAGTATATTTATTGGTGTAGAGTATTAGTGCATGGATAAATTACCTTATCTCTTGAAAAGCTCCCTTAATTTACATAGATATTAGACCAAAACATATTGTTAATCATTACGCTTCTTATGAATAGTTAATAGGAAAAGGATAAGTGAGGCTGGGGAAAAGTAATAATTAATGAAGCTGGGTGCAGATGGGACAGTTGGAGATACTTAATAAAATTTTGGCATTGGGAAATGACCCATTTTGAAGTTGTTTGGAGTGTGCTTAAGTTTTAAGTCGAAAGGACACTTATACTAAATTTGAATTTGACCCCAACAATTGTTATATTTTATGATATATAAGATATTTTTCTTAGCTGATACATTTTTCCTCTTGGGAGTTATTATAGTATAGTAATAGAATTAGAATAGTTGTCCAAAAAAAAAAATAAATAAATAAATAAAAAATTCTGATCATTGCTCGGCTGTATGCCTGGAGGCTAAAGCAAGATAATTATGCACAGAGTAACCTTTCAAGATACAGTGGCTGAATCTTGGCTCTATAACTGTGCAGGTTTTTGCATTTGAAGTTTTAAAAAACATTTCTTTGTTAAGCAGCTCTGAGGATTAGTGTGTGTGTTTGTTGTCTGTCTGTCTGTCTGAGCTTCCTGGGACCACTGTTGTAAGTAGTTGCCAGTTGCTGTCTGTCAGCTCACTGTCCAGTCAGTTCTCTCAGTCTGGGAGCCAGACGTTGATAAAATCCTGCAATTACCTCAGTTCATAAATGTCTGAGCAAGAAAACGTGTGCTTGTACGTGGTTGCCTGGTGAGACATCACACTATAAAAACTGTTGTTACTGGGTTTGACACAAACTGAAGAGAGGAAAGACAGAAAAAAAAACCTGTGTAATCCTTCAAATACACTGTTCACTGACAGTTTAAGTTTACAATACTTTGGGAAATTTTAAATTTAAAGTTTTTCTTACTAGATATTTATTACAAATTTGAAATAAATTGATAAATCAAACATATCAGGCTGTTGAATGATAGATTTTCTTAAATACAAAGTCTACTTAAAAGCTTGTCAGAGAGTTTTTCTGGACGGAAATACCGGTAATTGTACCCCAACATCAGATATACAACTCAGATCTGCTTTATCGGACACACTACGCCATGGAATTCTCAATTACAAAATCAGAAAAAAATAGAAAACTTCAAAAAGAGGATTGTTTGGTAACAGACTGCAATCAGATTAGCCTGAAGGGTCGTCAACTGGGAGAAGGTTATCTCATCTACTGCCAAACTGATACACTGCTGAGGAGACACCAGCAGGAATTCAGGTCTGACAAAGTCTGACATTTTCTTCAGCGATACAGTATAAAGTGAGGTAAAGGTAAATGGAGTCTTCAGCTGGGGACAGTAATCTCTAAAATTGTGAAGGCTGTGGCATAGTCAAGGGAGGGAAATAACCTGTCAATTTGTCTTGCTGTTAAAAGATGAAAATGAAGAAAAAGAGGAAGCTAGTTCAGCCTTTATTTCTCTGAATGAAGCTAGTTAAGAAGCACGTAATGATCCTAAATCATTTTTGGATATGGTAGTAAATACCAGGGCCGAAATAACAACAAAAATCAAACTACTCTTTATATAGTGTTTGGTATATAGTGTTTCCCTCACACATGTAATTAGCATGTTAAAATTGCTTTTAATTGAACAATCCCTTTGTGTGGGAACTCTGGTCTACCAATCGCCACCTGGTACCTGTACATAATTATATTCATACAAAAAACAAACACACAGCTAGACACGTGACAGACAACATCATAGACACAACTGAAATTGCAACCTCAGTTGTAACATATGTTTGGTGGCAGTATATAGTATATGTTGTCTTCTTGTGTCACCACCAAATATAGTGAAAAACAATGAATTGATTGCTTTACACACTCACATTTCTTACATGTAGAGGTGAATTCCAACCCTGTATAGGTCAGGTTTTCATTTCAAGATTACAGGGTCCAAAATCTACCTGTACCCAGTCCCTAAAGTAAGAAGAGTGTTTGCGTCTGTGAGAGTGAAAGCCAGCTGAGTGTCGATGTAGTTGCAGTCCGGTTTTTGTTGTCACATTTAATACTAAAGCTGATTAAATGTCCAAGTCCACCATTTCATGAAGACACCTGATGGCAGCCTGATATGTGGAAGGATGAAACCATGTCCAGCTGCAGATGCCTGAGGGGGCCGTCTAATGGCACAGCAGACCTGAACAGAATATCCTAACATCTGTTCCTGCTCGTCTAGAAAACACGGCCAGATTAAAATACCTGGAGGCTTCTCTGATTACCTTGGGGCCCGTCTATGACACAGTCTTGGTTGGCAGCGGCCCACAAGGCAGTGTCACCGTCCTGAAATTGAATTGGTAAAGATTTAATGGGTTTAAAGGCTTTGGCTGTCAGTGTGATGGAATCAGATAAGGGTGGAAGAAAAACAGGAAGTTGTGACAGACAGTAGAACACAAGAGGCCGGGAAAAAGAATTGGACACAGTGAAGGCAAACTAATGATAAGAATGTTATTGTTCTGATTAAGTGAAGGGCATTTTAGGCAGCTTTGTTTCATTTATCTGACAAGTTTCACATAAACATATTGTCATCGGGAGAAAATGATGTAAACCGTGATTATATTCACAAACCATTTAAAATGATGATACAATATCTGCTTTGACTTTCAGCTGATAGAAGAGCCTCACACTATTCACACTGTTTCCATTATCACACAAAATGAGAACATGAGAAACTCCGGCGATGACAAACACTATTAACAGACAAAAATTGTATTCTGTTATTCTGTCAGTGTGTATTAAATTCAATTTTTAAACATGAAGTACAATGACCAGCAATACTGAACCATTTTCTTGCCCATAAAATGTTTTCTCCTTCACTGTAAAAAAATACTGTTTTTTTTAAATTTACAGAAATATGATAATATTAGCTTTTAAAGAACTATTTTGAAAGAAACCATGGATGAAATTGAGGTAATTGCAACTGTTCAGTTATTCAGTAATAAAAACTGCATTTTGTCAGTTTATTAACGCTTAGAGATGTTATATACATTCATAGTTACACAGCATATCTGTTCATTTGCAAAAATATCTATGTGAAATCACTTTACTGTTATTACTGGTAGATTGCACTGCTATAATCTAATTTAATATATATTTGTGAAATTATGTAAGATAATTTTACTGAAAAACAAAAAATGTCATGTGTATTTATAGTTTTACATTTTTTTCTGTTATTTTACAGCAGAGTTAGTTCAGTCAAATTATGTAATTTTATTGTTGTTTTTTATTTTTCATTGTATTATATTATTTTTTTTTTTTAACAGAATGTGAGATAAATTTAATCAACATGAATATTTCACAAGCATGTTGAACAAGCAATGGAAAGAAGGAAGAAAGAGAACATTTGTGACTGCAAATATATAAGATGATTATAGAAAAGGCAGATAAATCCCATATTTAATGCATCAGTTCTTGTGGGAAAATGAAACGAAAGCATCTCAACAAGAAATAACAAAATGTCAGAGTGTTTTCTGCGAATCCGTCACAGTAATGCACATTTCATTTCTTCCAACTGAATCTGTGAAAAACAAAACAAAACAAAACAAACAAACAAATACAAAACGTGTGGCAGCATGTTTCTGCTTGATTCACAGTAAGCGTTCAGTGATTCAGTGCAAAAATTGCGTGTCATAACTGTGTCAGGTTTCTGAGTGAATGACAGCTCTGCGGGCATTAGTGATCAACAGAGAGGAAGCAATGGCCAACATGTCACCAGTCATGTCGTCAAACTGAGTATGGTATATAGCGTGAGGAAAGGGCACCATGTACCCAATTGTGCTGCACACTTCACTTCCAGCAGAGCAAAGAGCTTATAGGATATCAATACATTCACATTGAGCTGCTGGTGAGAGGTGGTTGGTGCTGTAGGGAGGTGTTTAACTCCATGCTGGAAAAGAGCCCTGGCTTTTAGTGGTCTGGTTGCGGGGCCTTAGAGTGTTAGGTACAAAGTGACAGCATTTCAGTTTGAGCTCAATCTTTCTCGTCTTCCTCGTCCTCCTCAGCAGCTCTGGACTGTTACACCTCCTCTCCTTGCTCTTCTCCCTTGGCAGACCCATGCACTCTTAATGACACCTTCCAGAGGAGACCGTGCTTTTGTGCTCAAGCCGGAGGGTCATGACCACTCGTCGTCATGGTTCCCAAACAATCTCTAAAACTGTCAGTCGCCTGGGAGAGACCTGCCTGCCTTCATCTGGCCACAGAATCAGCCTGGGGCATGCCTAGAAAACATAACTAGAGGTGGAGGGAAGACGGATGGGACATGAGGTACAACTTTATCATGAGCCTTAAATAGGTAAGACGTGAAATCTCACTCCATTCAAAAGGAGCACATGCAAAATGCAGCAGTTACATATTTAGATAGATGTTCAGCTTTTTCAGGTTTGTCATTAATATCATGTAACAGTAAATAAAGTGTGACTCAATGGAGGATTGTTCCTGAGTGTCTATTAACTGTGAGCAGAGGGAACGAAACAAAGAAAAGAGCAGAAATTCAAAGCGAACTTCATGTTGAATATGATGCTGCACACAAATGTTGTTCGCTACCACAGCACCAGCAACCCAACGGCTCACAGATGAACATCATGCTGTGTTCCTGGACCGACATCAAAGGCAGCGGCCTCAAATAGTTTCTCTGTCACATGGGGGTGACCCAGCAGCACTTCGCTTCCTCCATATGTACACAGATAAATCACAAATCCATGCACTAATCCATTACACACTCTCTGCACCAAACAGCAACTCTCCTTCTCCATCTAAATGAGCCATTATTTTATCCTGCATTCTAAGAAGTATCACTTTATTTGCTTCTTAAGTCCACTAACCCAGCACCCAGGCACAGTATCACAGTTGGGAATCTGTCACAGTTGTCTTGACCTTTGATCTTTGAAGTCTTTGAAACCTGGTCACCCTATCCTACCGGCACCGCATATCCCACACAGTGCCCCTCTCTACCCCGCCAACCCCCAAATTGTGACAACTGTGGAAACGTACACCAGTGTGTGTGTTACTAAAGTTAGCGTGCTAGAAGTCGAACCACACAGGGAGAGAGGTGAGAGGTGAGGATGTTTTCACACTTCTATAGTCTTAAGATACAGAGATGCCGTCTTTCAAAGTTCCTCTGAAGACATATACAGTTTCAGTGGTATATTTAACTCCTGGCATATGGAAATCATGAATAATTCTGTATTATTTGAGGCAAAAAAAAAACGAGGATCTTGATGATCAATTTAATTTGATATAATAAATATTCTGCTTGTATCACGTGATTTATTTACTTGTTTTCAGACTTGTGTGTCTTAACTGGGGGCAACCAAGAGGGCAATATTGGATATGGGCTGAAAATGAATGGGGCATAACAAGTGACATATCCGTTGACAGGGTTCATGAAATGAGAACATGTTTAGCATATTTCTACTGTATATTGGCAGAGAGACTGGTGGGGGTGCAGGACTGAGTGACATTGTTACTCCTGAGGGTAAAGTACAAAAAACTAAAAGCAGAGAATTATTTAGAAACTTCCTACATGATGTATTCATCGTGTTTAAATTCAAACCTCGTCCCAGTCATCCTATTAGGATGCACATCATACACTAATATGATACATGATTTTATTCAACAACTGAGAATCTAAAGCTGAAGCTATTTTCATCACACGTTTGATGGATGAAAAAATGTATGGGTTGTTCGTTACACTTGAGACACTAAAACTAATGGCATTTACACAAAGTGGATTACCCCAGAGAACATGTTAAAATGGATCCTTTCCATCAATGTTTTTTTTTCTTCCAAATTTGCTTACTGAATTGCAAATTAAAGCATAATATCAGCAGCAGGAGTTGATTAGAAAAGCCAATCACTTCACTCGGGGGATTCCTACAGCATTCACAAAGAGAACACACAGGCTGATTCAGTTAACATCACATCACAGGACTCTTCCCAGTAAATGACTATTTGACTTTCAGTTGTAATATTGGATCTTTCCTAAAAATCCAGGGCTCTCTGACAGTTTAGAATAACATCATAAATGCTTTGCTATATTGTAACTTCTTTATCTATTTTTGTCTGTGAGATTTAATGAGATATTTTTATTTCAAATGTACTCCCTGATGAAAATTCACACGCACATATAAATGCATAAATGCAAGTCTCTCTCTCTCTCTCACACACACACACACACATCCTGTATCCTATTGTATCCTTCCAATATTTTTTAAAATGCAGCAAAATCATACAAAACATAGTTTCTATTAAGAACAGCTGCAGGCACACTGCTTCTCCTCTTTTGATGACCTTAAAATTCATTACAGACAACAAAGCACAAGGAACAACCATTCCAAATGAAATGTTTTCACTGTGAAGATTACCTACAGTGAAGAGCTGGACTAGATAGAAAGACACCTGCTGTTTCCCATGTGATTGGTCTCCAATGGTGTTTGTCCAAAAAAAAAAAAAAAAAAAAAATAAGGACCTCTCCATAGAACAACTGATGGGATTTAATTAAAAGTGACTGACAGGACATGGTAGCTGCTGTGGTGTGTTGTCAGACTTTTTACATTTTTGTTTTAATTGTCTCTCACAAGTAACAACTTGGTGCAGAATATTTTATTTTAGTTGTGGCGTTATGGGAATTACTTGAGGCAGATATCATTTTTTTGTGAGAATGGAGGCACATAAAACAGCCTTAATCTTATTTTTTCATGTATTTTTCATGTATAATTCTGAGAAAGTGATCGGAGAGACAGGGCTTCTATCCCTGAATTAATACCACCTTCCCCATGAAGGACTTAGTCAGTGACAGCAAACATTTCATGCCTTAATTTGTGAGAATCCTGCAATATCAATACCATTGTATGTTTTTCCTAAGATGAATTATTGCACAGTATTTTGACTTATGGATACTTTTGCTTATAGCCAACATGTTCAGCTCAATTAGGACACGAGGAGATACATTCACTTTTCTCCTCATTGGAAGTAAAGGAGTCACTCAAATCCTTAAAAACTCTCTTCACTTTGAAGCTTCTTTAACATACTTAATGCTTGACACTTCGTTTAAGCCTTAAACAGTTTATAAGACTTTCAGCTTTTAAATATGTATTTCTAGTGGATTTGCTGTTTATTTTTTTCTGAATTGTTACATTACAAATTTTACTCTTTTTTATTTATTTTGTTTTTAAAGTTTCACGAGTTTATAATGGATGTGTATGGGAGCAGGTCACATGACCTGTTATGTCACCCCCTCTGTTTTTTCAGTATTCAGTCTGCCGATTCTCAACACATATCTAATTTTGATTGGTGGATTACATTTAGCAATATTTGGCCACATATTCATCAACACAGCGTGACGTATCAACATTTTGATGACCTGAAAATGTAAGAGTGAACCTAGTTTTGACTAGGTTGCTGCATACATTGCTTGCTTGCCACATGCATGGATTGCTGGTTTGTACACTGTCAACCTACCACTGAGGACATACATCCTCTGTGAAAGAAATGCTGAGTGCCACAGCCACATTCAGGAGCAGACTAACATGCATTCATCAGTGGTATCAATCAGTCACTAAACTGTCACAACATGGCACCTTTCAGCCGCACAAGTGTCCGTTTAACCCTGGTCCGGATTGTTTTTAAATCCATTTTTATCCACACGTCCCTCATCACTCATGTAGAACACAAATGAAAATGAGGGGTTGTAAATAAACATATCCATTGTTCTAATGTAGCAGTGGGGGAAGGTGGGGTCTGCTGTAATTAACCAAAAGGAGGTGGACTTTAAAAAACAGACGAGGCCAATCAATGCTGAGCCACAGCCACTGTCCTGTGCCTCGTCGGCCTCTCTACACAGACCACTACGGCTGGTCAATAAGGGAGAGTGCTCCTGCCATTTTCACTTTAAATGCGATTGAACATAAAAGGTTTGGAGTGGATGGATGGGGGAGAGGGAATTTTATCGTTAACCTTTACCTCTGACAGAACACACAGGACTGTTACGTTTAATTTATGTTCACAATCCATTTCATACAGTTGAAATATGAAATATGATACGTGAAGAAGAAGCACTGTATTTCTGAACACACTCTGAATCTGAATGTTTTTGAGTGTCTGTTTGTGAGTCTATTGTGAGTGGATGCCTGGTTAAGCACCGCACAATAACACAGATCAGATGTCAGGCACAAAATGCTTTGTTTAGAGCAGATCTCTAAACTGGGTAATTTATGTTTGCGAATTCAAAATGCAGCCCATTTGTTATTGCATGCTCCTAGCTGCGGCTGGTTCATTTATTTTCCCTCCATTAAAGGTAATCAATGTTTCATTGATCTCTATAATCATTTTGCCCCATTTCATGAGATGTTCCTGCACACGATCACACTGGAAGCACGGGCACAGCTGGGTGATTATGCGCATATGTCAATATGAATGTCGTTAAACCGTTTTCACATTAAACGACACCTTGGATTTTACTTTCAGAAAATGCCTAAAGCTCCATTTGGTCATTGTATGACACATGGATATAAATAAAACATTCATAATTGCATTGACAGGCAATTTTAAACAACAATGTTGCTGTAAGTATAAGCTCCAGGGCCTGATTTGAACTTTGCTGGAACAGACGCTCAGCATCAGCATCAAGATGAGTTTGTGGTCATTTCTTTCTTCCCACACGTTGCAATTTTTGTAATACACTTTTCCACTTTCAAAACAAAAATATCTGTCTAGACTTGAGATTGTACGTTACCACTTACCAGTTACCATTACATAGGCTGCAGCTTGAAGTCCCATTTCGCTGTTGTTTCCCAAAACATAGCGATACCATAATGAGAAAAAAGCTTTCACTGTGAGATTGTTGGAGGCGACATCTGAACGTCATTCACAGTGTATTGGCTGCTAAACACAAATCCATTTGAACTTAAAATAAACTGGCGACAAATATAGTGGAGAGATCAAGCATATAAATCAAAGTAACAGCACTTCAGACGCTGACTGCAGAGACAAGTGAATCGAAAATGGAAACACTTAAACACTTTCATGTTTATTCAAGCATTTTTTTAACGATTAATTGATCAATTATTTTTGCTTCACATGTATCATATTGTATTATGCTTTATTCATGCAGTGGTTTTAATATAAGATAGGTTTAACATCTACATTATAGATCAATGTAGATCATTATCCTGTGCAACAGAGCTCGACGAAAAGCATCGTCAAAGTTATTTGAATGTAATGACAACAAATCTAATTGGGGAACTGGAGCAGATAATTTTTTACACTGGAAGTTCCTCTGGATTTACTTAAAAAACAGACTGACAGAATAGTGTTGTAAATAAAGTCTTAGTAAGGAGTAAAGTCTGGGCTCTGATATAAAGCAAGCTGAAAAAAAAAAAGATGATGGCGAACAGTTGCAGGTACTGACAGCGAGTCAATACAGGTTTCCTCAGCTAAGAAGACACACTGAACCAGAGAGGAAGATGTGTTAAAGGTTAGAAAAGAAAGGAAAAGGATGAAAGAATAAAGTTACTATCTTGGAGTTGAACTGCGTGAGGCTGAGCCTTGACAGTCAGAAGGGAAGAGAGTTCAGACCTCAGTCTCCTGACAGTGGTAATTACTTCCATGGCTTAACTCGTGGCCTGATTCTCCTCCACAGCGAGCTAATGCTCAGCACTTGGTTTGGGTGCCATACGTTTCTGTGATGAGAGAGTTTGTGCTTTACTTTTCCACAATCTAAACCAATCCTGACCAGTGGGGCACACTTCTTAAAGATGACTGGACAGCAAATTGAATCCTCAGAGGGTGAGAAGATCTTAGGATTTTGTGCCATATCTCACCAACCAATGAGAGGATTTAAGACGGTCTGGCCCAGATGTTTTTGGCCAATCACAACCTCAAGGCAGAGGATCAAATGCACTTGAAAAAAAGCAGCGGTGAAGAAATGGCGTACTATCGTAGCCATGTTGTAAAAAAGTGTCTTTTAACCCAACTCCAGGAAAAAACATTATTCAACCACGCCACTGTTAAATGATAAGTGTACATTTGTTTTCTTGAAACACCAAACAATGACTTTGATACAGATCCTTGTGCAACAACCTGTTCAACTGTGAACTAATCTCAAAGCTGCTGATGTGAATTTTGATCAAATATTTAAATCATACTGAGAACGTTTTGTGCTTGTCTGAATTTCTTTCCCCAGATTGTCAGTGCCTGTCAAAACAATGTTGGGCATGAATGCATAATGGCTTTCATCTGTTGGCTTGTACTAATATTCCAAAGATGAATAAAAATGCTTTTGATAAATTACATAATTCAGTGTTCTATGAAAAACACACTCACACACACACAAACATTTTCCATTTCTTTTCATTGTTTTCTTTCCATTGCTTTTTTTCATTTTGCAAGCCATTGTCAGTTTGGACTGCTCTCTGAACCAAAGCTGGAAACGCAAATACCACGGTTGTTTTTAGCATACAATAATATCTGGAAATGATTTCTAACAATAATAATTTAATGTCTAACAGACAAAAACAAGATATTTTTAAGTTATAGTCAAGCTACAGCACCTTCATCTTCATTCTCACACCACAAACAGAACAGAATATGGCACAAACAGCAGCAGTGAAGGGGCCATTGAGGTGTTAAGTATCTTCTGTGTGCTTTCACTGCCCTCTAGTGTCAGGAAATTGGTGCTACCCAAACATTACAAAACCACCACCATCCACTGAACATGAATCATTATTACATAATTATGTGTTTCGTTGCTGCTGCCATATGCCATGTGGTGACCCGGCAACAACAGGGTAATAGATAGGGTAATATGACAGAGACCTTTATAGTTTCATTTTATTATTTACTGTATGGCCTGTTTGTACAGAATGATGACCTGATTACCCTGCCCTATACTTTATGTGACAGTATTTATGTTTATCCCAGTCTGACCCACATAAACTACATGTCTGGAACATTGATACTACAGTGTCTCCCTGCAGGGCTCATTAATGTTGTTTCAGTGTATGACCAACAAGGGGCAGTATAAGAGAGGGAGACGTCAGGCAACTCTGTGAGTGGAGGATCGGTCATAATTATCTTCAGCTGAATTGATAAAGGAAATCAAAGCAGTTTGTTTGCTATGTCTGTGATAAGATAACGCTCGTACAAACAAATCAAAGTCCATCTCAATTTATCGAGAATACCCTGTTCTGTTCAGGATAACACACATACAGGTGGACTAATAATAACTGGGTCACCTTTTTGACTTCCAGCAGAACAAACTTTGAGAAATTTATATCATTTCTCACTAAGCACACACTCACTGTTCCAGTACTGCAGACTGAAGGTCAGTTCATGTGTCATGTATATAGTTGTGGAATAGTGTATTACATATAGAAATAATAAGTAAAACATTAAATCGATTAAAAAAAATGTTTCAGGAAAAGTGTCTTGAAAATTTCCAGCTTTGGCTGCAGAAAGCGAATGGCCCAGTCCAGTGAGCAAAGTCTTGGGGTTTTTCAGATGAACCTTGAGGGAGCATCTCAGACAGATGACCCAGTTAGAAGTGGCCTTGAGACGTTTCTCTGCTGCTCCCGCTCACACAGCTTCTTTATCAAACATCCTCTCACTGACACATAGGTTAGATGTGATAAGTTCACACAGCCATGTCACAACAAGGTGGGAGAATCTGGACTTCCATATTGCACATTGCTGTGTATATCTACAGCTGCACTTGTTAAACTGCTGTTCATACTACCTTTGGCCAGTCATGTTATGAAATGTCGCTGGATCCACAGAAATCGATGCACTTCTACACAAGTTTTAGCCAGTTTTCTTTGCAAATTTCAATATAATCAAATGGTCACATCTCTCTCTTTCTCTATCTCTCTCTGTACTGTATATATAAACAGTATTGGGAAGTTTACTTTTAAAATGTATTCCACTTGTAATTCCAGATTACAGAATACATGCCCTAAAATGTAATTTGTGACATATTCTGTTACATTACTCAAAGTGAGTAATGCTTGCTTAAAAGGACAATTCTTGTTTGCTCCAACTGGCTGAAAGTGCTGGGCCTAAATCTTCCTGAATGTACAGAATATTTACTGTAGAGGAGCAAAGATTGTAGGTTTAGATTGTATGTTAACACATAATGTTTTGTCTGGTTAAAGATAATTCGAGACACGATATTTCCTTAACCATTTCTTTATTTACTACGTTGCTAAACCTGTTACTGCTACCAACATTGGCACCAGAAGAAAACCTACAGTTTCATTTAAGGAGGATTTGAACTTGCAACTCCTTACCAGCTGAGGTGATGGGAACAGGCCACATCCCAAACCAGTTTTGGTTACAATGCCAAGGCCAATTGTATTTTTATTTATTTTTTTTTCTCAGTCCGTCCTTGGAATTGCCGAAATTTCCTCCTTCCAGAGGAGATAAACATGCAGAACAGAAAAAAAAGTCATGTAATCCATTATTTTCAACATTGTAACTGTATTCTGATTAGGAGTGGGAATCGAGAACCAATTCCATTGGAATCATACACTTCCAACATTATTGATTGTTCTTAATGATTAAAGCCTGATTTACATTTGTCTGTATCTGTAAATACGAAGACACGTAGAGCTCTCTGCGTCATTGCATAGCCCGTCGTGTGACATACACCTCATGCACCCCAATGTTTTAACTATTCGTCGAAACGATGGAGAGCGCAGGGCTCTGATCGGTCTGCTAGAATTAAATTGTATTCCTTCCACAACAACATCGTCACGCATCTCTCCTTTAGCTCTCGTCTCAACATTTGCAATGAAACGATTTATTGTTCAATGTCAATCAGTTCTAACAAATGTCTTCGGTCTTCGGTCTGTGGAGGAACAAGGCCAGGCAGTAAATAAATAATCAACGACAGTCATTAATTGTAATGTAAAGAAATTAATCTCTGGCGGTGAATTACTTTACACCAGCCGCCAGCCGACAGAGAACTCGGAAAGAGTTCATGACTGCGTAGAAGCATAACTCGACCTTTACTGTATACTCTGCTTCTGACAATTTTGTCAGTTGTTTGACGGAAACTTTCCAGTTTTTGTTGACTAACTAAGAAATGTTCGACATCAAGTTGAAAAGCAACGTCTGAACGTACAATTGTTGTGTTACTGAGCTGTTCAGTCTGGTCTACATTTTGTCTGAAGGATTCAACCTTATATCACCTAAACTAAGACACAGGTTATGATCTGTGTGAGAATATTGTTGTAGTTTAGAACTTCCTGGTTAGAAATGAGAAAGTTTTCTTTATATGAAAAACAACAGTTCTATGCCAGCAAGACGCAGAAAATGTAACATAAAATAAAATCCATTCAGCTCAAGTTATAGAATTCAGATTTACTTTGACTTTCCCTGATGATAAAACTGAAACCATTGTTTGTGAGCAAAATAAAGCAGCGAAAACATTCAATATATAGCTTACACCAAAGCTGATATGTTTTTTTTAGGTGAGGATTGTTTACGTGACTGAAATACAACAGTACATGACTCATCTTTTTAGGTAAAAAACTGACTATGGATCAGTGTCCTGATGAAACCCATATGATATGAGCTATTCCTTTGAGATGATGTGTGCTATTCAGTGTATAAAATAACATCCATATTTCATAAACCAGATAATTGTGTATACTTATATAGTCATAAGTATAGGTAATAGGTCAAAATGATATGATAACAAAACTGATAACAACTATTAATTATCAATTAATCTCGAATCATCAGAGAATAAACATTTTACTGGCCTAACGATCGAAAACACAAGCAACTGCAATTACTGAAAAAAAGCAATTTGTATGATTGTCGAAAACAAATTTGTTCCCAATTACTTTTCGGTTGACAAAATAAATGATAGTTATTACAATATCCACAACACGTGCTTCTTATCACAGAACAAGAGGGAGTCATGTGTCTCATGGCCTGATTGAAGTTATCTATGTTATTTGGACAGATTTTAGGAATGTGCCACTGATAGCGATGAGCTTCCACTATCCTACTTTCACTGACCCAGTTTAGACAGCTGTGAGAGTCCGTCTGTAAAAGGAAGTTCTCTTCAAATTAATAATTTATATCGACTGTCCACAGCACTCACTGCAGTCTACATCTCTGGAAACAAACCCAAGGCCATAATGTATTACACATTTGCAGGTTGTTAAGTCTGAATTCAAATTTATATTCATGAAATCTGTTCAACTGAATGCTGATACAGTGTAGATTGCAATTACAACAAAATCATGGAATACATAGACACATAGAATCAGACAGTGTTGCAGTAATAATGTTGGACATACTTGACATTTTGTTTTTTTTTTTGGACCCTAGCACAACCAACACCTTAGTCAGCTGACGTCAAAGCAGGCGTTTTCCATCATTTATTAAAATAACTGCATTGACGTCACTGTGATACAATTGAGTTTAAGCTGGTAATTGGTGAGCAGTGGAATTCTGCCCAGTTCAGCCCTTAGAGCGGAGATGAGCCACTGGATGATATTTGGGTGTTTATCGTGGATAAGACACAGTTCTGTAATCAAACCTGAAATTCAACTATTGGTGTAAACCTGAATCGTATTTTTTTTATTAAGTTGCAGGCACCTTTCAAAAAGCTAGATGGTGACATCGTTTTGGTGGTTCGCCATTTGTTTCTTCTCTGCTTGGAGTTGTTGTTGAACTTTAAATGAAGAGCAAAGGACACAGAAAAAGACAAGCAGGGTCCTATTGTAGCCCGTAGACGCAATAAGACAAAAGAGACCATTTGTGTACATTCATGTACACTGTAGAAACTATTAACCTTTTGCTTCATTTCTGTATTCAAACTCTTGTTTATAGCGTCTCATATTTTTCCCCCTGATTTGTTCTCCTTATCACTGAATGTATTACCCAATATTGTTTTCAAATGTTCATAGTTGCTTCCAGGAAAGACCAGCTGCTATCTTCAATCTTTTCTGGGAGCGTGTTCAGCTCGCTGTCGTGTTTATAAATTGTGTAAAATGCCACGTTAATCCTTAAGCTACAAAAATACGAACCAGGTGGAATAAAAAAAAAAAAAATCTTGAATTCTGAATTACAATATGTGAATGTGATCAGCTTTTGACATGATTTATGCAGCAGTTCCACTTCTCAGTTTTCCTCTTTTAGATAGCTTAAAAGGTTTTCTGCTCCATTAAAAACATATATTAATGTAAACATAAACCGATACAGGTTTATATATGAGTGTGTTTCCCTGATATATTAGTCCAATATCATTTGAGCTAAAAAGTTTTCAAAGAAAGTTTTTAAATTGTATTTTTTCAGGTGGAAGAAGTTGTGGTATTTTTTTTTTTTTTTTAGTGGAAAGAATTGCCTCTCACTCAAAAATTTGCTCACCGACAGTGGTTGCATGTGACTTGCAACGTCTACATTAATAACTACACTAACAAAAATCCACTAGAGGGCAGCCTATACCTGAATCAGTTCTCAAGCCTAGTCTTCCACCAACCAAACTATAGCAGCCCCGCTGCCCGAGGACATCATTACACACTCAATAAAGCAATAGTCAGTCATTTTCTCTGCTTAATTGATCCCACTGCTTCCCAACAATGCGTGGTGTGACATTTTTTAATGCAGCAGAAACAGCAGCATGCCTCAGAGTGAGACATGCTATTTGTAATTATCTTGTTGTTCGTGCTCTTGCGTGACCAAACCATCTGCATACAGCATGCAGTACACTTGTTGGTCAGTGGCCGAGGTCAGGGGCACAGCAGCGTGTTCCTCCTGGAGCCGTCTGTATCCTGTAATGACACTGTCCTTGTATTTACCAGGGCTTGTGAAACACTGGAGGACAGTTTGGAGGACGAGAACACACGTTGCCCTTGCTCAGTTCAAAACTGTTTGGGAACAGATATGGAAATTGACAAAAAAAAAAAAAAAAAATGTAAACAAACACAGAGGAGGCATGATAAGATAATGTTTATGTTTACTGTGCAAATCAATGGAGGAGTCCCCGTTTCTCTCACTTGTACTCAAACAAACTCTTACAACATGCACACCATTGTAAATCGTGCATGTCTCCATTCAAATTCATTTTAATGTTCCTTGACAAATAAAAGAAAGTAGTTTTGCCTTTTAATAGAGTGTATTTGAGTGTATTTCTAGAAGTGAAGTACACCCAAGAGACGCACACACACACACACACACACACACACACACACACACACACACACACACACACAGACATACACACTGAGAGAGAACCATATGCATTCAAATACCTACAGACATGCAAATAAAATACAGTCACACCCATGGCCTTTCTGCTGTAAGGTGCCATTGTTCACTGATGCGCCAATAAAAAAAAATGTATGAAGAAAAATGTTGCTATCACCTACATACAATCTATCTTTAGGCACAGAAATTTTCCTCTATACTTTATGCCACAACTGCTGCTAATTATATAAAAACTTCATCCAGTAGACAAAATGCATAAAAGCACAGAAGCTCAACAAAAGAAATGTTTCCTTTAATTTGAAAAACATGTAAAATGCAGTGCTGGCAGCTCTACTGGAAACAGTCTTTTTTTTCTTCTTTTCACAAATTAGCAAGGCAGACATGTTATCATCGCTTTGTGTGTGTTCCTGCAGCCTCCCTCACTCAGCCACTCCTTGTGCTGTCAGCATTGTGAGGTGGAGCTGACGGAACTGTGCACATGTTTCAAGCATGCTCTGACGCTTCAGTCCTTCCCTTTCTGTTTCTCTTCCCCTAATGCGTGCACGCCTAGACTGAAAAGAAAAGAGGAGGGCCCTGTACATGTAACCGGTGATGCTCTTTACCAATCACATGGGTTTCCCCACCCTCTCTCACTCCCTCCCTGTTTACTCCCTCCCTCTGTCTCTAGGCACGCCAAAGAGAGAAAAAAAAAGTGCAGGGAAAAAAGTGATAAGCAGCAAGCAGCTTCTGGGTTTTGCTTTCAAGCGCACTCCTGCTGAATCGGTGTGAGTCAGTGTGTATGCGCGTGTGTGTGTGTGGCGATCACTCTTTCTCCTGATACAGTAGCAACACATTGCAGCAGCGTCGGCCCCGAACAAAAGGCTAAACGCAGCAGAGCCAAAGGAGGGGGAACTCAGGGACAGAAGCGGGCAGAGTGGCCCAGCGTGACTGCACTTCTCAGGGAGGAGCTCAACCTGCCATTTAGCCCTCCTGGCCCTGGAGTGGAGACAGGACGGTACACTAGACCAGCCCAGGCTGCCTCTCTCTCTGCTAGAGCTGAGGAACACACCCTGTCACTGACAGGTTTATCTTTCACTTTTTCTTTCATGCACACTTCAGTCTCAGTCATCCTTTACTGAGGTTCCTGCACCTGCCCTTCTTCACCTGGGTGTCATTCCTTACTCTCACCTGTCCACCGAGATGACAGACGATGACTGCCGCTCTCCCATCGGCCTGGACTGTTGCAGCTGCTGCCTGGACCTGGCCAACGGCTGTGACGACTCTATGTCAAACAGTCCGGCTCAGGGCTTAGGTACTACAGGGGGCCTCCCAGCGAGCCCCACTAGCCCCAGTGTGAATCATTTCCGGCAGCTCCGCAATCAGCTGATGTACCAGAACCTGAACACGGACAAGCTGAACAACATCATGAGGCAGGATTCCCTGGAGTCAGTGGTGAGGGACCCCTGCTTCCTTCTCAATGAGGGGATCTGCAACAGCAACATTGACCAGACCATGCTATCCATACTTCTGTTCTTTCACAGGTATGTCTATTACCCCTTAGGTACACATCACAACATATCTGATGAGGTAACAAGTGAATGTAAGAGGTCTTTAAGTGGTACATGAAACTTGAACTTTAACTGGAAGTTAGTCCTTTGTCCCGCTGGAGACTTTTCAGTCCAAAGTTCACCTCTGCACTTTCAGATCTGCATATATCAAATCAGACAAGCAGTGCTGCTTAGGAAACACATCTTATTTAAATGAACCAGATGGTTTTGGAGACTAATCAGGTTTCTTGGATCAGCACTTCTTCTAGAAAGGCTGACACAAGTATTTAATGTAATGGATTAAGTATAAGTGTGGAAGGCCACTCATTTTGATTATGTTCCTGAAATGAGATTCAGTTAAAACTATGTAAAAGCACACTATTACTCCACATCACAAGGATTGTGATTAATGTTGTCATTTCACATCTTAAGTAATTGGAATACCTACCTAAAATTTTTGTCGATGTTTTGACGTCCAAATATTTATGCTGCTCACTGTGTCTATTTACATCTCCACTATCTGTGGCTGTCATGCTGCATATTTGATAAGTTACATAACATGACACTGACATCTGCTCAACAGTCTCAACTTTATAAACTGTTTTTTCTACGACTGTGGGTTTTCAGTTCAAGGACCATCATGAATATTTATTTTCATGATTTTTTAAGACACATTTTTAACTGACAAAAGACGTGTTCCTAATCTCAAAGTAGAACTAATTGTTGTAATTGAAAGATCTTTACTTCAAAACAACAAAATGCTACAATGAGAGGGGGGAAAGCCAGAAAAGGGAGGTAAACAAAACCTAATCTAAAAAGAACATTGTACAAAAACACAAGGTTACCCTAAAACAACAGTTTCTTGTCGTATTGATTCAATTAAAACGATCTTTTATAGTTAGAGGTCAAATCAAACTGGCCTGACTCCTTTCTCCGTTGTTGCCAAATAGTGTTTATAAAACAGTGTTTGGCAGCTCACCTCGCAGTGTTTGTGAGGAAGAGAATGTCCTGCTAGAAAGTTGCTGCCAGTTAGATAGTTTGTTTGGCAGCTACTGTCGAATGACTTCAGCCTCAAATTAACAGTTGCCATCTTACCAGTGAGCTACAATTTTGACCGTCGCTGAACTCCTGAACCTGGGCCAACAGTTACTGTGCAGTCCTTACTTAGACAAACTGTCATTACATATGGTCCGCACGGTTAGTAGGTAAAATGCAGAGATGTGTGGGGAAATAGCAGCAAGCACTAAAACAACAGGAAACTTATCATCGTGAGAGCCACCTTTGAATGTCATATACGCTGAAGACATCGTAGTTTGCGTCTGTAAAATATAAGATATGAGATATGTGTTACAGGATCACAACATGTGTGTCAGACGTATGTACAACATATGATAACGTTGATCTGATAAGCTGACAATGAAAGTTGTTTTATTTCTTTTTTGTTTATGACAGTGTGTATGTCGTAATATTGATTAAGATTAAACCTTTGCCCTGCATTTTCCATTTATGTCCTGTAGTTTATGTCTCTAGACTGATTTTTTTTTTTTTTTAGTCACTATATTTTAAATTAAAGAAAAGACAATCTCATAAAGTTCTGTGTTAGTTGTAGGAAAATCTGAGGCCAATTAAATTACTTAATAAAATTATTTTTTTATAAAGGCAGTACATAATGTTTCAACCTCCGTAGCCTTCAGCTATGTTAATCCTTAATTAATAAAATCATTAATTATCATTTTGAATACCATTAATAACTAACACCAGATCTTCTCCACTATAGGTCAGATAAAACATGAGAAAAATGTCTCTCCTGATATAAATCTGCTGGAAAGGTATTTATTTTTATCCAATCAGTTGTTTGCAGATGATATCGTATCACTAATGTTCCCCGTCCAAGAAGGATTATCAATATTTTATCGACCTTCTCCAGAAGCCAGACTTCTACATAATATCCAAATAAGTTAAAATTTAACCTGTATTAACTTTGTTACATGCCGTGACAGATATAGACTGCTCTTATCTTCTGTGGAACTGATAGATATCACATGACTGCAGATAGGATTGAGGTAAATCCATTTATAGTGCACTGAATCTGATGGGGCTGATGATGGTGATGATTAGACCTGGACTAGATTTAACTCGATTTTGTTGCTTTTGGATGTAAAAGCTTATCAGTGCCAAACTCTCAGGCTGATGGAAAAAGTAACACTTGTTATATTACTGGTTTTAATGCCTTACACTCTACTCAGCAGGGCTAACTTCGCCCTGAATAAAACATCACATATAGGCTATTTGGAGAACTTCCACACGCTCACTTTATTTTTCCGTCTGTTAAGTTGCGTAACATGTGTTTTAATGCTCATTAATTTGACACCATTCTAGGTGTTATATATTTTTTTTTTTGGTTTTTGCTGTTGAGCTGCATTAAATGAAGGAACAATCTGTTGTTCATTTACTTATGATAGGGAGGGTGTGTCATTATGATACTGTAGGATGAAGAACAATGGGTGAAGAAACTTTGGGTTGAGAGCTCCGGCTCCAGCTGGTACTCCCACCCAACGACAGCTAAAGAAATCGTTGTACAAATAATGCTTTTCAAACAAAAACTCTGTATTCAGATTGCACTCAGGCTGTTTGGACATGCTCATAAGAGCTATTAGTCACTGCATTCAGTATTTACAGTATCATATCTTGAATAATGCCTGCTGGCAGAGCTTTGTTAGATGTGTTACACAAGAGTTTTTCTTTTGCTCTGATCTGTTTCATGCATTTCTTCTACGAACCAGTGGATCATATTTCATGGCTGAGCAATTTATTTGAATATTCATATGATTAAAAACTGATTCCAAGGTGAAATTTTGATCTTCCTGTCTATACGTGTGAAAATATATCTGCAGTGTAGATGATTGAATTACACACACAGGACCAGCATCTTTCAGGAGGCGAGAAAAATCGAGTTATTAGTGCAAATGCTTTTGACGTTTCTGGCCGAGAAGCAGTGTGTTCACTCGTGCCATTGGCCCGTGTGACCGTGCAGCTGTCTGTGCCAGCTCAACTGTTTGCCTGACAAACAGAATCTTTAGCCAGGACACTTTGTTCCTGAACCTTCTCTTCTCAAGATGGAATCACATACAAGGCTCATGCGGCTTTCGTGGACAGGCTTCATGACAGGATTAAAACATTGATTTCATATGTGCACCCTTACTGTTTTTCATGCAGACACACAAATGCACTCATTCACTCTTGCTTGTACTCACAGTCTAATCCTGCCAGTTGAAGCAAGAAAGCTACTTCGCTGAGCTGAGATTTGCAGAAGTTCATACATTTTTCAAGTGCTTGCTTCAAAAGGGAGGGCCCAGCCTCTGATGAAAGCCTCTTTTTTTTTTTTTAATGTGACCTCACCCTGGGTGGTCAGCCAAACAGCCATCACTCTCATTTGCCACTTATTAACAGAATAAATTCTTCAGTGTAGCCTCAGGAAGCATGCCAGGATACTCTTTTCGACTTGTCGCAGGGTCACAGAAATCTGCTGAGAGGAGAATCTGAACTCACAAGACCTGTTAGGTGTTTGAGGCAGAGCCAAAGACCCCTGAAGGGGACAGGATCTGTGATTTCCACAGGATAAGACTGGAGGAAATGCGCTGGTTTACTTTGAGGCTTTGAGAGATTCACTTGGCTTGGGTGAACACAGTATACTCCTGCACACCTTCACTCTAGGCAGTCAGCACTTAGTAGGCACCAAACACCATCACATGCCAAGGTTAAGCAGGGTGAAGAGCCTGCAGTGATGACACAAACGTTTATCACAGGACTTGAGGTCTCCTGTCCAGTCAAATAGTCAGTTAGCGGTCACAACACATAAGAAAGAAGAACATCAAAAGCAGCAACGAGACAAAGAAGCACATCACAAAGTGTCAAAGATCTTATTAACGAGGTTTTGCCTACAGCAACCACTCAATGTAACAGGGCTGGGAAAGGGCTAAAGAGGAGTGTGCACCCTTTGGCCTACAGGTGATTAAGGTGATTCAACAATACATAGACTGTCAGGTACTTGTCTAATCCTAACCGCAGAGCTGCAAAGGAGAGAGAAAAAAAAGCTTCAATACCAGTTGAGAAAGTTTGTATAGTGTTTAAAATGACAAGAAGCTGCCGGACCAGTGTAGGCAAGAACTCACATGGCATGTGGTGTAAGGGCGGAATAGCTTCCATCTCTTGGTTCAGGTCTGTTGACTTAAAAAAGAGAACGAATTCCCCTGCCTGGTTGGGAAATGCTGTGAACGTTATGTCTGAATACGTTTGAATGCGCCCGAGTACGTCTGAATATGTCTATCTGTCTGTGAGACAGGGCTGGCTCAGTCTGTGCTTTGTGTGGAAAAACTGTACAAAAATGGAAGTAAAAGGATTCCAGCAGAGGAGTTACAACCTCTGACTAGATCTGATTTTCTGCTCTGACATAACTATTTATCCTTTTCACACTTTGTTGCCCTGGCAACTTGGGCCGCATTAGAGTGGTGAAAGTTCCCCACTTTAGCCTGAGATGACCACTCGCTGTTGGCTATGGTCCAATTGACTACTGAACATGACCTAGCCCTCCCACAATGGAGTGGAGACAGGATCCAGCTGTGTCAGAGATCCCGCTGAGTTTTAAAGCTCCATTCTGTGATCCAAATATAGATCACAAAGCAGCTTAGCTACAAGTTGTCTGTGTTTTTGGAAGGAGAGACCAATATTTAGTAATCTAGTATGGAAAGATTATGGAAAACATGTATATGTCATTCAGAAATTCATACCAATATATACGAAAGACAACCAGGGAAAGATTTCTTGTCTGTTCATAGCTTTAGATGTAATACATGGCAGTGGATCTAGTTACAGAGCAATAAAATTAGACGTAAATACTGTATTGGCTATGCTTCGAGATTCGCTTCATTGGTTAATTTGCATGTTGGTCACACCTGAAAAGTTATCTGCTTCCAGTCAAAACAGAGACGAACACAGGGTGATGCTGCCTGTTCAGACTTTGATGGCGAATGATTTGCACAGAAGACTCGTTACAAGGTGATAAACACTTTTAGGGGAGTCGCATTGGCATCGCGGTGCACCCTGCTTCTTCATGTTTGTGTTGTGTATAAATGCACCACAGGCATCACAGCCTTTATGCTTTACTATTGAAAAGTGGGTGAAAACAATAAGCGGGAGAAGAGGAGCGAGAGATGAGAAAGAAAAGGTGCTGAAATACATCTGAACTTCTAACATTGTGAGTAAATGACATATGGTAAACCCCCCCACCAACACATTCAGAATTGTTCTGCAGATAACATTGTGTTGTTATAGAGACACACAAATCACTCAGGAATGTAAAGATGTAGGATAACGTAAACAAAACAGAGTTTCCTGCAGTTTCCACCTCAGGGTGGTAGATCAGCTTGATTTTCCAGACCATTGCTATATAATGAAACAGTGCACTGACCACAATCTACACAAACATACAGCACAATTACATCACAGGCACCTATGAATTTTCACATAAGCTGCTACAAGCTGTAACAGAGACCAGGGTGAAGCCAATTGCTGTGTCAGTGTTGAAATTCAAATTTCACATTTCCTCCACCACAAGAAATTCCTGGGAAAGTTCACTGTGATCTTTAGTCGAGCGTAGATGTAACACAATAATGAGGGAGGAGAAATATGCTGAGTTTGAATCTATTCTTCTACTTGCTGTTGTTGTCTCTCCCAGTTTTGCAAACATAAAAGCCTTGTAAATGTCGGGCGCATCATCGCTGACGACAGAACCTGTATCCAATTACATTTTTAAACTTTTTTTTTTTTTATCTCAACTTTTGTAATTTCGCACCTCCACTTACGTGGGTCTACAGAAGTTTAAAAAGAGTTACATAACTTTATAGGCTGCAGGTGGCAGAGGAGACGGATATAAACAAAAATCAGGAGGGGATTAGTGGCGAGAAGGCAAAAGGAAGGATGTCGGGGTGGAAGAACGGATTCATGGCCAGGCAAGTCTTGGGAGCCAATCTCTAACAAACAAAGGCCATGAAGGCGAGGTCTGAGCAATGACAGGCAAGGGAGCGAGGGAAAGCGAGAGGGGGGAGATAACCTAGGAAAGAGTCAGACATAGACAAACAGCCAGGCAGGAGGCCAGCACAAAGACAAAACATAGACAGGACCTGCCAAAAATAGTGTGCTGTTGACACTCAGTCGAACTCTAAGATATAGGTGGATGGCAGCCGTCTGTGGTAGAAGTCACGACCTTTTTCTATAGCTGAAGGAAGTCATTCTTTAGTCGTAAGAGGAAGTTAAAAAGGCTAGAAAAGTGTTAGTTTTACTGCTTTTTTTAATGAGTTTCCTCAATAACAAAGCCTCTGACCCTTTATGTTGAAAAGAGACATTCGGAGACCAAGAGATTCATTAACACTATTGGAAAAACATTAGAGTTTCTCACACATGTTGGTATATATCTGGTTTGTTTGCATCACAGATTATTACTGTGTCTGATTTTATCACTGAGGGACCAATTTAAAGAGGGATGTACAATAATGGCTTTTTAATGGACCTCCTGAGTTAGTGCCTTGTTGTGTTAGAACTGTGTGAATAGGCTGCCCTTGGTGCGGTGCCCCGAAGACGCCTGGAACATCTATTGACTGGTTTGTGTGCAGATGAATGTGTGTATGTACATGTGGCTGATTGTGTGTGTCAGACAGCGTCTGCCATCAAAGTAGCAATCAAGTTGTCGGGGACCGCCCTTTGAGAATGCACATAGTCCATCATGCATATATTTACCTTACAAACACACACACACACACACACACACACACACACACACACACACACACACAATGAACGTTGTTATTGCCATCCTCTTCAGCAGACAGTGTGTCAACTCCACGAATACACCCTGTACTGTAGGTTGATGCAACCTCCTGTGTGCAGCCCGTTCTTTACCAACACCACTGTGGTTCCATGTTCAGTTGCCCCTAACGACATGATAAACACAACTAATCACCACATTATTACACTATCAATACTTTCTGTTCACTTTGCTCCTCTTCATGCCAAGCAACCTGTTTTATTTGTTTATGTTAAAACTAAACAATCAGCCTCACTTTTACAATTTAAAGTGGGAGAAACTTGAAGAAATAATTTAGCCCTTGTTAAAAATTAAATTGTATGCATCAACACCAGTTTTAACAGATTTATTTCTTTAGCAGCATCTAATTGGCTTGAGGCTACCAACACAGACAGGTTGGGGAACCTGTAACATATTAAAACATGGATTAATCAATTGTTGGTTTTGGTGCTTTCACGAATTGGTAATAATGATACATTACACAGTCAGACTTATTTTTTAAGGATTAGTTAGAGACACGATGATCTTAATGGTGAATGTGTTTTTTTTTTTTTTTTTTGCTTTCATGAATAATACTTATAATCTTTTAATGAGCCAGTGTTGCGCTCAACGTTGAAAGCTTGAAGGATCAGGAATTAGTCATTTTATCTGTCTGTCTGAAAGACAAGAGACACACTCCTTGACAACGCAAACAAATATGAACATACTTACAGTACACGAAGGTGACCCACAGCATTAAGTTGCCGTTGACACATCACTGCAGCAGAATCCAGCTAAGCCCTTTTGTCCCGAGCGACATAGAGCAGACACACAGTATGTACCAGAGGTGGATTAGGCATCTATAAGTAATGCATCAAATTCTCCATCTGAATTAATCCCCAAGATCAGAGCGAACTGGAAAATGCCTTAAGGGTTACAGAAAAGGATTGACAATATACATCCTACATAAATTTTTACAGTATGTCACTTCTTCATTCTGGTAAATAAACATCAGATACATTTTAGGCTTGAACGCACCAGAATGTACTAACTTTACAGCTGCTGCTGGTATGAATCTGTTTCTATAAAATGCACCAAATATAACTTTACTGACCCCAAAGGTCTCGTTTGTTTGAAAGTTTAAAAACAAAACCAAAGCTGAAACAAGCTAATTAACTCAAAAAAACTGAAACATGAAAGGCCAGTGTTCTCATTGCTTAATGCCTGTGTCGTGACTAATATCTTGTTACAGTTATGAATCATAAATATCCTAATGAAAGTGTCAAGGAAATGCTGGAGCTTTTTTTTTAAGCGCTGTGATCATGGAGCAAAATGTGTCCAGAATAATGTTGTGGTTTCTCTTGAAAACTCTTTGTACCAGAGCCCACAAGGCTCAGCTTCGCCACATAAACATGTTTTTTTTTTTTTTTTTTTAAATGGTGAAGTATTCCTTAAACAAGCTCAAGTCAAAATAATTACACCGATCTCTACCCCGCCCCGGTCACGGCTGAATGCAGACGCCGGTAGAACCGTTGCGGAAAATACAAATTGGGAAATATTTTCGAACAACAAAACAGAAGGAAGGATTCTTTAAAAGAAAAAAAATATTCCATAAATACTTCAAAGAAGAGAAGGAGTACCACCCTTTTATTGAAATCCTTTTATGCTTCATGTTTATGCAACTCTCTTTGTCCTTCCCTCTTCTATTTGCCACATCTATTCTCCCCCTTTCTCTCTATCCTTGTTTTTCCTCCCTCTCTCTTTCTCTTTCTCTCTCATTCTCGCCTCCTCCATCTCTCCATCTCATTTATTCTAGTTGGCAGCCGTTGGACTTATAAAATGGGGGTGTAGGGGTGGGGTTGAGTGACCGTGGCTCACGCTGACTACCTTATCTGTTTGGACCATGGCAATGGCGCCTATTTAGATAATAAGGCAGTCTGTCAACACTTGCCATCACATGCATTCCTCTCTCTCTCACACACACACACACACACACACACACACACACACCCCGCCCTGTACTTTACAATGAGTAAGCATATCATAAACACTCAATATATTATAATTAGACTCTTTAAATAGGAATTAGACAGGCGATATAGCTTGCATGACGTTCGATATTAGGGGTTGGTGTGATGTGGTTTGTTCTGTTCATCGACCTGCAGCTTGCACACGACAACCTGTTGGTCAGCCAATGGAAAATATGTGTATTGTCTGAAGAAATGATGGAGTTATGAGACTGGCACCACCCAGGTTGAGCGATACAAGCTGCTGGCTTGAACGGCCATAAAAAGTTTGATTCTTACGCTAACTTTCATTACCACAGGATTCCTTCTGTTTGTCTCATTCTGCAAGAAAAGTGAGAATGTAGTAACCGACCTGCTACTGACAGCCAGCTCACAGTTTAGTGAGGTGAAAACCTCTGTGTTATAGAGTGAAAAGAGAGAGAAAGAAGGAAAAAAAAAATTTTTTTTTGGGTGAACAAAATGTTTTGTTGAGTGTATGTGTTAAAAGTTTTACTTTTTCTTTTGTCTCTGAACAAAAAAACAAAAAAAAAAATCAAATTAATTTTGGTTGAAATTTCACATTTTTTTCCGACAGCGTGCCTTAAAAAAACTGGTACCTTTAGGCTATTTTTCAGAATTCATTCTGATGTTTATTCCATCTGTTTCTCTCGGATGCCTAGTTCATAATCCCGAACGCCGTTATTCTTACCACAATAGTCTCCTACACAATGCAGCCAGACAGTGCTTTTGTGGAGTGGGCCTGAGGCAGGCCTATCATTAGCCTATCTTATTCTCCCCAGGCACTATTCACACACAGGTTGAGTACATGATGTACCCAGAGTGCAACGCGCACACGGACACACACACACACACACACACACACACACACACACAGAAAGAAATACACACACACACATACACACACAGAAATACAGACACGTGTGCAGGCAACTAAAATTAATTCAAATTAAGATGGATTTTAGAACAAGTACAGTCCTATCAAAGTCCAGTGCACACACACACACGTTAACACACACACACACATACACACATGTTAACACACACTTCTAGGATGTCTTTTCCCCTGTGGGAATGACTCTAAAGACATACTTTAGCAATAGTGTTGCCACAGCCCATTACTGAGAAGTGCTCCCAGACTCTCTGGGAAAGAAAACAATTACTTCTCTAAACTTGTGCAGGTCATGAAATCATGCTTTCCAGAATACAGGAAAGGTGACGGCACAAATCACATGGTCTATTTTTGAAATTACTGGACATGTGCTGTTTGGCAACAACACTGTGTTTTTCTTTTCTGACTGGACTTTTACATCCACCGGTAAACAGTTTTGAACTCTTTGGGGGTGGATGTGTAATTTAAAAGCCTAAATTTTCCCAAACATGAATTTTCCTGACAAGCAGTGAGAACAGTTGTAATGAGTTTGGTATTAAGACACATAAAAGTTCCCAGTTCTGGTCAGAGGTTTTATGTCAAACTCAGTTAAACACCGTTATGTTTTACGTTTTGGCTCATCAAGAAATATGTAATGTGGATTTTGGTGTTAATATGTAAATATAAAAGTGTATTTAAACTGCAGTCAGTGGCATCTGCCTCTGATTAGAAAATCACATCCTTCATTTAATCCACAGTATCTGAGTGGTGTTTTAACATTTAGTTGAATTAAAGCCTTCTGAAGCGTTTACCTAATTTTCATAGATGTGTCACCCCAATCACAAGCCTCCCCTGCCACTTCTGAAACGCTCATGTTTTGCTGTCATCTCTAATTGCATCATTAAACTGCGTCTTTGCACAACATTGAGAGGATGAGAAAAAAAATAAATATATAAAATAAGCGAGAGACTTCACAGAGATGTCGAGCTGGAAGGCCGAGTAGGAAACATGTTGGGCAACCTGTTCTTGTTTTTGACGCAATGCGTTTGTTTCACCAGATCAATCAGTGTATGCAATAAACTCCGCTGCTAAATCAAGAAAATATTTTCTCTATGAAGGCAAAAGCAGAGCGTGGCTGAATCTAATATAACTGCCACTCTAAATTAAAGTTTACAGAATACATGCTCTTAAAAAGGCCAAATGACTGGCAAATCCCCATTAACCACAATACAACACTGAATCTTGTATAATGAATATGGTTTCCTGTTTGTTACTAGTGCTTCCAAATTTCCAAATTCTCATTGGCTTCAAGTCTTTTTCTACACTACTGGACTAAGAAAAAGAGAAGAAGAATACAGATGGAAATTTGACAAAGAAAAAAGGAAGAAACTCAAAGCCAGAATCATAAAAAGTAACAAAACAGGAAAACAGAGGCGTGTGATGCAGTGGGACAAACCTCCAAATGTACAATTTATTTTTTTACTTCAGTGATGACAATGCATTTATGACAGTGAGTCACGGAAGATGACTCAAAAAAAAAAAAAAAAAAAAGTTGATAATATCACAATTTTACCACATACGACTGCGGCTCTAATAAAATAAAGTCCTCACTGGAATTTCAGCAGTAAAGAAAGAAGAGGCGCACAGGTCTGACGAACAGTTTGGTTCCACTGGCAGCAGCACCAGTAGTGGAATGAAAAGGTGGACTTGTTCTGCCAGGCTCTTTCTCCCTCTCTCTAGCTGGATAACTCTCCGGCAAGACAAGAGCCAGTGAAAGAGAGAAAGGAGAAAAATGAACATATGTGCCAAGTTTCAGTGAGTCTGTGATTGTTTCTGGCTGTTCCTCAGCAGAGAGACACAGAGAGAAAGCAAGAGAGAGAGAGAACGGGAGGCACTAGACTCAAATGAGCGAAAATAACAAGATACATCCTGTCCAAGACCTCACTTCTGTCTTTGTGTCAGTGAGTTTAAAAGAAACAGTGGTACCATGGGGGCAGTCTGTGCTGCTTGTATCTGCTGGGATGTTATTCCTCCTTCTCCCCTGCCATCTTACTGTGCCATCACAAAGAGCAATTAGCAGCGGTGACATTAAATGACCTCTTTCTGCATTCCTTCCAGTATGCTGTCATGGAGAGGAGTGACTCACAGATTCATTATTATGTTTGCATGCTTCGGTGTTTACACATTCTGAGATTAAGCTAAACAACAGCCATCTGAAAACATGTCAACTCTTCTGCAGCAAAGTTACACACAGCAGCTCTGATGCTGCAGCAGCGGCGGCGGCAGCAGCAGGGCCACCGCCAAGAAAGTGGCTCTGAGAGGAATGCTCACGAATGCTGAAACTTCTTTTCCCCCCTTTCTGCATCTGTTCTTCCAAAAACTATCACTCATCTCTCACTTGTGCTAACACACACACACACTCTTACTCTCTCTCACACACACACATTCCATCCTGACTGCCATCCACATCTCTGACACAAGTCTTTCAGGAGGCTGCAATGCACACAAAGACCTATTTATTAGTGGCCTGAATGCAAGGTGTCATATAAGGGGAAGTGGAGCCTGCATTGGTCTGGCAGAAAGGAGGCATGTTGGGAGCGCAGAGAGTGAGTGAGAGAGAGAGAGAGAGAGAGAGGCGAGAGGGAGAAAGGGGAATTTATGTAACACTTGAGGTCACAACCTTTCAGTACTCGTGAGCTGGCAGTGTAGGGTCGGGAGGTGTTCTTTTTTTCTCCTTTTTTTTTTTTTTTTTGCACCAGAAGGAACTCTTATACTCTAGAAGAACTCAAGCTGAGCAGGAACACTGATAGTTGACCAATGCTTGACCCACTAAGTCACAGCTAGGTGCTTAGCAAAGGCTACTCAAAACAAATGAAGAGGATAGTGTTTCTAGCTACACAGATTAAGTGGATTCCATGAAAAAAATAAAAAAAAAAAAACTCTGTACATTGTAATGGGTTGTACACGTGGTAGTCATATTTAAAAATAGAACAATCCCTTTAATTTTGTGACTATTTGTTTGTAAATCCTTTTCCATTCCACCAAAGTAGAAGCTCACATCTGCAGGAACACAACAGGAAATCATAGTTATCTTTGTGGTGCAGGATTCCTTTCTCTGCTTCTCCTGCACATTTCCATCCTTTACACTATATATTCTTGCTCCGCTTGACCCTGATGTTTCTATTAATCCGTTTCCCCTGGCCTTGGTTAGCATAATTTAAGAGTTTCTTTTTGCTGTAGGCTGCTTTTAAACATCAAATCATCATGATGTGTGGGAGTGAAACAGTACACATACAGGATGGAACTGTTGAAACTTTACTTTGCCTTTAGGTCGGTGGTGACATAACAGATTTCCTGGTCCAAAAAAAGTTAAAACAACTGGTGTAGCTTATTTTTAGATTCAGTGTATGCATCTCACATCTTTCTATCCAGGAAAGGCAAGATAGAAGAAATATGGTACAGTATGGTACTTCAATTAAAAAGAAAAATGTATTCTTATTTATATATGGAAGTGACAAAGATATCTCAACATCTTACAGTGTTTTGGATTTGAAAGCTAAAAATGGTTTCTTTTTTTTTTCTTTTTTAAAAATCACACCTACGTGACTGATTCCAAGACAGTGTCCTGTTCTCACCAGAGGTTACATAACAAACAGACAGACACAACAGTGTGGAAATGTTGGCAAAACACTGGTAATCTGCCCATGCTTTTTCCAGAGTTTTGACAGGAGAGAATCATCAAGCATGAACTGGAATGGATGTGTTGCTATGTGATGCAGTTAGCGCTTCTCTTTTTAAATATTTTTGTATTCACATGACCACTTCCCAGTCCTCTTGAGGGAAAGGATGCTATTGTAGCTCATATCAGTGGGAAATTCAGAGAAACACCCTGATAAAAAACAAAGTCCCTGCCTGGCTGTTATTCTTTGACAACAAGCAAAAGGGTGGATATAAATGGGGGAAAAAAAGGAAAACTAAAAAGACAAGCGGGATACTTCCTCCTTTTCATATTCAAATAAGATATCAGATTCAGACACAGAAGCACTTGTCCCGTGAGTGTTTTCTTTTTCTTACAATATTACGTGGCAATATTATCTAGGCCATCATGTCGAAAACAGCATTTCTAAGGAACTCTCGAAGGACCTGTCTTTTTGGGAGAGTCTCTCATGTTCCCACTCATTTTGGCACCTTAAGATCGACACAAATGCAGTGCTTGAGTTTGAATAGCCAAGCATTTTGAATTTATCTCGTTGTATCTTTTGGGTATCTCCATTTTCAAATTAAGGAACCAGTTCCAAACTGCTATTGCTGATATCTTAAATCAGCTAATTAGTTTCTAAATTAGCCACATTTCTCCATATTCACATGTTCACATATTTGCTCAGTGGTTAAAAAGAAAAAAAAAGGTATACAGATTATCACAATGTCCACGGCAATAATGGTGAAAACAATGGTGTATGTTAATTGTAAAAACTTGTTGGCCTGCGGTGACACTACATCCATGGCACCTGCTTTCACAAATAAAACAAGGCGTGCAGTAGGACAGATTAAAGACTTAGAGTCTGCTTATTATCTTGATCCCATGATAAGCAGCTAACGTGTTTTGCAGATGTCTGCACTGTTACTCTCACACAACATCTGACTGAACAAGTTTTAGGACATGTCATCAAACAGGAGGGGGTTTGATCTGACATTCCCCTGTAGGGTTATAACACAATGGTAGTGACTCTATTGTCCTGTTTGGTGTTAATGTGTAATATGACTATATTTTCCATCTCCAGAGTTATGTACCTCTGAGGTTTAGGGTTTGATCAGATCTGTTGCAACATTTTTTTTTAACTCACCAGAGAATCAAGTAATGAAAAACTTTTTTTGTTTTGGTTTGGCAAAAAAAAAAAAAAAAAAAATCATTTTCATCATCATTTTAGCGTCAAGATCTGATGTCTGTCATATTAAGACTCTATCTTAACTTCTCTTTGGCAAACACACCAGCTTGGCCCAAACCCACCACCCCCCACCCCGCTTCATATCTCAAGGTAACCATGTTTTTTGACAGTTTACCTAAAGAACTGGGAGTACAGCCAAAGTCTGCTATCAGAGGAAACACTGGCTAACAACAGCTGTGAAAGCCCTCTCCTCCCTCCCTCTTTCTCCTCCTCTCCCTTTCTCTTCCTCATTTTTGCATTTTCCTGTTTTGGTGTTTGGTAGCTCTCTGCTCAGTCTTTGATACAAAGCATGGGGCTGTCCTCAGGCTGCAGGGCACAGACAGAGTATCTGGTGAACTGTGCTCTGATGAAAGGTGATACCGGGGATTCTTGTTATTGTGGTAATTTATGTCTGTCTGCTTGATGGATCTGCAACTTTGACCTGATCGTTTTTTTTTTTTTTTTCATTTTGTACAGGCAGGCAGCTTTTTGCAAAACAAGAAACACTATGGGTTCCTAGTTTCAACAAAAATGAAGCAATATTACCTTAAAAAGTGCTTTACGAGTGTTAAAGGAAATACGTATATCTTGTAGAACTTCCTTTTATTGAATCTTCCTGAACATAGGTTGCATATGGTGACATACATATAATCTCACACAAAAGGCCACCTTCTGCACTTCTTATGACGCATCTAAATAATAAAACACCTGCAAGTTTCTACATGATGTGTGTGAGTGCGTAATTTGTACTTTTGGCACTGCAAAAGATAGTAGACGTTCCTAATTTTTTTCCCCCTTTATGCTTTTAAGAACAGGAAGGAAGGGCATGACCAGGCAACATCACTCTGCATTCACCTTTACGCAGTAACACAGCCCAGACACGGTACACTTACAGAGTAAACAAAAGTATCTAAGTTCAATGTGGGCAAGGCTGTTGTTCCACTGTGACCCCACCTACTCTGCATCCAGACACCGATCACAATTATATATACACAGCACAGTCTTGCACTCACTCCCTGTCAGATGAACATGTAATGGTGCAACAACAACACCTGTGCCAAAAATAGGTGAGCGTGAAGCAGACAACAGCGAGGACGAGACAGGACAGAGACAGGATAATTACCTCAAGTAAGAGTCGGGGTTATAATGTCCTGAAGCATGCCAGTAAGATAGGATTTATAGCTCAGAGACAGTGTGGCAGAACCGGAATAGCAATCTAGAGAGAGAGAGAAAGAGAGAGAGAGAGAGCAGAGAGGGTGCAAAAGACATTAAACCAAAGGCCCAGATGACACAGACAGCAGGACAAAGGACTGTGCACAAGGTGGCAGACAAGACACAAAAGTTTCGCAGCCAAATCAGTCACCCAGATGAATAATATTTACAAAAAAAAAATATGAGCCCATACTGTTACTATTGCTATTATAAGGGGTGCCAGTGTAGTAAAGTTTGGCAGCTGTCTTTCAGGCGTCACACTGTGCTTCTTCCTTTGTGGTCGGACTATAATTATAGTTTCGCCAAGAAAAAAAAAAACAGATGCTAAAACAGACAGTAAAAAGTGGTGTGAAAAAGACAATCAGTCACATAGGGTGGTAAACAAAGATAATGACTTGCTGTTTTTTAACTGCATGCTTGTACTAGGTGTGTGTCTGTCGGTCAGGAGTTATCCTATGGGTGTGGGAAACTGTGAAATACCCGATTTTTGTTTCAGTTCTGCAAATGCTGAAGTAGTTCCTCAAAAAGCTTATACAGCTTAACTGACACTAGTTTCATTTACAATTCATATGTTAATTTACAGTAATGACCATGGTGGTTGATGCTTCAATAATAAAATTTTCACTTCATGAAAATCTATTGAGATGAAATTGAACGGGTCACAATCTCCACACAAAATGAAAATGAAAAGTGAAAGAATTGATTGATGGCTATATGCAATTGCAGCCTTTCGCTGTTTCTGATAAACAAGTTGGCACGTAACTGCTCTTCTTCGCAGCCTGGCACATTTCTCCAGTTTCATGATGCGCTGCAGCTTGCTCTTGTGTTATTACAGGATCAAAGCCAAAAACAACTCGGGATCAGTGTGCTGCTCTGGTGAGCGCTGCCTAAACGTCTGACCTCAATGACCTCTTCTCTTTTCCTCCTCTCTCTTTTTCTCTGGTCTGCAATGATTGCTCTCCAGGGAGTGAATTCTAAAACTCTGTGCTGAACAGTGCATAAGTCAACCTTATTAACAAAAAAGGTTGCATTTTAAACTTTCTCTTTGGTGCCAAGTGTTTTATCCCTCTGTGGTGTGAGAAACTCGTTCATCAATGCCTGTGATTTTGGGCATGAAGATTAAGCGACAGCTCGCTGGCTCCCATACTGTGCTTACATGGGTAAATCTTTCTATCTTCAAAACAATAAAGACTTCATACGCACTTCTCCTGGCTAAGAGGCAAATCTGATTAGACAATTTACGTCAGCGTTGCCGTTCATTTATTCAGATATCAAATAGAGCCATCATTATCTTCTTGTTCTTATATCATGCACTTTCAAAATGTATTTGACCCATGCCTTAGATTTACAATTTGGAAATTTGAGTTTGCCATTTTGCCCGGAACTCAGCTTCTGGAAGTCTTAATCCTTTAATCTCCACAAGCATTTCTTTATAACCTGTATTTAATACATTGTTTAAAAAAAGAAGAAAAAAAAAAAAAAGAGTTCAGTACTACAAAAGGTGTCAAATTGGTAAAGCATGTCTGTATTTCATTGTCAAGAATGTGAGTGGCTGACTGCCAAACACTAAATCTACACGTCACACGACACAGACAAAAACAGTGTGTAGTTTGTGTGCGTGCCTACTTTGTGTGTACTTGAGTGGGTCTGAACCTTTTTCTGGATACGTCAGTGGTTTCAAATTTGGGTGGATATGCATATCTATCTCTGCGAATGTGCATGTACGCGCTTTGATGCGTTTGTTTTTTTTGCATGCGTACATTGGTATGATGTTGTGTTGTTGGTTGAATGCAAACCTTTACTTGCATGGGAGAATGATTGTGTACCTGTCTGGTGTGTGCGTGCAAAGCAGATACGAGAGTGTACTGTGCTTTCATATGTGAACTTTGGACCGCTTGGGTACACGCTGGAAGCAGGCCAATTTCACCAACGTTGTTTGCCTTCGCCTTCGTACAATGACTGGTACGGCAACTTGTGTTTATTCACTCTTCGGCGTAGCTTCAACACTGGGAAAATGACAATTTGTCTTGTGTACTCAGTCTAACTCCAAGAGTTCAAGAGTCTTTTCAAGTGAACCTATTTCCTGTTTGTTTCTGGGAAGTAAACTTGAACCTCAGCTTTGTCTATCAGATAGCCATCTGCTGTAAAATCCTCAGATGTAAAGAGAATATTTCATGGACTAAATATTTACTAAATCATGTACCTACATCATAACAAATTTGCAATTATTTAAACCTTTTTTGTTTCACAAAATGCAAGGCAGTCACACCATCAGTGTGATTTTCAGAAACCGCAGCATAACATATTAGTTGCATCATTTGCATTCATTAGAAAACAGAATGTTTGATGAGCTGTTGCTGGGAGGTGCTCTCCTCATTTGTTAACACTTACAGCTCAACTGGTTTGAAAACCACACAGTTAAAAATAGCATTTCCCAACTCAGTTGCTGCAATGAGCTATTTTGATATTGTAGATGCTTATATATTTATTTTATTTGTATTATTTTATCATCCACGCAGGGTAAGGTTCAATGCCACACTGCTTTTCTCAATATCCTGAAGCCAAGTTCTTTTTGATCCAGCTGCACGTCTACAAATGGACTGTGACCAAAAGAAAAAAAACAACAATCCTCAAATGACCAATCAGTGAAGCCTAAAAGACATGCGTCTTTGTCTACAGGGCAGGCCTTTTGGCTTTTTGAAGGCAGGATAGGCTGGGGTTCCTGTAAACTCTCAAACAACCTCTCCCAGCTCTACACAGTGCTGGATATCATGGTTCCCAGTTTATCTGGATCACACAACAGCTTTTGATGCTGATCCTTCCCCTGGTTGAGTCACATCCTGAAATAGCACTCTTGTGTTACATTATAACTCCTAGTGGACTCATATCAGTCATAAGAATAACACAACAAGATTATAGAACTTGAATGTCTTCAAAATGTAGGGAAAACTTGAATCATGCTAAAGAATTACTTCACTGGCAAATCCATAACCCCAATTTCACCTAATAAATATAACATAGAGTGTATAGGCTTCATACTAAAGCTGAGCCCAGTTGGACACAATCCAACAGCACAACAGAGAGGAGGCAAGTTAATGATCCTTAGTTAATCAATAACCATGTAGACATCTCCACAACTGAATCCTATTTTACAACTATCTATGCAGTGCCCACTCACAGGGAGCTCCATTCTTTGAAACATTATTTCAGCATTTAATACTTAAACAGTTTAAGGCTTTATCAGGGATTTAACATAATAGATAAAGCATTCTCAAGCCTGCAATTACTACACGTATTTTTTCCTTTTAAAAGTGCATTGTAATGACCACTAATGAGTGTTAACAAGGATGATGATGTAATTAGTGGTTTAGTGGTGCCTGGTGAAGTATATCCTTAATTAACACCCCAAATTTAGTTTAGTTTTTTAAAGCAGCCGGTCCAGCAAAGGATAAATGCCTTCGCTTATTTATCTCATCCAGAAATTTGGCCAGTAAAATTTGTACACTGACTTAACTTCTGCTGCTAGATGTAAGGAGATAAGGGTAATTCTGATGCTTACATTATCTCTCATACACAGGTACAACTTCAAGAGGTCCAGGAAACTAATGAGGGATGTAGGCAGCAATCTTAACCCTGACCCTTTTGGTATCAGTGTCAGGGTTAGGGTTAAACAGAAAACCTAAACCTAACCAACCGACTAACCCAACCACTGAAGCTGCTAGACGGTGTATGGGAGGGTTGTGCTAAAAAATATACATGTGTACGTGACACCAAGTGTACCCTGCACTACACCACTGGATGTAAAATGTGTTTACCACCTGAACATATTTGTTTTACAGTTTTCACATGGGTGGCCGACATCTGGATATTCAGTTCAGTTTTTCTCCTAATGAAGATGTGGCTGCTTTAATTGCACTTTCTCATTAGAGTTCCTTGAAGCTCCAACATGTTTCATTTTAACACTCAGTAGAATGGGGCCCACACATCTGGCCTTGTCCTCATCTGTCTCAGCCCGTCCCTTGTCAGTGGGGGATCCTCACCATGCAGACAGGCTGAGGAAACATTGTGTACACCATGTTCTCTCAACATCTTCCCTCCTCTCTGCCTGCATGTGATCCACACTGTACCTCTGTGGGACTGCACAGACCTCTTGCCCCTGTTCTTTTTCAGACTCTTAAGTTGAATGGTTTTAATATGTAATGTTATTTAGAAGGGGGAGTTATACAAGGTGCTGAATATACATGAGTCCCTTGTTGCACCACTCCACAGCTGCACTTTGAGTTATATCAGGTTCTCCTTTGAAGGAAAGTAAAAGTGGCCTGTGAATGGTTCTAATACAAATGTATGGCTTGACTGAATTTATGTGCATATTTACATATGAACACAGTGTATCTTAATGGCTGACTGCACAGATGCTGTGTCTGTAGCAATCAATCCAAGTTTTCAATAGTGCTGCCTCAAGTTAAAACACAAGCAGGAGGTAAGATCCCTGGAGTGAATGTTAAAGAGCTGGAGAGCACATTCATTGCCAAGAAGTGCCCTATGTCCTGTCTCTATTCATATTCTGATTCTGTCTGTAGACACTTTGGCATCTAAAGGTGCGCAGGAGTTGCCTGTATAAACTCCTAGATGTTTTAATGTACACTTAAACACTGTGTATACTGTAAATAAATGGTCCAGTTTTATTCATGTAAGATGACATTTAACTGTTACAGTTTAAAAGCATTGCTTGTTGTAAGGGTGTAACATGTTCTCACATCGTCAGTATCTGTATACACTTGCTATGCACGTACACTCCCAACAGCAGATCAACTGCATGCTATACTGTCATCACCTTTTAGATTTACAGCAGTCTGCTTTGAGTCAGAGCAATCTGTATGGAAAGAAGGAAGCTGACTGAATTATGATCAGAGTCATTCCTGTGGTCTTGTTGAAGGAGAATAGTATTTGTTTGGGTTGTGAAGATCGGTGGACGACAGGGTGATGAAATTTCCTCTGGCTAATATAAGCGACTTAGAAATACAGCCCTGGTTACTGCTATGTATGACTTGGAGGCTGACCATAGATATATTTAATATAAAATAATACTCAAACAATAGTTACCGCAACCATAATTTATAGTACTGAGAGATGTAAGCTCTTAATGCACTATGCTTTGGAAATGACCACCAGTGACTTGTCTCAAATTATTCCTGGGAACTTAGTCATTGCTCCATCATCATCTCGCAGGTGACACAGGATTAGCTTTAATGCTCAGCGGAGAAGCCTGCTGGAGTCTGTGGGAACGCTTCGGTGTTTGGATGACACTGACGGCGAGAGTTAGCAGGGTGTCTATCATCCAGTTAAATCCAGACCGTGCTGACGAGTCCAAAAGGCGCATAAGCATGCACGTATGCAAGCGTGTGGCCAACCGCACGCATCAACATACACGCAGGCAAACAAAAACATGCGCAAACACACAAACACACACCAGGAGGCGGCTCATCGAGGGCCCAGATCCCTCCAGTGTTTTCCCAGTCGATGGCGACTTGGGTCACACAGCTGCAAGCTCAGCCAGATACATGGCTAGAAGCAGATGATGGAGATTGAAAGAAGGAGATGTGACAGGGTAGAATGGATTGAGAGAAGAAAATGGTAAATTAGAGTAAGAGGTGATTTAGTTAAGATGAAAAATGGAATAAAGATTTTCAACAAGCAGCCAAACAAGAGAGGACATGAGTTAAATGATCCTGTTTCTTTTTCAATGACTTATTATTTGTCATAAAGACACTGTTGCTTCTTGTCATTTCTCATTCTTTTATTCATAAATTTGTGATTTTCCCCATCATTTACCTGCATTAAAAACTCATGCACATATGCTTCTTATGTTCTTGGCGATAGCATTTATTGATTATGATAATTACACAGTGCCTAAACAAAGTTTTATGAACACTTATTGACGTTAATAATCCACATGTAGCACATTTTAACCCAAAAAGATGATACAGTTTTCAATCAAATCAAACCTGCCAACTTGGATTTGACAGTGTGGTTGGGCCCTCTGCCCTGCCTTACCACAATTTACTTGTGAACGTGTCTAATGACAATCTTGTGATGTATTTCGGTTCAGCATGTACCCCATAGCTCAATGGCAGCATTCTGCGGCCGAAAGTAACTCAGATTAGACACAGATACACACAACCACACTTACTCAGAGAGCTGAGGTGTACAGTACACTACAGCAACATAGGCAGATGAATATAGACAGATGGCAGTGAACTTTGTGACCTTTTGTCCTGGTACATGATCTTCCCAACAGTGTATTTATCATAGGAGCCATGCTAGGTGGCACCAATTTCCACTCTGCGTATTTTGTTTCTACCCATAAAGTATCAGTATTCATGCTCAAATTTTATAAGCAAATACTTCATTTTATCTTTTTATTTTTGAAATATACTGCCAAAGATATTGTGGATTATACACTCAAATTGATTCTCAGTGGTGTGTGGCTAAGTACACTAGCACAGAAAAAATAATGAACAGCTCAACAGCTTTCCCATAAAAGTGTATGGTAAACTAGGTGACCCATAACGAGTCAAAGGGCTTTGACATAGCTAATGACAAAGTTCGCTGCTATTTAACACTGCATGGATAATTGAGCCCACAACCTTTGACCTTTTGTAGAGCATCCATGGAGCTATTAGTGAGATCGCTTAGCTGCATCCAAACCCTTACAGTGTAATCTCCTATCTCTCAGAGCAGAGCATTGTGTGAGTGTGCACACACACATGTTTGCACTAAAACACAGATGGGAATCCTATGGGCTATGGACTAGAACATACTGTAATTTCTTTTTGGGGGGTTGTGGAGATGGGGAATGAATGTGCCTTGACAAGGACTCACCATACTGCAATTCCCACTCAACACATTCCTCTGGGACCTGACTCTATTTCAGTTTTTTTCACAGTAACTTCAACCAACACATTCTCTCTATTAGAGCACAAGGTAAATCTTTACATTATGGCCTGGAGCTGTGTGACTTTTGCTGAATCACAAGCTGCTGCCAGATGCTGCAAAGTGCCCAAGCTTGTTAACTACAATATACTGCATTTTGCTTCAGTGCCACATACCCTTTTGTAAACTGCTATTAGTTCCAGTGAAGGCTATGTAAATGAACTGCATATCATTTTATATCCACTGAAATTAATTGCTGTTATTCTGGCTAATCGAAGCATTTAAGTGAGCTTTTGTGTTGCAATGAGAGAGTGAATCAAGGGAAATGAGAACAGTTTCCTGTTCTTCTTCTTCCTGTCTTCTTAGCGATAATGAACAAAGGTCAGAATGTCACCCAGGCAGATGTTACATAGCAAAGGAGATTATCCAGCAGGGGGCTAATCATTTAAAGACAATGCTTTACAGATGCTGAAAGGTACAGATATGAACTAATATACACACCTGCTTGTGGTGTCTTCTGGTTATGCAACAGCTGCTTGAAAACAGAGGAAAAGGTGGCCCTCTATTTCCGACAATGCAGTCATAATTAAAACCTCTCTGTAGCTAAGTACAGCCTGTTACTTGAGTTGGAGTTGGTGTTTTGGCATCTGTGGCTAAAATTTAGTAAAACTGCTTCAAGCAGCCGTTCAGACTGGTAGTTAATTACATAGACGTCATTACATAACGTAAATTTTAACGCGTTGACCTATAGTACAATCAGATGTGTTGCTTGACTTAACTGTAACACATGGGGGATAGGACGACTATGATATTTGTTTAAATGTGTTTTTCTCATTCATTTGGTCGCTTTCTTATACCACATAATGGGCGTACAAGTCAAGCAAAGGGCACAACTGTCAACTGGCTGGGTTTGGGTGACAAAAGTACTTTGTTTAAATTAAGGTTTGAGAAAGATTGAGGTTTTGGTTAAATGTCAAGAAAGCATGCACACTTCACAGACATGCGTGACAATGACACATTGGACTGGCGTGTTTATGATGTGCGGTGTGTCGCTTCAGGCTGGTGATGGGCAGTAATATGATGAATCATCCTTGTCAATCACGCCTGCCATTCTTCTGGCTTGCGTCTAGCCACATTTGTACTCACATTATTGGGAATATGTGTGGCAAGATAATTGTCAGAAGTCATGTAATTACATGGTAACACTTGGGTGGCAGAAAAACAAAAACAAGTAGCTGCTCATGGTTTGCAATATATATATATATATATATATATATATGATGTTTCCCAGTGGTTTTGTCAGAGGGAAGGTTCTTCCCTGGAGGGGTGAAAATGTGTAAGCACTAAATTAAGAAGCATAAATAAATCATACGTTACAGAAAAAAAATGCTTTGACAGCTTTTAACATTTCATGTGGCACATAACAAAATTGTTAATGGAAAAAAAAAAGAAGCATAAAAGAAAAACCATCCACCTCAGTTGAACTGACTAAGCTGAATAAAAAAGCATTAAATGCTCCCCCGTTTAAATGAATAGCTCCTTAGATGTTGGGTGTAAACCTGCCCAATACAAGTCATCAATTCCTCCTGCTGATGCTATGCAAGAGCATTGAGATGCAGCTGAGTTGTTCTCCCAGACAAATAACCCTGACTAATGACTAATGTGATCAGTGATTGTTAAGACGCTGAACATCATGAGCCTAGAATTCTACAACGATGCACAGTGAAAGATTAATGACATTTTGTTGACTTGGAAGCTGCGTGGTATGAATTCATCTGAACTACTTATAATAACACAGATGCTGGTAGATAAAGGTTTTTGGCATCTGTAATGAATGTGTTATGATACAAACAATAACAAGTCCTGTCCACTGACTGCTTTTATGTGACATACATGCCACGTAACACTATATTCACTTGTGCGTCACAGACTGTACACAGTGTCAAATATCAAAACCCTCCACTTGCCAGTAAAACTGATTCCGTGGAGAAAGAAAAGCAACTGGAAAGCAGCCTTTCCAAGCATTAGTACATTATTACACCCATGATGCTAATAGAGGTTTACTAAAGCTGACAAACCCATTTCATCAGAATTGGTGTTCTGAGGAATGTGAACGCCACACCTGTAATCTGATGCGTTACATAAGACACCACTGAGCTAATTTGTCCATCTCAGCTTGACGTTACACACAAATTATAAGTAGTTGTGTAGCAATTACTCTGTTAGTGACTAGCCCTTAACCCGTTCCATACATGAGCATTTGCTCTTGTTTGGCTGCCTTTGGTGTTTTGGAATGTCTGTTGTCGGATAAAGTCATTATATGGTTAACAAGTTTGTTGTAGATCATGGAACAATGGCCTAACTATACACACACATTACAACTGATTTAACGAGGTATATTTATAGGTGCTGTGATGGTTCCTCTTAGGTAAAGTAAGAGAGATTTTTCCCTTTGTCTGCCTGAAACAGACAGTGAAGAGGAAACATTTTTACTCCATTTAAGGAAAGTATCATTTTCATTGTGAGTCTCTGTTTTCCACTGAATGGTGGACACATCACACAAGTGCCAGTCTGAGCATGGCACTCACAGTTATGGCTGCATATCCAGAGGTATCGCCATCACTGCTCAATTGTCCCTTTGTGCTCTGAGAACACAGTTGTTGAGAACAACCAACAGTGGACCACTGAGCAAACAGTCAAAAGGCTGCTGCCTCTCGAGCAGCCTCTTCATTTGGAAGCCAAAATGGGACAGTCTCAGCCGCGTCCCACTGGAGTTGCCTCTGTCGCGGTTATGCCTCCGTCACCCAGGACGGTATGTGCTCTCCGTCTGGCCGAGCCGAGGTTCTGCTGTCACTACCAGCACTTCAGCTACCCTGAGAGAGCCATGAGCTACTCGCCCCCTTACTCACCCAGTCTGTTCAAGAGGCCAGATCGGCGGTAAGTGGGGGGCAGCAGAGGGTAGTCATAGAGTTTATCTTTAGTGGAAGTGCATGTTTGGTATGACAGTGATATGTGACAGTGAAATATGAGCACATTAAACACAATCCAGGAGAAGATGGATGATAGTGGCTGCGTGTTCGGGTCTAAATGATGTAGAACTGTGGATGCGGTATCTGTCATGAGGTAGCTCATGCTACAGTCACCACTCAGATGGAGTGTGTGATCACATTAAGAATCATTTGAAGCAGCAAAGTATTACAGTTTTCATAATGTTGTCAATGTAATCTTGTCAAACAGCAAGAAAAAAGAACTGAAGAAGAAACGAAGCACATAATGGGAGAGAATTTATGCCATAGTAATAGATCTCAATTTTGTCTGATGTAAACACTGATGATCATGCAGTAGAGAAGTATCTTCTAAATGTCCATAAATAGTGAAATCCATATACTCATGTAGTCTGTGGTGCTTGCAGTGCTGATGTGATAATGACTATCTCTGTCTGTTCTAGTGTAAGTAGATGTTCAGTATTCATTGGTTGTAACCAGTTCTGTTCTGACAGCTTCCTCTGAGGCTCCAGCCGATGGCAGGCCTGTATTCACAGTCCCCACTCTTGTACATGACATGCATTCCCAATTGTGGTGTATACATGGGCCATATTTGGTAAAAGGAAAAGGAAGAGCATCCTTTGTAACCCCACAGGTGATCTCAGATCAATAGAATTATGGATTTACTGGGCTGTATTGTTTACATCTTCAATCAGATGCGTCAGAAAGCCCAGAGAGTGGTTCATAACAACATGTCTCTGCCTGATTCTTCTTTGGCCTTTGGTGAAGATGAATCATAGAATTATATAAGGCGGTTGGCTGTTGTGCAGGGGACATCTGATGGAAACCATGGCCCTTTGCCTAGCTTCAGAGTGACTCATTGGATTTGGCACATGCCAAACATGGTCAGGCCGTAAGCGTTCCACAGAAATATAAGGCACTTCATTTCTTAAAGAGGTTGGTTGGGTCAATATCTGAGTCACTTTAATGTTTATAAACACGCAGATAGAAATTTAAACAAACACATTGTGCGTAAATGTCTTTGACTTATTAAGGCTTGTGTTGGAAAAGTGTGAATAAAGCTGGCAAAGCAGGAGTGTTACGAGCATCCTGGTTTACATTGTCATCATCTCATTGCCTGCGACTCGTTAGATGTGTTTTACTCAAACAGACGCAGACAGGCTACCTACCGTCTACAGCTTCTGTGTGTGCGTCTGTGCTGAGGTGATCGGTCTAACCCCATGCCCCCCTTCTTAAACGGGACTGTCACAGCGGGGCGAGCTAACGCAGCCTCTCATCACCAGAGCAGGGCCTGATATTAAACCTGGCAGCTGTACTGTCACAGTACGAAATCTGAGACGACAGGCGCTACGGGCCCTAATACCCAGTCAGTGTGCTTTCTGCTTAGCCTTGTTAGGCCTAGCAAAAGTCAGTCCTTTCCACTCTAATTGTTTTGTTACACAACAGAACTTTTTCTCCACAAAAAAAAAAAAAAAAAAAAAAAAAATCGACAGACCTTGTCTGGACACTGAGGAATTCAGTTTACCACACAGAGATCAGGAACAGCCTTGGTTTATTTGTCCTCAGTTTGATCGCTTGTCCACTTTTTACGTGCAGTGCAATCAACTAAAAAAATGCTTGGACTTTATTCATACAAATCATGTAACTACCAGAAAATAGAGCTTATTTAAGTTATAATTAGCTTTGATATAAAAAGACCAAAATCTAGGGAATAAAAGGGTTGGTTTTAAGATCCACTCAGCAGAGAAGTCATTTCTTTTACCAGCTGAAAATGTTCAACAGGTCGCTGTTGTTTTGGGAGAACAGTCATTTTACAACAGAGACTCTCTAATAGAAATGAAAGTGGTTTATTATCAGTGTGGAATCAGATCATTTCAATAACAAAAGGGGACATGATGTAACAGCTGAGACGCACTGGGCAATTACACTGCACCTATTAAAACCTGTACGGACGCCTCAGTAAAAACAAGGTCTATTGCTCAATAACAGCGGTTGTCAGTGCTGAGTGGAAAACCCTGTGGGAAAAAAAAGACAGAAAGGAAAACAAAGATGACAGCGGATATGTTTTCTTTGTGTTTTTTTTTTTTTTTTTTTTATGGCCAGAATTAATTGGATTAAAATTTGCATGAGGCTGAGTACACTCGGGTCACATGTGGCAACACGCAGGTTCATTAGACGGTGTAAAGTGCAAGAGGTCACACACCAGAGAACGATGTCTCAGTTTTGGAGCCAAAACATTTCCTAAATGACAGCTCGGTGAATGTATATTGTTATTAAATATAATAGATACGTGTCTGTGTTTACTGCACACAGAGAGATGAAGTACAGTCCAAATGAATCAAACAAACAAACAAAAAAACTAGAATGGTATAATGAGCAGAATTAAATAGATAAATACGTGTTCTTGAGAATTTTCCATAGGCTTTTTACGCAGGAAAAACAACCTGGAATTGTGGGAATTGTGAAATTACAGAGCCGGGAAAAAGGTTTATGGAAAATTCCTTGGTAAACAGTGTCCAGGAACAGAGCTGTATTTTGTCCATGAAGGTCGGTGTATTATAGGTTTTCACCACTAGAGGCTGATAGAGCGTATATCTAAACAGAAAGGAAATTTACCGGGAGCGTGAATGGAAAAGTACCTATACAAAGAACATATGTGCACAGATGAATGGAGCAGGACGTTCTGTTTTGTATGACACTAAAGCAGACGTGATGGGAACACGATGTTGTTGTTGTTAGTGTAGTAAAATAATTCAATGGCTGGTTTCAGACTGATTCTTATAAAAAAAAAAAAAAAAAGTTCTCAGCTGCACAATCCAAAGGTGATAAATAAAAGCTTTCAAGGCGTCGTAAAATCTTAAATCTGGTGACGAGAATTTTTGAAGTAGAGAAATGAAGATTTTATCGATTAGTCATTCAGGGCGACTTGTTTGTGCAGACACATCGTGGATCACGTTGTTCTGTTGGTTGTTGTGATGTTGTTTGTCGCAGCTCGTACAGATGGATCTCGGTCTGTGGGTTAACTGAAAGCAGCCGCGCAGCACAAGTTCAGAAACAGGGCAGACTTAGTGCTGCATTCAAATGCACCTCCTCGGCTCGTTATTTCCATTAGCGCTTTGGGTTTACATAAAAGAAAAAGCTAAAAATGCAATCTGAGCTCATTTCTTCCAGTGACCTCGTTGCTGTTTATAAATAATCTGGTTGGGAGGTGTACTTTGCGCCACTTTGCAGAATGTAGATGACATTTTTTCCCTCCAAATTTGTTTAACTGTCTATAAATACTGTCAAACAAATAATAATCTGAATTATGCATTATATGCACCATAGCACAGTGATGGGTGTTCTCAAACAATTAATTTTAAAAAAGAATTAATATTTATAATAACACAACAGGCAAAAGTTTTAGTGTCTGCACAAAAAATGGGAAAAATGCAATTTTTGTTAGTAGCTATTTGCAAAAAATGTGACTGAAATTATTGCATTAACCTTTTTATCGCTCTGTGTTTTGCATCATATTGTTTAATTTGTCCTGTAACATCAACACAGAGGACAATATAGATGCAAATAGATGTTAAAGAAAGAAAAAAAAAAACAGAAAGAACCTGCCACGTGAGTAGTGGAGTATCAGCACGTACCCATGTGTACTTTGTGATTTCCCCCCCTCTGAGTTTATTATGTAAAAAAAAGGAAAAAAAAAATGTGTGGGGGTGTAGTTATAACACCTACATGCACCCAGCTCTTAAAAGCCGTTTTTTTCCCTACGACACGAGAAGGCACCATAAAAAATCTGAACCCGCCAACTCATTTGACTAATTTATGTAGGAGTCAGATGACGTCAAGAGGCCAGGCGTTTATAAACGAGCCGGTGGCAGAAATAGCATCAGACAGTCGCTTGTAAAAATCGGCGAAGCTTCACAGAAACCACTCGACACAGCACTGCGCTCAAAGCCTTGAAACAGCAGCGAGTTAGTGCATCGCTACCAACGACGAGAACAAAACAATAACAACAACAACAACAACAAAAAAAAGAAAACCCGGATATTTCATTTTAAAAAAGGGTGAAAACAACCAGTCGCAAACGTGGCGAGAAGTATTATCCAAACGAGTCTGGTACTCAATATGAGCACGGAGATGTTCGCTAAAACGCCAATGGAGGTTGCCGTTTACCAGCTGCACAACTTCTCTATCTCCTTCTTCTCCTCGCTGCTCGGAGGAGACGTTGTATCGGTCAAACTTGACAACAGGTAAATTTACGACACAGTTACCACAGGATTGATCGAAGTTTATGTTACTAGAAAAAACAGTTAAAACGTGTTGAACCTTATTGCCGTTGTGCTGCAGCTCCAAGATACTGTTTGTGATGAGGCGGTGTCGCTTTTAGTTGCTGTCTTGGTTTTTGGACTTTGCACCACTATTTGCAGATTATCTTGTCTCACACACCCTATGTTGGTTTGTAATGCAATTATAATAATAAAAAAAAAAAAAAACCTAATCAAACTATTACCATCCGTTTTATACTTTGTAGAAAATAAACTAGATAAGAGCTGGGTAAACAGAATTCCCCTTTTGTTGTTTTGTAAGCTTTCTGTTTCACTATTATAGAGCAGTAAACTCAGGAAGCATAGACAGTGTTTTTTTTTTTAGTTGACTAGAAGTTCACATAAGTTGTGGTTATAACCTTTTTGATTTACGGCTCTTTTTTTTTTTCTTTTTCTCCTCTTCTCTCTTCCAGTGCCTCTGGTGCTAGCGTTGTGGCCATCGACAACAAGATTGAACAGGCAATGGTAAGCAGAGATCACACACACACACACACACACACACACACACACACACACACACACACACAAACCAGACAAAGACAAGTTCCACTGTACAATATGCGCAGGTGTTTACATCCCAACTAACTGAATTCAACAGTAGATTGTCTACTCAAAGTATCAAATTTGCACTTAAAACACCAAATTTTGTCCTAAAATTAAAGCCATCAGATTGTGCATCAGAGTTACGTGCAGAAGAGTTATGACTCGCCGAACTTGCCAAAAATGTAATTTACCCAGGGCATTCTGTACAAACAAGCTCACTGTTCACGTGAAGGCAGCACAAGTTAACTTGTGCTTTACTCATGTGACACATTAAATAACAAGTGCAGGAGATAACAGCAGGAAGTCAGAAAAAAAGAAAGAAAAGAAGTACAGAACTATTGACAACACATATGCACACTTGTGTCAAAGTTTTATCACATGTTTTAAGCTGTGTAGTATCTCACAAGAGATCTATGCAAGTAAGCAGACAAAATGATAGATACACTCAGAATAAACTGAGCATAACCATCTTCTTATCTGTAGATTGCTGTGGTTTTTTGTTCAGTTTGTCAAAACTAAGCCATTTCTCTCTTCTTGTTATGGCAGGATCTCGTCAAGAACCACCTCATGTATGCTGTACGTGAGGAGGTGGAGATCCTCAAAGAACAGATCAAGGAGCTGGCTGAGAAGAACAACCAACTCGAGAGAGAGAACTACCTGCTGAAGAACTTGGCCAGTCCAGAACAGCTGGAGAAGTTCCAGTCCCGCATCCCAACAGATGTGTTATTACCCCTGGATAACCAGAACACCCAGGTGACCCCGGACCAGCAGCAGCAGCAGCAGCAACAACAACAACAGCAGCAGCAGCAGCAGCAGCAGACCTGCAACCACAGCGCTGGCTCTGCTGTATAAGTGGCTCTGCCTTGGGGCGGGCAGAGCCACTGTCTCCTTACAGTAATGGACCTCCATTTTGAATGAAAATGTTTCAGAGTCGCCACCGAGAACCCTTCGAAACAGTGAAGGTGAAGCATCGGGGCTGTAAATGATCAAATGATCGATGGGACACAAAAGAACTGCTGACACTGCACATAAGCACAAAACAGAACTTAAGATGCTCTGAGCGGTGTGGTGTCAGGCCCGTCCTCTGATACCGTCCAACTCTTTGTCGTAGTCTGTCTTTGTAGACAAAAGCGCTAAGAATAGAGAGAGGGCTGACTAGTCACCGATGAGCGCTTGCTTTCAGACAGAGGGGGGGGGGCTTTCCCTGCCTTGCCGAACTCTTCCAACAAACACCCTTTGCTCTATAGAGGGGGTGAGGAGGTGTTGATCGGGCTGGCCCTGCAGGTGCCAACTTGGAAAGTGTGTGGGGAGTTCGCTCCCTGTTTACCCAGAGGAGACCCATCTGAGACGGTCCTCCAAGTCTCAACGAGAAGAGCCCCAGCAAGCAGAGTTTTGCAGTCACCAAATACAAGTTTCAAGAACTTCCGGCCACGCATTTCAGCCACATAACATGGACTTTTCCTGTACCTATAGTATATTACTCATATACATTTGTTCACGCCTAACAAGAATAATCAACAGGATTAGCTAAGGCAAGAGAGGTGGAGGTTAATGCAGTATAGCCTACTAGAGCTGGTGGACCGCTGCAGTAGACTGTGACAGTGTACTGTAATGATTCAGAACATTTAATCTTGTATTGTCTGCAATTGGGGCTTGCTGCTTATGGGGGAAAATAATCCTGCTATATCTTCTGTTTTTGTTTGTTGATTCTGAACAAAAATCAGTTGTAAAATAAGAGCATTGCACAGCGGTCTTAAAAAAGAAAAAAAAATGAAAAAAAAAATGATTTTTTTGTATACTAGGGCTATTCACAGATAACTACAATGTACATAAAGCTGAAACATCCTGAGGTAAACGTAGCAAGAGATTGTGAACAGATCCCTGCATCACTCGCTGCAGATGCACTCCTGATTTTTAGCAGCGTCGTCCAGTATCTGGTCTGTTCAGAGCTCAGATGCCAACTTGAAAACGATGGCATGACAACAGTGCCTATCCATAGTAAGAGAGGGAAATGTTCCCACATTGTGGACTCTGTTGTTGTTTCTAGCTACCAAAGACTTTGCCATTTTTTTTCTTTTCTGTTTCTATTTTTTTTTTTTTTTTTTTAACAACAACAACAGAAGCCAAGCAAACCAGGACCATGTGTAAAACTTCACAGGGAGAACTTTTATTTGTAGCTAGTGTTGTAGCTAGTGCTTACGTTTCTATGTGTTCTGTAAAGATAATGGTATTGTTGCTGTACAGTATCCCAGAAATGGTTGTTCACTATGGTGTTTGGATACGACTGCACACTTGCAATAAAACCTTATGTTTACATAATACAATACACGGATGCATTGTTTTTTTTTTTCCATTCTTCGTACAAAACAAAAGGTTTTACTAAGAGTTTGATCTTTGGATCTTTGCTGCTTAATTTTCCCAAATGCAAAAACACTCCATAGTAAAAAGAGAGTAGCTACAGATTAACACCAGATTTGTTTTCTACTTATCTCCAGTGGAGAAGGAAGATGTCTGAACTATCTGTGACAACACCCAAGATAAGTTGATTTCTGGTGAATTTTAGAGTAAACAAAACCCCGTGGTTGGTAAACTTGCATTCTTAGAATGCAGGGCAAGTCGATCGTGGCGTCTTTGAATATATGCTGATTTTCTGTTCAGCTTTGTGAGTTTTATGTTTACGAGTTGAGCGTGACGAGCATGTGCTTTGTGAAATTTGGCACAACGCTGCAATGAGCCTCAAGACAAAGACAAAGGTACTTTCAACTGAATGTGTCAGCTCCTCAGATGTAAGAAAAGACAAATCACATTTTCTTTCCCACTGTGACTTTTCACTTTTCACTATTTGTAGGTACACAAACTAAACTTTTTTTTTCTTAAGTCAAAAACAGGGTGACCACTAATGACAGTGGAGTAATAATAGCTGGTTCACAGTGGATTGGAATCTGTCAGGAGAAAAAAACAGTTTGTCCTAGTAGCATTTCCCTTCAGACAGATTGGCAGCCAGTCAGAGCTGCCTGAGTGTAACTGGATATGTTGTGGCTTCCCTGGTGCGTAAACCAGGCTCACATCCATCTATCGCTGAACAGAGTGAGACTGAGCTCAAGCCCAGAACCACGACCACAGATCAAATAGCACGAGAGAAAACACAGTGTCTTCCCCGTGGCTATCTTTTATACATAAAACTGTGGTGTCTCGTGGTGTTTTTTTTTTTTTTTGTCAACACAATCGATTCTATGTGAAACCAATGGTTCTGATCGATATCCCGTCTCTAAGAAGCATCCTGCATTTGATTAGTGACAGGAGGGATGTGCGGCGTATTGACCAGAGAGGATATTTGTTTAACGTAGCAAAGAGGAGAGGGACAGGTGTTTATTGGCTCTTTTGCACAAGATAATTAGAGACGGTCTTTCTACTTGGACACCTTGTGCGTGTCAAACGGGGTCAGCTACTGCAGTTTAATCATAGTTGTGGCTAATGGCTAATGCAGCTTCGAACACAGTGGAAAAAATCATCTGGCAGCACAGCCAACGTGCCAAAGACTGGAGGCTCACAAAAACGTCTGAAGACAATTAGGACCTTGGCTTGATTTACTATTTTCATTTAAGACTCTCTCTGTCATTCTATTTTGGGACCGGTTTAGCAACACTATGTTCTAGAATTACTTTACAGCTTGTGTTTTTTTTTTGTTTTTTTTTATTAGAAACTGATTCACCATAAATCTTTCATTAACAACAGAGGTTAAGTCAGGAAAATACCTCTGAGGAAATATTTGTGTCTTTGTCTTTTTGACCTCTTTGTTTATCTGTTCCCTCCAGTTACACCATAAGAAAAAAAGAACACACATAAAATGAGGATTGCGTTTTTGTGTAATTGGTAAACAGAAAGACAAATATAGTGTGCCATTTTTTTTTTTCTCTTTTTTAGCTCCACTATTAAATCGCTGCTGGGTATCCTGTGTATGTAAAGTGTCATCTATTTCAGTGCCTCTAACTTGAGATGTTATAAATTACAAAATACAATTTTTCAACATGTTTCTGTGTTGAAATCACACATCAAACATTGATCTCACCTCTGGTTAAAATCTCACGAGCGTATGCGTAAGACGTGTTCCCATTCATTTGTTAATGACTAAGGACCTGCATCCATTTCCGACTTCCGCCGGACCTTTAAAAAAAAAAAAAAAAAAAAAAGAGAGAAAATCTGAGTCAAAGCATCAGTGATTCCACATCGCTTACAGTGAAGTACAGTTAAATATTAAACACATGGGAAGAGCCTTAAGTGTGAAATTAAAGTTTAGCTTGTAGATTGCTTCGAATAACCGGGCGGCTAAGAGAAGAGCATGTGCTGGATTACAGTTATGCAATGAAAAAAAAAAAAAAGAACATCTGTTTTGGATGAAAAATCCAAGGGTTGTGCCGGGGTAGGCGAGCTGTGCCTCAGTGTGGTTGGGTTCGCATGCAGTGGAATAATTTAGTCTGACTGCTTCTCATGCAGACATGTACAACTTGTGTGTCCCGCGAACGTCAACATATTCGCCCTGTTAACATTAAAGTCGGAGCTGAAAGGAAGAAACGAGCGACTGGTGCTTCATGTCGTGATGTTATGCAGAATCAAGCACTGAATATTTCCTCTAATATGAACAAGAAGTTACTGTAGGTTTTTTTTTCTTCTTATAAAAAGAATGGTTCAAAAGAGTTGTAAACTCTTGACGACAGATGGTTATGTAATACGACAAAAGTGCCATAATTTCTCTCTCACATAAGAAAACTGTTTACTAACTTCAGGGACACGACAATTTACACAATGGAAAAACATGACTGCATCGATATGTTCCTACACACCTCGTATTTTTAATTATCTTAATTATTTGACTAACTTTTGTGCCTTGTTAAATTGTGTAGCACGTTATGCAGTTTGTGCATGATTCTCATTACCTGTTGGGGTGTATTTATTTATTTATTTTTTTGCTGACAGGCCAAGACAGCGTGTCATTACGGTTTACCTGGATCACAATGAGTGGACACAGTTAATCCATGACTAAGCCGTATGCATATCTGATGTGGCTATGTTTATCGTCAGACACAGACCGTCTTCTATTTTTGTCCAATAATCCTTTCCTAATTGTAAACATCAGAAATGAGGTCAGAGGGTTGAGGTGAATGGGTTGTTAGTATTCGCTCTCTTTTTTAAGCAGCAGCAGCAGCAGCAGCAGCTGAAATGTCCCTGTCAGACAAAATTATTGACCTTGCAAACTAAAATGGCAGGAAAACAAATGTTCAATTTGTTTTGGACTCGAAAAGTCACCATGAGTATAAGTGATGAATATTTTGAGACTTCCTGTCTGAATGCTGACTGTGTAGCATCGCTAAAGCTATTAAGAGGATGAAAAGACGTGAATTGTGAGAATACACAAGGGAACCTGAGGGTCAAGTGTCTGGAATTTGTCATGTTTCTGGAAACAAGCTGTAAAACTGATACTCCTCATCATTCCTGAAGATACTGGTGGGCCTGACCTTATTCCAAGGTGTTAGTTTAATTTATTACCAAATCTATAGTACGTAGGTCTAATACAGCTAAAATGTTGTATTTCTTAGCTCAGAGTCCATTTTTTTTTATGTCCATTTGTCCTCGAAAGCATATATAAAAAGACATGTGAAACTGAATTTGCCTTTTTTTTGTCATTGATCTTTGTGAGCAATGACTTGTTTTTATTCACCGCTGTATTAGCTGTGTTTGTACCCTAAACGGATCAAAGACACTTTAGGAATGCGGCCAACTCAGAACATCTTATTCAAGAAAGACAAAAGGTCAGGTCAAACCACTGGTTTCGGATTTACGGTGATACCTCGGTTCATGGCACCGCTGCGCAGCAAGAGCCTGCACATAATTTAAAGCCTCACGGACCCCCACCCTGACATGTGACATATGAAGGGTCAAAGGAGAGATGGTTGCATAACCGGCACAACAAAGAACATGTACAGTAGGTCAACAATCACAAGATCGTCTCATTGACTGCTGAACATAAAGATGAAACGTGTATTTCATCACAATAACAAACACAATAAATGAAGCACATCAGGATTTTCTGCCTCGACAATCTACTAAACTTTAAATCTACTAGACTTTAGTGCGAATTTGTATTCTTTTATGAACACTGGGTGTGTCCTTATGTACACAGTTTTGTCAGGAGCTGTAGCAGATGTAAATAAAGATCATTTAAAATGCTGTGCAGTTATAAAGGCAGGGCGCTGATCTATTTTTAACCTCTTGTATATCTGACTCAGACTATAAGAATGCAAGGGAACATAGGGACAAATGAAAGATGCTGAGTGTTTTATTTTTTTGTGGCTTAACACTTACAGATGAACATGGTTCTTCAGACTGCAGTAAACGTCCACACTGGAGCGGGCCAGTCAACTTTATTACAGACTTTACTGAAGTTTTTTTTTTTTTTTTTTAGGGTCACATTACTTTAGTTAGTGAAGAATTATGCAATGTTCCCTCCTCCATCGTGGTCTACGTGTGTGACTGTGCCCTCTGTGTGGTAAACAGCCGTCATCCTCAGCTCAGTTCTAGTTTCAGCTCATGTGAAGAGCTGTCAGTGGACAGAAGGAAGTATAACATGTAAACACAGAAGGAAATGAACTCCAGACAACCTCAGGAAATGCATTTGCATTATAAAAAGCATTAAAGGACCAGTCATGAACTGATAAACAAAAGCTGTAAGTTCATTGACAATATATGGATGTTATCTATTATATTTGAAATCCTGATTATTGCTCATGTTTGGATTATGAAATATCACAATACCAATTGAGAAATTTGATACATTTCAATGTGAAAGCTTTAGCGGAACGTCTTCCCTAAAATATGAACCGTTGTAACTTCATGACATCAACACAATATCACCAGATTCAAGATTAATCTCTTTCCATTAAGAGCTGCCAGGTGGAGTCGGCTTGGCGGCCAAAACAGCAAGTCATGTCAGGATATGATAAGTACATATATTAGAATATGAAAAGAGGTGATGATAATGATAACTGTCACACCATGACTAACCTATTTATGATCATATAAAAGGAAAAACCCATCCTTTTGTTGTGACTTGTCATGCAAGGATAAACAAAAACACAAAGTGAAAGAAATGGAAACAGTATAATGGAAAACAAGCTGAAAAAAAAAGAGTTACAGATTGTACCAGGATGTTCCCTGGTTGAACACCTGCTCTTTTAAAGCTGATCTAGTTTGTTTGATTAAATATATGTCACGATACCAAATAGATGTCAGGAGGAATGTCTGCTGTGTAAAAAAAGGTTTAGTCTGAGCCTCAGTATGAGTTATAACTCTTTGTGTTAAAAACATTTTGGTTCGCTCATCAACTAAACAGATTACACATTGGAAAATATGTGTACAAGTTTCTCTAAATTCAAGTGAAACCAGTTGTTTGTTCTGCTGATAGGCCAATTACGTAGTTAGGTAGTTAAAGCTGGATGAAGCATGGCTGCTCCAGGTATCTCTAAAACAATGAAGGGTGTGGAGGCAGGTCTTCACCTTTTCACATGTCATAGCAGGAAAAACACAAGTGAAGCTAATAAAACTAGCAGTGGCTAAATGCCAGGTGTTAATAACTTGTGCACAATATCAGGGGTCTGGAACTGTCTCATCAAAAAGTAACTTATTGTGGTTGTTGGACATGTTACTAACTACGCCCCGTGCCTCTTTTCTAGCCATGACATGTCAAACATCTGCCATGAAAAATAGGGCACCAGGCAGACGGCGTTGGAAATGCCAACTGACAGACGTCATTTACACATAAAACACTGTGCAGACTAGCAAATAACAATCAGACTTCCTCATAGTCAAACAAAGTTGTTTTGCTACTGAATCTATACCCACCTGGTGTGACTGAACAGACATTTTTTTTATACAGATAAGATTTCCATTCTGTCCTGAAAATATTTACCAAGTGTCTGGAAAAATAGTTTGTCTCGGCCTCTGTGTTTTTTAAGAAACACAATAAACCATTGTGCAATTCGAAACAGGTTAGAGTGGAAGAGAATTATTGTTATTAGTCTTTGTTACAGTCACACTATTTCCATGTAAGTTATGAAGTGATGTGTACAAAACATGATTTCCCTAGATTTCTTATTTTTTAATCCGAGTAAATAAGAAAAATAACTTTAAGATACGTGCTCAGAAAGGAGATGACGCGTGTCACATGATTATCTTTAGATTCCTACTTTCTCGTGGTTAAATTGTTTTTTTAAGCATTTACAGTTTCCACACTGATTTTGTAGAAACTCACAAGGGAAATTAACTGGAAAGAAAGAACCGGCTGGCTCGGCAGAAGTTCTGGCTCCAAGTAATTTCCAACTCCTCAATGCATCTTAAACAACCACATTTTCAAAGCACCCTAATGAAAAAAAAAGTGTGACCTGTCGTTTTTTGTCAGACAAAAAAAAAAAAAAAAAATAGCCCAGCTGGCTGAGGCAAGGCTGGATCACACTTTCACACACTTTCCAGTCATTTCTCAAGTGTGTCTGACAGGTTGACGTCCCAAACGAAAACATTAGTCAACCAGGTGATCCCAAAAGCTTGCATAATGTGGAGTCTGAAGCATTGTACCAAACAATACGATTACGAAATGATTTCAACGGAATGGTCCTGAAATCTGGTCTGTCTGGGCACCACGGTTCATATCTGTTTTCAAATTAATCAAAAATCATTTATTATTATTATTATTATTATTACATTGTATAAAATGGTGGAAATAACTTTAATATAAATGTTTTTTCTGTTACGTCAGAGAACATGTTACGTCAGTTATGCCAAGAAAAGGATTGATAATGCCGCACTTCGTGTTTATACTCTGCTACACAATTAGGGTTATAAATTCAGGGACCTATAATTGAATAGCATAACTGAACACATATAATTATAATTGCACCCTGTTTACCAGGCAGAATAGAATGATTTTGCAGCAGCCTCAAAGTTGACACCTGTCCCGTCGTGCCTCCATGTTTGGAGGCCGCCTCCTCAGAACTCCTTCTCGGATGGTAGAACAGAATGTTCTCGGATGGTTCATTACTTTCCTGTGGTTTTCCGGGGTTGTGAACTTTATGAGGGTTGTTTTACAGCCGTTCAACCTGCCCCCCAGCTGTGTGGAGCTATTTTGGATGAGAAACATTTGTTTGTCGGTAGGACAAATCTTTATGGCGGTTACATGATTACAGTTTTTTTTTTTTTTTTTTTGTCATATGACAAGTTAGTTCATCCCGTTTTGTTTTCGTAATTTTGTTTTTATGCTGCTGTTGCATTCTGCCGATGAGTCACCAGATGCTGATTATTCAAGTCCTAACAACTAAATGGTTTTCAGATAATTGCAATAAATTGTATAAATGAAAGCTTTTATTCATATTTCAGACCAATACGTTTATGATCTCTACCTTTATTTTGCGCTTTACACTTCACAACTTACACATGAGTAAAATTAATCACAATTAACATGCAAACATTGCTCATGTTTACATTCACATTTATATATTAAAGCCAGTGAATCAAACGAAACTTCAATTAAATTGCAGAGGTGAAAGCATTTACATATGTTTGATGGATTCCATATGAATTGACATTAATAATGAATCATTAATCACTGAGTCACAACACTGTGACAGGTGTCTGTCTCCTCTGGGGATGAATGACAAGAACTATCTGTGCTGTTCATTATGATACTTTTATCTTCTCAAGCACTGACTTGTACTTTTCACTCTTTTGGTTGTGATATAACATGAGATGAAGTGATGTGAGTTACGTGTACATGTTCATTAGCAGTTACTAAACTGCAAATATGATGGATTTAGGAAGAACTGCATCTGTCTGTTTTAGCAGAAATGAGCAGTTTAGCCGAAATCAACAATTACATCTTTTCTTGTAATATAAGAACGTTCACAAGTTGATTACATCCCTTTGGTGCTTTGAAGTGGCATAATGGTAAACGACGAGTTGGGAATGAATGTACAGAATGAATTTGGTGTTGTAAGATTTCATTAAGGTGAAATGCAGCAGAGCAGTTCACACCTCACGTTTATTACATAACACGTTTTTATTGGTAGACACGCACATTAACACACTCGCGCGCAATCTGAACCTCAGCCCCGAATGTAAATGAACATGTTAACACACATTTAACTTTTGACACCCTGTTTCACTTGATACTTCATAGCAATTCCATTAATATTTCACTGTCGACACAATGGTCCCCCCCCCCAAAAAAAAAAAAAAAAAAAACCCAAACAAAACACAAATTAACAGCAGCTGGTGTATCATATTTTCAAAATTAGAAATCATTTGTAAAATTTCTCCAGAGCTCGAGTAGAAAAACACACTGTGCTAATTGCAACCAGGGTTATTTATCATCATGAAGTTGCTCATGTCCGCAGCCTCTTTGATCTGTAAATCATTTGTCATGAGCCAGTGTCGGTGAGATTTGAGTCTATGAGGTGTCGATTTGCAGAGCACACACACATCAGCAAACAGCATTCCCAGCTGCTGTTTGGGTTCAGGTGACTGACAGTGTGAGCGGGAGAGAAAAAAAAAAACAGGCCAACAGATAAATTGTTAGTGTGAAACTCTCCACTCACTGCTACCCTGGGGATGATGGATTTGACAGGTTTCTACACTGCATATAAACACCCTCACACAAGAAGCACATTTTGTACATATTCCAAATACTGAAAACAGACAGTGTTGTGTGGCAAAATGGGTCACAGATGGGTAAAACTTGAAACTTTAAGGACGAAAACGTCACTCTGATCCATCACTTGAAGATGAAACAAATGTCTGGCACTTTAAAGACAAAACGTTCTTCTGCTCGGAGAATACTATGTAAAGAATGCGTTTCGTTCAACGCAGTCAGCAAAAATATGTCTGCCTCAGCAATATTACCATCTGATGACATCATTCACTTTGCCTCATTTAGTATCATTGCCTATTTAGGCATGTCGTCCTTTACCCTCCTAAGTCACATTTGTAGAGGCGGTGAACATTGTGATCTAATTCTTGGCTGCAGTAGAGTCCCAGTTGCAGACGATAAGGTTAATCATCGCCCTGCTGTATAGCACTGTAGATATGCATGTGAAAGGAGATAGCACTGTTGCTATGGCATGGGGAACACTCTCTCTCTCTCTCTCACACACACACACACACACATAAAACACATTAAAAATAAACTGTAAGTACCTTTCTACATCTGCATGTAACTCAAACACAAATGTCCCACCGCGAGCAAACTAAACATACACATGTAACCAAGCAAACACAGCCAAACACACAGACAGACACACCTCAGGTGGCGCGTACACTCCAATGCACACTGCAGCATATTTAGTGGTTATATGGGCAGGAAGGTCATTAACATCAACATGCAGCCCATTTTCTCCTGGAGCTAAAGTTGACCTACAGCTGCGACTATCAGCTTTGACTGTTAGGAAGATCACTTTATGTCTATGGCTAGTTACTCAAAAGAGTAATTAACTGGAAATACCCATAATAAGAAAACACATCTCTAATAATTTCTTCTCGCACACAATGTTTGTGAATAAGCACAAACGTTTGAGGTGTGGCAGGATGCACTGCAAGGAAGCCTTCTCTTATGAAACTGGAACGTAAGTCTGAAAAAAGTAGAGAAAAAAAAACAAACAAAACAAAAGCTGTTCAAGCGCACACTCTCACACATATACATATAGATGCTTTAGGCTTTGTATGAGGGTTACATAAAAGTGTAAGCTTATCCCTCACAGCACATTCTTCACAGCTGCAGCTTTAGATCACAAGAAGATGTTCATTACTGTGACAAGGTACAGAGTAAGAGTCCTCCAGGTGTATGTGTCATGGGGTTTGTCTGTCACAACAAAACGTCTCTCAGAACGACCTGTTTTAAGTGTTTTGAGAAAACACCAACCAATTTCAGTGACAAGCGCTTAAAAGCTGCACCCCCACTGTCATTGTGCTTTCAAGTGTTGGTACTGGATGAAGTCTGAAATAAAGGGTTTCGTGTTTCTGTTCGTCCTCATTTAACAACTGTTACATCACAGGTCAGCTTCAGCACAACTGTGGTGTTTTCTCATTTTTGCAATCAATAAATAAAAAGTATTTTTTCCATTTATTATAATGTTAGTGTTTTTTTGTTGTTGTTTTTTTGGAGACTATATAGATTTGTAGGCCATGAGGGTTTTTATTTTGACCTTACACTTTTTCTATATATATTCTTTTTTCTATAGTTATTGTTCTTCTACTTCTACTGATTAGATTGGAACTTGATCTTGGGACTTAAAGTTGAGTCACAGTTTATGTTGTCTGAAGCATTGTTGATATTCTGCAAACAGCAATAAAAACGCCCAGAAGTTTTACAATCTGTAAACAATACAAAGTGCCAAGAACCTAAAGCTGTAGTTTCACAAAGCCAAGAAAAAAAAAATCAGCGAACAGTGGAAAGAAAAGATAAATAATGTATTGTTATTATCATTATTGATGATACATTTGATATAGTTAAATCATCAAGTAGAAGTAAAACATCTAGCTGTTTTAATTTAAAGAAAAACTAAAATTTGAATTTAAGTCACATTGTTAAGTCACATATCACAAATCACATATTGCTACTTTGTACCTGATTTCAGTATTTGTAAAGATTAAAAAGGAATCAAAAGTAAGGATATGAAAAAAAAATTGTAGGAAATTATCAATACTGTTTGTGTGGTTTCGTAACTAAGTCCCATTGAAATTACAGTCGACCTTTACTTGTTGTACCCTGAGTCTGAGTGTGTGTCTGTGCATCAGTATCGTAAAAGTGTGGGAGGTCAGATGTTGCTCTATATTTAGGTTGTTCAGAGCAAACAATAGTCAGGTACACACACAGTCAACCACATGCACATACATGCAGAGGAACTAAAGACATAACATAAAAAATGTTTAAAAAAAAAAAAAAAACCCAAGGAACATGGACTAACACCTACTCATTCACACATGACTTGTTCTGTCATCTCACTAATAACTCACTACACAACTTATACTCTATTTGATAAAATGGTGTGATGTATTAATACTTTGTCTTGTCACTTCATAAATTAAAACACTCAGATAACCCTAGGCCTCTGTAATGAATCAGATCGTTCACGGCTCGGCACGGAATTGACACTCGAGTATGAGAGTATGATATATGATAGGAGGTATATTCTGCCCGCGAGTTCCTGAGCGTTCTAGTAATCACTGTATGTTCCCAATGACTTGGAAATAGATGCGTCTTTGTGCGTAGCAGCCAGAGTGCATGTTTACTTTTCTGCATAATCATCCCACTTTAACACACATTTCTTATTTAACCTTTTCAGGTTTACCAAAATGCAACTTCAGCAGGTTAAATGTTTGAAAAGATTATAATGAATATCAGTGTAACGAATGTACAGCTCAGAGCCTTAAAGTGCAGGTCAAGTGAAACTTGGTGGATTAACTGGGAAAAAAGTATTTTTCTTTTTGCATTAGTAGATCAAATAACTTCTAAATGTGATTTTACTATTTAATTTTAAATGTATTAAGTAAATTATAATATTCCACATTATAACAAATATGATAAGTGCGACATGAAAAATGAGCAAATAATATAACTCATGCGTGATTTCTATGAGGATAAATTTGCATAAACCCTTCAAGTCATCAGAAGAGAAACAGAGACAAAGCAGTTAAACAGCGCAGAATCCTTTGGCTGACCCCCCGTAACACTTAAGCATTGAAAATCGATACGTGATGCAATTCTAAAACATTTCTTAGAACATAATGTCAGTACCTCAGTCAACCCGTACATGGGAGTGATGCCAGACAGGTCGCTGCTCTCAGAGTTTGTCGTGCAGAACTGTGTTTGGCATCAAGTAGATAAATGCCTTGATAAATGGTAGTGTGTTTACTTTTAATGGTGATTCACCTTTGAACCAAAGTATCAGGGAAAGTGCCAAGTTTTTTTTTTTTTTGTTCTTTTTCTATCTTTTTCCTTATTTGTTGTGCCACCCTATCAGACACGGTTCAAGGCCAGGCTCTTTTTAATGACATGTGACCATCGAAGCGATCGAAGGCCAGACACACTGAAAGTAGACTTGTGTACGTGCAGATCGAATATGTTCTAGTGGGGGCTTTTTTATGCCAATATCAAACAATATTACACATAGTTGGAGGTGTGATGTAAGGTGATCTGTTAATCATGATGGTGTTTTTATTAAACACCTGCAATTTTGGTAATTGAGCGGAGAGATTGAAATGACTGTGACACGACTCAGCATGTATTGTTTGTGCATGAGACGGTGCCAAAGTACAAGTTGGAACAAAATACTTCCTTTCAAAAAGAAAAAAATACACAAATTCATGGTTAGTACAACATGTGTCAGCAGCGTGTGAGTCCAAAAAGAAAAACGATATGGTTTCAGTTTTATAAAGCGCACGTAACCCACGCCTTGCCCTGCAAAATGCAACAAATTAGAGTAAAATGTGAAGAGAAATTTTATATCTTATGGAAAATAACTCTACACTGCCAAAACTATCAAATCCCTTCCAGGTTTCATTGCACAGATTTCGAGAGACATCATGTCTGCATCACAAAATAACGCTCTCCAAAGAGCCTTTTCAAGGGAAATGCAGCATAAAATAGCCAGTTCAGATCGTTTCATCTCTGGTGGTCCATGTTGTTTGTAATCTCTAACCAGAATGATATGTTTTTTCTTTACTGGTTTCACAGTTGAGGACTTTGCTGAGGCTCTGGGCTTAGCCTTGGTCATTCTATATTTGGTCTTGGATGAGGTCAAACAGAAAAAGAATATCTTTCCCAGGCGTCTCATAACACGCATACGTGGAATTCAAATTCTTATGTAAGACTGCTTTTTCATTTTTGACTTGTCACGCATTGGAAGTACAGCAGCCTCCCATATTTGATTGCACTACTTCTGCTTTTTCCTTCCTTCAGTTCACACAGTTCTTTCCTTCCCAAAACAGTTGAAATTCATTCTTTACTAAATGTCTCTTTTCTGTCCAACTGGCTTCACATGTTTTTTTTTTTTTTTTTTTTGTTCAGCGATGGTAAATGAGGTATAGTCATTCATTCAAAACAACCCCTCTCTCAGTCAGTTGAACTCTGACAGAAACCACTTTTGAGGGAGGGGGAGGGGGATTCAAATCAGTCAACGCTGTGAAGCCAATCAGAAAGGAGCATGTGGTGTGGCTAAGACAGAGTTGCATAACCTTTAAAGCAGACAGAGCCCAGAGCAGAGACTGTCTAGCTCTGCAGAATCAACAATCTTCACACGCAATACACACACTGTGTGTAGCTTAGAATCTCCTTACTTGACTTTGTTTGCTCTGATTCCCTGACTGAGATGTGCTGGTGTATTTCTCTGGAATATACTCTGCCTAAATCTTTCTAAACTTTTGTTTTGTCCCCCTCCCCCCTCTCTATTAGTATTATCTTAAGCATGAGCTGACACCTGCAAGTTATGTCAATATGTTTCTCATATGAATTTAAGAAGAAAACTTTTTAAGTCGGTGATGACGCACGTCATACCACAAGATTAGAAAAAAAAAAATACAAAGTAACACAGACACTTCATGTGCAACAAAATAAACACAAGTGGAGACACAACAGTTTAACAGACCGTCAAGCTTTCCCATTTTAAAACCATCCCATGAATCATACTTAACATAAATTCCTCCAATGTTCTCAAATTTGCAATACTATAAATGACAAACACAATTCAAAGTGCTGTGTATTTTTGGAAACGTGACAAAGTTCTAGGAATATGTGCTGGGAACTATGCAGCATGTACTCTTAACTGATTGTTCCAGCTAAATACATGTGACCCAGAACATAGGCATAGCAACAAATGTAACTGAAGTAATCAATCCCACTTTCTGCTCCACTTTTCTGCCCGTCAGGATATAGTCATTGGATTCTGCATGCATGTGATTCATTATTTATATCCAAACGCTTAAATGAGTGAACGCTGGGAGATGAGCCAAGTCCCTATGGCTAAAAAGGAATGAGTTTATAAAAACATAGAATATATCTCATTCATTCATGTATTCAAATTCCAAAATATATAATATGATACAAATGACTGACCTAAATCTTGGACCTCCCAGCTGAAGAACACTGGAACTTAACAATAACAAAAAAATTAACACAACAGACAATTTTACCGTTTCTAATCCCAAGATGATATGGAAATGAATATTCATACGAAGTTGGGACAAATGTCGACTGTGTGTAGGAAATGTCAGAGTGTGAAAACACTGGACAAGTGAAGCCCAGACCTCGGCTTGAACATAAAACAATCACACCCCGGGTTATTTCTGCTGTCAGTGACTCTGAGCTGAACATTTCATACAAAAATAGAAAGAACCAAGGAAAGCCAGGGTAATAATGTTTGTTAGGCATTAAAAACAGAGGAAGAAGTTGTACATGAAAAACAACTACACGAAAAACAACATATGGAAAAATACAATGGCTGCTCGTATTCCCTAAGGAAAGGTGTTTGTCTGGCCGGAGTCAAACAAGGTCAAGGAAATATGAATGGCCCTGCTTCTTTGTCTCACTGACCCTCACAGGTTTGGAGAATGCTTTTGTGTTGACTTGTTTTTACACTTCATAAACGACGGGATGAATAGATGTGTTATTTATTTATTTATTTATATGTAACTGATTCATTTTAGGATCTTGGTGTTCAGCGTACTTCCGCCACCCTCGATCACTGTCAGGAAACTAAATATGAACGGGACACTTTGTAGCCAAACCCGTGAGTGAAACCTCAGTTCCAGATAATTGAGTTTCAATTGCTCGATAGTTTTGTTATTTCCTGCTTTCCGAGCTGTCTATTAACAATAGTTTTTTTTCGCAGCGTCGCAGAGATGAAAATAAACGGAGGAAAGAGTTGAAATCCTCCCTGTCTTTTCCTGGTGCTGCCTCAGCTGTGGCGTGGGACTCAGAAAACAGTACTCAGGTCTGACTTTGCGATTTCAAGGAGTTTCCTCAGGGAAAGCTACTCTGGCTCATTGACAAGAGAAACACGCTCTCTCTCTCTCTCTCTTTGACAGCCACAGGGGCTTGTGGGGCTCTGAGGTGGACGGGAAGGATCACCAGCCTATTTCAGAATCATTTCCTCTCAGCTGTCAAAGAGTTGGTCAGGCACTGGGAAGAGTGGGTTAACTCTCTTATAATGTGGAGTTACTTCCAGCTGTTTCCTGAATCTGTTGAAGCTTCTGTCTCTGACTGTGATACTATCTCTTCTCAGGAGAATCACTACAATATCTCCTCTTCGGAGGAGATATTGTAGTGACAGTGCTGATATACAAAGAGAGAAAAAAAAACAAATCCTGTTCCTGTCACATACATAATTGAGAACAAAATGGTTGCCTAATCTAACCTAATCTAAATGTCTATGTAACGAGCTCATACTAAATTTTATTATATTGTACGGGAGTTTCTCTACATGTGTTCCAGCCCTGTGCTGCCACACTTTTTGGAATGTGTTTGTTTGTCTATTCAGCAACTCAAACATACAGTCAGCAGCTTGGGGAATGAAAAATATTTTCAGGGTGCAAACTTATTAATATTTTGATGAATATCATCTGCAGCGCATTTGTGGCCCAGCGAAAGTACGTTGAAGCTGGGAAAGTCATTTTTTTTCTTTTTCTTTTTACTTTCTTTGTTGCAATTCATTTGTAGTTTCTCCTCCTGCCCATTCACTGACATTTCCTACAGCACAATATAATGTGACAAGAAACAGTTCAGCTTTTTGGGGGGATTCTCTTGTTGATATCATTCTCATATCTGTCTGTGTTCAATACTATGTTTGCTCACATGGCTCTGTTCAAGCTACAGAAAAAAAAAGCCTGATCAGCATCTCTAAAGTTCACCAACTGATACGTTTATCTCGCTTGTTTAATCTTTACCACTAACCAAAGGGTGAAGTTTTTTTGGTGAACTAGAACAAAGTCACTTCCTTGAGTTTCCTACTGGTTGCCTAAGAACAACAGAAAACTCATTTAATGTATAAATTACCATTCAGATGCACAAGTACAAATACAATACCAAATATTTGTTTGGTTTATTTTTTGGTAGTCCCACACTGGAGAGCTTTAGTTGTTACTATTATCTATGTAACATGACTTTGCTTTTATTTGTGTGGAATCCAACTGTGTCACCAGGGTGCCCCATCCTTGATTGAAGAAATTAATGCCAAAGCCACACTGCATTACAACCCTAATCCTTACAGTAATTTCATGCTTGTCTTTTTTTGTCCTGTCCAATCTGATGTGCTGCTCCTAATTCTGTAAAACATGACTCCATGACCCCAGACAGGAGAACAGGAAACATTTCTAACCTTTTACATAAAATTATGACACGCGATGTTGTTGTAGTGTCAGATCAACTGACCTACATTCGTTCACATGTTGCATGTTAACCCACAGACTAATCTCTGGCTCAGTTTGTTTTTTGGGTCATGTGGCTCACACATGAGAGAACATTCCTGCCGACCATCGTTCGGTTAAATGTGTTTGAAGGGCACAAATGCACAGCGGACATAGTGAGTGTATTTTTCTGTACAGCACAAATACAATAGACAGATTAAGGTCATGTTTTATAACTTGCTCTTTTTTTGTCTTCCTCCAGTGTCCATGTGCTACTTCTTCACCCCACTGCTCCAGTCAAACTTAATCGGGAACTAGATTTAGAGGTGGTGCTTGCCCAATGTTGGCCCCCAGACTATAATAATCCATTTACTAGACTGGAGGTCAGCTTCTTGTCTTGTCTCACCACACTTAATGTGTGAAAACGGCAGCATGTGTGGACAGTTCTCTTAGTCTTGACCAATAACTGATAACAGAAAGCTGAGCAAATCACATCTCTGCTTTGTCAAATTTACTGAAAAGTTGATGCTTGGTGTCACTTTGTCCTGTCAATAAAAAAAAAATACCACCTGGGAAATCAATTCTGCAAACTGTCGAACAGTATAAAATATACAAATTATACTGTTTGTTGACTCTCAATGATCCAGATCAGGATTTTAGACTTGTCCACAGTCTCTGTGAAGCAAATTGATTTCACTCACACAAGCAAACATGGTGAGCAGCTGATACAAATTTGAGCTTCGCTCCTACTTGTAACCACTAGTATGTGCTGACATATAACAGTTTGTTCAGTTTGCATAATCTCATCCAAAAGTTGAGAGCGGATCAGAGTAAAGTTTACCTCTTTTTTAAAACCCTGTGTAAGGCGATCATAAGTGTTAATCTCTGTAAATAAGTTCATTTGTAAATAAGTGCAGCATTTTCCCATGGTGCAGAAGAACCAGTCCTATAATGGACAAAATGATCAAACACTCCAACCTTCCACAGCGTGAGCATACATGTACATACGCAGCCTGAACACAGATGAACGTGGTTGATTATTCGCACATCCAAACATGTAATATTCTGTTTGTTTTAGCTGAAAAAAGATTTTTTAAAAATTCCCTGATGGTAGTGGTGTTGTAAATGTTTCTATTAAAAGCAAGTCCCGAAGACTGCTGCACTTAATTGACTCTGGTTATATGCATTCCAAATGTCATAATGAAAGAGAGAAACATTATAGTTTAATTTGGCATAGAATGCATGGGGAGTTTTATACCTCCATTTAAATTATTTTGTTGTTTGCGGAGAGTAACACAACAGATGTTAAAAAGATGACGCCATGCCTTTTGGATTTAACTCAAACAACCTCAAAGTTTCAAAGTCCTAAACACACTGACATGAATCCCATTTATATACCTATAAAGCCAGTCAATGAAAACAACTGCTGAACTGGCAGAAAGAATTTTTTTAATGGGTCTTGGAGTCAACACGTGCACAGTAAAGGGTCTGCGCGTAACCCTAAGTCTGAGCAGTAGTGAAAGTGTAATTTCTCATCAACTTTACAGCTCTTTTACGATCCACCATATAACTAACTGCCAAATCGAAATTGAGATGCAGAATCCAACACTCAGGATGCTGTAGCTAAAAAAAAAATCCTCATGAAAACTGTTCTCCTGTGACCCACATGGACGGTGCTGATGGGATTTGATGCAAAGTTGTCACGCCATGGACCAATTGTGTTCATAGTAGGCACAGACAGAGAATGTCATCCTTGTTGAAAATGACATTGCATGTTATTAGACTTGCGTAGATGGGCCTTTATAATACAACAGTGGCAGCTCTTGTTCACACTAACTATGACTGCATCATTGGGAGGTCCTGCTAGTTGTCTGCTAATGTCAGTGTTGGCTGAAGTCTCCCATTGCGTAAGCTTGAATGAGTCATTGGCTGAGTGTGTGTGAAATGTAGCTTTGTCTGAAGAAACAAACAAAAAGGACAACAAACTGAGGAAGGCAAGTAAAGCATTTGCTTTGGTCACTATCAGTAAATAAGATTTAGTCGCAGGAATTCTTTCTGCATCTTAACGTCTGAGAAAGTGAGAGTGAAAAACAAACTACCGCCATGTTAACAGTGATTATTTGATACTGACATTTCTTGGAAATGTAGCAAAAATAATCGATTTTGTCTGCTATCTCATCAGATAATAACTGGTGACAGAAGTAGTGGAACATATCTTGATGATAACTTTGGTAGCATGAAACACATCCTGGGAAAATGTTCTGTACAAACTGCACATGCCCTGTTTAGTAATAATAATAATGTTTCACATTAAATGGGGGACAAACAAATGTGTAAAAACTAAAATCAGAGTAAATAATTTAATTGTTAATAATAAGTTATGTAAGTCAAAAGAAAGAATTGTCTAAAATCCAACTGAGAAATTATATATAAGTAAACTTAGGTATATTTAATAAAGTAAATCTTCTTGAAATGTGTCTCACTGCCAAGTACGACCTTATTTGATTATATAATAGCTTCTATTTCTACATGTGAAGCTGTGAGGATTAGTCAGATGAACACGTCTCTTGGACTGGCTTCCACACTTGTCAGGGGTGCTTGTTAGAGGCTGGTGGTGTTGGGGTTTTAGTACTCATGGTGTAGAAGGAACAGCTTGCAACACAACCAGCTGTGGATAAGCTTAACCTTCTTGGCACAAAGATGACTGCCAGATTTGGATTGATCTGGATAGACTGTAATCACAGTTTTGCTGAACTTAAATTGGTCTCTAATTAATCACATTAATCTAAAAATAAAAACTGAAAGCATAGAAAAGAATTTGTAATCATTTAAAAATATCCAAATTTTACTAAAATGCTTTGCTGAACACTGTTGCCTGGCAGTAAACTCAGCATGTCGAGTTTCTAAATGACCTTAGGTAACACTTGTGTTGGGGTTTTAAACCAAACTACAGAGATACTATTATGACTTAAACCCAAACAAACTCAGGGTAAATTTCAGAAGTATTGCTTTGTTTCCGTATTTTACCTTCAGGGGGTTTCAAGACTCAGAGCGGGGGAAAAAATATCAACAACTTTAAAGAAAGAAAGAAGAACCCTTGTCTCTGTGGAGCTGCTGATCTTCTCATCCGTACGGAACAGTGGGACAACGTGTTATTTTTGGTTCACATTTTTCAGAACAACATCTTTTCAAAACATTAATACTGTGCTGCGTGCCATCGCTCCCCAACAAGAAAAGTTCAGTCGACACATGTACCCATCTGATGAAACATCTGGTGAGCTGCCACTGAGGGAAATCCCTGTATAATTCCCTACAGAGGAGAGCACCAAGCGCTTCCTCTGGGGCGTTGGTATTTTGATCCGAGAGGGATTAATGCTCTCTTTAAAAAAAAGGCAATGATCTGTAATTTAGAGAATGCTGTAGGTTAATTGTAGATCTCACTGGTGTTTTGCACGTTGGTGGCCCAAAACAAGAGTGACAGGTTGACTGTTTGAAATTTAAGGCCTTCAAAACCCCAAAATCATGTACTGTGACACCAGTACAGTAAATTATACCCTGCACACTCATGTTTACCAACCTGCCAGGGTTTGATCACCACACCGTGGTGATGTAACACAGCACGATCCAGCTTCCTCTGGATATAGCTATGACTGCTTTCTGGGAAATCTAGTTTTATGATATGTTTTTTACATATTCCGGGGAGTAAAGCGTCTTTATCTGCCACAACAGCTTTAACGATACTATTACAGAAAAACTGTCAAAGCTAAGAGAAAAATAACAGAAAAACTAAACATTTTTGTTACTGGAAACAGGGGAGTAAATGGAAATAGTGTAAATTATACCAAATTTTCCACGTTAGAGACGACACACGAGAGATTCCGTGCACACTCGTGCACAGAGCTGTGGACTGTTATATCTCTTTTTCCCATGCAGACTGCAGCTTTGTAGATTCCCCTGGAGTGGCAAACAGAGGGAGACTGCCCTCCCTGACAGCTTTGAGGGCTCACTGGCTATTTAGACAGCTGTACACATCAGCCTGGTCTTAACTATACTCTGGGGTTATATTAGATCAACTAAATCCACTTTGCATTTGCATAACATATTGAATAACAGTCACTTGATTACAAACACAGTTTCCAAGATTTTATTTATCGTAAGTTCATTGCAGCAATAGAAATAATCTATGTGTTTGTTTCAATGAGCCTAATGTGGAAATAGTTTCTGTTTCTGGCCGCCAGCACAGGTCTTACCAACACATTTTGGACAATAGCCACCAGGCACTGAGTATGTATCAACTTTATCCAGCTTTTCTATTGAAAGAAGCTGTGCCAGAACTCCCGGTGACACACATCTGTGATGAGTTGGGTTTCCACAGCTGACCAGGGCGTGACCCACTTCCTTCTCTCTCTCTTTTTTTATTTCTCTCACTGTCCAAGGCCTGGGAAAAACGTGTATGATAGAACTATGTCCAAGTGTCTCAGTTACTACTCAACACTTCTCTTTTTGAGATTCAGGACAACAGTGAAAAAAACCCAAGCCTAAGGGCTCAGTAAAGTCTATTCTGAGTTATGGTTTTCTGTCGTGAGCAGTGGAGGAATTTCTTAGTCACATTTTCTCTGTTGATTATGGGTTTCCCTCTACCACTGTTACCATAGAGATTAAGGCAATCTGAGACACACAAACACAGTTGGCGACAGAGAAATAAAGACTCATCCCTGTTTCAGTCATTAGTCTTAAAATATCCCACTCTGACAATTAGTTCCGTTTCAGCGTCACACACTGAAGCTAGGTGTGGATGAAAAGAAGGAATCCAAACACTGGAAGACGTGTTAGGATGAATTCTCTTTTCCTTGGGTGTGTTTCATCCATGACAGGGCTCAGTTTCACTTCACTTCTTTTCCATGAACATGCAGAGTCATATGAGGGGTCAGGCCCACTCCAGATAACCTTGTACACTGATGAAAAACATACACTCTATGAGGCCATTTTATAAGTAGTCTGTCATGAAACTAACTATTAAATGTCAAGCACAGATTTATTTTCTCACTGACTTTAATGCATGAAATTGTGTCAAGCTCTTCGATGTTATCTGCACAAAGCCATGAGCACAAATACAGTTACATAAAGGTATGATATAGATCCAGCTTCTAATAAATGCTTTAACTTTTCTGATCCTCGAGACTAGATAAAGTATCAAACTTTGGCCCTCGAGTCTTATGGAGCACATGGTGTGTCTGATGTAACACATAAATGTACAGCAGCATGACAACCATCACATGGGTTTAGGAATGGACAACAAATACACACATATGAATGAGTATCAACCCTTAAAAACACACACACAAACATGCGCATTTGTTTGCCAATAAGTCCTTAGACTTATGTGATGGTGTGGGTCATTTGCCCACTCCCTCAAATACAGCCAATAAGACCCAACAGACAAAAAAAAAAAAAAAAACACAAAGTAAAGTCATAAATATTAACCTAGGTTTAGAAAGTGGTTGTGATTTGGGTTTAGATAAGTAGTTGCGCAGGACTGATGTTATCATAGTTACAATAACGACCACGCAGTTAAGGTTGCATAACAGTTAACAATAAAAAAAATAATACTGTCAGTTTCACATTGGAAATAAACAGCGGCCTATCCCATGTTTTTTATTAATCAGTCCATCCACTCCACACCAAGAACCAGTTCTGCTGAATGCATTTTTTTTTTATTTTTTTTTTAAATCTAATATCTCACCATGTTTTTAAGATTTTACCAGGCACCACCAGCAGCAGCAGCAGTAATAACATGGCATGGGACTTACACACATGTAAATGCTATTAGTAACATGAAGCTTCCAATATCTTAACTCAGACAAAACACAGTGGCTCCAGAGTTCCTATAAATAGTGGACAGTATTGTGGATGTATGGAGGTCTTTGTGCAGACTTTGTGTCGTTTAATTTTTAGAAAATAAGATTTTATTCATTCTACCACCAATGGTTGATTGTGTTAGGACTTATTAAACATGTGTCTCCTTTTATCAGCTGACCTTCACATTTTCAAGTTTTCCATCTGCATCTACTCTTATCTTCATGTTGAATAAGGTTGCGCTCTATTGCACATCAGTAAGATAATGCGGATGGGAATTTTGGTGTTAAGAAAATGCTAATTTCCACTGACGTGATCAAGAAATGTGTGTGACTGATTCTATTAGTTATGTAACTGACACACTTTGTGCATTGCCTTTGTCAGACTGTGTGTGGCACGTCTGACTGCAAACACTCGGGAATGTAAACACACAAGAGTAATGTCTAGTGCTAAACACATAACAGGATTACTGTGGTCGGCTTGAGAAAAATACAGGGGTTGGAAATAGCGGTTGCAGTTTCAGTCTTTATAGTTTCGGGAGGAATGGATGGGTAATTAGGTAGCAACACAAGCAGAAATACAGCGAGTCTAATAGCCTGCAGACAGATTAGGTCTGCCCTGAGAAGCAACAGAAAACCTTCTCTTTCATTTTTGCATTTCTCTTTTGCTTATTGATTGCCTGAACTCACACAAAATAACTCAATTTCTTGTTTTGAGTCACGTCAAACTTTCATTTCTGACAGCACTTACAGTGTGGCAGATGTTGCAATCACACCAAAAAAAAAAAAAAAAAAGAATTATCAAGACAGCTCCAAGATTTAAATGGAACACGACCTGCTAATACAAACATACACGCAGCAAATGCAATGTTGTGTGACTGTCGTAATGAGTAAACACTTCAAGAAAATGTTTTCTTCTGTGGTGTACGAGACAAAATGAGACATTTCTTTCCATTCGTGGTTTACTCGACAACCACCCTACAACATACAGCTGCTTATGTAACATGGCCCTACATTGGTAGCTTGGTAGACCACAACCTAAAAAGAATCCAGTGAGCTTGAGTTGATGTGGAATGGTTTCTGAAACAGATGGCCAGAACATGGATACACTGTAATACACCACAAGGGTGTGATTGCACGAGTACCATAGGTGTGACTATGCACCATATGGCCCTGATGTCTACGTGATGCACGGTGGCAAGCTGCCTTGTCTTTAGTAAACAGAACAGACACCTGGAGGAAAAAATGGACACATCCTGGCAGAGCTTAGCAGTGTGTGTTTAAGTCTGGTGGATGCAGGTTTGCAGCAGCAATAACACAGTGTGACAACTTGACCTATGTGTTTAAGAGCCTGTTTCCTGGTCATGTCCCATTTTGTTTTAAGTGTTCTCTGCTCTGATTGCTGCCCATGTCGGTCGTGTGTTGCCGGTGCCATCTGGCTCGGTTTACTCCGTTCTGCCCTGGTAGCTGACATTTACAAGTGTTTTATGTTCTGTCTGTCCTTTTGAATATCTGTCTGTTCCTGTGTGACAAATTACTCTGAGTTATTACAGCACTGAGTGACACACACTACGGTGTGTTGTGTAAAACTTTTTTTTTTTTTGTTGTTCACTGTCAAGTTGGGGAGATTATTTTAATGTGTATAAGTCATCAAGCATAATAATTCAAAGAACCTACAAGTTCCCTGTTTTCAAGCACTATGCTGTAATTATATCAGTTTCTATAGCAACTACGGTGAATAGAAATTATGATGAACACTACTACAAGTGATGTTGCAGCAGCGCATCATCTCTGGTGCGAAGCATAGGCGAGTCACTCTCTGTTTGAGTCATGTAGACTGTGTTGCTCTTTCCCTACAGGCCTGGTTACCAATACCAATACAACAACAGTAGAATGCTGCACCATAGCAACTGTGTGTGTTCAGGGTGGTGTGAGTTTACAATGCAAATGCAAGTTAATAGTTGTTTCTAAGAAATTATGCAAGGCACACAATCTCTAAGAAATCAGCTCTGCTACAGTGAAATGTGACTAGGGCATCCTCTCACCTTATCTGTTCTGCATCCTGAGACAAAACTCTACAGGTTCTCATTCTTACACTTATCTCACTCACACAACCCCACCCCTCTGCTGTTCAGCAGCCGCCCTTTTCTCCTGCACAGCTTTGTTTTCTTTTCTAGTACATTCTTAAAAGCCCCCTCCTCCTCTTTGCTCTCAGCTTGCCTGTTAATGCTTGCCTTTTCTCGAAAATATTCTGTCTAATCTTTTCTAAATGTATTTCAATTAAATTGAAATTTTCGTGATTGTTTTTGCCAACCTACTTGTTCCCACAACAATAATGTTTTAGCTGAAATGAAATGGAAACAGATGCTCACAAAGACTGTTAAACAGCAAAGTTTGACATTCACTTGTCTGATGATAATTATCAGATACTAAAACACCGAACAGACATTTGTGATATAAGGAAGACTTTTACCGCTCTGGAAAGTTGTCAAAGGAGCAAATTGTTTTCTTTTTCAGCGGGACGGCTGCCAGGTGAACAGCAGATATATGACATTCACTTGACAACGTGATCTGGCGGGAATGTAAGATATCTGTGGAGCGTGCATCAAACTGAAGGTTACCTTCATCAGCTGTCTGAGGTGTTTCCGTCATCACAATCACGTCTCTCTTTTCCATGTGAAAAGGTCAAATTCTCTTTGTGGACTTTCTATTTATTAAATCACGTTAAGACCTTGTTTCATTCTCTATACTCTCTACAAACCCTGTTACCTTGAGGTGGGAGATGAAAGATAATTAAGGGGAATCAAGGGATTTCCCTGTGGCTCTTACACTTGAATACCTGGGATGCCTGGTAATATTCATTACACGGGAGGGACGTGTGTCTGGGTCTGCAGAGACAGGGATCGACAATGAGGACTTGACTGAAACCTCTTCAAAGAGGAATCCCGATACAGTAAAACTCTAATATCACAGATTAAATAAAACCTTTGACAATCTAGACAGAAACTTCCATTATGACTGTGCTTTAGTGTATTCAGAGAAAAAAATTTAATATCATTGTCTGTTATTATTCAGTGCTTTGACTGAACTGTGACTTGAAGGTGAACTGTAATTAATGTCACATATCTCAACATCTAATACAATTCTTGATGTGTATTTCATTTCAAGGTAAGGCTGCCCAAAATGGTGAAATCCAAACCAGAAGGAAAAAAAAAAAATTATTTATTTATTTATCTGTGGGCTATAAAAAGAAATACAGAAACAGAAATACAAAGACCAGAAAAAACAAGGAAAAGATCCTTGTGAGTTTAAAACCACATAACCATCACAGACCCACTCTGCAGAGTGAGACAGATTTTAGTTTAACAAGCGTCTTCCTCTCCTCCAGACTGCTGTAACAGAGGAAACATCTCCAAACCTCATAACATTAGAAAAGAGTTGGAAAACAGACGATGATGTCAATCCCGGGAGCTGTGCAGCTTTTTTATCTACTTCCTGTTTACCCACTTCTGTGTCTGCGTCTGTCAGCAGGAGCGTCGGGAAGCACCTACTGCTCTACTCCGTAGGAGCAGCAGGGCACAGCGGTTAATGTCAACAGCCTATTGTCACCAGACCCCTGACCAGGCCATATAAGGACAGACCTATGTTGGCTGAGTGAAATCGGGTGGGGGAGGTTGAGATACAGTGGGAAGAGAAAATAGAAACAGAAAGAGTGATGATGAAATGGTTAAAGAATGACAGAAGAAAGTAACGTAAAGGGAGGGGAATAACAACATAGATTGTAGACTGGGGAAACCCCCCCTAGTCTGAGTCACCATCAGGAAGAGGGCCAGACTCAAACAGCCTTTTCACCTAAAATCCTCGTCAACCTCCCCTGCCCCCAACTCTTAAAACTGTTAGTGCTGTCTGGCCTATAAACAGTCAAGTGCAAACTACCTTTTATTTCTTGAAGAGACACAAGCGACTGTATAAGAAGCTACTTTGAATATCAAATGTCTTTGGTTTGAGAGTAGTTTTGTTGTCAGCGCCAACAGCGGTTGCAGAATTGGTAAAGGATATTGCACCATTATTTGTTTTAGGGTTTGTTTTTTTTTCCATTTGTTGTTACACAGTTTCTATGGTTACAGCTGATGGTAATAAACAATGATGTGAAAAACAGAAGTGAAGTGAAACTGTACTTTGTGAACATGGTGTGATTTTGTGTAACTGTAAACAAACCACTTTAACTTAAAAAAGTCGTTAAAAGAATTTAGAGACTGGTGATATTTTTATATTTCTTGTGTACTTTTGAGAATATCACATCGTGTTGGTTTTGCATTTAGTTTCCTCAACACCACATTGTCGTCAATTGATTTTGTTTTAACTTATTTTGCAGGAAATGTTGTGGGTTGCCAAGGTGACAAAGTTCCTCTTTTAACCAATGACTGCGTCATTTAAAAGTGCTGAAACTGTACACAGAAGCTGCAGTGATATCATCATTTTCACAACCCTTCCCTTTTCTTTCACCATTGGCCGTATTGGGTTAGGGAAAAAAAAAGAGAGAGAACCTGTAGAAAATGATTGGCTGTTGACGATGTCATACCACCATGCTGTCACAGTTGTAAGTTTGCGCTTAAGTTTCTAAACCGGGCACATTACGTCGTGTGCCGCCTCTATATTTGGCGTTAAAATAAACACTACTGGTTGTCAATGATGCTGTTGATACAGAGGTGGTGGCACAAGTGTTTCATTCATCTGCTCACCCTCCTCCCCAACCACTTGTGACCAAAATGAGCCATTTCATGGTGACGGTGGAGGGAGAGGAGGGGGCGAATAGATGTTAGTAGATAAACTGTTTTAACTTTGTTGCTCTGCCCCTCAGATGAGTTCACTTCCATGTTTGGTTTTTGAATCTAAAACAAATGAACTCCCATGTGTATCAAGTAAATCAAATCCACAAAATGTCCCTTTCTGTATTTGTTGACTCAAATGTTAATGAGACAGATTATGTCACACAAAATTCTTTTGGTAAATAGAGATTTTTAATGATTGATGTAACATTTTCATGCTTTGACAGAGAAAACATTAAAGTAAACAGGCACACTGCCGTTTTAGGTTAAAGCCATACAGGCACAAGAAGGTTTCTCTTTTTCATTACAATGATTCGCATCTACAGCAGCAGTAAATGTTTGTTTTTCTTCAGGGAGGGAAAGAAGCACCCATTATTAGTTCCCCAAGAGGGTTGGGGGCCCAATAATTTCTTTTTCCATTTATGACCTCACCTCGACAATATGGCCCTTTCCTGGCCTCAACCTCAACTTTTCCCCAGTATCTGAGTCAGCCACTTCTCAGATTCGTGTGCGTCTATTTTAGGTCTCTAATTTCCATCATCCTACTGAGTAGTCAGACATATATAAACGGGGCTTTTTTAATATGGGAAAAGAAAATAAGTGGAACTTAAGCACAATGGTATCGGTGCTCTGGCTGGACAAAAAACACAGTCGCAGCAAAAGACGTCTAATGCTGTAGCTGTGTTGTAGATTTTTTTTTAACTGACACCAGGTCAGCAGCTTTGGGCTCAAGCCACCTACTGGAGCTGCCATGGTGTTTAAGAGACAAGCCATGACTGAAAATATGGGTCAAACCCAGCACCTTGTAAAATCCACTGGCCTGAAAATGGAATGAAAGGCTTCATTAAAGTCAGCATGATCACAAATATAGAGGTGAAAACCACATTATGAGCTTGAGACAATTTAAAAGTATAAAATATTAGGTTATTGGGTGCATTTTAATTGCATATTATACACGGCACATTCAATTTCAGTCATCGAAACAACTTTTGTGTCAATGACACTCAGATGAGAACAATAAAGGTGCAGTTTATTCTCCCCTTGTGGCTGGTTGACTTATTGATTCTTGCCCAGTCAGGCAGTGAAACTAGACAGAGTGTTTTATTTTCTAAATGGTCCCCCCGTCTACCACCCCTTCCTCGCTACTGGCTTCATGCGACAAAATGACGAGCGTGTCTCTTTTCTATGAAGCCGGTCCAAAGCTCCAGAGTTTGTGCTTGACATGACAGCCTGGCAGGTAAAACGTCCGGCCCGTGACAGATGGTCGCTAGCAGCCAAAACAAGACCTGGACTGCTCCCAACCCCATTAACAAACTCATGAATGGACGCTTCATTGTATAAATAGTGTTGTTTTTTTTCCACCACAGGTGCAGACATTCCAGATGATGGGCAAACACATTAACTCATATCCTTTGGCTGCAGTGTTGCAGTGTCTGCAGTGTCGCTGCCCTTATTTTATAGCAGGGGGGTTCAGACATGACCCTCCTGCACCTTGACAACATTATATACAGATATTAATTCTGAAAATTACAAACTTATATATCATATTTGTGCCAGGAACAAAAACAATCGAGGAAGTCCAAAGTTGGCCAGTGTGGAAAGGTAAAATTTGAAAGCCATATGGTTTCACTTATTTTATTCCTGGCCAACTGTGTGTATCTCAGTTATCCTCATAAAGCAGTGTTTTGTTTGTGTTCACATACAGGTCAGAGTTCACTTCAAAGCATTCCTCTGGAGACTGAACTAAACTCACTTGCAGAAAATGCAGCAGTCAGGTAAAAGAACCAAAAAAAAAGCCAAAAAACAAACCCAACTGAAGTTGTTATTTGGCAAAATACATAGTCATTTCACATAAATAGACCAGATAAATGAAATGTAATTCATCTAAATCAAAGAATTTATGTCAAACACATTAAAAAGCACAGTGTGCTGCTTTTTTTAGCTTTGAAATAGCTGTCATGTTTGATTCAGCGCTACGTAAATGTCTTAAATAGATTAGCCATGTACGCAACATAAATGTTTTTATCTATTAACCAATGTCACGCATTTAAGAACATAATGTTATTTGTCATACAGCAAACAATTCACAGAAACACACCAATATGATACTTCTACACAGATGGAAATGACAACATTTTGAGGACAATGAGCTGATTAAAGGGTTGTGGAACTTGTTATATTTGATGTCAACAAAGACGACACAATATCGTAACCCAGAAATCTGAGGTGACTTCTGTTTGTACCATCATTTAACACGAACAACCTCATGCTATGCATTAGCTCTCTTACATAGACTCTAACATAAAGTTTGGTGAGGAAACCTTTCATGTTGGTGCCTCCTCCCAAAACACAACACGGAAATGTCAACAACATTAAGATTTTCAGATAGTACTCAGCTGCCACTTTAAGTCTGTCTCTGAGTAGCAGAGATTCTTGTTCATGACATTTGTGCTAGTTTTATGATTTAGCTTTACACGTATGTTAGAATATAAATTAACAATAATAATTCAGATCTTCAATTCAGTTTGAGCAACGTGGCTAAAAGACACACTGGAGTTTTTGATGTTGTGTGAAATGTTTTTCACAACTGACTCCACCCATTCACAATGAAAATGTCAAGTGAGTTGATGCCCAGAGGCTTTCTGAATCTTTCAAGAGAAGACTAAACAATGAGTGGGTTCCCGGGGAGCATGCTTTCAATAAAACCAAGCCTGTGAATATCAAAACAATCCACCACTTCCATCCTTCATCACTTGGATCACAAGGTGTTTCTTCCACTGGCAGAACATCTTGTTTTTTTTTTTTTGTTTGTTTGTTTTTTTTTTTTCAGTATGGGCATGCTATAATTTGAAAGCTTGTAACATCTCAAATTAGCAATCTTTGTCAAAGAATGTGCATATTCAGTGGTACTTCTCCTTAAACAAAAAGCTAATGCTGCTGTATGAAGCTGCAACCAACCCCCTCCCTCTGCCTGACTCAGCGGGATTAAAACACAAACCAGCCAGTGAGCAAGATGTTCGGGGGGGCGGAAAAGAGGAAACCTGCAGTCCATTAGTGACTCTTTTATTTAAGATAATAGGCAAAAGCTATTATTAGACAAATACCGTGGGAGAAACAACAACAACAACTGCGTGTTTTACAAAACAAAACCAGGTACAAACATGACACAATACCATCTATAAATATACTTTAAATGATTCTGCGCTATTGTTGGCGAATGTTTTCTGCTGTTCAAATGTTCCCATTAGGACTATAAAAGATTGTCATCACCACTGTCACTTTATCAACAAAAACAGCTGACTGGAATCGGAGATATAATGTATGGAGGCCCTGAGACAAGAGAGAGACGCTCAGGAGCAACAGCAAGAGGAGAGAGAGAAGAAAGAAGCATAACAAAAAGAGGTCGGGCAGAGACTAACCAAACATTTCCAACACTAACATTACAAATCAAGGCCATGGAGTCGGGTGGGAGAACTGAACAGCTCTTTGGAAATATAAGTGTGTCCATAAGCTGAGTGTCTGGGGAAGAAGTGAGTCACTTCAGAGAAGAGCAACCCACAACATGGATGTTTTAGAGAGCAGTTCAAAAGGAAAGTCAGAAACTTATGAACGAATTTGCTGGTGGTGACTTGTTATAGTCGACGATTGATGGTGGTTTCAAACTAAAAATTGAGGTCAAGAGACAAAGTGGTGTCTCTGTGTGGCAAAGTGGCATCACAGGTCTGAGTGTTTGAGAGTCCAAAACTTTGTGGAGGGACGATGGCATTTCAACTTAGTTTTTTTTGGTGTTGTTTTTTTTTTTTTTTTTTTTTAGAAAAGATTATTTTCTTCTTTTTCTGGCAGGGCTTGTGCAATGACATGGGAAGAGGATATGGGGAAGAGGATGAAGGGTGAGAGACAGACAGAAACAAACAGAGAGAGAGAGAGAGAAAGAGAGAGAGAGAGCAAGAGGGTTGGTCTATGCCTCTCTGCTCCAGCTAGTCATCTATCTTTGGCTTTGCTCACGCCCCAGCTGCTGCTGGTTCAAAGTACGGTCACTGGCAGGGAACCAGCCACAGGGCTGCGAAAAACACCCACACAGCCACTTCACATACAGAGAGAAGCAAAAAAGAAACAGAATGTCTTTGGAACAAACGAAAGTCTCAGACTGAAGCCCAGTGTCACGTAACTTCTGCAACAGAAATGTCAAACAAATGAAAAAAAAAAAAAAAAAGTCTTTAATGTTTCTAATAGTGGAGATTGCCTGAGGTTAATATTTAATCTGCCAGTTAAATTCCAGACTGGTGAAAATCAGCCATGCTGGATAAAAATGTTTATACTAAATAATCTGCAGAAACTCTATGAACTATGACTGCAGTTATAAGTTTTCTTTTTTTTTACCTTTATGGAAACTCAAAGTTCAGTGGCACTGAAAAAACATGTCCTCTATCATAATTCAAAATTACAAGAAAAACAAATGAATACAAGCAAAAAAAAAGCAGAATATAGGATTAAAGTACACACAGACACAGACACAGTGTGTGTTAAAATGAGGTTAATCAGAGTGGGAAGCTTTAAGTTATATAGCCCTCAGCGGCCACGCTTAAGTAAATATATTTAACTTAATTCAGTTTGGTGAAGCTGCAGCATAGCTCACTTTGAATGGTCCATCTTATCCCCAAACTATCTGAAAAATGTAATATATTTAAGACTGTAATATATTTAAGACATTTAAGTTCTGCTATAAATAGATGTAAAGTGCACCTTTTTGACAGTTTTAAACGCCTGTTTTATGTTTTGTAGTCATACATGCGTTGAATGCATAAAATGAAGTGACTTTAAATTGTCTGTTGGATCATCTCCTGCTCTTCTCATCCTGTGCCAAACTATCTGGGCCAAGGTCTGGATGTCAGCATTAAGAAAATGTGCCGCGGTGCTGGATGTGTGAAGGTGAGTGTGTGAATGAATGTGTGCATTGAGAGAAGTACGTGTGTGTCGTATTCATATTATTGCACACACAGCGTACGTGTGCCAAAGTCCTTGAGGTGTCAGGTGTGTCTGTGTGTGTGTGGGAGTCTGTGTTTGAAAATGGGCATGTTTGTGTGTGTGTGTGTGCATGCATGTCCTTCCATCGTGCATGTGTCGCTATCTCATTGGCACTGAAGATGAACAGAAAGTCTTGGTCACCATCCAACTTGAACCTTGTACCCTCGACTAACAAATCAGACGGTGAGTTCATGAGTTCAGCACTGTCTCTCTCTCTCTCTCTCTCTCTCTCTCTCTCACACACACACACACACACACACGCACACAAACAGCACAAGCTCAAGCACACATACACAAATCGGATGATTTCCTTGTAAGGACTGACTTGGTCTTAGTGTATGAATGTGACGTGCCATGTCGCAACAACTATTGTTTGAACTCGTCTGACATGTCTAGGTCACAGTCGATACAGTTTGCTGTTGTTCTTCGTCTTTGGCACCGTCTGACTGCTTGAGGTGCTGAGGTGCCCTGAGATGCGATGGTGTGGGTTGGACGCCAACTTTTCGAGGTGCAGCAATCAGCAGATCAAGACTAATGAGAGCAAATTCAGCCAAACGGAAAAAAAAAAAAAAAAAAAAAGATGTGGAGCTCTGGGTGAGGCTTATTTCCTGCAGCAACCACTCCTGGTGTGATTAATAGCTGACTTCCAGGGAAACAAGGCTCTGCCTGTTAATTATATCAAACCAAAATAGGGTGGTGGATCTGCTGTTTTTCCTCATGTGCTCTTCTGTTTAGGCTTTGCTCAAGAAGGGGGTTTGATGAATTTCAAGCTGACAGGAACAGAATGTTTAAAAGAAAGCGGAACACAATAATTTACACAATTAAGTACACCAAACATGTCTTTGTTGGTTAATTCTGACATATTATGAGTAATTATACATTTAGTTATGAGCTATTCATTCTGCCATTCTGTATTCATTCTAGGTCATCCACGCAATGGAGTTGCAATGGAGTTTTAATGACTGTCCTACAAATAAATGCACGTAAAATACCAATGCAATAAGTCAAATTTTCTACATTGATTTCTTTGATCAACTTTCATCTACTCAGACAACAAATCACAACAACGCACAAAGACGATTCACATTTTCCACCGTTGTGTCATTCAATCTGAGCTTGTTACATGAGATCTTTGATGTACTTGTGTTAAAGTTTTGAATCACACACCCCCACAGTACACTTAACTCAACAAAAAAAAAAAAAAGAAATGGTTTCAAGGCATTACGCAATATGAAGTGCTAAATGACGTCAAAAATACAAGTTATTACTCTAAATGAGACGTGTTTGATTTTCTAAAAAATGTTCCTCCTGGGGGCATCAGCGTCGTGTGATAGGACGCCAAGTCCGCTTTTTAATTAAGTATGAGATCACCTCCCCTCTGACAGTGATTTCAATAGTGTAGCATGAGAAGGTAGCAGTCACTTGGTTAGAGTTTCAGAATCTCTTCCTCTTTCTGTGTCTGGACCTCACACTATAAATATGAATCTGTTCATTTGGGGAACAACAACAAGACATTTATGGAAAAAAATAGCTCATTTTATCCAGTGTTCACAACACTGATATACAATATGTTATACTGATGTATAAATTCTTCACACATATTTTGGATTTGTTGGATGCAACACTAAAATAACTGGATATGCATTTGTATTATTTTATACAAATAACAAAAAAAAAAGTGCAGTATTCCATGGATTTTGAAGGGTTATAACAAATATTATAATATATTCTAAATGAAATCTAGAATTTCTATCTGAACAGAGCCCTGCACAGAATAATGAAATGTTCTTTCTAACAGGAAGCTGTAAGCGAACCCAGCCCTCTCACTTCCTGAAACAGGTCAGATTTAATGATAGTGTCAGAAATATCAGACAGCTACTAAACAAATACTGGATTACTTAGAGACACAAATAGTCACACTATACAATTTTGCTTAAGTTGCATGACTTGGTAATCTTCCTTATCTAGAACTAATAGAACAGGCTTAAAATCATGCACTGTCAGCAGTTAAACTCAGTGATAAGGTGCAACAGCAGCAGAACGAGCACATACACTATCTACGTCACTATATTTCTTTATCAACAATAACACAAGGCAGAAGAATCAAGAATGTTGAGGATGTAAAACAAATAAAAAGAAGGAATACACTGTCTAAAGTCATCAAACATCACAGATCAGTGTTTATTCCACGAATGTAAAAGAGAATATATTAAAGTTATGTTATGGACCGACATCAAACATAAGCAGCTCCACATATGTCACAGTGTTGAACATTTCCTACTGAACCAAAATGTCATAAAAAGCAAACATATGCAATTTAGATACGAGATATAAATCTTCCATATTTTTGTGCTGCATAGTCAGTGTTACGGAACAAAGCAGACATCACCAGAAAATGCAACAGCAGTTTCTAACTGTGTATGACGCATTGCATTTCCCAGCCAGGCCCTGAGGAGCTGAGCAGGTACAGTAAGCCATATTCCCGCTAATGAGATTAGTAGCACCATGCTGCTGCATGCATGTTTGTGTAGTTGTGTGTGTGTGTGTACTCTGTTAGGGTGTATCAGTGCTTGGTGCTGTGTGCACAGTGTGTCTACAACTCAGGGAGGATTTGTTCCAAGTGTTGGGCCCAGGCCCTTTTCCTGCTGACGCTGGTGCATTGGCACAGTCGACATCTGACTTCCTGTCCTGAGGGATGGGTGATCGGATACCCGGCACAGGACGGTTACACCTCGGTCCACAGGTTTACTGGACGGGACAGTTTGATGGGAGTCAGAATATGGAAATTTTCAGGCACCTTCTGTCACCTCACTGTGAGGTGCTCACTCAGGATGGAGGCATGAGATGGGCTGGGGTTGTAATATACTATAAAAGTGATGATGCACGATGAAGTGACATAACGGAAAAGGTGGAGTTGAGGAACCTTTTCCTCCAATGGTCCTATTATTATCTGTACAGGAACTCACATATTATTGTAATCGTACCACTAAAGCAAAAAGCTTTCCAAGTCTATTTGTCGTCAATGGGGATTGTTGCTATGGTTAACTGTGGTTTAATACACCTTAATGGTTCAATATTTTCAAGAATGTGAGTTGTTTACAATTGTAAGACACCCGACAGACAATCGCTTGCGTTTTTCCGAACAACACAATCACTTTTCGATGGACTGGTGCAGGTTGCTGTGCTGTATGTGGCACATGTGTGTACCCACTTGCCAGGTCCTGAACCACACGTGTCTCAGAGGAGAAGGACATTCCTGAATGACACGTCAACTGTACCAGGACATTCAAGCTCTGCCTAAACAGACAGCATCCCGCCTCTAAACCCTTATTAACTCCAACCGGAGCACAGATTAAGCCTTGGGATCCAGACAGCTAACAACCCTGTATGTGTCTGGTACAAGCTGCTCACCCATTCACAATGCTTTATGACTGGCTACAACTCAGGGACTCCTTCCACCACCTCCCGCAGAGGGACATTTGCAAAACAAGTACTTAGTTGAAGGGGACAGATGTAGAAAGAGAGAGAGAGAGAGAGAGAGAGATATGTGAGTCAGGTATTAATTATTGTGTATTGCAATTTCAGAGATCAGTAGTAGATTGGGAAAAAAGAAGGGATTTTAGTTAGTTTGTTAGTTAGATGTTGACTCAAATGATGTTTCAGAGCTGATTATGCAGCATAGACTGTGCACCTACAATGATTAACTTAGCTAAAGGTTAAGTATGGCTCTTGAAGACACTAGATGCCCTTTGGCCCAGTGCATCTAGTCAGAAGTCTGGGATGTGTTACTACATTGTATTACTACTGGGATGTATCACCCAAAAAAAAAAAAAAAAAAAAAAAAAAAAAAAACATACACAAATAAGGAGTGATTGGCCAGAGGCACTGTGTCTCGGGCCAGTCCACATTGAACAGGTTCCTGTTGAGTCAGAGGTCTTGCGTTTCCTCTGAATGTAAGAACAAGACATTTCACACGTGTCAAAACAGAACCTGAAACAGTAATTTTGTCTGTGAATTCACACATACACTCTGGTGGTGTAAATGATATGGAAGAATAACAAAGACAAACTAATAAAAAAGTCAATTGTAAAACATTTTTCTTTGTCTGCTGTGTTATTATGATTTTATCTATACTAATGGGTCTGTTTCTGTCAACACAAGATATATGATGCAAGTTGCAGTGTCACTTTCATCTTGGAAACTATTTTGAAACATATTTCAGGGTGTGGGAATATATGGTTCCCAGAATACCTTGCATAACTGCGTGCTGAGATAGCTGTCAGTAGTTGCAAGTAGAATGTATATATCTTTTCAGCTTAATCTGCAGTTAAATAGATAAAAACAAAAAATGGATACACACATGCTGCACCTTTTATTGCAAATGATTTTAATCTGAGGACTCTGGTGCAGCTCTCGAACAAGTAGGTCAGACTCACTCGTGGGTCCCTCTCAATGCCAGACATGGCCTACTATTGATATTTCACATGTTAATGGGAAGCACAGCAGAGCGAATTAGGCAAACACAGTGAAGTCAGTGTTCGAGAGAAAACCACTTTGTCACTCACTCTATGATATCTAGAGCACAAACTTTGACCCTCAGAAGATCAGCGTCATAGTAACAGAGACATACACTGTATATCTGACCTATAGTCTTATGTCATCACGGATGAGGCCATAAACCAATAGTTGACCTTATTCCCCTGCCAATCAACAGCCCTGAGAATCAGTGTACTCATTAATCTGACAGACTGAGAGCTAACATGTGAGACACACACACAGCTTTGTTTAAATACTGAGTTTATTTTGCAAAGAAACCTTTAAGGCCCACAAGGAATAAACTCAGTGTTTTCATGCCACATTGTTTGCATTTGCTTTAGGTTTTGTGTTCGTCTTACTGTTTGTCTTACAAGCAGTTCACACAGAACACGGATGCATATGTAAAACTATAGTAAACATAAAAAAAAATAAAAACTCTACCGCGCGTACACTTATCTCGTTTTATGGGAGTTGTAGTGTATAATGTATGTAAAAGTTTAGCACATAATTACACGTGTGTACACGGAGCCCAAACACCTCAAAGAAAACAGTTTTGTGACCCAATCAGCAGGCCTGTCTCACAAACAGCAGGTAGATTAGAGACCAATGTTTGCCCCCGTGTGAGATGATGTGACCTTGCTGCCAGTTTGCTGAAGTTACATAACGTCCCTGTGCAGGTGAAAAAACAAATGACCAATTAATCACTTCTCCCTGGAGAGAGAGAGAGAGAGAGAGAGAGAGAGAGAGAGAGAGAGAGAGAGCGCAGCAGCCGTCCCGCCGCTGCTACAACAACTCTCAAACCAGTACAGACCAGCGCAGCCGGAGCAGGTGGGAACACGGTCTGTTTGTGTGTGACGTGTGAAAGCTGCAGATTCCTTGTGAATTTGGGTGTGAACGTTCCCAAACTTACACTTGGGCACAATGACGACAAAAAGTTCAAATAATATGAGTTTTTTTCGAAAGTTAAAAGCTATAAAATTGTTAAATGAAAGATTGAATTCACCATGAAATGCAGAAAAAAAAAAGACTCAATCTCAATTACCTCCCATAATCACACATGTCACGCAATCTATTTTCAAGTCAAGACTGCAAACCTCAAATAACAGCTCTTAAATGTTGCTATTTGTGGCCTTGTGTGTGTGTGTGCGCACGCACACGTATGGCTCATTGTGCTGCATGTGCATATGTGAACTCGTGTGGGCGCGTTTTTCGTGCCGTGTTCCTCATCTGCCATCTCAGCTGAGTCACAGCGTGACCCGAGCAGAATGGGGCCCAGCTTAGGCAGAGGTAATCCTGGAGGCGATGACATTTCAGTCTGGCTTTACAGGTATGACAACAAAACAGCTGAGATGAGGTTATACAAAATAACATGGCGTACATACTTATATGAATGGCTTTGCTGTCTATAAGTGTGTGAGTGTGCTTGTCTGGCTGAAGGTGTTGTCACCTCGAGCAAAATTCTCAAATCACTTATTCTGCTGTGACATAATGCAGCAGTTCACTGTAACAAAACAATTCATTATGTGGTTATCTGCCCTTTGTGGAGAATGTGCATGCACAGTTTTGGGGATTGTGGTCACCTCTGACATGAACGACACAAAAAATAACAGGAAACTGTAAGTATTGCTTGTTAAGTTTCAGCCTCTTATATGTTATGTAACAAAATCATTTAAACATATTATCTCAGTCGGGCTTCAATCACAAAGGTTAAGATATCACCACAGTTCACGAAGCACAATGAAAGAGCTGCCTAACTGCTCATAATCCTTTATATTATAATCAAACCTTTTCATGGTTGGTCTGTGCTGTTTTATAGTACACAATTACACAAAAACATGAAGTGTGTTTTTTTTGAACTGGATGCCAACTGCCTTGCTGCCTGACAAATTACATCCTTTCCACCTCCCTGATGGTTGTTCTAGCACAAAGGCAGCAGTTAGACAAAGTTATACAACAGCAGAAAAAAAAACAAGGTTTCTTTATGCAGGGGTCTAAATTAAGCTCTGGAGGATTCGGCTCTGTGAGGTGATAGTAAACGAGAGAAATCTCATACTCCCTGCAATCTGCAGAGAGAAGAAAAATCAAAGATGGGTAGTTTTGTTCCATTCAAGTTTGCTTTGGGGCTCGTGTCTTTGATTGGACTCGAGAGGTTAGAGTTTGTTTTCAACTGTAATTTTCAAGGCGTCACACAGTGCTGTGTCAGACATATAGTATAATATATGCAAGCCCACAGAGGCAAACAAATATATTCACATAATCATAGGTGCAGAAGTAGAAGTTTACACCCACACATATACACCAATATAAATATATACTGTATATATACATGCAGTAAAGTATCAGGTAGCATCTCATGTAGCTGCCTCCTCTTAAAACAAAACAAAAAAGCACAATTTGACTTTCAACATTTCTTTTTCACTATAAGATGTACACAACATGATATACTGTTTTCAATACATGTGAATACACATACACTTCTTCCACTCTAACCCATTTAACAGTTGAATCTATGATTGTAAAAGTAGTGACATAAAACAAACATGATTAACTCCCTCTAGATTTGTTAAAACTACAACATACAACAAACTGCTTATTTAGCAAGATCCTATGCGATACCGCGATCGCTCATACACTCAACCTGTTGCTCAGCTGCAGCACAGACGCGCTGCGAGCACAAGAATAACTCCTCCGGCTTTTATACCTCGGCGAAATGCAGAAGTGAAGCACGTGACGATGAGGTGACATCTTCAATTGGTTTCTCATCATGCCTTGGTGGCGTGATGTACAACATTGAGACACTGAGGTAACTTTTCTGCGACCGCAAACTTCCTCTATCAGTGACAGCAATCAAGCACATTGGCATAAAAATGACCCTGGGCAAGGGGCCCAACCCTAGGGTGGTTCTGCTTCCTGTGATGAAAATACCCCCAAGTGAAAGTTCACACATCTGTCAGGAGTTGTGGGAAAGGCACCTTTTGAGCCGTGTGATGAAACACATCGAAAATGATTGCATGGAAAAAACTATTGAGCAATTGCTAAAGGATAGCAGAAACTAAACTTCTGCAATGAATGGTGGGAACAAGTTTTAGGATATAACTGTCATACGTACACACACAACAGGCAAATTACACTTTTACACTGAAGACGGGGACAAAACAACAACTAAACTCACACAATTAAACATTTTGTGGCCGATTTAGACACTTGTGTGTGTTTTTACTGCTTGTATGCTGCTGAGTTGTTGTTGTTGTTGTTGTTGTTGTTGTTGTTGCTGTTGTATGCAGCCAAAGAGACACATTGAGCCACAGAACCGGAGATTGAAATGAACAGATAACAAGACAAGATAATCAAGTAGGTGTGGTGCCATATGTGTACATGCTGAATGGTAAATCAGCTCCTATACGTATGTGAAATAACCTTTTTTTCATTACTACACATGAAAACATCTCTGTGAACAGGTTTGTAATCTTGGCTGCTCAAACAAGAACCCCCCACCTCCCCCCAAAACAAAAGAAAAAAAACAAAAAAAAAAAAATCTCAGAAGCATAAATTACACACACTTCCAGTTTACTGGAAATGTCATGTTAGCTAATGTGGAACTAATCACATGGCATCCCAAACAGACTACACTAAAGTGAAACTGAATCCATGGGGTTTTCCAGTAGCAATTTATTTAACACACCTTTAAGGGCTTCACTTGTTTCAGGGAAAAGGTGTAGCCTCATGGTTTTCTGTTCAGATTAAACTAAACAGGTTTCCTTTGAGCAGTCTGGCTCAAAGTCCAAACTGAGGTTTATTTCCCTGCCAAGGAGAGGAGTCTTCTATGGGAACACTAAAAGCCAAACAAATTAAAAGAGATTGGGTGAGATTACCATCCCAAAAAAAAGCAGCTTTATATGGCAGCTGTAAAATCATGGCCAAGCGCTGCTTGTTTGTGTGTGAGTTAAAGAGCTGCTGGCAGTTGGCAGTAAGTTGTTGTGAAGATACAGGCCAAGTTGCTACATGAGCTGTATCATTATTGATCAGTCTAGAAGCGGGAAGAGTGTGAAAAAAACAAAAAACGAAAACAAAAAAAAAAACCCAATACACAAGCGCTGACAAAATGCAAGCACATATGTTAAGCTTCAAGCGTGTTTGTTCTCCCTCTGTAGCCGATAAATCTGTTTACTTGTGGTGTCCCTCTCCAGAAAACCCACAGCACTGTCGAACACAGAACGAACAGCGAGAGTCCAAGGGTCAGTTTGATCTTGATCCTGAGAGGACTGTCAGGGACAAAAAACAGATGCAGAAATCTGGCTCGCACAACATTTGAAGGATATGGAAGGAAGGCTGTGGTAATCGCATGCTGGCTTGAGGCAGCTTGGCTTCTACTACCGTAGACACAATTTACTAAAATGTCACAGCTTTCTGACACCAAAGTCATGTCATGAAAAGGCCCGCAGTTGTTTTTCCAACCTTTGCACATCCAGGAAAAACTCAAGTTCAGGATTCATGCTTCTGCCAGCAACACCTGGCTTCATATTCACTCAGTTCCACTCATTCACACTTGTACCATTTATGACCAGTTTTCTGCTCTGGCCACAGGTACAACACATTTGTCACTGGCACTGGTGGGAAGTTCTTTTTCTATGTTTTTTCTTTTGCCCACATGAAATCCAGCTGTACCACATGCAGGGATATACTGCGTGTGAAAGGACATATTTCTGCTTTAATATGCTTATAAGAACATTGTATAAGCCAGAGACTGATGTAAGCCCCCCCACATGATAAAACGAGTCCAACTCTGAGGCTCTGATGCAACATTACTACAAAGACACAGGTAGCACAGGTAGTATTAGTGAGCCCTCTAGAGGCCTGAGGCCCCTGCTCACGCCATCGACTGTAAGTATTCACACCTTCAAGCTGCCCACTGAGCAGCTCCACTGGGACGGTTATGAGTTTATTGTGTTTATACAAGGCCCCCACATTTCAAACATTTATCATTCAATCTTTAGTGCAAAGCACCACTGGTTTCCCTTTTAAACAGCTGCTGCAGTTGACTGCATTCATCTAACGTCCCAAATGTAAAACAGTCCCTGACAAAGTGCACAGAACCAGCAAAATATCAAACCTTTATGACCTGAATTGGAGATCCACTGCCTACCAGTGCACCAGTCTAGACAGCTCGATGGTAAATAATCATTATAGTCATGTAATGGATATTTAGTTGTTCTCTCCTACAGAGCAATGGTTGAGGAATCTTGTACCGGTGAGCCCCCTAGAGGCAAATATTTGAACTACACCCTGACTTAAACTCCCAGGGTGGATCTGTTACCTGAGGACAGACTCAACATGCCTTACATGTCAAAAGTGACACACTGAACAAGAGGCCAGACACATTAAATGCATTCTTCTCTGAATGACAATCTAAGTGCATGTGTGTGTCGAAGAACTTGCCTGACCTTATAATACAGCTGTCATTTCGTATATTACATATCATTTTCATTTACATATTATTATTATTATCATCACATTTTCATTCTACAAAATAAAAGGAGCAACTTGTCTTCACCCTGTAATGCGTTCCTGACTTGCATTATTTTCTGGCTTTATGAAGTTCTTTGTGAAGTGCAGTTTCCCTGCAGCAAAAAAAAAGTTCTTTTTTAGCTTCGAATTGAATTTAAACTTTGACTCTCAACTATATATAAAAGTAGATAAGGACAAAAATAACGACTATTAAGCACTTTTCTTACAGAGCCAGGTGTACTGCAACACACACTTCTTTCTCTTTGTGTTTGTAAAATAGACACCACAGCTGTATGAGAATTAAACTAGACTCCGAGCTAAGAGATATTATTCCACAGTTTTCAGAAATTACATGCACCTTCTGTTTTTCTTTCTCTTTCTTCCTTTTTTTTTTGCTTATGCCTATTAAAAGTGCTGAATAGAAAAAAAAACACAGCATGACCTCGCCTGTCCCTTGCACAGTGTGTCTCCCTTTCGAGGTTGGCACAACGCCCAGACGGCTGCTCCTTGCGTGCCACCAGTGTTTGGGTAGATTTGCATCTGGGCTCAAGAGAAAACTAGGATGATTCACAACTCATTTTCTATGTTTGTGTGTGTGTGAGTGTGTGTGTTTAGCTGAGTGTGCTGTCTCACCGAAGTCTGTCTTCTCTCTGTGCCTAACTCTTCCTTCTCAGTGGAAATATTTCTGTATCATTCAAAAATAATAAACAATAAAATAAGGGGAAAAGGATCATTACCAAAAACTGATTATAGTATCTGAAACACAGATGTGTGGAGACACAGAGCAGAGAAAAAAAAATGTGTACACAAGAAAAGTGTATGATGTCAATTGGGTGGATATTTGGCATACAAGAACAAAAAAAAAAAAGAATGTAAACACCTAAACACTTTATAAAAAAAAAATGGTGGAAACGAGCTGGGATTTTGCTGCACAGGAGGTGTGGTCTTCAGACTGATTCTATGTACATTTTAAAGTGAAAGCCCACCAGGGATTCTGTCCCAAACACCTGCAAAAATGTTCCCATTCATCATAGGGCAAATACATGTCAAGGCCTTTTATGTAAAATACAGTATATACAGTGCCAGTGGATGAATGAGGTTGGCGGCGGTAGGACACGTTAATGTCCCTAAAGGGTTTTTTTTTTTTTTTTTTTTTTTCTTTTAGTCACCATGACCCCATTTTAGTGAGCTCATTTCTAGTTTCACAGAACACATAATTACATGTCAAACTTTCCCAAATCCTAATGTGACACTGTAACAGCTGCTAAGTGCAATAAAATGTACAACGTGCAAGGCAAGTTATTCCCAACCCTTGTTATTGCAGTAATCATGATTCCTTCCCTCCTGGTAAAACTTGTTCCAAACACCATTTCGAGGAATGATGGATGTTCCATATAGAAAAAAAATCTCAATCTAATAATTATTATCATAATTACAGATATTTAATTTGGTTGGCTTAATTTCTTTGTTTTATCTCCTCATTAAATGCCAGAGCAACATGTAATAGAATTCCACTGAGGACACATTTTCTTCTTCTGTTTGTTATTTAATTATTTGCAGGTTTTTTTTTTTTTTTTTAGGCGGGGGGGACAACACTCAATAAATGACATATTGAAGTTGCGCCATCGTTCCCTCCCGTTTTTCCTCGTAACTTTATTTTCTAAGGTCACAACAGATTTGCTCTCAAGGCAAAAAAACATTAAAACAGAGTGTGGCCCATCCTGGGAAAACTCTGTCAACTCTAATAAAACCATCAGTCTACAGTCTCTTCTAACTTGAATGTCTTCGATAGATGCAATAATTTATTCAGAGCAAGCGAGGACACACACTACTTGGTCCTGACGGCTATGAAAGATGATTCTGTGCTGTTGTTAAATAACACTGCATCCTGAGGGAAGCAGAGTGCTGAAGCATCAGTCCTTAGAACTTAAAAGGATTTCATTGGGATTATGAGAATATAACTTTCCCCTAAATGCTCTGGTGGATGATGAGGAGTCACCAAACTCATGCATATATCACTTAGTATTCAGATGCATTGCATTATATATTGTCATATTATGTGCCACAACTAGTTCAGGTCCTTTTTCCTCACAAGTTTTTTGGATAAAAATCTGAAAAGTATTCAAAAAGTTCAGTCGCCTTGACACATCACAGACCTGCTCTTGTATTTCCGTGCAGCCAACAATGCTCCAGTTCATTTTTGTTGGATCCAATCAGATCCTACATGCACATTATTACAGGAAAAAAACACATGCTCCATTTTACTGCCCATTGTCCTGCAGCTATATTTTATTGTTCTGTCTGATTTTTGGAAGTAGGCTGGTTTTCTTTGTGTGAGCTGTCAGAAGGAAGTATGCAGTAAAAGTCTTTGGTCCAGATTTTCACGTCCACCTCCTCAAGTTGTCAACCCCCGCTTGAATTTTGCTATTAAACCCGACAATTCAAGCTGACAATCAAAAAATACGATTAACAGCAGCCTTTGGTTTTCAATAGACTAAGGTTTGTTTGAGTCTTGTTTTCCATGTTTTCAACCTTCAGTGAGATGATAATGGTGCCATTCTTTCTTTACAACTGCAGTTATAATAGTTTAAGTATTGATGCAAACCTTTCGTGAGGAAACAGCCTTGGTCAACCAAACAAGCAGAGCAAACACATAAACAACTGCTTTCATATACAGGCTACTATATTCTTGACCCCTCGCCTCACTCGGTGATGACTACAGGATGTTTTGTACAGTCTTTCCATTGTGTAACAAGGTTGTAAGTTTTGTATTCAGTACAAAATTCTCTGCTTCCTTAGAATGTGAATTTCATGTATTTTTTCAAACGTGTGATCATCCACTACTTCCCTCTCAAAAGTTACAAAATTTTCCGTTCGCGATGCGCATTACATTTAAATGCTTCACGTTTGGAATCTTAACTCATTGCGCAGTTCAGACTTCAGGTTTGGTTTCATGTGATGTTAAAATCTCTGAATTGAATAGAATATAAAGTCTGGGGTGTTCTGAAATATTTTCAGTGGGGGTATCATGAATTGTTGTAGAAAATCTTTTTGGGACCACTAGAATTAACTTTAGAAAATATGAGACATTTTTCATTGAAAAAAATGTCTCAGCTTATATTCCTTTTACTGTCAACAAATGAACGACATCCTTTTGTTAATGATGTCTTTCGCTACGTGAAGGCTGGTCTGTGTTTCTCTGTGAGTGTGATGTGATGTGTGTCTGAGCATGTAGGTGGTTTTCAGCCACTTCCTTTTTGTAAAAATCAACCAAGGACATCATGTTCTGAATACGAGTGCTTTCACTTTGCAGAGCAGCCACAGAAAGAGTTGATGACGAACGTACAACCGACATGTTTTCAGTGAGTGAGACTAAGGCACGCGTGTTCACTGACGAGCCTCAAGGTGATCTAAGACAACAGAACAGTGACCTCCCTTTAAAACTGCTTGCAGTGTTTTTGATTTTTTTTACGTCTGGGATCGTCTGAGATGTGCGCAGAAAAAAAAAAAACAAAACATCACAGAAACGTACACATGCACTTGCACACGCCGCACGGCTTCTGACAAAATAAATAAATAAATACAACCCCCACACACACACACACACAACTTCCCTCTCTGAACATGATTTATCAGTTAGAATTGTTAACAGACTAGTTAATTTCACAACATTTCATCTTATAATTCATTTCCGTGTATGGTTCTAATCTGCGTTGCAACCACAAGGGTGGTAAGCTCAACGTGCCACTTCCTAACATTTTGTGGAAGATTAGTGATGCAGCGAACAAAAGCTGCTGTTTTGGCTGACTGGCAAGGCCTTTCATGGGTTTAGTGGTGGCTGTTCTGTACATTTTGTTCAGCTGTGGGTTATGTCTGCTGACAGCTTTGTCTACCTCATGGGTAAGTATCACGGAGCCACTCATGGTGCTGCACTGACATACCTCCAGAGATTTTTCTCAACCTAAATGTCTTCCCTAGAGAGGATTTTTTATTTTTTTTATTTTTTGCTGAAGAAGGCCTTGTCCTCATGATCATTTCTCTCTTGTGGAATTAAACATGACCAACAATTGCTTGATCCTGGAAACGTTACAATGGACAATGGCAACTTTTATAGGTTTGTGTTATCACTTACATCAAAGACTCCGTCTCCCTTTGATGAAAAGCTTGTCGGGTTAAGAGATTTTTGCTTCAGCACCAGTTCGCCACAATTAAGCACATGTATCATTCTGACAGAAAGAATAGACAAGAAAAGATTAGAAAATAAAAAAATGATAGGTATATTTAACCAGTTGCAGAATATGGTGCTAGGTACAAAGGTCGCTTATCTTCCTGTGAATTTTTCAGACTCTGTTTCCTTCATAGTTGTAAGACAATCAAAAACAAAAACACGCAATCACAGCTCTGAATGTTTTGATTTGCAGAATGGGCTCATACGTCACTGATTCGAAGTAGGTGAACTCAGTGATGGTTCAGTTGCATGTACATGTCAACAGGGAACATCTAGTTAAAGATGTAAACTCACGTACACACCACACCGGTCCCTCGCCACGTAGACACCCGCATGATCCCACTCGTGTACTTGCTGTGAGATTGGCAATACTGATAAAAACACCCAAGCGTAGGTGCACGCGCATGCACACTCACGCACGTAACTTTTACATAACACACTCCTCATGCTGGTGAACCAAAGTTTTACATCTCTTGCTTTGCACTGAACTGAACAGAGTCAAAACTGTGAGTGTATCTGGTTCCCAATCCCATGGCGAAACACACATGTGCTTCCATAACAAATGTGTCCATAACAAACAGTTCTGAGTGTGAATGTATGCGCATGTGTGTGCATGTGTGTGCGTGCATGTCTCTCCAAATAACAGTGTTTTCTTTGAGAACCTCATGGAGTGCACAAGCACAAATAAGTCATGAGTGTTGTGAGTTTGTTTCCCTCCACACACACACATCCTCACCCATACACAAACATATATAGACTGCAGACAGAGATGTAGGCTGGTTTGCCTGAACTGGCACAGGTCAGTGGAAAATTGAAAGCCTCAGAATCCTTAAAGTATTTAAAATTAAATGGAATCTTGCTCAAATGCAGCGATGGCCTTGACACGAACACTTTGATTTCAATAATACAAATTAACAAACCATCAGCTCACCACAAAGCTTTGCTTTGCTTGCATGATCTAGCTTTTTTTTTCTACTCTCAAGTTCTTTAAATGTTTTAATTCCTTAGTAATAGTGGACAGCGATCCTCTGTTTACATGAAAGAGGACATTCCTCTCATGTGCTTGGCACTGCGGATTTGAAAAGTGTTCTCTCTTCTCTCTCTCTCTTTGTTGGCCTTTAAGCTACTTAAAATGGTTGACCTCATGTGAGAAAATGAGGAAGGATGGATGAGACAAGAACAAAATGTCCTAGACGCTCACAGCTGAAACTAGGTCAGGACGTTTGGAGGTAAAGCATGTGCTTCCTCCTACTGGTCGTTACATGTAGTGTAGGAGGCAGTTAATGGGCTGGAAATGGTTCCACAACATAGTTTAACCGATTAAGCATGTTGTGGTGCCATTTTCACCGTCTGTGAAGATGCTTATTTACCACTGGTAAGAGTGGAAAGTCAACTTGAGCTTATATCAAACACGCCCTGATACACCATTGTTCTTTACATAGGAAGACAATTTCATTTTGTTTAACTTCAAGCAAGTAATTGGGGTTAAGGCGGAGAAAAATAAATAGAATCTAAAGTTCATAGGCTCAGACATTTTAAGTGCAACTATTAAGCATTTTCATAGTCTTTCCCTTTATGGGAAAAAACAAAACAAACAAAAATAAGAAAAGAAAAACTGTGCTGTTATATAATATTTTACTGAATTTTTATGTATGAGCTCATAAAATATGGCATATGTAGCATTTTGTGGGGAATATTACTTCTGCAGAGGAATCTGAATTAAATACTAAAGTAAATAAATAAAATGCACTGTTGGGAGAATAGAAGCAAACCTCCATAAACATCTTAGCTGTCGAGGGTTTTCTGTTGTGCACTAACACCGCTACAGTCTGCAAGTAAATCACTGCATGTGCTGTGCAATGTGCTAATAGTTAAATCTGTGGATGTGAGAGTGGTGGTGATACATGAAGCAATGTTGAGAAAAAGAAATTTAATATTTTAGATAAATTCACCAGAGCACACTTTTTGATTTGCATTGTTTACTGACTTTTTTTTTTTTTTTTTTTAATGTAAGTATGTGTGTAGTTTTCACTTTTGATTTATGTACATGTTAAGTGTTTTCAGTGTAAGAGCTTTCAGGATCATTTACAGTATACATGCTGAATGACATAAAAATCATTTGTTGCATTTAGTGTAAATGCATTATTTAGTATTTATTGATTTTTGCTGCTAAACCCAGGTAGTACTCTTTTATCTTCAGCTGTCTGAATAGTTTAAGGACACTGAGTATCAGCCGCCTGTGTCAGCAGCGGCCCAAAGATGTGGACATCCTGATATTTGTATCGTAACGAATTCACCTTCACTTGGTGCACCTGCTGCTTTAGTCCATCCATATCAGGGTTTGACAAGCTCTTAGATACCCCTTTAGACACTTTTACTGTAGCTTGCCTAAGCCATAGTGTTTTGCTATTGACTGGTTAAGGCTGAGGCTGGAGTCCCTGGAGAGCTGCACTGCTTGAGCTGCAGTATCTGACATGTCTTGTACCAACCATTATACCATATTTAAGCTCCCTTAGATCACTTCGCTTGACCATTCTAATCTAAAGCTGTGGAGCCTGAAGCCTCTGGTCTCTGTTGGTATGTATGTGGCTGACACTGTGCAGGGGATTTTTTTTCCCTACTACCAGCAACACCGTAACACATCATTGTTTTGTTTTCCGGCAGTTGGCACGTCAGCATTCATAAAAAAATATATCTATCAAGGCACTTAAACCTCAACATGCATCATCTTTAGCAGCAGCAAGTGCTGGATTTAGTATTTTACCACGGTGTGTGAGGATAAAGCAGCGACAGGAAATTTAACAAGCAGCGACTGTGAAATCTTACATGATACATGTATTGTAAGTATAAAATTCATCATGTGTACTGCGACGTGAAAATAAAGCTTTTTTTTTTTTACCTGACTCCAATTCACAGCAGTGTAAACAGCGCAGAACATGTCGTTATCTTCCTTCCACTAGATGTGTTTGGAAACCATGTCCTTCAGTGTGGGAAGGCCAGTGTGTAATTGTGTGTGTGTGTATGGGTGTGTTTGTGTTTATGTGTGTGGGTATATACCTTACTTATCGTACTATCTTACTGATAACAACACTTTTATCTCCGAACACATCCTCAATCAGAAAAGCTCCGGACACAGTGTACTCTTGTTCAAGTGAAGCATTTTTCGGGAGCTTTCCACTTGGATTCTGACATGAAATACAAACTGAAAATATAGTGAGCTTTATGAAAAGAGTGCATTTTTCATCCCGATGACACTGAAGAGGCAACAGCGTGTAGCTGCCCAGCCACATGAAGTGGAAGTCCACTTAAACTGTAGTTAAGGTCAAACAAAACCAGAGACAACACTTTACAGACATCAGTGGAAATCACGGAAAATTGAAATATTCACATTTAACCTCAGGGTTAATGTCGCATTTCAGTGTCTGGTTCTGTCATCATAGGGTGAAAAAATAGATTGACTTTACAAAAATGTCTGCTTCACTTTATCCACAATATTTTGCGAGCCCTAAAGTACTTTGGCTGTACATGTCTGATGGCAACCGCTATTCAAATAGCTGTAGTCTTTCTCTTGTGATCATGATCTTCCAGAACGAGGGGCTGTGGGAAGTTTTCATTAGGGGATGAGACAGCAGAAGGGGAATGCTGATAGTGTAAAGAATCTATTGCCGAGTCAAGGATGCACAGAAAAGCAGGATTAAACTGTTCCCAGCCTCTTCATCCAGACACTTTGTAGTGTTGGCCTGCATGCGAACCAGACGTAGAGTTGCTGAGAGGGGTTAACAAGGAGAGTAATTAAGGAATAAAACTATCTGCCAACACTTTCATTCTCTATTTCCCCCTCTGACTTCTTCTCCCTCTCTATCCCTCCACTGCTGCTGCTCCTCCATCAGCTCTGCTTCCACTCTCCCAGAGCTCTTGGCTGGCTCAGCGCTCCTCTCTAATCTGGCATGCCGTTCTCCTCCTAATTTGGGGACTCATTACAGGGGTGATTATCTCACTGTGCACTACATGAGTTTAGAAGGAAGATGGTGATGTTGTAGGTTCCTAAGCTATCTGGGTGTGCAGCTTATAGCTTGAAATATATTAGTGTGACTTCCTGCTTAGCACGGTATAGAGGTTAGTCATATGTTAGTCTCATATGAGTAACTAAGTCTAGCAGAGCTGCATCTATTAGTACGCAGGTCAGCTCAGTTATCCCCCATGCCAGTTAAATGTGACTTTAAAGGATTTGGTATATAAACAATAAGAAAAGGAGCATGGCTTAACTCATGATTCCTTATGATTGGTTTATGGAGTTTATATAGATTATACCCCTGTATGACCAAGGATGAAAGGCTATTATTGAATTTTCTTCACACTTCAGGGTTTGGATCATAACAAGCTATAGCTAATAATGAAATTACAGTGACAAAGTCAAAATGATTAATGACCGTAGAAGTAAATCTTTACTGTTATATGTCAGACTACACAGCTCAGATAGATTAGGTTAGAAGCGATTCTTCATCAGGTCGGAATCTTATTGAATCTACAAAATCTTTCTTAAATAAATCCTTGTCTTTTGATTAAATGCAATGAGAGAATACTGTAATCGTTTATTCATTTAAACAAACTTCAACATCCATGAGCATCAGCAGAGGAGAGTTAAAATCATTAATGTTGACAGTCGACGAAACACAATTTCCTATGGCGATCGATGAGTTGTGGGCAAACTCGCGCTCTCTTGACAAGATTGAGGATGTTCCTCTGTTAGTACTGGCATTAACTCCTTTTTAAAGCAAACAAGTCATGTGTAGGCTTTATTGCGGGCCGTGAATAGGAATGTGAGTGATTGCTATTGACCAGACTTACTACAGGTGGTCTCAACACTTTTTGCACAAACCACTGCAGGACTTGGCTCCAAACCCCATCTCCTCAGTAAGATTTAGTGAGGGTATTAAAATGAATGAATTACAGTAAAGAGTGGTCCATCTATTTCTCAGTGTAGTAGTGGTAGCAGGAGAGGTTGCATTTCATATTCCCACATGGTGGCACTAGAGAGCAGTGTTTATGCTTGTATCTATGATTTTATTGCTCCAGTCATCAGAGACATATTCACCTCCAAGAAACCAAACTGAAGTCTGTTCAGTTCTACATATGTCCAGCCACTGCAGGAAAAGAGAACCGATTCACTCACCTAATCCAACCTACATTTTAAAAACCAGGTCAGAGTGTCTATAAAAAACACTAACTTTGGCAACTGGTACATCTATTAGGTATTAAAACGTGTGGTTGAAATTAATCACAATTCACAAAAACTAAGAATTTTGTCTTAATTCAGTGGAAACGTGTTGGTAGATATACAAAAGACAAATTTATTACACTTGAAATATTAAATAAAGATATTTTTTTAATACATTGGAATTTCATTCATTGTATAAATGGTCCATTTTAAATATCTCAAATTAAAGGACAAAAAGAACAGTTTAATATTATGAAGTGATAATTAGATGGGTTTTTGTAATATACAGGTTAGATATACATTATGTCTGATAAAAAGGGAGGTTTAAAAGGAGGTTAATCCAAAATATAATATTGTGTAAAGCTGCCTAATGTTTACTTGTATTGTTTTTAAGGTGCTTCACTTATCCTGCGTCTGATAGGAAATACAGGTTATTTGTGTCAAAGCGCTGTAAGTATCTGTGTAACGATAATGGATGGATTTAATTAATTATTCAAATGTCCCATTAAAAGCTTGTTGTTCTGCGTGACGTGAAACAAATGTGTGCAAATGTTCACGGCCCCAAAGGCTTTTTCCAGGAATCTGTGTTTGTTTTAATAATCAAACATCCATTTGTGATAACAGACTTTTTCGTTCCTGCACACTCAGGAAATCCATCCTTTGGCGCTCACTGTCTGCGAGTTCGACACAAGGCAGCAATCAATTGCTAATTCACATACAAGTGGACAGGAGTCTTCAGTCAGACCAGCAACTCAAAGGCACTAATTCAACAAATGCTCAGCCTATTTGTATCCCAAGCGGCTGTTTGTAAAGATCCACGGTGACCACACAAATCCTGGGCAACGTGATTAATGTCCCCCATACACAGGACTAGAGTTGTGAATAAAGAGACGCAGATCAATAGCAACTTTATTGATAGGGACCACCAAATAAAGATGACATTTGCTTGCTTTGAGAGATCTTTTAATTTGTCTTGCTAAGTGAGAATGTAATTCATTCTCAGCGCTGGCACACCTTCAAAAAGGTCATATAGGGGGTATGTAAAAGGAAAGGGAAAGACAAAGATAGGCAGAATTAAGGAATTCACAACAGAGACAAAAAAGACTGGATAAGACAAACAGAAAAGGACAGAAGACACTTAACTAAATGAAATGCAGTCTTACACACAAAACATTTTGAGTGTACACATTATTTTTACCTCTCCTCTCCGCCTTGCTCTTTTCCACTCACGCATATATACAGCAACACAGACAACACACAAACACACTCATTATTCTGTATTTAGAAGAAAAGCCTTGGTGTTTGAAAAGCTTTGGTATCAAGTTTTAGCTGGGAAAAAAAGTGCAGACCTCCCTTTGAGGCGTTACATGTCATACAGAGAACATTGAGCCATCAAGCCAGGCACCCAGAAGCATTGTTGAGAAATTACACATGGAGGCTTTTGATTTGGCCTTGGTTTAACAAGGGAGAAAGGGAGGGTGTTGTAGGGTATTTGGATTTTCAAAGCTCTAAAAAAAAAGATTCAAACATCCGGAGGAGGCTTCTCTCTCCGTCTGCACACAGTTTGTAGTTCATACTGAAGATAATGCCCACTTTGCTATTTCCTCTCTGTCATCCCATCCCATTTCATCCCTCTCTGTCAGCCACTGAGCCCTCCTATCTCTGGGCCTCTCTCTCTCACACACACACCCCCCTCCTTTCACTATCAAATGCTTTGTGATCTGGGCGCAGTGTGGGAGCCTCCCCACGCCAGCATGCTGCGATGCGAGCAGCTTGCCGCCGCGGACGTGCTAGTCAGAGGCTGGATCAATAGGCAAGGATTCCACACACAAAGCTGAGGTGACAGGCAGATACTGTGAGAAAGGGGAGCGTGACCTTTGGAGAATACAATTTAAAACATCTCTCTGACTCTGGCTAAGTTAACTCTGGCACCACACTGTGCCTGCACTTGCAGATCGTTTATTTTCCTGGACAGTACCAATTGAGAGAGTGGAGGGGAAGAAGGGTTGGGATTGGGATGGAGGTGAGAACAACACTAAGGTGGGGTGGTGGTGGGAGGGGACGTAGAGAAGAGCACCAATTTCAGCATGTTGTGCTAGCGCATTTACTTGTTTTTTCTTCCTCTTCACTCTGCAGCTCCGTCTCACCCTCCACTTTTACCTCGTCGTGTTTTATCAGTTGTCCTGAAAAGGTTGTTTAAGGAGGCAGTCTGAATGCAGCCTTTCAGGGTTTGGAAATTGTGTGAACACACGTTCTTTAGAAGGATTTGCAGAGGTTCATTTACATCCTACACACCAAGGAGATGGACCAAGTCTGTACAATTACAATGAAGCACTGACATAAAATCTATATTTGTCTGCCTTAATGATTTAGTTGCTTCTTTCTGTCTTTGTCTCTCCAACATGTATGCACCATCGCTTTTCTTTTCCACCTTCTTTCTCTGTTGTACACCATGGTCAATGTCTTTAGAAATATCTCAAGGGCTTGTGATGAAGTGCTGATCTACATATGACAATTAAGATGGCATGAATGTGATTTGAAAACCATCATCTGGAAACGGCACATCCACAAACAATTCATATTTTGTTGTATTGATTGATATAACATCTCGACATGCAGCACACTCAGTTTTTTTAATTAATCACGATGTCTTAAAAGCCTGTAATGTATGTATTCATGAAGCATTTCATGAATAAGTTGGTGTTTGGATGGAGCAGGGTGAGGTGTGAAGGCTGCGATCTCGGCTTCTCTCTCTCCCTCTCTGAGCTGCTGCCTTTCCTGTTTCCAAACAGCAGGGGGCAGTGTTAAATGAGGTATATCTCTTTCTCAGTGGTGACTTTTTGTCCTCTCAGACTGATGGGGCTGCTGCAGTCTTGACTGGAAGAAGAAGGAGAGAGAGAGACAGAAAAAGAGGATAGAGAGAGCGGGAGAGACAGAGAACAAGAGTGGGGGGGCTACTGCATTGCACAACACAACAGTGAATCAAGGGGGGACGGAAAGGAAGCTTTTGGATTTACGTTTGCAGCCTTCTCCCCTTGTTTTACATCTCAATTGTGTTTGGACAAGCCCCACTCTACATGTGTAATTACCACTGACACTGTTACTTTTTCCAGACACAAGTTCAGGCCTCGCCTGGGTGATTAGCATGCTTTGTGTCTCCGGGGCACTCGTAAATACAAAAACCTTGGGCCCTCAGTGTGTTAGCCATATATTTGCTTTGTTTCTTTTTCCTCTCTGTCCCCATTAATGTGAACTTACTCTTATTAATAGCTCTCAAGGACAAAAGGGGATTCATATGCAAGTCTTATTTTCTCTCTCTTGAAATTGCCAAGTGGTGAGCATATCATTAGATTTATGAATAATTCTGGGGGATTTGCTATCTACATTTCCTGGTTCCGGCATTTTTGGATTGAAAATAACACCATATCATTGTAATCACAAGTCATTTGATCTCCCATTCAGCTGGGATAAAAGGGAAGTGATAACAGCTATATTCCCTTCAACAGAAGGGTTTACACTAATGTGTATAACAAACCATTCATAGCAAAGATTATATCTTCTAGGAAAATTAACATTCACTGCCACACAGATGAAGATTAAATCAATTTCCCTGCTTCCGTCACATCAAGTTATCAGCCTTGAGATGATAAACAGACAGTAACTGCCATCTTCCTTGTGGTCCAGAGTCATTCTAACACACACTATAATGGGGCCTATCTACGTGATAATGTTTACAACAGAGACATGCCACACAGCAATATTCGCACTGGCTGAATTTATTGAGTCAGTGTGGGCACACATTCTAATTTAGCCAGCAGTTAGGAGCTGCCAGATGAGAATCATCTGATGGCAGCAAATTAGGATTTGCATTTTTAATTTCCATATGACCACACACACACACACACACGGAGGAAAAAAAATAAACATATACAGTACCACAGTGCATCTGTAAAAATCCAAGCTAATTGGTTTTACATGCATGTAATTTATTAATTTGAAAAAAGTGATGATACACTGCTTTCTGAACATTAATGCCTGGAGTGACCCTTATTTCTGCCTCAAAGCAAACAGAGCACCTCTTCTACACAACAGACATCCCTCTGAGAAACAAAATATTCTTCCTTCCTTCTCTGGCCTTGAGTCTACTGCCCACAGAACTGGTGACACATATGGTGACAAAAACAGACTGATTCAACAAACCCTAGGGAGATCTTACATTTCCTTCCCTCCCATGAATACTCTCATTTGGCCCCCACCACAAAAAGCCATCCTGCCATTTGATGTTCCACGAAAAGCAATTAGCTGGTCGCATTTCCGCATGTAAATGAAATGACTTGTTTCCATGGAACCTGCAGGACCTCAAAGACATATCCCTGCTGCCGGCGCGTGTGACATGAGGTCTGCCAGCATTAACATTTGATAAGAAGGGTCGTTTACAACTCCCAGCTGCTTGCCAGCACCAGACAGTGACCTTTCAAACAACAGTAAATTTTACAGACCTTTAAAAAATGTACCCTGCCTCGCCCATGCTCAGTCTCATCATCTCTAATGATTTCCTTATTTTGACCGTGGCACGTAGGTGTTTTTTTCTCCCTCTACATAGCATCACCCTTGATAGTTATTCTCCCATTCCTCCTGCTTGATATTTCAATGCAAGCCCCCCACCGTATGGATTATTACTCATGAGAAGCTTATTTATGCTTTCTCTTTTTTTCTCTTTTCAGCAGAGGCACATTCTTCACCAAGCTCTATTGGGTTACATGGTGAGGTGAGTTTATCCTCTTGCTTCTTTTCTCACAGATCGCCTGTCTACCACTATGGTTGTCAAAACACAACCTCTGTATACACCTCTCGCAAAGCACAGTATTAGAAGGATTACGGCAGTGACTGATTTTCATCATTGGTCAATAGTTTATCATTTACTTTGGGTAAATCCCTCTTAACACAATTTGGTTATATGAATAACAAAATGTGGTGGCAAATAATTCTTTATAGAGAAGCAGAAGTAGATTAGCCTTGGAGGGCAAATAGCTCAACTCATTCAAAAGCCTGCATGAATAGTACATAAATACTGAACAGAGATGGTATAGGTATGAAAGAATAAATCTGCAACAATACAAAAACCTTGAGCATGCACAATACTCATACATATGGGTTAAAAAGCGAAAGGAGCCATTGTATAACTTCAGTGTAGTCTGTTATTATTTCCATTTGCCATGGCAAAGACATGTTCAACAGTTTGAAATCCTTCCGTCTGTCACAGTACTTGAACTCATCTGATAAGCCGCTAGTTTTAAGTGGCTTTATATTAGCGTCATAAAAAGTTAACCATAAATCTGTCGACTGCTGCCATCTCATCATGAGAGTGATGTGCTGTCAACCCGATGGCAGTAATACAGCATGAACTTAACCATCCAGCTATTATCACAATTACATATTTGAGACCAATGACATATGAACAAGTTTATGGAGGCCAAAATGACATCTGTTACAAGTTTTACAACAATTTTCAACAAAAAAGTCCTTTGTCAATAAACAATGTCAAACAATTAACTAATATAATTTTTTTCTCTTTAGAAGTCCATTAAAGTGATAAAGTAACCGACATTTCATCTCACATCTTTCTTCATTTTTGTTTAAATGAAACTCAGAGCCTAATCTGTCAAAGCAGTGAAATTTGAACTTGGCTCAAAGAAAGGTACAACTTTCCTTTCAAAGGATGTATTTTTCTTTTACACCAGAGGTTCTTTTGATAGGATTTCAGAATTGTCAACTGTAAAATCTCAATAATGTAAATACATGTGGTGTGGCCATTTAAGAGCGTAATTTCAATTTAAAGACGTCTAGATTTCAACTGAGAGATTAGACTTGTACCGCACACGAGTAATTTGAACTGGCCGTGTAGCTTCTATTGAGATCTTATTTAAAATATTATAATTGCTTTCAACCATGTTTTAGATAAAGTATTATCTTACTTACCACAGAAAATCTGTTCAGTGGCTTCCCAATGTACAGCTATTGAAGCAAGGCCAACTGTTCAGCATATCAATGTGGTTTCAATGCCTTTCAGCCCTCATTGCCATCTGTATAGCCAGAGGTCAACCAGTCTTTTTGAATCTACCGTACCTTTGTCACAGCAAGTGGGAAAACACGAACAAGGAAAATTTATCAATTTTTCCCCCCACTACTGAGTGCTCCCATTTCAAACTTTCGCTCATTAGGAACTTTAGAAATCTCTTTATAGATGGAACATTTGTATTTTATTTTTCTTGGACCACATTATCAGTGTGTAATGTGGAATAAGTGGCATTAATGAGACGAGGGAGTGTGGGTGAGCGGTTGAGAAGTACTCAAAAGTGCACAGCAAGAAACAAAAGCCAAATAGTTTAACTTCCATGGGTGTGAAACCACCAATCAGCGACATTATTTCTACAATTATTAAACACAAGACAGTGACGTGGGGTTAGAATGAGAAATCACACCAGCTGTCTGCACACATCTCCTTCATTCTGAAACAAGTATTGTACATCATTACTAAACTAAATGTAAGATACATTATTGTTTTTAGTTTTGACCATCTTCACTGTGGGAGGAATATAAACTGTCGACATCTGATATCATTGTAATGACAACACTGTGTGGTACATGAATTAAACTGCTTGCTGGGACCCTGGTGGTCAATAAGATATGTAGCATGGAGGTGAATTGGTATGAGGCACTTGGTGTGGACACTGTGGGTCCAACTGAAGTGCCCTAATGACAGAAAGAACATGCTTAGGGCTGTGCCTGAGGGTTTTTGCACTGCTTACACGTGTAGGCAGTGCGTATTGTCTAACAAGTGTTCCTTGTGTATTCTGTAAGAATTCAGAACAAGATGAAACCTCATGGTCACCATTGGACAGTTGGAGTTTTATTTTCAGCACAAGTTTGTTTAAAGCGTATATGTGATCAAAGAGTGATATTTACAGAGAGAGACACACATAAATGGATCTAGGTTGGTAACTCACTCAGACTTCTATAACGTGTAATAACTTATAGCTTCTGTAGACAACAGTGATACATAGTAGCCTTGTGATAAGACCAATGAGAGAGTATACTGCATTGTACATGGCTTGATAAGTGTGATGTAGAGGGATTTGGAAGGGATTTGGATAGATGTGAGGACTGTATGTAATCTTTCTCACCCTCCTTCAAATGAATCCTTTATTCCTTTAAGCCACATCTGATGGGACCTTCGCGGGCACTCAATCAAAACCTCTCTAACTCCTCCACTCCCGTGGGTGCGGAAATTCGTCCAAACCTCCTCACAACACTGTAAGTAAAATAACCTACACGTACACAGTGCATAAATATGCTTGCCACGGCTGCTCTTTATCTTTTTATCTCTCTCTCACATACACACACCACATGTCGCCCTCAAACAGCCAGGTCATCACTTCCCTTCTGGTGTGGCCGTGATAGCAAATGAGATTCCACCTTCTTCCTCCCTCCTGCTGTCCCTCATATTACCTTTAACACAGTAGCTTAACATGTAAAGAGACTGACCTGGTGTCAAGCTACAGTAGAGATCACCAGTAACCACAGTGGACAAGCATCAATTATTCTAGTCTTAAGAAAGTGATGCTTGGTTTGCAGAGTCTTCGAAAGCGGAGTTTACATTCATTGTGGTTGAATTTTCATATCCTGGATTCTGTTTATAATTCATGAATTTGTCTGCAAGGCAAAAGGTGGGATATTGCCTGTTTATGCTGCATCTATGTTGGGTTACACACAAGTGCAAAACAATACCATAACATACAATTTAGTAAAGGTTTGTGAAGAGCAAATAGGGCTGCTTCTAGTTAATGATATTTCTCTGACATGTTTTCCACAGGACATTCATTATTTGTATAACCCTTCCATGCATTCATGTATGCTTTGGCCTTTGTTTGTCTATGGACTATCAGATTTGAGGTATTGTAGTGATGTATGCTGCTGACATCCTTTCAGCTCCCACTCTCCTGTAAGATGTAAGCCTTTATCTGGTCAATACTGCCTGAGGAAGAGCTCAGTTTGAAAAGCTCCATCTGTGCAGACTGCATATATTTAGCTAAATAAAATATCCTTGTGCTTCATTGTGCCCGTACTGCAAATCTTAATTGTGCATTATTATAGCAAGTATACACACTACCAGTCTTGTTTTTAGTAATCAACCGTGATTGTTAAGTTGATGATGCACATAAGTCACACTTCTGTTCAGAATATATAAAAACAGTCAGAGCTAACTCTAATACAGGCCATTTATCTCAGTGTTTGGGACTGAGACATCCTCATCACAGTTGCTATTTGTGTGTTCCTGAGGACTGCAATCTAATGTAGGTACTACGTGTCTATTATTTCCCACGGAGAGGGATAATTTACAACTACTGAATGTTTAACACAGTTCATTGTTGCGTTGCTCTACTGGCAGAGCTTAATCATTAGGACTTCACATTCAACCAGATGTGACATAATGTGACGAACCATTCTCAATACGTGGTGCTTAAAACCCATTCAGTCAGTCCACTGAATACGGCACCTACAGGCAGATATAAGGCAAGTTGTTCCGTTTTTCTGATAGCCTTGCACACAAATAGTGTGCAGTGGAATGAAGTGAATTTGCAAAAACAACTCATGGCTTTAATAGCAGTTTTATATTCAAAACAAGGGACCACACAGAGTCATTTTTCTGGTTAAAGACCCTCTGAGATTCTGTTGCTGGTGAATAGCTGTTTTCTTCACAAGTTTCATGGCTTTGTTGCTTTTCAAGGAGAATTACTATCAAATTCAACTGGCTATTGGAAGAACTGCGACAACACTGATACACCATATCTTCTCTTGACAAAAGCAAAGAGAGTTTGTTTACTGTTAACAATATTGTTCACCCAGAATACATCTCATCTTTTCAGGTTTCAAGCTGTGGCATGTCCTTGCTTTGCAGCTTAGACATCCATAATCTTGACCATATGTCAAAAAGTGCCCAGTTGGATTCCAGCTCAGGATCTTGCTACATATCATCCTTACTCTCTCTCTCACTCTTGCCTTATTTCCTGTCACTCCACAACTGATTAGGACATCCCAAGTGAGGTTAAGATAATTTGAGAAATTAATTCAAGAAATTAAACAAGGGCAAACCAACCTTTTTTCACATCACAGCAGGAGGGGAAGGGCAAGACTTCAATAAGACCCCGCTGATATGAGAGTTCAAGTGAGGACTGGCAGCTCTTAAATTCAGACCTTGGACAACATTTCACGTTAACAGGGCAGTCCTATCATGAGAACAAAGACACATCACTCCAAATGGACCACGAGTTAGAAGTGGGCATGCTTTGCAATGAGTCTGCAAGTGGCTGTTATGTGTGACACAAAGACCTTATCCAGCAAACGAGCGTTTGTTAAGCTCAAGAGGGAAAAAATCATCTAAATGTTTTGTACCAGTGGTTATTTACTCTTGGTTTGCATTAGTTATGCAGTTAAAAAATTTAAATGGGAAGACTTCAAAGTACAAAGGGCAAAGGAATATATTTAAATTAAAAGATAAATAAGAAATAGAATTTTTAAAAGCCAGAAATATCCACACTCACTAAGTAGCTATTTCAAGCAATAGTACCGATCATCAATCAATGCTATTCATCTACCATGTTCCTGCAGATATTTTGATCAGATTTTGCTATTGGGCATAAAAATCATATTTACAGTTCTGCCTCTTTAACATTGACACCTGTTTACGCCATAATATTTACCCATCGATCCTGAGGCCTGAAAACAAAATGATGTGTGTGGTACACGGCATGACTTCTTTTGATAAGTGTCTACTCTAACTCAAAAAACAAATATGATGAAAATTTTATTATGTTTTCTGGGATCAGAAGGCTCAATGGATCATGCCTTGACCTGCTAAAAACGTGTGGAGAATTTGACCAGAGTGTGTAGTACAGTATGTACTGGTGTACAGGAAGGCTTGTTTGGCTTAAGTGTGTATTGTGTTGAAGAGGGCGAGGGGTGGTGTGGGCGGGGTTCTAAATCAGTCACTTGTAACCTGAGCCATATGTATTTTTTTGATTGTTTGCTTGTGTTTGTCAGTTGAGGTATTTCCTGGTTGAAGAACAGCTCCATGACTACTGCTCCCAGGGCAACAGCAGTGCAGGGAAGGTAGAAAAGACACAACAACACCTACACTCAACTCAACATACACACTACTATTTTTGCTTGGCTTTCGTTCACTTCCCCCCCATACTTACCTTAACCATGCATCATGCTTGAATGCCTATTGCTAAAGTAGCAGGGTCTCGCTATTTGTCCCCACAAAGCTGTCAGACCACATGAATAGTGGGCTCCCAGTCAGGTCACCCCAAATACTCTGTAAAACAAGCCCACACACACATATCGCGACAAACAGCTACATTGTCTCGATATCTCTCTTTCCTTCTCTCTTTCCATTCTTCGTTTCCTCTTCTATCGTCTTCTCTTTCTCCCAGTCTTTCTCTCACTTGTCTCCTCTTCAAGTTCTCCCCTAAACAACAGCCAGGCCAATTAAGAAATGGCTCTTGAAAGGGTAGCAATTATTCTTTTGCAAGACATACATGGCTCCTGCTTGCCTCCACACATTATTATCTCTCAGGTATCCTACAGTGAGGTGCTGGGCCAACCATTCACTGCAACCCCTTATACCTCTGCCAGCCTCACTGTTTCTTCTCTCTATCTAGCTGTCGGCACTGATGAGGGCCAGATTGCATAGCATGGCAATCTGAGGCCCAGTGGTGAGCAGAGGAACACAAGATAATGGGTGGATTATTAAGGGAATCCCTGTTGAGAGAAAAGATTTTTTGATATCCTTGCCACCACCCACGCAACCTACATTCCATCTTTTTTTCTTGCATCTCTTAGATTTTACCATCTCTGCCCCTTTTTTTCATCATTTTCTACCCCCAGTGATGATCCTCTGCTGCAACATGCAAATGAAAGACGCCACTGTGGTTTTAATGCTAATCAATACTGTGCAAATATTCATTTAAGGAGATGGCTGCATGGCGAGAGAGAGACCTGACCTACTTGAAATGCAAGGAGCTCTGTTTTGCACCTAGTATTGTATAAATGCACATGCATACATACAGCATATCGCCTATGTGATGCCAGCAAAGAAATAAGAGAATGAGATAATAAAAACAGCAGAGGTAACCTTTGAAGAGACCAAAACATAGAGAAGGTTAGGTGCTTTTAAATAACCATTCCACCTTTATAAATAATAGAAAACTCTTTCTGTCATTACATAAGGCTTTTGTGTGAAAATTGTGTATTGCTTTAGCCAAGAAGGAAGTGCAAATGGGAATAGGCAAAGGCTGTAGGTGCCACAGGCGTGGGCTCAATGTTGGCTCCATCATCCATAAAAGTACATAAGTAGACACCTAAAGAGCTGGATTAAGAGCCCTGCTGTGAGAAGAGCACCATGGGACATGTAAAATAGCCTGTTAATATAACTTCACTCTCTGTGACTCAATCAATCTGGATATTTGGTAGAAAGAACACTATTACTGCATTAACTCAAGCTGCTGAAATCATACAGTACTGATTGATTAATAGCAGATTCAATATCAAAATGAAAGTGTTCCGCTCACTTTTGGAAATGTATATTTCCTGTGTAATTAACTGTCAGCTCTTCTAACAGTTGGACCTACGTGTAATTCATGAATATTTCCTGATGCTGTCAAAGCCTGAATCACATTAAAACACTTATTTTATATATATCCTGGATTTAACTTGTGGATTTAACTTTAATTTATATGGTTCAAAATGAATGACTCAGCTTTAAACATTAAAACAGTGGTTTTAATTTTAATGTAATACAGTATAAACATACTGCACATTTGCATGAGCACTTGCTTGCTGCAATGCCAGCAGCTCTGCAGTGCAAGTGCTGCATGAGCACTACTAACATCTATATGCCAATTAGCATATAGATAGTTGACATGTCCACCATACTTTTTAGTGTATTAGCAGGTTCATAATTTGTTACATACATAACCAAACTCAAACAGAGAGCTGGTTGTCATTACTTTTAGAGGTATGTGGAAGATCCAAAAACAACATTTTGGACAAATAGGAATAGATGAAAATTCACGAGATGACCAAACTTATAATAATAATTCATCCTGAAGAAGTCATAAATATTTCTACCAATTACATGTCAAAACATTTGCAGCTTTCGGGGAATTTCACAAACATTAACATCACAAATGTGGTGATGCTAGAAGGAAACTTGGAAGATCACCAAAGTTGGTAGAATTCGTCCTCTGAGGACCATGAGCGGTTTATCTCTCTCACACACACCACATGTGGCAATTCATCAAGAAGCCAAGGCAGTACAGCATGTTGAAATGCTTTACCCAACAAAAATCTGAAGCAAAAGTTAGCGTATCAAATTCAGTAGGGTTCATTATCTGGTAACAATATATGTGCTAAATTTGACATTAATTCACCCTAAAGTTGCTAAGATATTTCTGTCTGAATGTCTGGACCAGTGTGGTGGAGAGTATTTCTATCCCAAGAGACAAACAGCTATAGGGTGAAACTGTCTTTAAGAAAGACGTTCAGTTTCCCCACTTTTACTTGTATGCATATGCGCGATATAATTAAGTCAACTTTCGGCCTAAAATAGTCTGCAAATCTCATTGGATTTATTGTCAAAGGTTTTGTTGCATTCTCTTTGTAGCATCACACTGCACTGTAAGTTGTCTGAATGGAAGAGTTATTGAAAAGGATATAACAACTGCGATGATTTGTTCCTTTCTTCCGCTCAAGAGATTCACACCATATTCAGCTGTTTGCACAAATGATAGGTTTTATGTAAGCACCTAGACAAACCTGTTACAAAAACTGCCTATTGTGATATGATGCTGGCAGCCGATGGACTCCAGGTAGTCTGATCCACTACATGTTTTCAAATCAATTGGAAACCAATTGTACATTTTGTACATTTTGTCACCCTCTTTTGATGAGAATCAAACACATTCAGTGTCAGATATGATTATTAGCCTCCTTTAAGTTTTCTGTGATGTGCAAAGGGTGTTAGTAAGTAACTCTCACCCCTTTTCACTTCATCTCTGACAAATTTGACTTTTTGTTCGAGTTCCCTCTTCAGCCTCCTCTTGTTTGGCCACATCACCATCCCTGAGAGACATTGTCCGATTACCTGTCTGGATGCCCGCCCCCACACACTTCACACACACACATACACACACACACAGGCCAGCCTCTCCGACCTGTCTGCTGCAGCTCTCTATTGAGATGCTTTTCTTCTAAAGTAGGGCGGTGTGGTTACTGGCGCTGACCCTGAAATAGAATCATTGAAAATAAAATAACAGCCGAACATTCTTTGTGCTGTCATTTACAATAGCCACACAGCTTGGCAGGACCTTGTTTTACAGTTCGCTCAAACCAATCGATACATAGCTTTCATCGTTGCTGTACTGCCATGGCTGTACTGGAAACATATTTCACACTCTTGCACTTTGTCTCAACCTCTCAATCCTTCTCTTACCTCCCTCTCTCTCTCTACAACCTCATCCTTCATACTCTGTCTTTTGTCTTTTTTGTTCTAATTTTCTCTCTTTCACTCAATGTCTCGAGGGAAAGCCTTTTGGAATAAACTGATTTTCTTCTTGCTGTCATTGAATAATACAAAAGCCAACGAGGAATTTGCCGCAAGATACTCAATCAATCATTGTTCTCCACAACCCTAGTTATCCCTCCCAGAAGTTGCTTCCCCTCATGCACCTTCCACTTAGGTAATTGTTTATCACAGAGCCTAATGTGGGGATTGAATACTGCCTAACAGCACGGCCACTTTTGCCTCAGGATGAAGACAGTTATCGTCTAAAGTACACGATGGCAGTTTTTGCTTGTGCCACTAAGAAAGGTCAGATCCAAGTACACACAGAGACACAGGCACACACACACACACACACTGAACAGAACAGACATTGGGAGGCAGCAGCTTGTAGCTGTCACCTAGCGGTTTAAATAAATGGGTGCCTCCTGCCCTGTCCAACGAGCCTGCTAATTGTATTTTCTCTTACTTGGTAGCGTTTGTCAGGCTCAATCAGTCTTCTGTGGCATGTATAAAATGACAGTCCACCTAGTTGACATTGTGAATGGTAGTCAGGTCAGGCCCCTGTTCTCCTTGGAGCCAAAAGGTTTGTTCAAACATTTTGCTTTGCCTCATTAATTCTCCCAAAAGAGGAAGGCAAGACTTAGTCCTCCATTATTTTTGGCTATGTTCCACACCCTTTATATTATGAGAGGACGGACAAGACGTCTGTTCCAACAATTTAGCCCACGGGTGCATAAAGAAGGTGTCAGAAACTACAGTAGAAAAACAGTGCGATCATTTCACCCTAGGTTTTTTTTTTTCCATCATTTTAATGAAAACATTTCACAGAGGTCTTACAATGTCAGCATCAAGTCAATTGAAAAACTATATGATAGTTATGGAAATGTTGCTTCTTGACATGTCTGATTGTCAAGGTCAATTGATTAACTAGCTTCAGATTAGATTCTAGATTCTCTGCCGGTACAATTTTAAATCAATTTTAAATCAATCATTAACTAAGATATTTATTATTTCCATCTGTCAAGTCTCTAGGCAGAAAGCAAAGTGAAATCGGTCTTTGGATGTTTCGTAGCATGTTCACAAATTATATGTAATGATGCAGCAAATCACAAGGCTACACTCTCATTTCTCGTCCTCAAATGTCAGTGCAACACTGTGTGAATATAAATGCTTAACATTTAGTGGCAAATAACGGAATGTGGATGAGGCATTTGTAGTGCTGACATTTTAGATCAGTGCTCATAATATGTTCTGTTGAAGCTGTAAAACAGCTAATGTCTTAGAGGGTCTCAGCGGCTTACAATGCTGCTAAATTGGAGAGAAAAGCAGAAAAGGGAGTAAGGGAGTTGGAAAGCAGCAGAAGGAGGAGGAGGAGGAGAGTGAGAAGAGGAGAAGAAGAGATGAGTGTGTTTCTTTTTTCAAAAGTCTCGGCTAAGAGAGCCACAAAAAGAATTACACAGGAAGAAAAATTGCCATTGTCGCAGGCAGAGACAGTGGTAAATGGTGCGTCATTTTGCAGTAATTTACAAATCGCAGAGTGGAAACAAAATTAGATTAAGTGGGTCCGTTGAAATGGACCTGTTAAACATCACGATTAATTATGTGGCTGTCAAGGGTAAAGATTATTTATTTTCATGGCAGAGAGTGAAACCATGTCGTAGGTGACTGCTTTGGGGTTTTTAGGGGAGTCATTTTTCATGTGCACATGCACCTCTAAACATAACAACTGGGAAACACGGGCATTCAATCACAGACCACTAATGTCTACATTATTGTTCAGGGCAATAAATGGCTTAACCTGACTTATGGGAAATAATAGGTGCAACCTATGTTGCAATGTCACGGCTGACATTAATGAAGGAGGAATTGTTTTCCATGCTCTGAATGGCCAGATAAATGTTGTATACAAAACAAAAGCTTGATCTGCCCACGTGAATGAATGTTGCTGTTAATCTTTTGTGAAATGATACAACTTAGACTCAGTTACAGCAAAGACATCAAAAAAATATATATGTGCAAGAGACAATATGTGGGTTTTCACCCATGTTTATTGCAGAAATTGAAATAGTAGTCTTTTGTACTAATCATTACTCACAAATATAAAATAACTGACAGCATTACAAGTCAACACTGTCCCCCATGTCAGCCACTGTGACAAAATTAATTTCTTGAATGTGTGTGCAATTCATCAGGAATAATGAATATGAAAAGCAAGTGATAAAATAACAGTTTTCCAATTTTAGATCATGATACAACAACATCCACTGAATGACATTTTTTCAGTTATAACTCACTGTTTAGTCATTCATTTTGCTGGGCCAATATAGACAACACATTGAATAATGATTTACGTATTTTACTGCAAAGTGCACGAAGAGTAACGATAGAATTCTCAAATATATATATATATATATATATATATATATATATATATATATATATATATATATGCACTTAATTTAAGCATTAACTAATTTTAAAAACACGGCTCTAGATACATACTTACCAAGTTTTGTTGTGATTGGAAAAATGTTGTCATTCAAAGTTTGATTTGTTTTATCCTACGGCAACTTTTTTTTTTTTCTACATTTGTGGCACCCCCTAGTGGTAGATTTAAAGAAACCGTTCAGGATTGACTCAACAGTTGTTGAATTTTGCCTATTTCTTTTCAGGTTCATCGGTCAAAATCTTTAAAAACAAAACAAACAAAAAGCAAAGCAAAACAAAAAAAAAGTAGTAACAGGCTTCATGTAAATTTTGTTAAGCTTGTGGTAGCAAATCAGACCTACACCAAAGGACGAAATGTCAAAAAACAAATTTCTTAAAAATCTTTTGAATGGAATAAAATCCATCATAGTAGATTTTTATGGTTTAAGATACTCTTTTATAGAGCACTCTGACTGAATAATCGAACATACAAAAACTATGCTCTTCATTTGTGCTTGCACTCTCTTCTCGCCAGCTGTCATGAGATCAAAACTATGTCAGAGCATGTAATAATCTTATTGACCCTACTGCAAATATTGTACTTGGGGAGAGCTGTGGAGAGTGCAGGTACCCATGGGCATAGACAGGTGAGTCGATACTAGCATTCATCATCTCGTACTTAGGGTCATGGCAACATTGACTGTCGCAGTGTAATTTTAGCTGCATGGATCAGGATGACTGAAAGGTGAACTGTAAAATATAGATGCATTTCATTCTTAATAAATGTATGGAACTCCCATGTTCATTTCATTTTCATAAACATTTACACATTTTTCTTGGAAATGATCACATACAAACATGCAAACACAATCAAGTCACAGACCCAAGTGTGGTCAAAAGTGGGTTTCTAGTGATGCAGGCCCCTGTAGGGCATATAGGGTGTGTATGTTTTCTGCTGACGAATTCACCCTGTGGCCTATATGTTTGTTTTTTCAGGGCTAGGGCTCCAACAAATCACATTCAGAAAGTAGAGTTTCTAGGAAGGTAAACTCAGTTAATGTTCTTCCAGACTGAGTTTCTACAATTCTACTGGTGCCACTAAAAAAATAAATAAAATAAATAAAAGACCCAGATGTTTCTACAGCAGAGACAAGACTGTTGCAGGACAAGTTAATTCTTGTTTCATCAATGTGATAACACAATCAATAAACACATATTTTCAATAAGGTACTGTATATATGAATGATGCATATAAAAGTATTTTAGAAGATCAAACAATCATCAAAACTAAAAACCTTATGTGTGAAGATGCTGTTGCTGAGAAACTAAACACAGAGTTCCTGCATCAAATAAGCTCTGACACATAGGATGGATTGGCTGCAGTCATTTCTGGCATCCACTTTCTTACTTCCTCAATTCTATTGCTCACATGAATAATGACAGATCTGAAAGTTATCTGTCAGGCTCGTAAACTTTAGCCATCTCCCGTGGAAGGACTCCAAAACCTCAGCTCTGGGTTATAGTTTTCTCCCTTAGTGTCTCTTCCTACAATTCCAGCTGTATCTCAAACATAACACCAAACCTTTTTTTTTCCCCTGATCTTCTCCCATTTTCTCTCTCATCCCCGTTTTAGTTTCAGGGAGAGAGAAAAAAATATGCAGTACACATTTTGGGATGTCAATCAAGGGCAATTCTAAGTTTTGTTCCTGCTACCATTTGATACTATTTGATTTGATAAACAAAAAGATAGACTGCTTGTAGAATGAAAACTGACAGTGTTCTCTGTGTCCATTGCTTTCTAGTGGCTGTTTTCTTTTAGAAGTAGTGTATATTTGTAGGAATTGCAAAATTAGTACATTAGTTGAAAAGCTGCTGTTTATTCACACCTCATTTCTGCTGAAAGAGAAGACAGATGGATTGAAATATTAGCAAACATTAATAACCTATCAATGTTGTGGTGGAGGATGCAAGCACGGATGAATGTATGAAAGTATTGGTTATTCTTTTGAATGGAAATAAATAAAAAAATCTAGTCTTTCATCCATGTAATTTCGGCATTTTACTTTGTCTCTTGTACCCGCGATTTGGAAGCAACGTATGACTTGTTTTGTGGCCCACACATCAGACAACAGATAGGGTAAGCCCCTGCTCCACTCTCCATCTGTTTGGCAGGCTGTCCCCAAGTCATTAGGCCTCTGTATGGGAACTCAGTTGGGATAGAGGGGATGTGAGATGGAGAGGCGGGAGTTATGTGTGGGCGTGCAGCAGGAGGACACAGGGCTGGCCCCACTATGCCTGGTACTGGCCATCCAGAGGGGGGCATCTGGCAAGGCAGCACCCCAGGTCAGGCTATCTGAGGATGGAGCACTTCGGCGGGCGCTTCATGGATGGCTCACTGTCTGTCCCTGGCAGCTTGTCATTTATCACTGCTGAGCAGCAATGTCAGGTGGGAACGTGATTAATTTCACGTTACCATTCTCAGAAATAAGCCCTATAAATCATTCTAAGCCCGGTTTGTGTGCAGGTTTTTGTCATCAGCCCGGTCTGACAAATCTTTACCTAGTCCCTCCGCCCCACTCGGGCCTTGTCTTTGCCTCTGAGGTTGCAGCAAAAGAGGGTCTGTGTCAAACAGACAACTCACTGATACGATGCGTCCACATGAAGAAAAACAGAGAGGAAAACAGAGACAGATACATGCACGAATTTATATGGCTCACAAAATTTACAAATGTATCAGAAACATGAGACACGAAGTGTGCATTTCATCAACAAATATTAACACCTCCTCTGTCAATCTAATCCCCGCACATCTGACCATCTGTCCTTTGCGAATGAATGACAGGAGGAGAAAGAGGCTAAGACAAGATCAAATGGAACATGCTGATGATGTGGACCTGTCAGTGGAGTCTGTGGATGTAGGGGGGTCTAGTTTATTACCAGAGCCACAGATCACATCACATCTAATATGTCAGAGGTAATAAGGACACTCTGGTGATAGGTGGCAGACTGCCAGCATGTCAGACAGGCACCCCGTTATGAAAGGCTTTTCTATTAATTTTACAGATGTGCTGCTGTTTTGTGAGTGATTTAACTGGTCCTTAACAAGACTTAACCCACCCCTCCCCCCAATCACTCTGTCTCACTTGCTCTCTGTCTTTGTAAAAGGTGAGGTTGATAGGAGTGTTTCATTTAAGCAGAGCTGGGGGAGTGAGAACTTTTAGCTCAACAGTAGTAGCAGTAGCTAGTCTTTTCTTGCACAATAAGAATGACACAAATTCATGTTACCTAATTAATATATTAAGATCTGATCAAGACATGATAAGATTCAAGATAAGGTGAACCTATTTGTGGATCTTATGCTATTATATCATGACAATGCCTGGTGTAAATATGGGTGTACTGCAGCAATCTAATCATGTTGCCTAATCTTACATTTGATGTTGATTTGGCACTGGGTTTAATCCCAGTTTAGTTGAGCAATCCAACCAATACAAGTGATAGCACTGGTAGGTGGGAAGCCATTGGTGGCACCATGCACTTTAGAGGCTCTTACTGGTTTGGAGATGTGCCCATGCTGGAAAAGATACACACTTGTTATAGCTTTTCTGAAGCTCCATGCTGACTGTTGAAAAGAAGCAGCTGGAAATGATATTTTAAAGAGGAAGTGAGCATGTGGCTGTCCACAGTCGAGCTTATGACAACAGTGAATGTTCGTATGGGTGTGGACGAAGGGATCGTTTCACTTTCTGGAAAAGAAAGACACAGTGAATGTCTAAAATTCTATCTAATGATGCATTATTTAAAAAAAAAAAAAGATGCATTGTGGTCACTTGGGGTACATTATTGAAAGGGTTTTCTATTGCACCTTTCTACTCTTTTTTTCTCATAGTGTATTTTTATACATCTATAACTGATGCCTGCATCTCTGTGGAAATTACTCAGCCTCCCGATAGATTTTTTCCCTCCTGTCTTTAACCTCCCGATACCAATCTTTTTTAATTAAGTAATAACTTTCAAATGAATCTCTGATCATGAATGAAAGAAGACACTTATCCCTAAAAGTATCTCAGCCTTGATGGATTAATTTAGGAGGAAGTGGGCCATGTGTCCTGCACATTAACAATCCCTCTATTGCTGTTAGGAAGAAGCATAATGGAGTATTTTATGTCATGAGAGTTCCAGAGGAAGGAGTCACTAATTCTTCTGGTGATGGCACTGACAGTTAGATAAGGTGCTTGATGTATGTTGAACTGTACCTACACTTATACATTGACTTCAAGTGCACATCCCATACCATTGAGAAGTCACACCATTTTCATGTGTGCCAAAATCCATATTCACACTAACAATACCTCACTTGACTCCCTGGTGAGTGTAACAAATGTCACACAATCAGTCCTCTCCAGCTTTTGGCTATGCCCACAACATTTATTCTTATACTAAACCAACCAAGGCCAATCGATTGGCCTACACTGTGGTCAGAGCTTCTGTTAAAATGAAATACAGACCCTGTTTCCCCTTCCAAAAAAAAAAACATGGGACATGAAAAAGAAATCACAATTACAGTACAGAAAGAAGAAAGGGTAGAGGAGGTGGTGAAAATGATGAGTGAAATCAAGGATTCTTTTGCTTCACAAAAGATCTGAGTGTTTCCACTTCCATTTCCTGATCTTCAGCTTCTCTTTCTCTCTCTGGCAAGCCTTAGTGCAGAAGCCAGATTGCATGACTAAATAGTCATGTAGAGCTTACTCTATCTGATATTTATATTCCCATTGAAGTATTCTTGTTCCTGAAGTTTTAATTGGGTGCTAATAAATAAATCATCCAGTCTCTTCCTCAACAGATGTGCGAGTGAGTGTTAGGCTGCATAATATCTGCCTGCTATGCAGGTGTGTGTGCATGCCTCATGTCACTGGTGCATGGGATGAGATGTACCAACCAGGCCCCCTTAATCTGGCGAGCTGTGGCTCAGAGAAAGACTACATAACAAACAGAGAGATGTGACAGGCCCTGGAGATGGATTTCTGTTCACTGTGACCTGTTTTATGTGGGAGAGATGCGTCACACATCTGTGAAAGTTTATTTGTGATATACTCTGGGCCTCAGGAGCAACATCAAACTTCATCTCACCTTTTACATTGTTTGGCTTTGCATGGAACTGTTTTTAATGAATTTGTATTGAATAGTGAAACATATTTCACGTTAAGGTGAAGTATACTTCCTGCAAGTTAAAAAGAGAAATGATCTACCAAGATACCAGGTTTCATTTTCAATATTTAGCAGTTTGGGTTCAAGTCAGTGTTACTTTTTTTTTTTTTTTTTTTTGAACAGAGAAATTCTTCAGTTTCCTTACTTTGCAAAAACAGAGCAATACTTCCTGCTACTGACATGGGACAAAATGCTACATCATGTTTGGCTTTAAAATATAAACAAATGTAGCTCTTCAACATAATATTTAAGATAAAGTTTCTACTGGAAGCCAAACATAGTACAAAGAAAATAATGCATTACTTCACCTCATCCCATTGTCTCACTCAGTATAATCCAGATTGACTGCACCAGGTAGAGATAGCCATGTGTTTGTTATTGGAACATAATTTCTAGGAGTGTAATGAAAAGTTTACATTCTCCTATTTTTCTCTCAATTTTAAATTGACAAATATCTACAAAATTGAACAAAATAAAATATAACAAAAGATTTTTTTTTTTTTTTTTTTTTTATCTTTGGCTGAGGGGCAAAATTTAGCACTGATATGATCCCACTGCGGTGGCAACAGATTTATTGTGCAGTATAAATCATACCACAAATGAAGGATGTGACTTAAACATCGAGTTAGTGCCGAAGGTCCCAAAACACAGGAGAGAGAAAGCAGACAAAAAAAAAAAAAAAGATTTAAAAGCCCTCGCTACATGAAACCAATGCAAAAACAAAAATGTTGCCAGTGATCAAATTCTGCCCCATAATAATGTTTGAATTAGGTTTTATGCATATTTGTTGAAGGCCATACATGAATCAATGAGTGAAGCACCAACTTTTGCTGTAAATATAATTCCAACTCCACAATCTGTTACAAATGGTTGAGAGCACAGTGATATTATGCCTCCCCCACCCCTTCCTTCAAGGGGTGGGGGAGGTGTTTTCATACTTTTGACGTGGCTTCAAAGAACCAAAATGAAGGACTTGATTTGGATTTAAAAAAACTCTCTCCACCCATGATGCCCCCCCACAAAAGTGTTTTTACTCATTGTGCTCAATGAGACCTTCTCTCAGAACCGTGTGGGGACGTACAGACTGTGCTTGATCCGGCTCATCTGAAGGCATTGTTGCACATATTACAGCTAAGGAGATGAATTAAAAAACAACTTTCTTTTTCCTCTGCATAAATTATAGTTTTATCATTTATTAGCACATGAAGTTTAGTGATCTCCAGCGTCAAAATAAACTCCACCAAACTTTAACTTGAGCAGAAGTCTAATCAGCAAGAATAATTGCAAACACCTGTGTAGGATTTTGTGGGGAATACCACATGGGATTATACTGCACAGCTCATTTTATTGCCTTAATATAAACAATCCAAGCTAAAAGCCAGATATAGACTGTAGTGCTGACAGTCCAAAATAAAAAGATGAGGGTGCTTCACTTTAGAAGTGTTTATTAATGCCACACTCCAAAATCAAGCAACCTCATTATGCATGCTGACTTTAGACACCAGTATACATCACTGTCATCATCATTTCAACTAAGATGCAGGTTATGTCAGCTCTAACGGTGTTTTCTCGTAAAAATTTTCTGATTCATTCATCATGTCAGATAAAACTCAGTTGTCATTGAAATTTCTCCAATTTCAATAAATAGTTCACTATCAATTTGTCAAACAATAAACAAGGTATGCTGATTATGTCATGAGTCTAAACCTGGATGTAAGTTATTGAGGCAGTATGTGTGACATGTAAAGTCCAAAAATTAGAAGCTTTAATTCAGGATCAATGATTTGAATGTTTAGGTGCAATTTTTGTTGGTTTGTTACATCCCTGAAATGACATAACTACAAACATGGCATCTTATGTAATGGTAAAGATAGTAATATTACAACACTTCTCTATCTGCACTGCAGAGGACGGGAAGAACCTACAGCAGATAGTGAAAATAGCACAGCGGATTATCAGCACCCTCGTTGCAGGTCTGGAAGTCACCCACTCAAGCCATCTACTCAGACAAGCATGCAGCATCAAGAAAGACCCTTGACATTCTGGTCACTGACTATTTGCCACCTTTCCCTTGGGCAGAATCAAGGTCACGGAGGCATCGACCAACCACCTTAAAAACAGCTTTTTCCCTAAAGCTGTAGTAGATAAGATGCTTAAGTGTTTTACTATATTATTCTACATGTCTTATTTATTTTATATAATGATTGAAGCTGCTTCTATTTTGTTGTGTCACACTTGTACAATGATAAACAATCAATCAATAGTTGCGTGAACTTTAAGACTCTGAATGTGAGCTGTCAAACTAGAAATAAATAGGAGGCATTGGGAATGGACAGTGGAAAATATAATAACTCGAGAATTTACACCATCAGCAGTTTTTCTCCCAGCATCCCACACTTGATTTATTTGCAGCAACAGTGTTGCTTTTTGCTGTGATTACTCTTTTGAACTCCTCACTGTTGTCCATCATAACAACATATTCTACTTGGATAAAGTAAACAACTGGCCATTGGCACTTTTTGTGGAAGAGTCAAATATCTACATTTAAGAGACTATGGCACAAAGACTAAATGAGAAAACCAGAGTTGATAACAACCATTATGATACCAGTGACCCCTACATGCAAGTTTGGAGTTTGCTGAACCAACTCACTTAAAGAAAGTTTGGCTACATTGAGCTTGCTTTATCGTACACCCATGTGGTTGGAAACACTTCTCCAGTTCAGGTGAATTAATTGATTCTTCAGTGCATTGCAGCTTTGGTCTGGCCCCACCGTGAAAAGCATCTTTTTACATTTGTTCTCTCTCTCTCTCTCACTACACCTCCTGTCCCTCCCCTGCTGTGGCCTGGTTGTTCAGTCTCCCAGTTAATGTAGTTTAAATGACATTTAACATGCACTGTTTAACCTTTGCCTGCTACTGAGTTGCCTGCCCTTTGTTTCAGTTGATGTTTAACTTGTTGGAATCCTGTCGTCCACCTACTTACCTGAGTTAATTCCCCATAGAGATGATGAGTAGGTCAGTATTTTAAAATGTATGTGCCCAGTAGTAGTAAGCCTTGCTCACCTCTGTTTTCTTTTGCAGGTTTGCTTGCTGCCTTTAAACCACTGCTGTTTTTTCCCTATATGATACTTCTACTTTGCCCTTTCATTGCTACACCAGGAAGTTTTACCTTACTTATTGGACCAACTGGGGTTTTCACTGTGTTTTTGTTTATTTGGTCGTTCGTGATTCTTTCTTTTCAGGAACAGAGCTCTGTATTATGTTGAGGCTAGGCACCAATACAGAAGTCCCTTCATTTTATATACATGAGCATAGCACTGGGACACCAATAGAGACTGCACTATTTTGCTGTATATAATTTCCACCAAACCATGTACCAGACTGTCTAGTCTGCCATCCAAGCTGTAGCTTTCAGCCTCACTTTCCAGTTCTCTTTCCTGCTTGCTTTTGGACTTTACCCTTTGCCTTCTCCTTTGCCTTTTTTGCCTGATGTTCCTCCCCATTGCTGACCACTGCCTGCTCCCTGACTTCACCCCCTATTCATCCTTGGCTGCTGTTGTCTGCTGAGCCTAAATATAGGTGAACTGTTTTGTTCAGTGTCTCTGCGCGTAAGAGTCCTTCCAATTTGGAGCCATGACAGAACAATCTGCCCAGTATGGACTCAACAGATTCAGAACGTATACACAAAGAGTTCAACGCCTAGGCTGACAACAATCATCATCATGAACAGCAAGTTCCCAGTACCTAGAAATCTGCAGGAGTTAGTAATTAGTTGGCAAGAAAGCTTATGGACATTAATATTGTTTGTACAGTTTCATAAATGGATCAGCCTGATCATAAGGAAGCATTTCATAAAGTGACTAAATTTGAAACGGATGCTGCACCATCTCTACACATTATTTTATCAGTGTATCTAAAATGACTCTTTTGCTATATAAAAAAATGAGTGCCCACCAATGTGATTGGAACTAATGATGCGTTTGAGAAACAATAATATAACAAAATAAGGCAGAAAAGAACGAAACGCTGCTCTGCTTCAGTGCTTTTAACAGCAAGCAAGGCATCTGTTATTGGGAGAGCACATAATGTAGCTGTAAAATTTATAACAGAGTCCAGAGCAGGAACAGGTGAAAAGACTGCACATATTAGTTTGTGTGTGAGGCTGGAATAACCAATCACATATGACAAGACTAAACACAATTCACATCACTTAATGTGTCACACAGCAGCTTTTGTGCATTCATTTAGACACAGTGACGATCTATGAGAGGAGTCTTTGGTGATTAGACCCCAATGCTGTCTTCTTTTGTTTATTTTTAAGGGAGGTCAGGCCATGAGCACTACACGAATATCCTCTCAATGGAGTCTGTACACCGGTGGTGGAGGAGAGGTGAGTATTTGCTGAAAATACGGTATAGATGTGATGTGGAGCAGGATTCTCAGCTCAGTGAAGGATGCTGGATCTGATGAAAACTGGGAGTGAATGGGATGGAGGAGGGCTGGAATGGTTTGACACTGATATGACAGCTGACAGCAGCAGAGAGAAAAAGTTTTAGAAGTTTGACAGTGGTGATATGATGGCCTCACCTAGATTGTGGCTGAATCGGATTGGTTTAACTGAAAGTGAAAGTCTTCACTCAGTGTGTGTGTGTCTGTGGGAGTAAATAGAGTAAACATAAAGACGGTCTTGTTGATTGAATTTTTTTTTATATATTTATACCTTGTGTTGCTTGAGATAGTGGGATCTAAGCCCCCGGTTCGACTTGTGTCTGATTGGTCAGGAGAGCGACCCACCTTACCCTTTTGTCTCGCCTGCTGTCAAAGATTACATTTGGTGTGTTGACAGTCAAGAAAACTCCTGCCTCTGAAGCAAAATGAATTAACTATAAACCCAGTGGATTAGCAGTAAAAAGGGTTGGTGCGAAACTATAAACGGCTGTAATCTTAGTGTTACATTGTTTCACTGTTTTATTTCATGTGTACATATCATTGTATAAAACATGCACCGCTCCACTGTTGCCAGTCAAACATGGACAGACTGATGGCATCTCCAGCATTTAACCAGCCATGAGCATGATGGATCTGGCATCTGGCAATCAGATACAACTTCTGCCAGGCTCTTAGATTCCACCCTCTCAAGCAGCCCAATGCATAATTAGCAATGAAAGTACTTTGATTTTCTATTTTCCATTTTTCTGTCCAACAAATTGAAAGAAAAAAAGAGAATAGTGTGTTACATGGATCATTTATGGTCTGCAAGGGATGAACAGTACTACTTTGACAGTGTCCTGATCTTTCCTCAGGTCAAAGTTTTCATTTACCATGTGAAATATCTTGACAACATGAAGATCTACCAGGTATTGTACAGACATTCATGGTTCCCAGAGGATGAGACTTACAAACTTTAGTGCTACCCAGTTTTTTCTTTACCAAAATAACAGAAAAAAACTGCTTTTATGACAAAACTGTACTTAGATATAGTCCCACAGAGCCGTTACCATGATTTTTGGTCTTTTTCTGGTACATGACTTTGATGAAACCATGATATGAACATACTGCAAAGTCTTTCCTCTACTTGTAAACATCGTCAACACAGTTTCTGTTGTTGTTCATTAGACACTTCTCCTGTGATGTGGATTAAAAATATTAAAATGACTGAAACTCCAACAATGTCTGGGAAAGTCATTTATTTGGAGGGAATTAACTTCTCCAACTTATATTACGCTGTAGCGGGAAAATATAATGAACAATCTAATGAGTCTGTTCTTGTCTGCTGGAAAATTCATAGGAAAATACTGAAGTCTCACTGCATAGATGAATGAACAAAAAAGAGTGTGTTCATGCATATGCAAACCCTTTCTACATGAGATATGTGTATATATATATATATATATATATATATATATATATATATATATATATATATATATATATATATATACACACACACTCTTTCAGGGCATTATGGACCATTGTGCTCCTTTTTGTGTGCTGTCTTTTGAGTTCATGGTCCGTCATGTGTGAGCATTCCCATGTGTGTAGGTGGAATTGTAAAATGCAAGAATTGTATTTCTTCTTGAATAAAGGCAATTTGCCAACCAGAATACAGGAGGACTGAGGGCGTATAAAAATGCATGCACACATGCTGTTTACTTCAGCCTCCTACCCGCCTCTCTGACTTCCCACATCCAAACACCTGGAACCTGGAATGAAATGGCCTGGTCATGAGAGTGGGCAGCAGTCATTGAAAGCTAGAAAACAGTGATGTTGTCAAAAGCCAAATGTTGCCAAAAGGCTGTAACAGAAGATGGCTACCTGCTGAGTGTGCCCGCCTTCTGCCTAATTAACATTGACTAATAAAATAACACTTGCACAGCAGTAGTATGTGTTGACTTCAGCAGCTACTTCCACTCTGTTAGAAAGAAGAAACGGTTGACTGAAGATGCAGGTGGTAATTTGATGAGCTCATATGGCATTTTTGTTTACATGCTCCAAAATGTGCCTCACTTTTTTTTTTTCTTAATGAAGATAGCCCTCGATTCATTGGCCTAGAATGGAAAATGCTGTAACAATGATCACAATTACCATATTTTTGTAATGCAGAGATATCCTGACAGATAACTCTTTTGCGGTACAATGACATGAATGGGCTTAAATGCAGAAGACAAAGAGACTGTGCAAGATGGAGAACTCCGTGCATACTGGGACTCAACTGCTCATATTAAAGTTTAATTCTGAATATAAGCAAAGAAACAGCAAAGTCAGTATTGCTGCCAGGCAAAGCATAACTTTACAAAGGAGAAGCGAGACACAGGGGTCCAGAGAGAGGCTGTGTGGAACAGGCTACTGAGATTGTGAGTCTTTGTTTTTTCGAAGGATCATGCTGATTACTAGTGTGTAAGTTGATGAAGATAACCACAGGGCTTGGGATTGAGATTTTTTTTCTTTACATATAGTGCTGTGAAAAGGTTTGTAGTGTTTATGTTTTTCTATGGATTTCTGGTCACTGTGTGCTTTCTGTGTTGTGTTTCTAAGACAACAAATGACTACACTAAGAAAAAAAGATTTAGCCATATGGATACATAAAAGAAGAAGAGAAGGTGCTACTGTACGCTGTGCTGCTAGTTATTAATCTCTCTTTGTTGAGGGCATTCTACCCCATCACACGCAGCCCATCCTGTACCTGCTTATTAATTTAAAATCATTTGCAGCACCTCCAGGGGGAGATAAATGCCAGGTGCAGACACAGGGCAGTGGTGAACCTATAAAAACTATTACAGAGGCCCCTTCATCACCCCTATTGCCATGTCCTGATAATAGCCTCACAGTGCAGCGCTAAAGCCAAACCATGGGAGAGTAAGGTGTTTCTCTCTCTGCCTTCTAGGCTCTGCTGCCGAATTAAGGACACACACGCTCACACACACACACACAAAAGGCAACTCGTCAGCCAAGTTGGGTAGAGGCGCCGCACCGCCCAGAGGCCCGCCTACCTTTGTCAAAATGGGGCCGCAAATATTGTAGAGGCCATGAAAGGATGACATCAGAGTGGCATTATTCCTCTGGTCACAGGATATAAATAAATAACAAATGCATGAACAAACCGCAGAATCGGCAACCATCAGCAACCATCAGCAACCATCAGCATCACCTGTTTTCTTTTTAAACATGTTAATGTTGTTGGCACTAATATTAGTTACAGTGACAGAACCTCAGCTTAATAAAAAGCAACCGCATACTGTGAGCTCAACTGAGTGACAGCATTGATGAATTTGATAATGTATATACATTTTCATACATATAAACAATATATTTTAAGTATAACACTGTTGTACTTTGCCATCTACACTTTGCTGTAGCAACAAGAAATTCCGAGCAGTTAAATAATTTCATGGTTGAGTAGGATTTTAAAGTCACTAAGCAGAGAGGAGATGCTGCAATGTCAGCTACCGCAGTACTGGCAGACAGTCACAGTTATCCTCCTGTTCAAGCAGAGCGGCGTACAGTGCAAGTAAACACTGCACATCAGCATTGTCATGTAACTTTGTAGTTTACATGAGTTTGAATGGAGGAAAAGAGAAAGTATACAGACAATGTGTGTGTCACTGTCGTGAAGGAAAATGCCTCCGCTTACCAGCACAGCAGTGTTCGAAGACACCGTCAATCATTGTTACTCCATAAATAATCACACACACAAAAAAAAAAATCATATGCCAAATGGCAATGTACTACTGATATCACCAAGAAGCTAGAATCCATTTAAAAGTCAGACTTTAGAATGAAATGTGTGAAGCATATTGTATATGTTTTTCTTTACTGAATCCTTGGTGGAGAGAGCCTCCCAGCATACGTTAGCCTTGGACCCCAGGGAGCTTGAATTGGCACATCTGAGATTCAGCTGCCGAAAAGCATTTCTCTCACAAGCTACGTTGTCAGAAAATCAAACCTACAACACAAACAGTAGGCAGGCGGGCACATCCTGAAAAAGGAAAAAGTTAATGGGAATTTGGTAGTTTCTTGCATTACAAATTTTGCTTTTCAGCAGATTTTAAAACAGTTCAGGTTTGCAACTGCATTACCACACAGTGTTGTAAGTTTGATATAAAATAAAAAGTTTAAAAAAAAGAAAGAAAAGAAAAGGTTTACTGTGATGGATTGCAGTTTTTATTTTAGGAAACTTCAACATTTGTACAATATTATTTTCACTCTGTAGTCAAACAAAAGCGGTGGCTGTTTAGAAGGCAGGAAATTCTTGAATGCATTCAATGCTTCGGAAAAACAGTAAAGGATTATACTGGCTTGGTTATAAATTGACCCTGATTGTATGACAACCCCTTTTTACAACACTGGTTTTATGTAAAGGCTTTAAAAAAAAAAAAAAAAAAATGAAAAGAAAAGAAAAATTCAACAAATCAAAGTCAACAAACAAATCACGCTGAATACATCGTTTAAATGTATTGGTATACACACCGATCACACCCAAGACTGCATGCTGAACGACCGTGGCGGTTTTTATGGAGGTGCTTTTTCCTGGAGTTTGCCTGAGATTTATTTGGTGATTATTTGTCTTGTAACGATGAAACAGGAACTTTTTGAAATATTTCAAATAAATAAATATAAATCTAACCCTTTGTGTTTCCTCTCCAAGTATGCTATCTGTTGGGGTTTTAAGCATTTCTGCCTTTATTTACTTCCTGGAATGCACTCACTCTCATCAAATTTTTTGTACACTGTAATTTTTAAGCAAAATGATCTTTTGTTCTGTTTCCATACCCAAAGACAGTCTAAAAATGCTATTGCCTGACACAACAACCACTGCTACTGGTCCTTGGCCAGCTGACAGATCACTGCCTGCTCCATTTCTACAGTTAACACTTGGATCGAAGTTTTCTGTTAAAACTAAATGTAACATCAGCCAGCAGAAAACTCTCTGCAGGCTCAGTTGGGTTTACTAGACACTTCTGGGACTGACTCTACTCATACCAAGCCAGTTCTCCAACTGAAGTGAAGCACCATGTTTTGGATATGTTTAGGAGCACAGTCCACCTCTGGCAAATATTCACCTATTTCTACAGACTCAGACAAATGCTAGCTTATATTTGTAATCATGTTTCTGTCCACCTGATGAGTCTAAGTCTAACAGTCACACCCCTTTTTGCTCTCTCTTTGGTTCCGCCATCTCCTGAGGGAAACATCCATCTCTTTGGATGACAAATGCTTGGCTATGTTCAACAGTAGCTCACGAGTAGCTCACCTTCTTAGGTCTGCCATTTTTTGTTGGGCAGGTAGCACATTGTGAGGTTATCAGAACCTTTTCAAATATGGGGGCTGTGTTATTGTGGAAACAGCAATGTTGAGAATAGTGTAACTGAACCAAAATGTTAAACCCAAAAATCTAGAAGATGCTTCAAAGCTTAATTGGACTCAGTAGGATTATAATCCTCTTTGGTTTTAATTTGAAAAACAACTCTTTTCACAAGTCAATTGTGATGTAAGCAAATTGCTGATGTAAAACTTTTGATTAAAGCAGAACTAAAAGTTCCAGGCTTGACCATTGTGGAGTGCACCATTACTCAAACTATCTTGGCAAAAACTGCGCGACTTAACGATTTGTACCTCACTCCATCTCTTGAAAAACTGGTGAGTCAATGAGCATTGCACGACACCTGAATCTGAATCCAGCCCAGTGGCTTAGTGAACAACATGCAGTTACAGATAATGTAACACAATCTACTGGTGTGAGATATATAATACTCATCAGTTGTGGTCAAAGCTGGCAGTGGTTGGTCAGTTGACAGGCAGACATCCATTAGAACCACAGCAAAGAGGAAGAGTTGTCTTTCCTCATATCTCTGAACAGTGTTCATCCCATAAGGGATCAGATATTGCCTGTTTGAATTTATCTGGTAGTCACAGGGAAATTTGATTGACTACCAGCAAATGCATCTAACATTTATGTCATTTAAGTGTGAGTAGGTGAGACTGGCATCAATTGACCATGGCTGGGGCTTGTTATGTTAAGTGTTATGTCATATGATCCTTGTAGATAATTCTCAGACCTTTGATTGCTTAGCTGAGCTGCTTTCAATAACTCTTATTGCAAGGAAAGCTTTCACAGCAATAATTATGAAATTTACATATTTACATTAAGCAAATGAATGTATACCTGAAACATTTGTTTCTGTTCTGCTTTTTAGTTTTCATATTATTGTATTTTCCTTTCTATTAATCAAGGTTTAAGTTTCTTCGAGTTAAATCTGCAGTAAATAGGAGGAATATCGAGTTAGGAGTGTTTCATTATCAGTTAATGGTAAATAAATTGAAGTTTGTGAGAGAAGTGGTTTTTAGATATTTCTCCTCCGTAGTGCACAATTGATATGTTTACTCTCAGTTCAAAGAAATAATCCTTGTAACTTCTTCAGCCAGGAGGAGGAAGGTGAAGATGTCCAAGCAGAGTGCAGCAAGATGCAGCAGAGACAGGCAATACAAAATCTCGAGACATGACAGGCCCTGAATTTAAGAGAGATTGGCTGCTACTGCTATAATAAAAAAAACTATGCTTTTATGGAACTGACATCAAACATATATCATATATCAGTACATATCATATCAATCATATTTATCTGTGTAACTTTTAAGTGCCATTTCAATAAATCTTTTCTTTTATGATGACCCTCTGAATATACGCCTACAGGTATATACACATTGTGAATTCTACCCACACATCATTTTCTATTGGATTTTTTTCTTTGCACTTGTTGTCCTTTGAATAACAACTTTTCATCAATGCGTATTCATTACAAAAGTTTATGGCCTATATAGAAATCAAGAGATGCACTTCAGATGAAATTTTGAAATCTGGACTCAGCTTCTCTCTCCCTACACAGTTGGACTATTAACATGGGAATTGTGAGGCCAGTGTATTGAGACTCCTACACATTGCTAATTCATCACATTGAGAAAAAAAAATAGCTCTGTAGATATAGTTTGTTTTTTTTTTTCCCCTCATTTTCTTTCTCTCTCACTCTCTGAGTTATATTGCATCTCAGCTTTTTCTTCACGCTTCAAATCCAATGTTTCATGTTTATTTTTAGGGGGGCATAAACAAGAGAAAGGCTTTAAGGGTTGAGATGAAAACAACTGGCCATAAAGTGCACCGAAAATGAATAAACCATCCTCAGTCTAATCCGTGACTTGTCATGGAACTACGAGAGTGTCAGTAGAACTCACTGGGAGCCTGAAACAACCAAATCCCATTAAGCCTTTGTAGGGGTAAGGCTGACATTTTGTGGTCTAATTAAAAATTTCTCGCAATGAATTGTGTTGAATGAACAATAATTAACCACCGTCGTGGGATGCCGCAATTGGGACATGACCACATAAACTGACTTGCCTCTGAGATTTGTCCATTTTTCTTGAAACTGTCAACGTGGGAAAAAAAAACAAACAAAAAATACAAGAGGCAACCAGAAACCCCTCTGATATATTATTATTCATGTTACAGCTATGGTTAAATTTTCCCTGAACTTTAATTATTCAGATTGTAAAAAATTGTCCTTGCATGCTGTGCATAAATTAGATTAATGCAGCCATTAAATTATCAGTTGTTATCATAATCAGCCATTTAACCACACTGCTCTGTGTGGCTGTTGTGGCGGCTGTGTTTGTGTAACTGTTTATACAATCATGCAGTCCCCCTGTTTCCTGCTCATTAGCATTTTTTCCAAATGTCTCCAAGCAACAAAGTGAGGGAGGCGGGGCTGGAGGGGCCTCAAACATCTCGCAGACACCCCCGTAGGACGCTCTTTTCTCTCATGTCCATCTCTCTCCTAGCTCCGTCTCCCACTCTGCTGTCAAGGCACATCCTTAGAAACCACCCGGGTGTCACCATACTTCTTCCTCCAAAGACACAAGGAGGGCAGACACACTTTTAATCATCCTTTCTCGCCTCTACTCTTCTTCTCGGCGGTCAAAATAACAAAAGCTGTCACACAGACTCATGTCGTCTCCCTGTGATCATAACGGATAATTACCCTCCCCCCGGGACTCCAGTCCAGCCCCATCTCTCCTACAAGCACTATTTCACTGTGAATCCCCAGCACTTGTGAAATGGCTGTGTCTCAGTAACAAGCTCTGAGTGGCAGTGATTCAGTCAGAGATATAGCCAAGTCAGGCCAACCAAAAGTACATCAACCTTCAACCCTTATCCACCGTTTCTCGATTAAAAAAACTCTCTTTTCTCCCAAAGAAGATTTATATACCAATGAGACGGGGTGAGTGTCAGAAATTGTTCAGTGCAGTCGTTTTTCAAGTAGGACATCATCCTGTCCGACTGACAGATTAGTCTGACCAAAAGGGGGCAGTGTTGTTATTTTGAAAGAGAAGTGGGACTGACGACCTGCCTGGATGCTGCAGTGCGTGAGGGAGTGAGCAATTGAATGAGTGAGTGAATGAATGAGTGAATGGGTGATTGAGTGAAGGGCGAGAGCAGATAACACGCTCACTGACTGACAGAGGGAAGCTACAGCGATCAGCATCGATCCCGCCACACAGACCTCCATCCTCGGCCGGTGGTTGCTTCACCGACCTCCGGGGCACAGCCAGATGCTGGATTATCAGCCTGAATGATTGCATCTCTGGGCAAATACTTTATCTGATACAATACAAAGTGTTGCTTTTTGAACTATCACACAATATTCCAGCAACTTATGTGTGACAGCTTTTTTCCTTGATGTGGAGGCCTGGACGAAGGCAGGATTTCCTCAGATGTACTGGCAAATATCAAAAGACTCTAAATATATCTTTCACTGTATATATGTGGTGTGCATTTCAAATAAGACGATAATATGTGTGGAGCCCTGTAAACTAACTGAACTGAAGTTTTTAAGGATGAAAATATTAATAAGATGCTGATGGAGTTCGACTTGAGGGAATATATTGTTCACAAGGGAATAGCAAATGCACAACAACAGAGAGAGGCTGCTGTTTTTAAAGCAATTTATCGGACATTCATTCAACCCAATAATGTCTTAGTTGAAGTGAGATCTGCCGTAGGCTTATATTTAGGGTTTTCTATGATGCCACAAGTGTGTTAGACTACAACATTTTTGTATTGCTATAGTGTGAAAAGGTAATTTTCCCTTTTTTATCTTCATTGTCTGCAACAGAAAATAAAACAGGGAAGGGGAAGGAAAAGATGTGAGAGAATGAAAATACCGGTGTTTTAAAACTGCAGTGCAAATACAACCAAAGTCAATACAGATGTGTGAGTTTCAATTGCAAAGACTAGATTTATGGCAGAATATAAGACTCGGTAACTATCAAACTCAATTTGTACAGTTTTGTCTCGAAGGGCTTTAGACCTCAGACTAAATCCTCCCAGATCATGCGGAATCACAGAGGCGGGAGAAATCGCAGGCAACCTTATGATGAATGAAGCTATTCCAATCCCTCCTCGCCTCCTCCTTTTCACTTCTCTCTCAACTCTGCTGACATACCTTGTACCTACATGGCCAATCATAGTATAGAACAGAGAGAAATCATCCTAGAAAAGCAATTCAGTCCTTCCGGTGCACGCACTTTTGGTGTCAGGATTGTAATTCGTAAACCACAGAGAGAAAAACTACAGAGACCCAGCACAGAGGCCTGCTATTTAAGATCAGTAAACACCAGCAATGATGACGCTGTTACTTTCTGCAGTAATACAAGTTCACTTCACCCTTTTCTCCTTCAACCCTCTTTAAGTCTGTGGATGAGAAGAGGAGGTGAGAAAAAAAATGTTTCAAGCCAAATCTATAATCAAGATCCCTCATCTTACTCCCCCCTCCCACCCCCCTGGTGTGGCCAATTGGTATTCTGCAGGATCTTCCGGCCCCCTATGGTGTTCCCAATCTCCAACCAGGAAGGAAAGAATAGAAGGTTACTAAGCTCCTGGATGGAGACTGCCTAGCTGTGGATTAATGGGCAGAAGAACAAATGAAGTCCAGGAGAGGGTTTATATCTATCAATATAAAGTAGCAGATTATGCAAAGAGATAGCTGTGTCTCTGTTTTCATTTGTCAAACTGTTTGGTCACATTACTCCATCGACAGAATCAACATAATATGGTGAAATTAGAATTGGATCAATGGACAGAGAGGGAATAGGGCATGTGCTACATCTAAAAATATGGAGACGAAGGTTTTATTCTTAGGTGTGTATTAGGATCGTTGAATGTTTTTGTGAAGTGTCATTCTGCACGAGGACTGACAAGTAAGGTCACAGAAACGATCCATCATTTTCTCTGTTATGTGTATTTTTAAAGCTATTAAATGATGTGTGTTTCATATAAAATAAACATCAACATTTTTTTTAAGTATATTTTCCGTTGGATTTACACAAACATCTTTATTATATCGTAAGGTAGAATGAAGATAAATATCTTGTCAAAATTGACTCACATTTTTTTCAATCAAAAAGATTAAACTTCATTTCCATGTTTACATGTATGTCTCACCCACTGGTAAATTGGATTTATATCATGGACCACACTGATATTCAGGCTCAGATGGATTTGCAGTTTAAAAGATGTTATTTATTGTGTGTTTGGTTCATATTTTTTGGTTCTGTTTGGCTGCAGGGCAGGACGAATAACAGAACAGTTAATGGGACCATGATGGTTGAGGTTTGGATGACTGAGTTCAGGATCTGGAGCAGGTGGTTGGAGAATTGGTGAACTCAGCGAGATCAGAGCAGACCAGAGGTACAGGTAAATATGAATTAATAATGTTTCAAAAAATAAAAAAACAAAAAAAAACAAAACAAAACAAAAAAAAAAAAAAAAAAAACAACTAAGGCAACTGGTAAAAGATGGACAAAGCCTTGTATTCCTGGACTATGCTGACGATCTCGTAAAGAGTGGAAGTGAAGAGCTGTCAAGTCTTTGTGCCTTGATCAACATTCTGGTAGGAAGGCAGGAGGGAGTAGGATGCCACACCCAGCTGACACATCACACAAACACAGAGACAAACAGTTAGCCATATAAATAATTTGACACACTGCACTGTAATTCTCTCTGAAGAAAAAAAAAAAGAAGGATTATAATTACTGACCATTCATCCAAACCTTGGCTGGGTTCAGGGTTTTTAAAGCCTGTGTTTCAGAAGAGCCCATACTAAATGTAAAGAAACTAAACTGAAGAAGTTAACTGACAATTCTGTTCCATCTTTGACCTGAAGAGATAGAAACATACTTTCTTTTAATTTTATAAACTTGAAGGGAAAATGATTGAACAAATTATCATCATGACTTCCTTCACTCATAGTCTGTTGTAATCATAGCCCCGAGCCTTGAAAGTGTTTATTTAATTATTTTTTCTCTCCTCTTTTTTTTAACCTTTCCTTTACTTTGAGAAGCTTTAACCTCTGTGCCCGTCTCAGGCAACCTTGGTCGATCCTGTAATGAATTTAGCCAGTAGCAATAACTGTGCCAATCAATAGCAATCCGTGGTATGTCATTGACAGGTTACACACTGTTATGTTTGGCCATGGCGGCTAGTCAAAGGAATCAAAGGAAGTCCAGCAGTTGTTATTCAGCACTTCAGACTAGTGAGCACACACTGGCACCCTCACACCCACTGACATCTACAATAACATACAAATATCAATACAAATATCATTCATCGATCACCTACAAATAGCATCTTTAATGCTTTATATGATGGCAATATAACACCTATGACCTACATTACTTTTAGCATTTACACAAGTTGCACTTTGAACAGGTACAGTAGCTCAACATAACCTTGGGAATATAGTTAAAAATAAAGAGTAGAGACTCCAAGATTTTGAATGGAACAAGAAACAAGGTATAAGGTTTCTTGTGGACATCTGTTAGTTGGGCTACAGTGACATCAAGTAGTAAAGAGGCCTCAACCTTCGATCCCAGAACCCACCGGACGGCATCGTTTCATCTGCGATGTGAACAGACTGTAATAAAAGATCTTCCGTTTATGTCAACATTTGCTTCACGCCAACAACCAAGAACAGGAGGCCAGTTACTTGGTCTAAGTGGAGCTTTCAAGGCACATGCTCCTTCTGGTACAACCACACGGTCTTACTAGTTTGGACACACTAAGATCTCTGCATCTATTCCTAAATACAACCAAAACATAAGGAAACAAGTGGAAACTTTTTGTCTTATTTTTCTAACTATGACCATTTAAATTGTGTTTCAACTTGACTTTCAGTTACTGCAATGCCAATTTCAGTTTGCAACATGTATGTAGGTATCAAAACTTTACCAGCCGTATTGTAAATTTATGTGATGCTTCCCCAGGCTGTTGTTTTTTTTGTTTTTTTTCCTTGTTTTTTTTTTCCACATTTAAAGCCTCTAGTGATATACTGGCTTTTCACTAAAGCTAAATTTGTTGTCGACGGTCCATAGCCTACAGACAACACCCAGACATCTGGTTACCTGCTTGAGTTGCCTTTGTTGTCATGAAAGTAGATGTGAATGAACATCCCATCATAAAGCATTTAGACCTGTTGAAGACTCCAGTGACTTAGTTTTTTTTTTTTTTTTTTGGCCAAAACAGACAAAGGTCTAACAAAGGCAGGAAAAGCTGTGCGCCTTACAATAGTGAATATATCTCCTCTACATGCTTCTTGCTCAGTCCCTCCATAACAAAGCCATCAGACACATTTGCAAGGTTGGTTATGTCATGTTCCTTTTACAAAGCAATACCCTCCAGCCAGGGGACTCTAAGGGATTGGAATTTTAGTTCCCTTTGTCATTTGTATGTGTCGAGGTGCCCGCTGTGGCAAATTGCAATTCCACATCCCATAAGGTCAGCTCTCGCACTTCCTCCTTGTTTCTCTTTCTTTGGGCAGAAAATGACACTCAATAAGGGCAGACTGGCAAAATGTAAGAAGAGGGGGCTTAATCCCCTCAGGAAGTTTAAGTCAAAAAGATCTGCTATTAGTTTTGAGCCTCAACACTCTTCACTGGGAGGCAAAATTCAAATGACCAAAAAGCAGGGCACAGACCAAAAGAAATAAAAAGAGAAAGAGAAAAAAAGACATAGAGAGACGACACCTCTGCTAGTTTCTTACACATATTAAAAGAAGGGCGTTTACTGCACTAAAATGAAAATTAACCCAGTCGTTAAGCTGTAAACATGTTCCTTTTAGGTTGTGTTATTTTGTGATTGGGTTCATATCATGTTATGATGAAAATCTTACATGCAATTAAGTTAAATGCTTCTTAAATACCAAGCTAATATATTTTTAGTATATCAATCATCTAATACAAATTAAAAAATAATAAAATGTAATGTGCCAGTTATATACACTACACACATAAGTTCAATATATATATATATATATATATAATGTGGAATTTTATTGCACAATTTACATTCACATTTTTATTGTAGGAGACATGAGTAATAAGTTAAACCATTACTGTGTTTGAGAATAGTCCACTCTTCTTCACTTATTGTTTAAAAAATGTCACTTTGAGCTTCTGAGAAAGTCATTTGAACTCACTAAAAATCAAAGCGGCAACCAGCCAGGTCTTCTTAAATTAAACCCCATCATTGGAGTATGCAGTAATAAAGTCCTGTTTTATTGCTTAAAATTGAGTATATAGTCACAATTGATTTGGCAGGGATACATTGTAATAGATGCTTCATTTTCCTTTGTTCATATGTTTAATGAAAAAAGAAAATGTGGAATTTTGTCAGTTTGGCAGCCACAAGATGCTACCCATGTGTTTTTAAAGAATATCTGAGCCAGTGGATCAGGTTCAGCGTCATGTCTGAGCTGATTCACACGTACATTATAAACCCACTAACACAAATGCTTCGCGCGCACATGCATGTCAGACATAAATAGAACGAAGGGTGAAGCAGAATAACAAAGAATAGACTGCTATTATTATTTTTTACTATCTCCAGTCAGAAAGTATCTGCCAAAAGGTCAAAACTGTCCCCTAAAATTCAGGTCGTTTGGTTTGTCCTCCTTTCTCTTATCACTTTATCCTCGGTCTGCTTTCATTTCTTTTTTTTTTTAGTTTCGCTCTTCTGTTCTTTGTCCTCTCTTTCACTCTCTCTTTGTAACTCTCACACACTTTCTCCTGTTCTCTCCTGGTTGGGGAGGCATGAATGCGGGCGGCAGATGGCTGGGATGTTTCAAGTCTCAGAGGGATTGCGCTCGTCTCATTCCCCATCCTCTCTCCCTGCCAGGAGGTCAGCAAGGTGGGCTGAAGAGTAATTGGCAACTGGCAGGGAGAGAGCTGACACAAGGGCTGTTCAGGGGGCATTAATTGACAATTGTAAATAACAAATGGAGCTGATGATTCAAATTACCTGTCCACATGATTCCCTTCATTTATTGTGTCCTGAAACGTGACCCAACATAACAAATGATTTTGAAAAATTTTTGTCTTGGCTGATGCCAGGAGTTTCGCTGCTGGAAGAGGAGAAAAGATTAGAAAAGAGACAGACAGAGAGAGAGAGAGAAAGAAATGTCTGAGCAACAATGGAGAGAGAGAGAGAGAGAGAGAGAAACACATCAAGGAACAGATTGTTAATATCAGCCGTTTCATCTGGCCGATTGTGAAATAAATGGCAATGGGGCTTGCAGTAACATGGTGCGACACGCCGCGGCATCTAATGGGACGAGCAGCTCTCCACCAGCAGGGACCTAATGAAGTGCGACATCGTTTTTCACCCCACGACCACGACAATGTCAAGGTGCCGCAACATGCCATTTGTGAAAAAGACGGTGGCAGGACATCACCTGCACAGCTGATGGCGTGTGTGGACCAGCAAGGCATCAAACCTCGGAACACAACACTTGGGTGACTTTGGAAAATCAGGCATCAATACCATCAATCGACCTTCTGTTGACCATGAAAAAGACACACACCCTCCCACCCCGTCCTCCTCTCGCCCACGTTGTTTGGTCACAAACCCACAGGACAACACAACTCAGATGGGAGACACAGGAGGCGACCTTGTCGAACATAGTGCACTGGGACATGTTTCTATTATTACAGGTCTGGAGGCAGTCATGCACCAGAACACAAAGCATGTTTTACAGGGAGGGTTTTTGACTGATGATGGGGGGAAAGTTGGAGAAAGGCTGCAGTGGCATTTGATTTACTAGCTTCTTGCTGCACTGTAATGAGGAGTAATTCTGTCTTGACACCCCTACGTCTCCTTCCCCTCCCTCTCCTCTTTTCCTCCATTCTTATCTCTCTCCTGCTTTACCTTTGCCTGTGGCATCCCCCTTCCTTTAGTGAGGGTTTGTCACAGTTTTAAGACTTAGCCTCGGCCTGCTCCTGAGTTTTAGTGCTCCATCCGCAGGCAAGAAAAAAAAAAAAAAAAAAAAAAACTTGACACGTGTCTTATTAAGCAAAATGATTCTGCATATACTGTATCTTCATTAACAGGCTATTAAGAAGACATGCAAATGTGAAAAAGTGACTTCTTGTAACCAATATCCGTTAGGGAGATTAAAGATAACTGAGATGATTTATATTTCAGGGGAGATGTAATGTTATTTAGTGCAAGTTCAGAGGCCAAGCAGATCATTTGTTGAGATGAATAGTTCACTTCTTTAAGTCGCTGGTCTTGCCTTTATATATTCTAGAGGAGCGAGAGATTTGCTTTTTTTTCCCCTCCCGTTAAACATCATTAAAAGATTTTATGACACTGGGCTCAGCTCTCAGAGGTCAGGTTAGAAAACACAGTAACTGATTCTACCTTCTTGATTCTATTCAAGTGAATGGTGTTCTTCCACAGGGATGGATAACTAGCTGCCGAGGAGAGAAAACACTATTCAGGCTGCTATTCACACACACTGACAATCACGATGCATTTTCAAGACAGAATGTACTAGAAGAGACGGGCTGAAACCGTCTACACTGAGCCACATATGGCTCCAAGGTCTGTCACTAGTGTGCAAAGAAGAGGCTGGTAAACACAAAAGGAAACACATTCACAAACATATAACCAGGTTTGTTAACAGTGGCCATTTAATAGGGGGGTCGCTATTATAACTGTCAGGTATGATCAGCCATCTGTCTGATAAACAACATTAATCAGAGAAAGCTCAAAGGGAGTGAGGGTTCAAAGGGAATGAAGAGTCAATGTGTTGTGTACGATTAATGAAGAGAACAGCGTCAGAGTTTCAAAGCTTCGCTGCTGTTGTTTTTTCTCCTTCATATCGGTTTGCTTTCCCACTAGAGTGGAGGAGTCAACTGTAATTTCTTTCCTGCAGATAAATTCGAAATAGAAACAGACATAACTCTCTCTCTCTTTCTTTCACTCTTTTTTCTCTCTCTTTCTCCATTCCCAGTCTTAATTAGCCAATGCAAAAGCAAACAAACCACTCTCTATTCAACACCTCCACTCAAGAAGGGGCCATTTAGATTCAAGGTTTCGCAAACCTCTTGTAGGACTGACTTTAACGAAATTCCCCACCTCCTATGTCTGTGTTTTGCCTCAATTTAATACCTGCGCACACCCACCCATTATCTTTATGGCACAGCCCAGTGAGGGCCCAGGAAACCTATGACTGTTCTGTGCTCATTAAAACTTCACACTGTGATCCGTGACTGGATATCAGGGTTACTGCACTCTAATAATAAAGTCAGCGTAGTTAATTCATCCGACATTTCCATGTTTTCATAGGCTTTAACTTGGACGCTGCTTGTAAAGTGTACACGCTCAAATTAAAACTTATTTCACGACACTTCAAATCACTTAAAAAAGATTTTTTCATAAATTTAAAGGTCACATCCTAAATTTAAATGTCAAATATGAATCTAAAATACTAAATCTATCTATTCAATCAAAAAGTAAAATTTAATCTGTTAAAGTCTGTTAATAAAAAAGTGACTCTTAAGATTAGTATTAAATTCTCAGTGAACGATTTAAACTGTAAATTATTGTTATCACTATACTGGCAGTTGGCAAAAGAAACAAAGCTCTGTTGAGTTGGACAAAGCATGTGTCCATGGCGACCTTGCTGTGCTAAACTTTTTATCTGTTCTCTCTCCTTGTTTCCTTTTGAAGGAATAGTTTAATAATGAGCAGATTTCATACCACTCTTGCAGCTGTACACTACATAATATGTAGCTGAAACCAGCAGCCAGTTAACTTGACATGAAAGACTGGAAAACTGCATCCAGGGAAACAGATATACTGGCTTCAGGCTGGTTCAGAAGTATCAAAATCCACCCACAAGCTGGCTATGTGTTGTTCACACCAAAAAAAAAAAAATAAAAAAATGTAAAAATTATCTAGGACTATGTTCTTGGCCTTGACCCCTTCACCAGGCAACTGGCAGAGACTCCAGGAACTTAATTGTGCTGGGACACTTTTGCACTCTGCTTGTTGTACAGATTAAACAAGCAAGATATAGCACGTTAATTAGTGAGAGCCACTACCTGTTTGCCCCGGTTTGAAGTCTTTAAATGTTAAGCTACTTAAACATGTCTATTAGCAAATGAACACTGACATAAGTTATCTTATGACCTTTTCTATTAGAGCTTGGAAGGCAACACATTATGGGTGTCAAGCTCAGGCATAAGCAACGCTGGATATGATAATAGAGTCTGGTGTAAAATTTAACCATAAAATAGTTAATTTTAGTAGTGTACAGTGTTAATGAATCCTCATAGAGCTGTCTCTCTTTGACTAAAAATGTGGCTACCAGAGGCCACAGAAGGTGAAGGATCTCGTACACTTTTATGGATTCGGGCCTTGAGATGAAGGCAGAGTGGAGTCTGGCTATTTCAGAACAATCCCCATGCCCCCCCACAGGTGGATCAGATCCCTGCGGCACAACCCTAACCCCCTCTCACCCAGATGATAAATATTTCAGGGAGAGAAATCAGTGGATATATGGGAAGCTGTAAAACCTGCTCTGTATGACTTGGGAGACTCAAGTCCACAGTACAAGGATGGATGGATGGGGACGGGTGGAGGAGGGTATCAGTAGAAAACACTTAGTACTGTTGGATATATATATATATATATATATATATATATATATGAAACTGTATGAGAATTCTGTTGCTGGCTACACACACACCAATGAATGTTAATAACTTTGAATGGATTAATACAGAGTGACGGCAGGATTAATGATATGGTGTATAATTCATCCTCTACATATTGTACGAATATGTTAGGTATGTGACACAAGCTGTGCACCTATGGAAACAGTCCTATACATCTATATAATTTTATGGTCATCTATATGATTCAGCCCAGCCTCTCTTTATGGTCATTAAACAGGTTGCATTTGCAGGTCACAGGAGCTTTTCTTTTTGCCGTCCAGACAGTGCTGTTTTATTACAGTTACCAGAGCGCGAGCTAAAGGACAGCTCAGGGAACAGTCCATCCACCTTGTGTCTCCGTTGCTTGGTTCATGTGGAGCAGGTGAAGGTCAGTCCGTAGCTGAGGGGATATCAAAGCTACTATGTCTGTTAGACTCTGTCACTTTATGTTCCTTTTCAGTAAAGACTAGCTCTCTTTCTCCTTCCTCGTCTTTCTACTCAGGTTTTCTCTCTGACCGAGCTCTCCTCTTTTTTTTCCGCCCCCCCCCTCCTCTCTTTTGTGTCTCTTTCTCACTCTCGGTATTGTCGCCAACTTAACGTCAATACAAGTCACTTTCTCTTCCCTGTGGCAGAGTGAGTTCAAGTGCTGACTCCAGATCTTCAAATTCAATGAGTCCCAAGCAGCCTGCTCATCTGCAGAGCTGTGACTATACTGCACACATCACCTGTACCGGGGGAGGGTTAGTCATATGTTTTACCGCCAAAAGATATCTCTGGTGGCAAAATACTGTCGCGTGATCAGTCTCTATAATCACCACTGAACATTATTCCTTCAGGTGCACATCACAGAAATAGTAAAAGGAAAGGGAGGTATCATAGTATATGTAATAGAAAGTGGTCCATTATGCATTAGGCTGAGAAAATTCTGGTATTTCCTAATTATTTTCCGAAGATCCTGAATCTGCCTACATGTGTTCAGACATTTGAGTTATTATTTAAATGTAGTTAGTTGTGCAGAGTGTACAAACAGCTCCCCGAGTACTCATTCTTAATTCATTAATGCAGGGAAACTTTCTTCATATATGTTGAAGTCTATGCTGGCTGCTGTGTTTGCTGTGTTTGACTAAAAGGCTAAAAGTTAAGTTTTATATTAAATGGAATTCATTAACTGAAAGTGTATCAGCTCACATTCTCTCATAATTATTAGCTGTTAGCTGTTGCCAAATTATTTTCTAGGAAATTAAATTAGAGGAAACTATCTGACCTGTAAAATAACACACACACACACACACACACACACACACACACATACACACAGTAGTTTGCGCTGTTGGCCTCTCAGTATATCTACTGTAGCAGTTTGGATTTAGTGGTTTGATCTGGGAAAGTAGCTTTTGAAGCTTTGAAGTGCACTTTCTTTCCAGCAGTTTCAGGGATTTGACTGGGGAGCAGTCAGCTGGTCGTCACAAAATCATGACACTTTTGCGTTCAGGAGCTGCTGTTCACTCACTGGCTGCCCTGTACATACACAACTCTGTAGAATTTCAACCTGGTGTAGGTTCTAATTTTGTAGAGACTGTTATATCCCTCACACATAACACAATAATCACTGTGTTGCTGCCAGGGACTCTCACCACCTGTTAAATTTTTCCTTGTGCAAGGAAACACTTGAGCTGCTTTTTGTTGAGAAGTACATTGACAGTACATTGGGTTTTATTTCTTGAAGCATTTAAGGTATCTGTACCTCAGAAAAATAAATAATGGCACCAGTCATGATGAACCAAATTACTGTTTTTCCATTCTTGGTTTGGTTTTGCGGTAAGCAGAACAGGTAAACAACAAAAGCTGTTCCCTGAAGAAAACTGATGTCCTTGAGCAGGGGGGTTCATAAATGCCACAAGCAAATAAACAGCACCTTAAATTAAATTGCCAAGGGAGCAGAGAACATATGTTGCTCCAGTCCTGTGAGAACTGTTGGCCATTGACCAGCACGCCACTGCCATACATCACCAATCATTAATGGAGGGCTTTGAAGGTAAGTTCACAGTTTCTAAAGTCTCTTTTAAAATAACTTAGTGGCCTATATAAACACTGAAACAGTGTTTGTGAAGTGATCCTTTAAGGTCTACTATTTAAGGGTTTTTTTGTGTGGTGACGGATGTTAGTAAAATATACCTAATACCATACTTAAATTGCAGTGAAAAAAAACTAAAAAAAAACTAGGTCAGCTGAAACTGGTTTTACTCCATGAAGAATTGAATGATTGCATTTCAGAATTTGCAGCAAAGCTGGTAGAATATCTTTCTGGTAACAGAATTCATCATTCCTCCAAAGTCTTTAAATAATTAAATAAAATAAATGCAATATACAATAAAGATAATTCTACCAGGTTTTCTAATTGAAATAAGTTTCTTCAATTAAAACTTTAAAATAACTTATGTCGATTGACAATCATTTGAATCATTAGCAATTGAGAGAATGCATTTTGTTTTTTTGCTAAAGAGTATTATACAGTGTTCACCAATTGTGTTATTTAGGTTAAGGTGATTTATCTGTATGTGCAATGAAACAACTTTGAGGCAACAAAAGTCATTTCCACCTGCTACCACTGTAGCAAAAGTGATTACACTACAAGCTCCATTCAGGGCTGATTGGATGAATAAGATTATAAAATAACCTGGAAATAAACCACAGCATCTTTATTTTGCCTAGGGCTGTGTCAAAAGCAACATGACTCCACATTGTGTGGAGCAAGTATGAGATTGTGAAACTTTACAAAGACAAGAGAGGGTATAAGAGCAACAGTAGGCTCCTGAACATAAGCCAAAACACAGTTGCAACAGTGATTAACAGGTACAGGAAAAGCCATACTACCAATGACAAAAGGCGCAGTGCCCGTCCTTAAAAAAATAACACGCACAATTCACTATTCAAGCAACCTTGTCTGAAAACAGACGGGTAAGTGCCTCTGACTTGGCACAAGGATTATCAGTGGAAATGAGTGTTTCAGTGACTGATCAGACAGTGCGAAGGACATTGTATGAAGTCAACCTTTGTGGACACCGTCCAAGGAGAAATCTGTTGCTCACGAAACTACAAAATCGAAGTTTGCCAAAGAAAATGAAAAAAAGCCTGACGAATATTGGCAGCGAATTCTTGGTGAAACCTAAATAAATTTGCTTGGAGTAAATGGGAATCAGCATGTTTGCCATAGACCTGGCCAGTGACAGTATAGCACTGACTGAATCATGGATAGTGGTGTCTGCTGATATACGAGTCTGCATGAGTACAAAGCAGGATAAGATATAAGTTATAGATGACATCATGAATAAAAGTTTATATTCTCAAATACTGAATGAAAAGATGACTCGTGAAGCTAGGCAGGAGGAGAATTTTCCAACATAACAGAGACCCCAAAGAAAATAAAAATCACCAAAGAGATTTTAAAGAAAAAAAAAAAAAAAGTGGTGAAGAATATGACCTGGCCAAGTATGTACTTGAATCTAATAGAACACCTTTGGAGTATTTCAAAGTGAGCAGCTAAAAAGTACCAGTGAAGAATGGTAAAGCATCTCTCCACAGCGTTGTACAAAACTGGTATCATCCATTCCTTTGAGAATGAATCAAAGCTGTCATCAATAAAATAAAAGAGAAAATACAAAATATTTCAAAAGATGGAATCTCAGTAATGAAGACTGCACCGACTTTTATTGTAGTTGATTCACAAATACGGGCTTTTCAATAATAATTGATTAGTGACATGTTGCAGCTTTTTCAAAATTGGTTTAATTCCTCTCCGACTTTAGATTAAAACAAATACAACGGGTATGAAATGGATATGGTTTTAAGTGTAAATAGCAATGCTAAGCTCGGCTAGAAACTGTTCATGTATACATGTGTTGCCTGCTGAACGTATAAAATGGCATGTAACAAAAACTTGGTATGGAACTTTGCTTTGCAAAGCTCAAAAAGCGTGACTCCAAAAAAAGGCTGCAAGAGGCACTTTAACATCAGATAGAAGTATCAAAAAGATTAGCTAAATTTGGCACAATTCAACAAATACTCTATGTGAAATGAGCAAATTAGCTTATTTTACTCATTCCCTTTTGATCTGATAGATTGCTGGATGCTATTAAGTATTCTCGTTCCTATTAACCACTGCTGAATGGGCTGAGTCGTTTATTCCCCGTGCTTGACTGCTTAACCGAAATAAACCTTGGGATAATTGCTATAGGAGTGTATGGGGGTGGCAAATTGAGGTTGTGCAGTGCCCTACAGCCTATTTATAGATGTTCAGCCAACTGCTTTATGAAATAAAGTGAGAGAGCTAGCTCATGCAGTCGTGTGAGTACTAATGTGTGGGTGTGGGTGAGTGTGGGTGGGAACCTAAATATGTGAGGGCGTAAATAGGTGTGTGTGAGTGCATCTGTGTATAGACTTTGTGCAGGTGCGTCGGTGTGTATGTTCAGTTCGTTTCTGCTGTGTTTGTGTTTGTGACCATGGGCACACACAGTTGTGTGTTGTGTATATTCATGGACTTCACAAGGTCATTATCTCTCAAAGGCAAATGAAGACTTCACTGCCTTTTTGCATCTGCAGGCTGTAATGGACGGTCATCCATTTAATAGACATTCTCCACGTGTATCCTGAAAAGAGATTATTTCATGAAGGGTTTGTATCTCGTCCAAAATTTCACCCCTTTGCATCAGCTCATAAAATCATCAGTTTGTGTGAGTGAGGGATTACTTACTTGAGTTTTGGGATTTTTCAAATCAATATGTCATTTTACATTTGTGAAGTCCAGTCCAAGGCTAATCTTAAATCATCAAAAACTCAAAGGCAGCAGCAAAGGTGAATTGTGTAAACACTCAATAGTTTATGAGCTAGACTGAAGTTCTTTCCTAAGTTATTCGAGTTGTGGTGTATGAACATGGCAATGATGCTGTTTTTTTTTTTGCCGAATAGAACCTATTCAATACACTACTTCTGCTACAGTGTGGTGAGTGGAGTGTAGCAGCTACAGTTGACACGACTGGACTATAACTTGACCATCTTCACTCTGCGTGGTTGGGAGCATTACGCAACCAAGAAGTAGGTGATCGGTCTCTGCTGTGCACAAAAAGACACGTTCGAGTTTCCCTGTGTGACCCCCATGTGACTGTGATGACAACCACCCACTCGCACTTCACTTCTAGTTGAACTCTAACTGACACACTAACACACAGAAAACTCAGCATGCCTGCGCGCACACATAACACACTGGTCTTAACATCCAAACTCCCTAACCTGAGCTGTAAATTTCACCGCTACATGCTCGGTATTATCCTACTACCCGACTAAACCTCATAATTTCAAGGGCAGGAAAAATTGCATCTAATTACTCAAGTGCTTTTTTTGTTTTTGACAAAAACACTGCAGAGATGCTTGTGATTCACATCAGTGCTTTTTTTTTTGCTGGTGCAGGTGCTATATTTTTAAACAAAATGCAGTAATGTCTGGTATTTTTATGTCCAGAGTTACACCTGTGTGTGTGTGTGTGTGTGTGTGTTGGATTAGTCATACATTATAGGGGAGGGAAATGTGTAGTGTACAGCTGTTGACAAACCATGGACAGGCACATACACACATATGCTCATATAATCCCTTCTCACTGACAGTTTGGTAAAAGTGGAGTTTTCCTGTGGAGGAAACTGATAAACGTGTCTTGGACATGAAGAGCTGCACGTATGGATATAAATTATCCCACATAGGACATATCTCAAGGATGAATTCACATTTTCAGGTAAAAAAAAAGAAAAGTAAACTAATATAAGCTAGTATTATTCGGGAAAAAGCTAGCATTACACACACTTTCTGTAAAAGCCCGGACATTCATTTGATATTAGCCGTAAACCTAAATAACAAAACCAGAAAGAGTTTCCATCATGATGAACCATTATGAGACACACAAAAACCAAATGGTAGAAAACTACAGGCGTACACACACAAAGTGAAATAGTGAAACATCTGCCTGACTCTCTTCGTTAACTCCCCTGTAAGGTACGCATGTGGAGCAAGACAGTAATGAAAGCGACTGTTCATCTGACGTTAATTGATCAAGCAAGTCCCGTGGGGACATTTATGTGAACAAAAGGAACAATTGCATTATTCAAGTCTCTTGAAAGGTTGAATCAATTAGTTATGTATCAAGCCCTGTGGTATCAAGGATAAAACAAATGAGAATGGGAATTCTTATATTTCTTAGACAGACATATGATATTACCTGTATAAATATTTTCAGAGGGAGAAATTACTATTTAAGCCACATTATATTTCTATCACAAATATGGGCATCACAACAAAGTAGTTTCCAAATCTATTTGGCAGCGAATATATAACTGTACTGTATTTCTCCTAAACTGTCAGGGCACAGAACCCTATTTAGGATTAGAGTTTAATGGGGCTTTTGGGGCTGAATCTGCTCTCAACAAGGCTGTTTCCTCACAGAGCCAAAGCACCCCCAGCTAAAACTGCAGGTGATTATGCATGGCTGTCAATTCCATTTAGCCTGTGGTTCCAGACTTCAAAAATGGACATGAAGCTATCTAGTTTGTGTTTTTGCCCTGTCCATTTAGATGCTAGTGTTTATTTACCCAATACAGGACACCAGTGTGTGTCTTGGTGGTGATAAGGAGTAATCTGGAGGATACACATTTGGCAGAAATCATTAATGTGCTAGTGATGGTCCATGGCTCAATTCATATTTCATTATGCCCACTCCATGACTGGCATTTTCAAGTTGGGTATATGAAAGATTTCGTGGAGTGACACATCATCCTTCTGTTCCACAGTTCATTTTCTAAACCCCAAACCTAAAGCCCCAAGAAATATTTCCAAGAAATCATTGTTTAAGGCATTAATTTCAGTGGCAAGCCTTGAAAATCTTATCAGGGTCTGCTGTTATTTGACATTGCCTTGGGCAGTGAATATTTAAACAAATCTTCTCCCCGCTGCCCTTAGACAAGAAATGTGTGAATAAAAAGCTTGAGTGGCTTCCACCAAATTAATTTTTATCTTCTCCCAGTGACTGTTAGCTGTCCTCAGAAAAGATCATGCCAAAGTTGTCTTTCCATTATCTTTGTTTATCCTATAACTTGGTGGGACATACGTCTATCAACATCACTTCTGGGAAAAAAAAAAAAAAAAAATAAGATAAATAAATTAGGAAACTATTTGGGGGAAAGGGCACTCGCTAATAATGCTGTCCCCAGTAAGTTAGAGTCAAGATTTTGACACCGTGGGTGAAACCAGAAACGAAATGTTCTTTATAAATGGCTGCTGTGGCAGATGTATGAGCAAAGTTGGTCTATATTGAGTTGGCACTGTACTTTACCTTGGAAATCATGTCAGTCTGTTATTTAAAACAGCTGCAGTGCTGAGGGAGCCTGAAACTTTTTTTTTTAAAAAAACCTCAGGTGATTTAGCCATAATGTCTGACAACTAAATTTAGTTGTCAAGTCATATTCGCCAAAACTGCCCTGACCACCTTGAATTGCTTTTGTTGCCAATAAAAGTAAGATTATTTTACCATCTATCATGAAACACTGGGGATGAATGAAGCTTTTAGTGATTTCAGGTACATAACTCCTCCGCGGCTCTCGTTGTATTGCTCAGGGCGCAGCTATTTAGTTTAATATGCACAGCGTAAAGCGTGGACTGGAGACTTTATCTCCTCCAACTCTTCGGCACCAACGTATAATCTGATGATTGAAATTAATCGATGCCAAAGAAATGAATCACGCACGTACCTTCGGGTTACTACAGCGTAATTTTACAGTAACACAATTTTTTTTTTTTTTTTTTTGATAATTACATGAATGCAGCTTTGAGGCAAATGTATCCAAAAATGTGATATGAAGTGTAAACAACCATTGTTATTATTATCATGGCAAGATCTGTTGGTATTGACTCATGAATTGGATTGGAGTTGCACTGATATAGCCAGTTATTATGCATGATGATGCAGCAGTGTTCTGAGGGCTCACTTGTTATGGGACCTTGATGCAGTCTCACTACAGCTAAGGTGTAATACACAACATGAATAACCTTGGAAGGCTACTCTTCAATAGAATCATTTTATCTGATGAACTGAGCATGAACTGAGAAATAGTGGAAAAGTTTAACATCAGCGAGGACCCACCTTAGCTGCGTTAGCGCCAACTCGTTGGCATCATTTTGGTGATAGAGAGCGTCTTTCAGAGTTGCTTGAGAGACAATATTCTACAAAAAGGAGACTTAGATTGTCCAGTCCAGAGCACGAGGTAGGAGCTTGTCACCTTGCGGAGGGTGCAGAGAGCAGAATTGGGCAACTAAAAATGAGAAGTGACAGGATATTGATTTGCTTATCGCGTCTGTGCAGACACACAGATGTGAAGGGCATGAGGAGGGAGGGGGTGCGTTGGGGTGGCAGTGGTTATCTGGCTTTCACGTCTGATAGGGAAACTGAAGAAAAAAAAAAAAAAAAAGAGAGAGATTTATCAACTGATTGCTTCGCCTCAATTTTTGTTCCACTTTCTTCGTGTGCTTTACTGTAAGAGGCAGAGACTTTTTGAAAGTAAATAATAAAAAAAAAAAAGTGTGGCTGATTATTTGGTGGGCTAAACGGACAGTGCTATCTGAAAATACTTACTGATGTGGCTCATCAATATTCCGTGTGCTGTAATTGCAAAACATAGATAGACGTGTTAATTAAATTACATGGTACAATCACAGTGTTGTGACAAAGCCTATTTCATGGTGTTTTAAGTAAGTAGCGCGTCCAGATTGACTTTTTTTTAACATGAAGCATACCTACCAGTCCTCTTATCCTGAACTAAGTGCAGAAGTTAAATTCTTGACTTTTTTGTGAGCAGTACACAGGTTATGACGCTGTAGCCCTGAAAATATCCCCACGGCCATAAAGTCATCATGTTTTCATAAGGAATGAATAAAAGATGTAATGAGAAAAGTAAAGAGTTTTTTTTTTTTTTTTTTGCAGAAGTAGAGAGGCTATATGATTCATTTTGGTATGGGGGGAATGGGGTAAATTGAGGAAAAGTCTAGATACAATTATACTTAGTTGCTGAACTAGCACCGCTGCTGAAGTGATTAACACATGATTTAAATATTCATCATGTGTTAACATTTTGGTGGGAACAGCTGATAGCAAAATATGATAAAAGGCAAAAAAAAAAAAAAAAGAAGTCACTCAACCCACAGTCTAATTTAATGTTAAAGACCTGTTACCCTGGAAAACCTGGCACAGTAATTTTTAGATTTACATAAAAATTAAGACAAAGTTTGGAACCAACTTTAATTATAAAGTTATAAGATGAGATTTATTTAGAAAGATTAACCCAATAGCTTGGAAACAGGCCTTTTATTTAATCGTGACTGTGAATTTGTCTCCTGGTTCTTTATTGTATATTTCAGTTACATCTACAGCTGTAAGACTCATTATTAAGATACCAGACAAACGCTCCTTCCTCATGCCAAATTGTCAAAATACAGTTAACATTTTCGCAGACATCGTTACAATGAATCCTCTACCTGTCAGCCGCATCATGTGATTAGTCTGCAGTACCTGCCTTCCCTGTCAGGATTATAATGGCAAAATGGAAAGTATTATTGCTCATGACACCAAGCACCAAGGCAGAGACGGAGTGGTTGTTGGGAGGAAAAAAAAAAATTAAGAAAGTAATGACGAAAAAAAAAAAAAATCTAATCAGAAAATCTATGCAGTAATTTTGCAAGAAAACTAATGTGTCAAAAGAAGTCTATGAATGTAATTACAGCTGAAATCAAACTTCAAGAGGTGTGTATGGGTTTTCAACAAAATCTTGTGTTTAATCAACCTGCTTTTTTATTTATTTTTTTTTTAACTAACAGCTCAAACTTAAAGCATATTGCACTAAAATTACTACGATCACATAATATACAATTAAAGTGTAAAATGCGCAAAGATCTAACAGTTTTCTTCTCTACACTTTTTTTTTCTTTTATATTATTTGGAACAAAGTGAAAATAATTTTGCCTTTAATCATGATTGGACGACAGGTCTTTAGTTGTTGATGCCAGTGTTCTGTGTATTTTGATCACAGTTGGCAGGGACCAACGCCTCTGATAAAGAAAAGAATATAAATACGAATAAAGATGTTTGTAATGAAGCAGAAAGAATAATATGTCTGAGCACCTTTACACATTTTGCTGAGTTGTATATACCGGTTTCCCCATCAGCCAGCAAAGGTAGTGGGAATATTTAATATAATGTGTCCCGATCGCATCGAATGAGTTTACAAGTTGGCAGAAACTTAGCAAATTAAACTTAATCTAATTTTAGAGAAGTGTAAACCAAAGCAAACATTTCATTTCATTTTATGAAACTGAAAGTTTTTCAGTTTTTTTTTTTTTTTTTTTTACACCTCCTGTATGATATCTGAAACCAAAAGTGTAAGAGTGGGACAGAGGGATTATGAATCGTTAATCTAGATTAGTATATTGTAGTCGCACTCCATTACATCTGTGTCTGCTCATATTGATGCGGATGATAAGTGTTACTCTCAGGTGTCAGTGTGTTCCCAGCAATAACAAAGCCAACACTTTATCATTTATCGCTGATATTTTTATTTTTACTTTATTTAGCATCTAAATAATGTCATTTTTTTTCTGTGTGAAATATAGATCATCATAGAAACTGAGAAAGAAGCTATGACAAGGAGTTATTCATCAAATACCCCAAGGTGGATTGTCTAAATGTTCCTGGCAGTTTTGTTTTTCTTACTGGTCTGATCTAAAAGCCCCTGTGAGACTAATTTGAGTTCATCAAAATAGTGTAAGTTTCTTTGGAAAGTTCAATTAACATTTCGTGCTTTGGAAAGAAAATGAGTTGCCATAGGGACTTCATTGGATAGCCTCATTGCTGGCTCGTGCCTTATAAGCCCACTCATCATGTCGGATCTTCTTCACTGGTGAAGAGCGAAAAAAAAAAAAAAAAAAAAAAGTGAGGGAAAGAAAAAAAAAGTTGTTGGCAGAGTTTGACACCCCTTTGGCAAAGTTTACATTCCATACACAAGGTTAATCTAAGCTTTGTTTGGCGCTGAGACAATAGAGCTGTCAGCTCAGTTAAAAAAAAAAAAAAAAAAAAAAAAAAAGACCATCTAAATTGATCTCTCAACTTCTCTTTTTAATAGAAAGATCACACAGTCGCATGGGAAAAAGACAAAAAAAAAAAAAAAAAAAAAAAAAGAGAGGAAGGCAGGGAAGGCACAAGAAGGGGACTGATTAAATTGTCTTCATTTACTTAACCGGCTGCTAATATTTCAATTAGAGCAACTGGAGGCAGTGACACTGTAAGGTTAAAAATGGAACAAGGGGAGAATTAGTCCAACTGATTAACAGGAGGAAATGAAGACTTCTGCACACACAGGAGACATCCCTCTGGCATCGTTCATCACTGACACCACCCTCTCCACATTTGTGTCACTCAATTTTATGGCTAAAAAGGACACTTTTTTCCCCTATTTACTATATACGGACCAGAGAGAGAGTTTGTCAGCCCGCAAAGGAACATATTCGAGGTGCTGGCAGTGGCAGCCAAGCTGAGACTGAGTTTGACAGAAAACACATCGGAGACTTCCTCTCCCCTCCTCTGCCTTTTCCCATCACCATAAACCCACTCACTCATGATAACCATTAATGTAGCGTCTTATTAAAAACCTATCAATACAGCCGCTGCCAGTGCACTAATGGCCAGGAATCCCTCTCAGTTAAATCTCGACTTTGGTCTCCACTCCGGACTAATGAGAGCCATCGCTCAGCATCTCTTTGGGCTAAATCACCTTTATTTGTATCTGCCTTCTCGCGCAGTTGGCAATTTAGGGAACAGAGTGTGATGAGAGATTGCATTGCATTGCAGCGAGGCTTGGGGGCTGAGGTTTTGTAAAGGAGGGGTAGTGGTGGTAGTGGGGATGTGGGCAGGCAAGGGGAAAGTGAAAGCGACCGTGCTTACCTGGCCATTCTTGTATTTTGTTCTGGGGACCATAGTGGGCTGTTAATTGTTCAACATTGGCGCTCTGGCAATAAAAGAGGGCCCCATTGCTGCTGCCACTGATGAGGCATTGTTGTCTGGGAAAGTTTATCTCTAGTGCCGAGTCACAGGGAGGGCATGCTTGATGCAGGAGCACCACAGGAGTTTGCCCTTCTAACTCAGGGGAGGAATTGAACATTGCTCTATCAATCTGGGCATTTTACAGCTCAGGCCTCCCAGCCGTGAGAAACGTGGGGGAGTATTTATTCTGCTGCTTATTGTCCGGGATCTAAAGCAAACAGTGTGTATGGTTGGGGAGGCGATAGTATGACAGAGGCATACTTCTCATCCGTTGGAGACCCCACGACACAAGTCAGCGAGGAAAATAAATTTACCACTACAGAATGAGATGTGTATTGCACCGCAGAGCAACAATTCAATTTTGTTATAAATTAAGTTAATCTCTTAGCTGCATAGTTGGCTCAGAAAATACAGGCTTACTCTGTATTAAAAAGAAGAGTGAGTATTGGGTTTTATCTGAAAATCATTCAGCAGCATGTGAAACAAGAAAAAAATCTCTTTACCCAGTGGAGCCACATTGAAAATAAACCATTGTGTAGAACTATTATTTTACACTTTACCTTCCAGGAGAATATAATATATATTCTTATTCTTTTTTTTCTTCCCATCAACACCCTCCTTCACACTCATTTAGTTGTTCATATTCACACCTTTTTAGCTGCCAAGTAAATGAGCTTCTTTGCTGTTGCTGGTGAGGGCTAACCGCCTCACCAGTGACTCATATCAGGAAAAAAAAGCAGACTGTTGTTGACTTTTAACCTCCGAGATATTCAAAGATGGTTTACGGCAGTACTCCATTCTAAAGCACAAGATAATTGTTGGTTAAAAAGTGCTAAATGAAACTGAGGAAAGTTCACCAGTTCTGTTTAATGTAATAATTAAACAGCACTTAACACATAGAATGTCAGAGTTAAAGAAAGTACAAACCATTCATGGTAAAAGTGTCTTATACTGTTTATTTGATTAAGAGTTTGAATCAGTATTATTAGTCACAAAAGATCAATAGGTAGAAACTTAAGGCTTAACGTGCAAAAACCACAAGGACGCCACAGGTTTGGAAAAATGGCTGCGTGCAGTGAGGGCATTGGATGAGAAGGAGCTTGTCAAAATAGTCGACCATAATATGAACATGGTTTGGATTTAGCTTCTTCCCTGACGCCCCCCATTACTGGGGGCAGAATGGGACACATCCGATTTTACGGCGTATGACGCCAGCTGTGCTGCATAAACACTGGCATGTTTAGTATCCTTGGAAATGTCATAATCTCAGCTAAAAGCTCATATAAATAATTTCTACAACCTACAAATTTCTACAACCACCAAAGCTAAAACAACAAACAATTAAAAGAAGTAAAAAAAAAGTAAACATACTCCTCAAAAAAAAAAAAAAAACAGAAACTCATACCATGACCCCTCCTCTCCACACGGCGGTTTGTAAACAAGGTCTCTGCTGACAGCGGAGGTCTCACAGATTCCAAAACTACAAGTTTTGTCGAGGTCCATCAAAAATTGACTGAACAAGCAGCGACAAAAGACCAAAGATATGCTTCACGATTGATAAACATGATCACGAATCCTGTCTTACCTTTGGTATCTTGTTTGACATAAATATACAGCGATAACGCCGCATTTCTTAAAAAAACTCAAAAATTGGCTTTTACTGCCTCATAACAAAGATGTGATTGGATGAAGGTTTGTGTCCTCTACTCAGACTCATGTGTGTGTCCCGCCTTAAACTGGTGATTGGTTAAATTTACATAAATGTGGCAGCATCGAAGTGATTCTACTGGTTCAGATGAATAAAATAAGATGTCGATCATGAAAATTGACCAAAAGAAGCCAGAGATATTTACCTGTTTATTAGGTGACTGTGCTTGGACGTGAATGGAATGATAGTGTAGAATGATAATAATAGAATAATAATGATAATGACAATAAATAATGATAACATAATAATAGGATAACATAATAAATGAAGTTTAATAAGTTTTGTTATTCAATAACTAAGAAATTTTAACAGACAAGTGCCTGACTATGCCCTTACTAAGACCTCTTTAGTTTTGCTCTGTTTCACTTCAGCAGCATCAATTTTTGCACAGATAATGTTCATATATTGATTAGGGCTGTCAGTAGATTAGAAATAATTAACTAATTAATCTTATATTTTGAAATTCATTAATCTAGATTAATCTTGAAATTCATTAATATCATGTTTTGAAGTTAAGTTATTCACAAAGTTTGCAGTTTGCAGTTTTGCACCATAGATTTTATTGAATTCTTGCCTATTTTATGTTAAATGATAGTTTAGAAAACAACTTCCTTCCTCTTGCCTTTATTATGGGCATATGGTACCCATTCAGAAAAGGTTATACATTTACAAACCAAAGTACACCGCAATATATACCATCTACTGTCTAAGGTTCAAATTATACCGCAATATAAATCTTAGGCCATATTTTCCACCCTCAATGACCTCCCTACAGCAGTGACTACTAGGCCACCACACCAACGTTCTGGTGAGACAAAGCAGCCTTCTGAATATCCTCACAGAAAACTGAATACTTCTGCTTTCATAGATAATGGAAAATGCCGCCCCTAATGTTCGGTTTCACAGTTCACCATCAGAAATGCTGTAGGGAACCACCATGCAGGCGCTGAGCTGAACTGCACAATAAAGAACACTGTAATAATGCAAGTTATATGAACTAATATATCCTTAAGGCAGCTATGTGTAATCATGAAGAATCTTATGTGATTTCTTTATGTTATTAGCACATTATCAATTGTAACTAATTAACGATTATGTAATTATGTAAGTCAACAATAATACAAGTTGGTCAGGATTTCTACAATTAGTCCTTTATTTTAATTGTTCTTAACACAGCCATTTGTTTTAATGGTTTCACCTTCCACCACAAGCACGACAACAAAAATCATGACTGAACAGCAAAGGTTAAGTGCTCAACAGATTACAAAGCACTACAAAGGGGCTATTTCACAATAGAGATCTGAACTCTAGAGAGGTGTCTTTGAAATGTCCCCTACTGTCACCTCTGTCAATACGTAAAAAGCTAAACAGCTCCGGTATACATGACAAAGGCTCTGGCTGGCAGCAAAGGTAACCAAGGGCACAAAGCCATTTAATATTTATGACACATGTCGAATCACCGAAATCACCTATTCATTAGTGCCTATATACGACCACAGCCCTGAACAATTGAGGTAGAGGGAGATGTATGTGTGGGTTTTTCATATACTTGTAATAACCATCCCCAAACAAGGCCAATAACAGTCTTTTATGTTATAGCCATCGTAATCATCGTCAGTCTGGGATGCGCTTCAGCCTCTACCACCAGAGCGGCCTGCCTGCCAAGAGTGCTTGTAATATAAATGCACTCTGAAGAATGGAAGGGATGGCATGCTCCTGGACAGGTGCCAGCTACACATCCAAAGCTGCAAAATCACAACCGCGCTGACTCAGGCAGTGACACCATGTTACTCCTTTTCTTTCTCCATGGACTTGTGTGCATTGTGCGGACACAACTTCAATGTCTCAGTTCCATTATGGAAGCGGTACAAATAAATTATGTCACTCAGTTTAGAAATCAAATGCAGCCTACTGAAAAGGGGGGAAGATTTATTTTAAAGGACGAACCACAAATTCGATTTGTTTGATGGTGGGCGTCAACTGCTGCATGCACTGGAGGGCAGCATTGCTGTGTGGGGGCTTAAATAAGACTTAAATAAGCCATGCTGGCTAAGACCACCAGCAAAAATTAGTAGTCTATCAGGATAGGTACAAGGACAGATGTTTAGATGTGAGGGAGAGAGAAAAGACATGCATCTACTCACAGACTGGGCCGACATTGTGATTCACGTAGCTGAGTTGTGCCTCTAAGTAGCTCCCCCGGTTTGTCCTCAGCATGCTGCGGCACGCTCATAAGAGAGTTTGATTCATTACTGCATAACAAGTGGATGAGAATGTGAGAGCTGCTAGCAACAGTAGCAGGTACTCATTAACGCTGATGTGGACAGTATGCTCACAGAGAGGAAGAAGGGGGTAAGAGAGGTTCAAATTTGCAATGAGTCTCCTCTTGATATAAAGCTAATGACAGACTGTGCGAGATACACAGGAGCATAATAACTATGTACTGTGAGTAATTCTTTAATAAGTGTCTCCGAATTATGGAGAAAACTGAGAGGTTTTCGACAGCAACAGCGTTTTTATGGATGTTTTCCGTGTCTTTACTCCCCCTCCCCTCATCTTATAAAGCAATGACACTCATACGGTGCTGCCAGCTCATTGTTAAGCAAATATAATGTGATAAATTTATTCTCTGATGATACACACTTTTCTTGATTACCCATATGCAGAAGAAAAAAACAAACACACTGTGGCAGTGAAAGGTCTACTCTGACAAGGAAACACTGTCTGATGAGTTTTAGTGCCCCTAAAAGCTGAAAGACTATTCCCGGATGGATGTTTGAAGCGCTTCATGCAGGGTGTGACAGATCTGAATGTCTCCTATGAGTGTCGTTGCACCCAGTAAATGTCACAGAAGCAGACGATGTATGACTGTCATGCAGAGCTACATTAAAGCAAAAAAAGAAAAAAAAAACTGCTGCAAATTTACTGGACATCAGCGGCAAATTGACCGTCAAAAATTACCATTGTCATTTACTATCATCATCCTTCAGATATTACATTTCCAGATTTATGCCCACGGAGATGCGTTGGCTTACATGTGAGAATAAAGAGAGACGAAAGGTTGACAAAAAAAAAAAAAAAAGCACGGAAGCGATTAAATGAGAGAGGAGGAAAATATACAAGAAACAGAGTTGCCTCTTTCTTTTAATTCTTGATCTGTGACTGTGTGTGTGTGCAGTGTTCAGTGGCCCCATGTATGTTTTGAGTGTGTGCAACACTTACATCCAGCTCACATCGCTCCAGGTTTGTATCCTACCAACTGCAGGTCACAAAGTGACATTGTGCTTTTATGGCTGCTCTCCATGGTGCTTCACATAAGCCCTGAAATGACTAAATCCCTCAGCCAGTGTCCCTGACCCCCAGCATCCCTGTTAGTGTTGCTGCATTCACACTCTTTGATGTGGTCCTGAATTGGAATCGGTCATCGGCCTCATTCCAGGGATTGATACCGCCTCTGCTGTTCACATGCCTATCGGTCTGTAGAGCTTGGTCAGCTGGTGTCTGTATCTCTCATCTTCTCTGCGCTAAAATGGATGTAATTCAAAGTGCAATAACCTTGAGAGGAGATCTCTCTCTACATACTACTGCTTGAGTTAGAAAAAAAACAAAAAACAAAAGCTCCACCAAAAATCATCAGGAAATTTCCAGCTGCTGTCCATCCACATCCAGATAAAAGCTCCGATTTTCCCTCATACCAAGTAAAAGGATGAGATTATACACCCGGCAGAGGACGCACTATAGCTGGAGAAAAATAAATTCTTTAATATCACTTTCAGCAAACCAAGGTCGATCGTAAATATAAGACACAGAAAAAATAAATAAAAACTTTTTTTCAACAAATGGTTGTTGAGGTACAGTTACTAGTTAATGGAGTGCATCCATCTATGATATCATGCATGCTCACACACACACACCGTTATGACATGTGGTGTCCTCGACTCAGGAGATTGATATCCAATCACATCTAATGCATCCATTAATACTGCCACACTTACACACTTAAATCCATCAGTACACACGTGCGGCATATGTGTGTCTAACACTGGCTGGAACATTTAAAAATATAGGACAATAAATCACGTGAAGAAAATGCACAATGAAGAACACGGCAATTATTGCTCTCCGGTCTATTATTACTTTTTTTTTTGCCTTGGCTGATAATTGAATTTAATTATTCAGGATCTGTCTTTTTAATATGTTTTCCTCATTTCCTGGCAAATTGATTATGTATACCAATCTTCTCTTGTCTTCTTTTCAGCATCCCCTTATCTTTTGGCATTGTGGAGTCACTCATATAAATACATCCCCTTGCCTTTTTTTTTTTATTCTCCATTTGACTGCAGAGTTTACATTTTTGGTGGACAGATTTACAGTATATGTGCTACGGATAAACTTTAAACATACAACAGTGTGCACCAAACATGTGTTGTGTGTGTAAATGACAAGTGAGCATTCCAACTGAACACTTTCAGATGTGTTAACAGAGATTTGCTGCTGCTAAGAATAACTTACACGAAATCACTGTCACTTGTCATTGAGTTGAAAATGAAACTTACTGACACACATGGGTAAATTGCTGTTCTCCTTTAGTCTTTCTTTCACGTGTTAGTGCTCGACCTCGATATAGAGGACCAGGTGATATTGACCTCATTTTGTGTTTGTTTGGTCTAACCCCTTCAGCTGGCCTGGTCATGGATGACAAATGCATTATTAAACAGCAACTAAGCCAACTCAAACTTGTGCATGTTCATAATGAAATGCAAGCTGGGGTGAAAGTAGGTGGAGTTGCTTAGCGAGACAGCAAAGACATCTAGGAGATTTGAGATAGCTGTGAAACAGCTCAAGGGTATTCTATATGAGGCATCATCCCCGTGAGATTTGCTCTGGACTCAAGCCGGGCTGCTGTGGAGATACTGCGGGATACAAGTGTTAATGAGAAAATACTTATCACAGTCAGAGGTGTTATCTGCTGGTTGTCTAATATGGGCTAGTTCAATATGTTGCAGCTTGTATTGTAATATGACGATGCACAATAACAGGGAAAAAAATAAACATAAATCATCTCACACAACGGAGAGGACTCTCTGTGGTGCATTCAGACCAACTCCTTAAAATATTTCGGCCTTGTAAAATATGAGTCATGCTCAGTGACCCACTGTGGAGTACAGTCTTTGGAATAGAACGCTGCCCTTCTTTTTAACGATGCCCGGATATATATATATTTTTTGAGTATCACGGAACGGGGTTCTCCTCTATGCCACCTTTCACCAGATCCCTTACTAATTGTTTCTGTCTCCAAGGTAGCATGGCTGCTCTTTGATGTTCAAACCCCTTCCTCCTCACAAAGGAGACTGACGGCAGGAGCAGAGAGGGAGGCAGATGGGCCGCGACAGGATGCTGCGAACCTGACGTCTCTCTCCCCCTTTCAAGTGCTCTGGTTCAATCAGCCCTTGCCGCACAAGCTGTTGTGGAGCACCTTTGAAATCATGGTGTCTGCACAATAGTCTTGACTGTTAATGACTTCTTGTAAAGTTCCAAAGCGGCTCTGATTACACACCCTCATGCACATGTAGCGGCGAGTGTATAGACAGGAACAACAATGTTGCGCATAAACAAGTGTGTGCTCACACAGCCTCGGTCACACACACACACACACACACACACACAGACACACTAAGCGGCGTAAGTGTGTGTGCTCAGAAACATGCTTCATCTCTTAGGCAACACCCTGGAAACCAGAGTGAGGACACAAGTAAACAATTAATATGTTAATAAGGCTGATCAGTGAAGCTGGCATACTTGTATGGAAGAAGATGTGCACATTTGACGTTCATGGTCCACTGGAAAAGAACTGACATTATTCCATCTGTGTAAATATGAGATAAACAAGTACATGTGTTTATGTTATTGCAAACACACTAGATAGTTGACTGTAAAACTAGACTTCAGTTTTCAAACATTAAGTGCTCACACAGGAGGCATGTGTGATTAGAAACTCTGTTTCAAAGTATTCTGTAGTAGGTTTGATTTAGTGCCATGTTATATCTTGTTATAAGCTCCTAGACTTCTTCAGCCATTTAAGAGAAGCGGTATCAAACAGTACAAGATGTCAAACATGCAGGTGTTCACCCCTGAAAATATGGCACCACAGCTAACAGTGTGCCTTGAAAATACAACTAACGGACTGGACTGCCTTGAAGGAGATGAGGAATCCAGTTCTCTCTGGAGCTGAAACTGCAAGGACTGGCCTTAATTAGGTGGTAGGCATAGAGAAACTGGCATGTTGAAGTGTGTGCGTAAGTGTGTGTGTACTGGAAAGAAAGACAGTACAGTATTGCTCTCTGCCTGAACTGGTGAGGCTTATTACTCAAACGTTCCAAAGTGTTATTTTGCTGTCAGGAACATCAGAAAAGACTTCAACTTTGCTAACCATTGGCCAAGTGTGATGAGTAAATCTTTCTTATGTCCCAATGACTGCCGTACACCTGCAGAGGTTCACAAGGTGGTTAATAAGTGCCACAGACCTAATAATCACACCAGCAGAAGCTTGGATTTGTGGCTCTTAAATGTGGTTTCTGTGACGTTTTGAGACAAAAACTTCACACCCAACACTGAAGAACAAGAATTTCATCTCACTTTCTATCTTCTTCCACCTACTCATGTGTTCAGCTGAGACTGTTGGGATGAACTGGTGACCATTTTAAGATATTTTTGTAGCTAAAACAATGCAGTGCTAAAATTACTCCATACCAGGCTGGATAACTTCAGTATTGCACAGGTTTCTGGGCTCCCTCTTGGTCTAACTAGTCAGCCCTTGTTGTAAAACTATCATTTTTTTCAAAGTTAATGTGTGATGAGAAACGAGAGAGGAAGTTACTTTTATTCAACTTCCTTTCAGAACAGAGACTCATTCCATTAAGATTCATGTTTGTTTTGCTGAGCTGGTGATTCACCCTATCGATGTGTCCGAAAACAACAATTTGTTGTTAGAAAATGCACAATTATTTGTTGATTAAAAAAAAAAAAAGAAGAGGAAAAAGTTATGCTTGCAAAACAATCTGACTCTTCAACAGCTTATTGTGCCCAAATTTTGCTGCCTGCCTGACGTTGCTTGGTTCTTATTGCCAGGACAACTGTGATTATACCACTTTGTCTTCACCAGGGCAACCGTTACAATACTAAATACTAATTGGCTGACTTGACCTGAGTTGGTCGCAGTGTTATTAAAAATGGGCGATCACTGACTGGAAGATGGTCCCTTTCCATTTGTCACTTCTTCTAGGGTCTAACTTCAAAATGACCAATTTTCTTTTTCATGAACTGTGAGACCCATCCATTTACAAGAGAAAGATCTGTTTAGGAAAAAAAATGAACCAAACTTGAAAGTGTAGCAGCAGCATTTCAGTTGGTCAGTCAGTCAGCCAATCAGTCAGTCAGTCAGGGACAGAGATTGCATTATACATGGTTGGCTGGTCCAGTAATCCACACGAAAAAAAAAAAAAAAATAGAATGATGAGCCCTTCTTTTGAACGGTTGTTGGAAAGGCACAGAGCTATGAGAACCATCTTCCTTCAAAGAGCTATAATTTCCACCATTACCCTTGGTCTGTGCCTTTTATACGAGACATCCCTTATAGTTCTCCTATTAGATGATCCAAAGTCAGTTTCATTTTGACGTTAAATATATGAAAACAGTGTCAAATCATTATTGTCTCTACTAGAAATGATTAACAAACACAAAATGTTTAGAGTAACTTGGAAAGGTTCATTGAAACAAGGGAACTTGTTCATCCTCTTAGACCCGCACACATGGCACTGTCTACGTCACTGTTTGGCCATTTGAACATATGACCTTGAAGTAAAAATGGATTGGAGTTCATTCAAAGAAACACTGTGATGACTGAAACAGAATATAACCAAACAACCAAGCCCAAAAAGCAAAATATTAGTTTGATGATGTTAGTTATGATGACATTGTGCTCCCTGTATGAAATTAACAAAAGAGCAGACTTTGCTTGGTAATGATGCAGCGCATAAAGAACTGCAAGTGTGGATACAAACTGTTTTTAATTAGACATAATTCCTGATACTGAAAAGTGAATAAAACCTCAAAAAGGCAGTTATATTGTTGTCTGCTTTTGGCAGACAATGGTTGATTAGCCTTATGACTCCCAGACAATTGTGTGTAGTCAAACTTAGTTGCTTTGTCATTTATCCACATTAACATGGGTAGCAGACAAGTAAATGGCTGCAGTTCATTTTGCCTACATCATGTGGTTTTGGAGATGAATGCAAACACCTCTATTTGTCACTGCAGGTTCACCTGAAGCATACGGTACATCTCATTTTATCACTGACTTCCCCTATTAACCACTAAATCAATCTATATATTGTACAGGTGGAAACATTCTGCTCAGTAATTGTAACACCAGTGCATTGATTTAATGATGTTTATCGCAGAATGTGGCAGGGATCTCCATGATATGAAACTGTTAACAGAGTCACTCTGTGTCCGTAGAGGTAATTAGGCCCATGTTTGGTCAAACAAATCGGTTCAATGGAAGAATCAGATACTTGACTAGTCTACCGTAACCAAATTAGCGTTGTAATTACCTGCGGGACATGTCTTCATTAATAATTGCTGCAACTTTGGTTGTAACAAAATACCAATGCAGTCCACACCTTAAGTGGATAGAAATCCAATGCTGAATCACTTTCAGGCACACAACTTAGAGACGTTACACCCATTTTGATGTGTTTTCTGTGAATTTAGTTGTAGGAGAAGAATTGGTTGAACTTTTGCAACCAACTTCAATGTTAACTCTCGTACAGCAAAATGTTTTCCATACACTATAAAAATGACAAAATGTTCGACAGCATTGAATGTAGTTCACTGAATGAGAATGCACAAAATATGTCTAGACTGTGATATTCAATTGGTGGGCAAATATCAATGCTGGACAGACAAAGGATTAGGGAGCTATTTAAGTTCATGGCTACAGCTCACACTGCTGGATAAAAAAAGGGAGAGGTTTCTGCTGAATGCTTCAAGCTGGCAGTATTTATTTTCTAGCATTTTGACAGAACAATATTATACTTGGTGCTATAATACACAAGGCAGAAAACCAACATGTTCCTGTATGAATTAAAAATGCAAAATCCTTCCAATCCCTCCAAAGCAATGGCGACAGAGCAAATTTGAGTCAAAGTAAAGGAAAGACAAAGTGCTATGTAAACAGACAGTGTGGGCAGTGATTAAAATCTGATTGGATGTCTTATAATTACAAAATCAACACTGGTATCTAGGTGTTAAAGGATCGCTAAATGCATGTATGCGTACCATATTTGCAGAGCCAGACAATTAGAATTGGACAATCTTGACCATCATTAATACATTTCGCTCTCTGGAATTAATATCACACCTACCAGTGAGTTCAATTGATTTCGTGTCACAGCATCATTGAAGAGGCATTTGTCTTGTCGACAACTATCTTGGATGTAAATACATTTCACCTTGTAGCCATTTAATTTTCACAAGCTAATAATAGATCCTTGGAATAAATAAAGTCATTATAAGTGAATTGGAGTGACTGAAATTGGTATACCAGTTTGTTGTGTACGGGTTATATGTAACTTTTTTTCGGTTTCAGTTTGTTGACCACTATATATACCCCTCATATGGTTTTGTTTGGTTTGTGTCACAGGTTCAACAACATTCACCAACTAAAGTCTTTAAAGCTTGCCCCGCTGGAATTGAGATGGTACCCTTCCTCTTCTTCAATATCTGTTGAAATAGCTAGTGTGTGTGAGTGAGTGGGTGGGTGCGTGCGTGCATGTGTGTGGGGGGTGTTGTTTGTGTGTATTTGGAAGAAGAAAAACCTTTGATTACAGAACTGCTTTTCTCCTTGTCTGATGCGCAGACGAAAGCATCTCAGCACTAATGACAAAATGAGGTTAACATTGAATCTCGGAGATGATGCGATGCATCCCACCGGACATCCTCTGGTCCTTGTCTTATTTTATTGTGCCACAGGAACAATGCAGAGAAGCAGAAGTGATTGTGTTCTGTGTCAACATAAGACTGCAGCCCCCACCGATGTTTGTGGCAATAGATGGACCATGCTGCCATGGGAAATCAATTCCATAGGTGTCAACACAAATGACTAAGATGACCATTGCTAGGTGGGAGTGGGCTAGGGTGGGAATATTCATGTATCCGTGTGTGTTTTGTTTGCGAGTCAGTCTGGATTTTTAACATCGGTCTTAAAATCTGCATCTCTCTGCATTAATTTCCCTAGAATTCTGTCAAATGAAAGGGACAGCCTCAGACTTTTAGGTTTTTGATACCTTTATTGTCAGCGTATGAGTTAGAAGTATGAAATGAAACCATTTACTGACCTTCAAAATATTGTTATGTGTAGTTTAGGTCTGTCAGAGACATTTTTGTAATGGTACCTTTACCATTATATGATAACTGTAATTTTTTTATTTTTAAGTCATAATATTATCATTGTTGCTATAAGAAATTTGCTTTATTTTTTATGAAATTCTACAATTAGGGCTTTGACATATATCCATATTGATTTTTAAAAGTGGCTAGCTTGGTACTTATAACTGCCAATGAACTAAACTTAGAATGTAATTTGTGGCTTCTCTGAATTGGATTGTTTCATGAAATGTGGACAATGTGTGTAATCAGTACAATCTGCACATTTGCTCCTAATGGAGTATAATGTCTTTATCTATATGACCTTTGCTATGAGTCACATTTGACACGTATATTTCACTCATGGATGGTGTCATGCTTCCATTGATTACACATCACAAAGAAAATAATAGCTTTTTATGGTCTCATTGTGATAATTATGATAATTAACCAATGTAGTGTAAAAATGAATTCAAGCAATCATTTTTATGAGCCGCTTCGCTGAAAAGCACAAAACACACTCAAAAAACACAACTAAGACATTTATAGCAGATGTTCATACAGCTGTAATCTCTTCCAGAGAGACAAAATGTTAATTTAGTTGAATTAATTGAATACTACAGTCTATACTAATCACATTTCAATGGCTTTTGATGGCTTCCCATTGAGCCCTTATTGTAGACATCTTTGGGCATATGAATAGGATCAAATAACCCTGTAATATATTGAGAGTGCACCGATATTAAGATATCTGCAATAAAAAAAAAAAAAGAAGAAGAGAGAATGCATTGATAATAAGTGTAATGAGATCACTCTTGAAAGTTGCCACGATAAAAAAAGATAATTGGAGTACAAACTTTGTATGATTCAACTTGCAGAGGAAGTCAAGTGATATTTTTTAATTTTCTTACATTCACCAACTCCTCAGTCCTCTGTGGTACAAAATCTTCCTTTCATGTCCAAAACCTATTAAAACACAAGTCAGTTTCACAGTCAATATAACATACACTATCCCTGTGCTGTAAATGTCCACTACTATAGAAAATACTCCCTAGCTGTTACTTAGCTTATATATACTATATATATATATATATATATATATATATATATATATATATATGTGTGTGTTCATATTAAGTTCTTAAAGATTTACGTCTTCAGTGGGAACCAAAGTGCTTGGGGCTGAATGTGCCACAAGAAGGGCAGCGAAGTTGAAAGGTCTTGAGAGACTGATAAAAATATTGATATCTTTGGTCTTTTTGTGGAGTTTGTTGACAATAAAAAATAAATACAGAAATAAATAAATACAGCATACCAACAAATGTGGTCTTTAGGTCCAGGGCAGAAAATTAACTTTTTGTAAATCAATGAATCAAATTGGAATGTAGAACTAGAGTTTCACTGAGAACTAGAGACAGCTTTTTTTTAACACTTAGTTTATTTAGTTTGTAAGTCAAGATCTAAATGCATCAGTGCATTCGTCTCCAGTGGAATTAATACATTGTTGAGCTGTAGATAAATTGTGTTGCAGTGGCTTTGTTCTGTCAGTTTATTTAGATGGTTATGATAAAGTAGAGCAAATATTGTTTTGATGTTTTCTTTTTTTAACTCACTTTCAAGTCTTTCTAAGGTGTCAACATTTTATCAATAAATCAAAATGACAGTAAAAAAAAAAAAGTACAGCCTTTTCAAAAAGCACGGTAACGTCAAACTAATCTGATTTATTCAAATGGACAAAGTTCCAAATCAAGTCCAATAATAATCAGGTCAACAAATGTGCTATAAAGTTTTTCATCTAAAACTTCTAATAAACTAAATAGATAATTGTGCAGAGCTGTGTAGAAACTGATTGAAGTGTCATAGGTAATCTGTTTTAACAAAGGATTAATATTTGACAACCACTTCCACTCTTTATTATTTCTTCTTTAAAACAGTTACCAGCTCTATTTTATAACTGAAGAAAAACAAAGAGATACTTAGGTGCCGCCTCACTCCCATCTGTCCATGGAATTTTGTCCCCTGAACTTTTTTAATGTTTGTTTTTTTTGGGGAAAAAAAATGACCTCATTAAGTTTTTGGTGCAGCAACACAGTCTTCAACGTGCCGTTTGTGAGTCTAACCTACTGTAGTTTCAGCATCATCAATCACACGTGGTGCTAGTCAACAGTGAATTTGACCCAAATACTTTTTTTTTATGTGACTCTATGAACAAATGTACCCACCCACCCCACTGGTGGTATCTGCCAGCAATTATTTGGAGCAACCCCACAGGAAGAGCCATCTGTAGCTGATTTCAATTTCCACACACACACACACACGCACACACACAGGGGGACGTGTGCCTTAAAGTCTTTAATTGAGATGGATTGGGTCATCCAATTAACCCTAACACACTTGGGTGTCCTTTGTGCAGTTGAAGTCTTTGCTTTGGGGTATTGTCACAAATCTTTAAGTCACCACAGAACTGGTACACCTGTCCTCACTGTCTTTATAAAGCTTAATTGGATTGAGCTCTTCCTCAATCGACAAGCAGTTTTTTTTTCTCCACTTGCCTTTTTTCTCTTCTACCCTTCCACAGTGACGCTGTGAGATGTGAATGCGTTAACACACTTTGGTTGACAAGGGGAGGGCATTGTGATTTCAAAAACATTCATCTGTCAGTAAAATGAGACTGTTGTCGATCAAGGTTGTTAACTCAAGTTTTTTTTGCAGAACTTTTTCACCTTACTTTGCCTTGTTAGATTTTTTTCAAATGAATTACTTTGTCAGTGTTACCAATAAGAAAACACTTTGCAGCTTGGTTTCATTGCGACTGTTGTGCCTATGCATTAAAGTTGCGAACATCTGCTGTGAAAACACATTGATGAAATAATTCTGTGATAAACCACTACTTCTTACGGTTAATTGGCTTTGATTGACCGGTTACAATGACAGAAAAGTGACCTTTGTTGTGACCTTAATGTTTTTAACAATTTGTCTGAGAAGATTCATTAGCAATACAAGCATACAGAGAAAAACAAACCAAAAAACAAACACAAAGAAGGTCATCTCTGGAAAAAAAACAAAAGGCCTGAATTAAGGTTTTACTCACAGCATCACCCATTTTTTTCTTGGGTTATACATAATAAGACCTGCCATATTTAATTATTTGGTGGAAGTAAAGCAGGCTCATCTTTTGGGGCAATTTAATTTGAAACACAGTTCTTCAAGGCAGGGAGAGCAGCCAGAAGTCATGCAGAGAAAACAGTCTTAATTGTTTAATCCATATCAGTTATGCACCATATGGGAGAAATTACAGGTGCTGTGTGATGGGATAAACACTACAACTAAACAAATGTCTAAGGGGCAGTCTACACTAGTTTGTGTCTTTTAAGATCAATTTGTCTCGGCTCTTCCCCCCTCAGACCAGCTAATAATATGTGCATGAATTAAAGCAAAGCATTCCAGCTTTAAAGGCTTTGCTGAAAGCTTAAAGTCTATTTGCCAATATCTGTAAATATAGAGGACAGACTCTGGGAAAAATTAAAAGCTATTCAACCTTGCTATTATTTACCAGGCCTCCAATATAACTTGCATGCATACGAGTCACGAAGACAGTCTCAGATAAACATCTTTTTTGAATAAAGGATTTCAAGGATATAATGTACACTGTTTGTATCGTTTCATACATTCTACTGAGTCAAATGTAAATGCGGCTCAACACTCCACAAATGCTACCAGAGAATATGAATGGTAGCTTCCCGTAGACATTGGTTCTTTAACCCTTGACAGTGGACATTCTATCACTGGGATTTGAGTGTTTTTATTCAAGATGATTTATTTTGACCGAGTTAATGCCTTTCACGAAAGGGTCGCAATTACCATACCATTAATCACACTATAATTAGAGTCAGTGGCTTAATTGTGACACAAAACCTCTATTTCCTAAAGGAATTAATAACAGCACTGTCATTTAATGGGAATAAAAAATGTATGAATCTGCCTGGTCATTGTCATTCTTATAACAGTAATTCCTCATGTATGTCTCTCCATGTGTATGTCTACATTTATATGTCTATTGAGGCTTTTGGGGAAAGTGTTTGTTGCCTGGATACAGGCTGTGCCCTGATCTAAGTTCTTCCCCTAGTGAAGTCTTTACCTGAGGAAAAAGCAACTTTACAAGAACAAAAGAAACAGAACTGGAAAAAATAACCCTATGGGTATATAGTAGGATTACTATATTGTATGTTGGAGGACTATTGACAAATACATGGCTTCAGTAAATCAGCGATCTACTTATAAGGGTTTGTGACACCTTCAGTTAAGTGAGAAATATTGAGTAAAAGTGGCCTATGTCTGGTTTGCTGTTATATCAGAGGATTTATCAAGTAGTCATAGCAGCACTGAAAAAAAGAACATTTTCGTTTCCATGTAATATTCAAGCACACTTCTCCTACCCACTGCTTTGTATTTCTGAAGTTTTGCTAAAATGCTGATTTTTTGTTGTTGTTTTTTTTAAGTGACCTGCTGATTTTAAATGCACCATTGTACACACTTACCAGACAGGGCAGACAAATACAGGTAATGAATTTGTGCTCATTGTACATCCGTTACTAGCAATGAATAATACACATGGATACCATTTGCTTTCATCCTTCTGCTTTCTTCAACATGTTTGACCAAACACAATCATGCAATCTGCTCTTCAAACTCCTCTCCAATTCTTTGGCTTCAAAAACAGGTTTCGTTTGATAGCTGCAATCCTGGAAAGGTCACGGACATCAAGAAAATAGACGGAATGAGCCAAGAGGATTTCAAGTTGTATTAATGAGGACCCCCTTGGCCAGCACCCGTCTTAGAGGTCAGGCCATCACCTAAAATGATAAAGATTTATCATGGGGAGGCGAGGCTGGTCAAAGCGTTCTCTTATCTCGGGCTCTGCCTTTTACAGCAGGAACTACTGTCAAGAGTCTCACATGGATGAAAGACTTGGCTACTCTTCACTACTGTTGCAAACCTCCAGAAATATTCTGACATCAGTAAATAATTCATCTCCTATATTTTGTACTCTTTGAGAATTTTTGAGGAGGTGGAAGTACATTATGCTATGCTCCCAAAACTGGAAGACCCTAACTCAAAAAGTGGCATCTATAATGTTAGCCACAGCCTACGATTATATCATGACCATGCTCAAAGATTTACCGTTTGTGTTTTTTTGTTGAAATCGCATATTTATATCAACAATACATATAAAAAACATAGCTGTTTTTGTAATACAAAATTTCATCTCCTGAAACTGGAGCCTCAGATAGAGACATATAATTTAACTGTTTTCTAAGGTGTGAAGGCAGAATGTGAATGTGACATGTTTAACACCATAGCATGAAAAAGGATGTTGAAGTATATTAACATATCTTTCTAAAACTTGAAGCACATTGTATACTATATTTGGAGCCATTTTTAAGTGAGAAAAATAATGAACAGAACTTTATTTTTGACATAAAAAAACTGTTACAGTAACACGATGGTGCTGCGGACCAACTTCAAATATATACAGCAAGTCATGTATATGTATTTATTTCTACCAAAGGATCCCTGTGATGCTGGAACACCAGTAGCCCCTGAAGAGAGGAAAAACAAACAAACAAAAAAAAAAAAAACATTGTTGATATGCCAGCCATGAATTTCTGTTTTGAGGTTGAAGTCTTTTCATGGATGGTTCTGTGTACTCTATATTTTTTGAAAGCTGCTCTGTAGAGAAACACTAACAGCGATCATAAGGTTTGCTATAATTTCAATCACAGGGAGAAAGAACCAGGCTGTGTCCTGGATGATTTGATGTAAAACTAATACACTCAGCCCAGGAGCAGGTACATACTTGTAGTAGCCTTTTCCTAGAAATATGACATTGTGTATTGTTTCCCTTGTGTTTCCTCTATCAATTTGAATTTTAATAACAACCTCTGAGTGAAGCACATTTTTAATTCAATCACAAGTTAACACTTCCCTCAGTTTGAGGTTTTAAAGTGTAAAAAGCAAACATTAAAAGGATTATTATTAAGTTTGTTCAACATGTTTTTCGCATGGGAGTGGTTCGTTGCCTTTGCGATGCAAGAGGTTAAAATGAATCCTCCAAGCAGCAATATAGTGACTCACTTTTGGAAAATGAGAAAACTGGCTGGGTGGGCCAGTGCTAAGTGGTTAGCATGCTACAAAGAAGAGGTAAACATAGATCGCTTTCCGCCATTGGAGAGCAATCTTGCCGAGTAACAGAATAAAGTTGTTCTAGATTGGTAAATAAACAGCTGTTCATGCAAACATCAGCTATGTAACAATAACAAATCACTCTTTTAACAGATTCTCACTGTTTCAATCCAACAAATGGGTGGTAACAGTTAAGGTCAGGGTTTGGACTTTTTTTTTTCTGACTTCAGTTTCCCTCAGGTGCAAAAATACTTCCTGCACATATGGCTTGGATTCGTCCAGATGTTAGAATTATGTATGGGCTTGACAAGGACAAACCACCCCCACCTAAACTCATTTTTAACTGCACAGTAACTGAGAACAGTAATGCGACTTGAAACCAGGTGGCTTAGGTTAGAATTTAGTCCGTTTAAGACAAAATAAAAGAAACTCTGTCATCTCAATGAACCTTAACCGTCTCGTTTCAGCAAATACATTTAGAATATGCACCTACTTGTGATCAGAGATAAAAATGTCGGTTCCTGGACGTCCAGATGCTCACGTCTAGCTTTTCCGTAACTCCTCTCGCCTTCCCTTCTGTACATCTTTAAATAAAAACAAATATCCTCAAGGGCATGGGCAAAATTCCCCACTGGCAAAATCAAAACATAACATTTCTTGATGGTTTCAGTGACACTTTCTGATATCAGTATTCCCCATGAGAACATTTTCAATTACGACTAAGAATAATGGAGCACATTCAAGAGAGTGGAGTACTTTTCAATAAGTGCAATGCTTTTCACAAGAGACTGTGGTCAATAAACGAGGCTTTAGAAACTACGCTGATACTACATACATAAAAAAAAAATCATATTCAGTGATTTAATACATTTGTGGGTTATTGTCATTGTCAGCTGAGTGGCATAATCTTGTTTTTTTTTTTTTCCCCCTTAAACTGATGTCATTAACAACCAGGCTACATGGCTTAAAGAGATTTGGCTCCACTATCTTTTCGGTGTCTTCCGGCTCCCTAGCCAAGTTTGTCTTGGAAATAGAGTTCAGCAGCCATTGCAGGCCACACCACCCGCTAAATGTTTAACTTTCCTAAAGGAGTCATTCAAAACAAGAACGGGAACTTGTCTATTGGGAAATACCTCCGGATTAGGGGGGCTGAAAGATTGAAAAAGTAATTTGAAAAATAATGGGCTTTTTAATGACTAAACCTATGGGACACCCAGATGTGCTCTTTGTTAATTTTCACTAGTGTAATGTAAAATTCCAACTGCTTAATTACTCCAGGACACACAAAGCAACTGGTTTTTAACGAAGCAATTATGGGAACAGCTTCGACTACACGGCACCACAGCTTCCATTCCCCACCAGCTCCTTCCTTGATGAAACCACTTTTTTGGGTACAAAGTTATCAAGCTTTTCATGTCTTAAGCAGTGACAGAAAATCCAGAGTATTTTTTTTTTTTTTTTTTAAATCAAAGGTTTGTTTGGACTCTGGAGACTTTAAATCATTTGAATATGGCCTAAATCTCAATTTCTTACAGACTAAAGTAATTCGATAATGAATGTTTCATAAATAATACTGATATTTGCCACTAAGCTTTTGTGACATTTCCAATGCTGAGTTTACCTGGAATGCAAATGACCGAGCCAGTTTTTATGAATATTAAATAAGTCTATATAAATAAATAAGTGTTACTATTATGTATCGTATTTTGCTTAAGTGTAAGTCATGTTTTGCAAAAATATTGTTAAGGTAAATATCTTCTGACATTTTGTTTTTTTTGTCCTTTTTCTTTGCGTCATCCACAGATCAATAAAGAAAACTACCCTTGCAGCATTAAAGCCTCTCCTTCAACCCCTATGGGAGCAGCTGAGGAGCAGCTGTTGGTAAATATCATTACAATATTACATGCTTTATTGTTGCTTTAATGGTGAAATACCACATGTCCCAGCTCAAAAGACATTAACATTTAGAACAATCAATATAAGTTGCACATTGGACGAGAGACATTTTCCAGCTGAAACGGGAACTTGTGAAGACGCCCGAGGTGTCGTTCATTAACGAACGCCGTGAACATCATGGTGATCGATGTGTGTGGACATGTGATCCTCATCTTGTCTTTTTTTGTTTGTTTGTTTGTCGTTTTGTTGTTGTTGTTTTTTTGCATGGCTTTACATGCATACTATGATAGATGAATGGCATGTTATGCATTCATATTGAAATGACAGCTGAAGTCCCTCCGAGTCTGTGCTCGTGCTATGAAGTTTTACTAATTTAGTTATTAATTTTTGCACAAGCAAAAGACAATAGATTCATATTCCAATGGCAGCAGCATCAATGAAATGAAAATTGCATTACCATCCCTTTGTTTTTACATCAATAGGAATGTCAGTGTAACCTTTTTAATAAATTATACCAAAAGGTGCAGCACTTTCAGTGATAGTTCATTGTATTTTCACCCCCCCTCCCTTATTTAATTTCCAGTTGTAAAAATACAGTGTGTTCACTCAGGTCCCTGAACATAAAAGTAATAGAAGGCACAAAAGAGAAGAGGAGAAAAAAAGAAAAAAAAAAAAGAAAAACCTCAACCTTCCTCAGCTCCAGACCAATTTCAAAATTAAAATTGCGCCTTTGAGATGCAAATGTTCAAACAATATTCTTCATGTTAGATCTAAATTGCTAATGTACACAGTGTATAAGCCCAGTGTGTCCCTTTCAAAACTGGACATCTTGGAGACATGAACCTGATGGTTTCGGTGTTGATCAAAGGGCCCGGCCATGTCCTGCCTTTCCCACGGGGACTGAGGAGTCATTGAGATGCATTGAAACCTGTTTACTCCTTGTTGCATGTTTATGTTGCTTAATAAGACAGTTTGTAAGACAAATAAACTGAAAACAGGCAATTGTTGCAAAATACTTGAAAATGCGCTGCAAGGTCAGCATCTGCATCAGATTATTGTAGTTTCAACGAGAAACAAAAGACGTGACTGCTGCAGACAGCCCCCGTCACAAATGGGCTCAAATCCCTTTTCATTCCCTGAAACAATTGTTTTAAATTCAGGAGGTGTTTCTATGACAGGAGGCTACTCTTTTTGATCTCATACAGGGTAGCACCTTGATAGACCAACTATATGGATTAATAGCACTAGTTACAACGCAGCCTAAGGCCCCCTATATCTACGTTAATAGAGCCTATCCATTCCTGTCAGCTACTGGGGACTGATGGAATTGCAGGGGTGGCTGTGTATCCACACAGCAAATCATAAGCCCTCAGATATCGCTTGAGCTGTATGACTACAATTTTCATTTAAAACCAAATATATTACGCTCAGATGTATCAAACATAGTCAGACAATTTTTCCTCTGGAGCGGAGGGGGATCTCACTCCCTCCCTCGCTCCACCCTGGACAAGGGGAATAAACTCTCAGTACAGGTTACTTGTCTTCATTTCCAGTTAGGCGGCTGACACACACACACGCACACACACACACGCGCACACCTTGTGAAGTCCAATTTGACTGATGCAAACGCTTGTCTTAGAGCACCATCGTTGCAAGAGCGAGTGTATCTGAGCAGAAAGAAAAGCTGTGTTCCTGCCATAATCCATCATGTCACTGTGGCCGATATTTCCATCCAGACACTGTGGAGCCACCTGTTTGGTGTGAGGGACGTGAGCGCTTGTATTAGCAATCAACTGATGAGATTTACGAGACTACAAGGGACTATATATATATATATATATATATATATATATATATATATATATATATATATATATATATATATATATATATATATATATATATGTGTGTGTGTGTGTGTGTGTGTACACTCATAAACATATATTGTAGTTTTGTATATTGGAAACATTCAGTCATTTTCAAATGTACATTAGAGATGAATATTACAATGTGTTACAATTAGACAAATAAGTCTCTCTCTCTCTCTCTCTCTCTCTCTATTATTAGATCATGACTAAGCAAATATACTAAATTAGTGTCATTAAATAATTCTTATCTTTGTGTCTTTAAATTAAATTTATGATGACTAAGTTCTCTCCTCTTTTCAACATACATTTAAAAATAAGTTTCCTATTATCAAACTCTGTGCACATAAGTGATTTTTGCACAGTGAAGGTCAAACATCGAAGAGAAGTAACAGTGGGAAAAGGCATTTTTTGGGAGGGAATGGACTTCAAAATTTTACATGAGCTAAGTCCGGTCACGGTTAAGTACGACACAATTTGGCTGAGAAATGTACGACTCACTCGTATAAGAACGGGATTGTCAGAGGTGAAGACAGATGTATCCGCTTGTCCAATCCCATGACCGCAGCGCCACTGCACAAGTCTACAGTACATCAGGAAGAGTTCATCTGCTCTAAGGTGCTTCTTACATACTGGGGAAGATCTATTTCTTGCACCCTTCATGCGCGGAACTAGTATTTTAAGTGGCATTGTGCTCATATCAGAATATTGCTAGAGACTAGTGTCTCGATTTAGTCAAATAAAAGTCATTTTCTGCAGAGATTTTGACATGCACTGCAGCGAAACCTGCTGGGCTTTCTCTGCGTTATGTCTCGGTAAGAAAAACAATCTGAACAGCAGGTTGGAGTAAGATACATGCAATTGATTGATGTTGAATATGCGACACAACTTCACTCGAAACCAGTCAGCGTAAAGCGCGTGGATGACAAAAATAAATACATAAAAAAAAATAATAATAATAATTTCACATTTTCACATCACAGGCTCATTATTTGTCACGACTGCGTGGTGTGTTACAGCGCTTTCATTGCGACAGCGAGTTACAGTTCACTTTGTGATGATAAGGTGAACAATCACCTCAAGTAGAAACCCAGCGAGCATTTCTCTAACCGGAGCTACAAGGTTCAAATAAAAGGACTATGATTTGGAGACTTCTTTCAAGTAAAGTGTCTTTGAGCAATGTGACAATGTTGATCAACTCCACACTGTGTTTAACAAAATCCCAATTACAATGATAACGTTAATGGATTTCAAGGCTGGAGCAGTGTAAGCATCTTGACAGAAAAAAGGAGGACACCTTGAAAGAAGAATGCAGAAGACAATATTCGCTTCTTTCAAGTTGCATATTTCTCTCTCAACAGCTAATAATGACAAGGCTGCTCTTTGATGCAGGCAAGACAGTTTTTCATTTTCTAGCGACTTCAAATTCTAGGTATTTAATCCTCACTGGAAATGCCAAGCTTTGAGGATGTTACCCTAACTGTTCTTCAGAGTTCAGTGCCTCAGGAGAACAGCACAAATATGAAAAAAAAAAAAAAAAGCGTTAGAAATTATTTCCTTCTTGTTGTTATGGGTTCAGCTCTTGTTTTCTCAAAAGTTGGCAGCTGGGGCTTATGCTCACCTCCGAGTGCGAACGTGACTTAAAAGCTTCAGTTGAGGTGTGAGGAGAATTCGGAATGAGGAAGACCCTCAGCCTGTGCTGTGATTAGGGAGACGTGCAATCAGGGGGAAAACATAAACACACGCGCGTGCGTCACGTCGCTTTCACATTCAGACTCCCACGCGTTTGTACACACCTGCGCACATGTGTCAAAAGACCAGCATGTACTTGTGTTCATTCACACATTCGCATTTCCACATGCCCCCCTCACAAAAAAAAAAAAAAAAAAAAAAAGACACGCCGCCTTAACTCCACAACAACAGCTTTATCTGCTTCTGAACAATACTTTACTTTCTCCATGTGACACAATGAGTTTTCTACATACTGTGTGAGCACTTAGGAGGCTCAGGCTACTCTCAGAGTCTTATAATGACTACAGGGATTATTCCAGCGCACAGAGGGATGTTTCAAGGCCTTTTCTTAAGAATGTCATTTTAAACCTTTTCAAATAAAAGGTTTTAGTCACCCTCAAGATTCACGTCAAGAGAAGTGAAGAACCCACAATGGAAAAGTGTTTCTTTTCTACTTTTTTTTTACTTCATTGAGCAACATGACCAACGATGCACTTTATGATGGCCATCACAATCCGTGCCTTATAGCCAAATTCTTCTGTAATGATAATTTGAGGTGGGATCAATCAACCCTATCTGCCCACTGTAATAACCGTTCAGCCTTTGATTTAAGAGCTGTAATTGGTTTTCAGTAGGGCATATTGTCAGGTTTCTATTCCCAAGTATCCCACATGTACAGTTTCAGGACATGGCTGCTTGTCACAAGTGCAGGCTTGACTGGACAGGGAAGAAGATATCCGCTGGAGACACAGCGGCTCTTCTGGCACGGCTCTCTGTCCGTAATGGCCTCCATTCACAGGCTCTTCATGAAAGGTTTTACATGGGAACTCCAAAGGCTAATTGGCCCATGGAGATCAGGCTTATTGTTAGTTCTGCATGGCTTCCAGCAGCCATGGCTGCCATATGAGTGCCTAATCACCACAGGGCTCCACACCTGACTAAACAAAGAGCACTTTTCTTAATTCTTGAAAAAAGTGTCTCTCATCCTTTATCTTCCTTCTTCTTGCTTCATGTACTCTCTCTCCCGTGTCTCTTATAAAAACTGGTTAGGAACTGCTGTATTAATACGTATGGATTTTATTCTTAATTAAACCTACACTATGCTTGGATGCTTAAAGCCAATTGTCAAATGACTAAACTGAAATCTCGAGAGGGAAATTCCTTTTCTTATGCACGCTCCTTGTTACCATGTAAACACTTGGATGAAGTACGTTCATCTGCTAAGTTAGAGGCACGAAACGTAAACAGATGCATTTTTCATGTATCCTAAAATTGTCACCAGGGACGACAGACTTTGCTTACCAATATACTTTCTACACAGCGCCATTTGGACGAGTTTCCCTATATGTTAAGACATGAAAACACAGTGTAAACACTGCCATAAACAAGCAGTTCTGTCTACAGTGGAGCTATATTAAGCAAATCCAAATGATGACTCAGAAACGGTGGAATTCCCGAGTGGGTTAATTTTAAATTTCTGACTGTGTAACAGGCCACCACAGTATCAAAGGTTTATAAAATGTCACCGAGCTTCAGTATTCTTCTGTCATTTTGATTTGAATACACACCTGATTGCTCCACGCTGATAAAGCATTCAAGCGCCACAGGGCTCCCATTGTGAAAACACTTGAGCCTGCATGAGTTCTGCTCCTGAGTTTGGCAGAGGGATGTTTAGCATGCTGATGTAGCATTCGTACAATTCTTAAGCGTGCAATTTTACAGCATAACTCCCTGTTTTGATAAGCTATTTCTGAACTTCAGATTTCCTCAGATGAACAATCAATGCGTGAGAGTTTATGCTATAGAAAGATGCTGTATGTATGCATAAAACCACAGTATGAATGGCTGTTTGACTTGTGATTTGTAATGTAAAAGCACTTTAAGTGGTTGTTAAGACCAGGAAAAGCACAGTATAAATGCAGTCCATTTACTATTTCAAAGAGTCCACTGAAATTTGTCATAATTATAAACTTTTGCTGTGTGGATTCACTTCCCTTAAGGGACGATGTATCATGAGAGTGAAGTGGAAATGAGCCATTTTCCTGATGGATCTGATCAACGTGTTTTCATCACTGACAAACAAGCCATAAGAAAAATAAAAAAAATGAAAAATCTCATCTACATCGGCTGAAAATGCGACTGTGTGTGAGATGTACCGCCCGTCGAAGTCTAATAGCAGATGAATCTGCCTGTTTACTAATTAATGAGAGATTTGTTGTTTTCATACTGTATGTTAGTGGATCATGAGACATGCAGGAGACAGGAGAAGCTCTAAGCAGTTAAGTAGCTCATTATGTGATGAGGTTCCATTAATACAGACGTTCTGTCGGTAGAGGTATGTTTAGTCCGTCTTTAACTATTGATGACTCACTCACCAACCCCATTGATCCATGTATAATTTAATCAGCATCACTCTGATATTTAATCATTAATATTTATGACATGTTTCTGAAAAAGCGGTAAAAGAAAGCCTTAAAAGGTGACAAGTACGCCATGTGTAGCAATTTTTTGACGTTGCAGTTTGATTTTTTTTTTTTTCCTCCAAACTGATCTGAGTAAACATCAGAAATAGGATTTAAATTTCTGTTTGTAGTTCCTTCAAGTGCGAGCGTTTGAAGATATCTGTTTTAGGAGGGGTAATTTTAGTCTTTATTTTTGAAAGATGTTTTAGGACAAGTTCTCATCGCAGGAAAATATGAAAAGGAAAAAAAAAAAAATAAAAACAGCAACCTTTTCCATCTCTGTTTGATCCCACGCTTGTTGGCTTGACTTTAGTTAACAACAGATGTAGCATCACTACGCGTCTTGCTATGAGCAGCCTGAGGTCACAGTTTGAACAAAGATTGTTCACACGGAACAAGAGACTGCGTGGTCAAAAAAATAAAAGTGGTCATAATGTCTCCATTACATTCAATCACAGGTACAAATTCAGAACAAAATGAGGTATTTATCAGCTCTCACAGCTGTGGAAACACTTGTCAGACACCACGGTATCACTGTGGCATCTAAAATAATTGGATAATTGAAGATTTTTTTTTTTTTTTTCTCCCACAAACAATAAGATATATTCAAGATGGTCTGCAATTTAATATTCATTACGTTCCAGTAATTTGTGACCTAATTGGTACTTACTGCACAATAGTGCAAGAAAATTACTTTTGGATTGAACAGAGGCATTAAATTAACACTTTAAAGAAACATAGGGGATTGGTGCAGTTCAACAACAATGCATTTAAAATTATATTAAGAAGTGATTTTTCATCTTAATTGTGCAGTCATCTTATTAATGAGTGCGATGGATGACCTACATAGAGAACAGTAGCTTTTTGGGGTGCTTTCTTCATTTTAGTTAATGAGGACAGTCCTCTCAATAAAACAAGTGAATATTTAAAATTAAAAAAGAAAAAAAAAAAGTCTATGTTTCAACACAGTTTTAGGCAATATTAAAATAATAATTTTCCCTTTTATGCTGTTGCACTATCAGTGTGCTACTTCCTTCTTATTATTATTTTTTTTAAATTTATTTATTTATTTGCATGCGAACAAGAAATCTGATTTAATCACATTTCATCATAACTCCGGGCGTTTAAAAAGACGCAAACGGCACATTCGAGGCCATCAGTTGACACAAGCAAACCAAATACCTTAATATATAGTTTAAGATTATAAAATTTGTTCATACATAACGTAGGGGTTTGCATAACAACCTGCCAAACAAATCGAAATGCTATTTATACATCTTCTCTGCACTTTAATAGTAAATCATCATGGTGTATTATCACCTGTATTTGCCCAATGCAAAGTACACAGGTGGTGCTCTATCTGATGGGAAAGCATATTCAATTATTAACTGATCTACCTCTGCTGGTGCCCATTTCCTCACAGATGAAAAGGCCTATTAGACTTATTTCCTCCTTGTAGATAGAATGAAATATCATGTCTTTTAATGGATAGGCCTATTTTAATCTCCCACATTAATACTTTAGTATGCAGGATATTATTGTTCTGTACCAATGACTATAATTAGTTTTGTTTAATAATCTCTGTCAATCCTAAAACTGCTCACTTGCTCGGTTCCACATCTTGCTGAGAAGATCATTAATTTTAGAGTCTTTATGGTTGTGGTGGGATGAAGATCGCCCATGATAACGTCAAATGGCGAAATGCGACTCATGTTTTAAACATGAGATAAGCAGCAAAGAGGTTAACTGCATCGGCGTAATGGCATTTTTTTTTACTAAGGAAATTACTAAAAGTTTTGTTTGTTTTGTTTTCTTTCTTGTAACTTTGCAGAGATGGTTTCTTATTTTACAAGACTGATGTACACTGTATAAAAAAAAAAAAAAAAAAAAGGATCATGACCCAAAAATAATTATCCCTCAAAACAAAAGCTGTGAACATGTGGAAATACTAATGACACCACCATTAAAACAAATAAATGGATTTAAACAGTGAGGGAAGGATGACGGTAATAAATCTTGATACATAATCTACAAGCCTACGTGGTTTTTCTACTGTACGTTAAACTAATTAGAGTGGATGAGGCCTACTGAGTGGGTCAACTCATGGTAGATTAGTTATTTTCTTTTCATTTGTTTAACTCTATTTCTCCTTTGAGAATCAGTATTTGAATATCACCCGTTGGTATCTAAAGATTGGTATCTAACACATCTTTATCTATATCAAACTCTTTTTTTAAAACAGATTGATGAAATTTAAAAAAAAAAAAAAAAAAAAAAAGGTTGGGACGTCTGCGACCTGCAAAATGTCATAAATGTTTATGCAAGGACGCCAAAGTTTGCGAGATCAATTTTCTTGTTGTTGGAGTTCAGTTTGGGGCCAAAGGAGATCAGCTAACAGCTGATCCACGGTTTTATAACTCACTGCCTGTCTAATAGTATTGATTGCATCCGATGCCATATTTATCAAGTTCTTTCTCTGCTGTAATTCCAGCGGAATTCATTATACTAGTAGATGACACATTATTCCAACATGCTTTGGGCAGAAGGCAAAGAACACTTCAACTTAATATTAATAGTTTAAAATGCATGTTATTAGTTGAGATAATACTTTAATGGGAGAAACCTATTACCAGTCTTTGACAGGACTACAAGAGTCATCCATTAATATTTACTAGCAAAAGAGTTTCAAATCCACCACTTCAACGCATTCAACACACAATTGCTGTAAACAATTATAAGATGCGTCTCTAACACTTCCCAACAGCATCAACACTCTTTTTTGCGTCTCTTTAGCGCTCTCTCGCACTCCTCAATGGCAAAGTTAAAATGGCAATGCCCTCCAATCACATTACTGTATACCCAGGAACATTTAAATGCTAATGTTATAAGCTCACATGCCTAATATGATAAGCTGACAAGCTTATTATAAGCTCTGAAGTTTTAAGAGTTTCTTCCATTAGTTATCACAGGAGGCATTAAATTGCATCGCTGCACTGTGCCAGAAGGTATGGAGTTAAATTCTCCTGCAGAAGAGATTATTTTGGCTGGCTTTTGACAGCACTATACAGTGGCAGGATTGTACATGATGGTTTGTCAAGAGACAGGGTGGTGCACGAGGGAGCACAGCGCGGTTGGAGCTACATGTGTATGTGTGTGCACGTGTCTTATCAGGGAGTTTGTTCAGTATATGTGGCTATATATAGGATAGTTTATCCGATGGAGAGCTGCACCGCAGTGGCATTCTCCGACATCCCTCCACTCCCCGAGTCCTGATAACCTACCTATATAACACACAGCACTCAGGCTCATCACAGTACACATACGGATCACAAACACTACACTTACACCAAACTACTGACACATATCTGCCTTTTTTTATGTCGCTAAACGACAAATCCACACATTTCAAATTCAAGCATCTCAGATCAATCCGCACAATTGAACCAGAAAATTGCACATTTGAAGATTAGTTCTTTTTTAAAAAAAAAAAAAAAAAAATACCAAACACTACAGGCACATTTCAATATATTTGATTCAAAATAAAACTCCTTATCAAACATTACATAACACACTAAATAATAATAGTTTTAGTCAACAAAAAACTTCCTGCATTTAAGTTTAGTGCTCCTCATTGACATGTCAGGGTCATTTTCTAGATGTATTATAGCTGTCAGCATCACCATAGTTACAGGTGTTTCTCATGAGATGTCTATGTCACTCGTCTCCGCAGTAACGCACAGACTGACTCACCACGGTACGGTACATGTGCTTAATGTTTTCAAACTGTTTGAACAGAACCACTCTGTCCAATCTAATCTAGTACAGTTGTTCCTGGTAACCCAGCATTACTGCAGCTACCGATGTTGTTCTCTGCGGAGGAGTGAGTCATTCACAGTCTGGATTCACTCACTTGTTCTGTGAAATACTGCTGCTTTTCTGTCTGGCTTTGGTTTGAGAAATAAAGCCATATCTTCAGATAACAAAAATACTGCGATTTTTTCCTTTCATCAGCATTTAGAAGATGATCCAGATAGACTATAGATACTAAAGATGAGTGAAAGTAACTGCAATGTAGCCTACCTCACATCCACAGCACGTATTTTTTTTTTACTTCTTTACATAAGACACAAAATCAAAACTGCAATATACAGTGGGTACTACTAAGATCCTAATACTATTAAACTTTAAAATTGATTTAATATAACGTGACAAATATTCATAATGTGCATCGACAGTGTCAGTGTCATGTCAGCAACAACAACAGCTAATACAATTCACATCAATGTCTCCTCTGAGCAGCTGTGACAAACTGAAAATCTACTCTGATTTTCAAAAATCTGAAACCAAATTCTGGTCAATCGGACCTCAAGAGGAAACCTTGTAATTCCCCATGATTCAATTGAGTCGTTTACATTTAGGGTATTTACATTTTAATCAGGTCCTGTGTTCCACAGCAGTCCCATTGATTAACCTTATCATCAGATGATATACTTTGGACACATTATGAACGACGGGATGCGAACGACTGGCATGGGCCTTGCTCCACGACCGGTCGCCGGTCTCAATTAGTCAGTGATACTGCATCTGAGTAACAGCTGGCAGCTTCTGTCTGTCTAATCTCTCACTGCAGCTGTGCTGGAACAGGCAACATGCTAGCCTAATTAGCCATGCTGTCTCCATGGAAAAATGAAGCCTTGGGGTCCTAGATCAATGTTGCCATCCCTTATTCACTCTCCTCGTCCGCCATGCATAAACAACAATGCTCAGAGCCCCCCCCTCGCTGAAAGATACAATAAAAAGCCAATGTTGTCACTGAAATGGTTTTATTACACTCAGTGATGAACTGTCAGCATATTGTTTCTCTGTTAGAGCAACAAGATGTTTAGATATATGGCTAAATTAGATAAATGTATCTTCTCTCACTGGTACATTCATGTCAGTTTTCTGCATTGCTACAGATGTGATATTAAATTGATTGAACTAGATTAGTTCTTTATCTCGTTTTCCAGCTAATGATTTGTTTACCACACCAACAACACTAACACCAAACACACACACATACACACAGATACAAAGTAGTATTGTAGTTCTGAGTTAAACCGTATATTTTTCCCTTAGTAGTAGGCAATGATGGGGAATTGGGTTTTGCTGCCAGCGTTGGCAGTACTTGTTTGACACTTATTTGACTAATTTGTTCTTAGAGTCGTATGTATTGCACTAGAGAGTAATAAGGCCAAGGATTTAACAGTGTATTTTGAATAATATGCAACAGAGCAACTTGAAAATTATACACCCTTCTTTTCAGGCGGCAATCTGATGTTTCTTTAAGTGTACTTTAAGACGACAGATACAGTGTCCAGTGTTGACGGCACAATTGAGCTGAAGTCTAACCCCGCAGATAAAAAGTAATTATCTGCACACTACACCTACACACAAATTAAAATGCTAGCAAAGAGGGTGAGAGATGAATATATTTACAGTTCCTATAATTAAGAAGAACACACGATCGGTCTGCATAGCTCAGTCTGAGCTGACAGCGAGTGCACCATACAATACTATTGCAGCAATTACATGAAGACAGAGCACGTCACTTGCGTCAACACATTTTTGGCACATGCATGGCAGCCTGAAATGTTGACTGTCAAACTGTTAAACTCTCATTTCCTGCTTCTAACTTGATGAAAGCTCAGTTAACATAATGTATCACTCTAGAGAGAAACTAGGCAAATTACTCTTAACCAAGAGATTGTTATTAAGTTTGTAAATTTATTTATATTGTCAAACTGCAACATGAAGATTCTTTTTTTTTTAAGCCCAGTGTGAATCCATTTGTTGAGGCCACTTAAGCCACTGCAGTTAGAGGAAACAAAGAATACTTTTTTTACATGACTTTGCAAGAGCCATTGTAAAAAATTTGTGGTGTTTTGTATTTTTTTTTTTTTATTTATTTATTTATTTATTCATAGCATCCGGTAATTCAAAAGCAACTTGCTGACTCTGAAGCTATTACTTCAGGGACTTCAGGAAGTTTTCAGGCTGTTTTGTTTGATGTGGAGATGCATGGTGTCATTGCTACGACCCCTGTTTGCTGTAACACCACTCCCCCCTCTTCCACCCCTGCTCAACGGGGCCCAGCGTGGGTCACAAACCTGTAATAAACAGGAGGGGCCTAGGCTCGATTTGGGAAAAATGGGCACTTTCCACAGCATCTGAAAACGTCTAGAGTAATGCACTAAATTATTGGGGTCAGTGACTCCACCCGCTCTGTTGATTTGTCTGTGGACACAGAAGGCTCACACTGACATTGAAGGACATTTTTCCACCACCAAGGACTGCAAATTAAGAGACATGCTTGCACTAGAACAGCTCATGTGAGGCAACATGATTGAAGTGTTTTACTGTAGAACACCCTTGTTGATGCAAAATACACAAAACACAATCCAACGTGAGTTTAAGGTTAAAAGTGTAATGTTACTAAAAAGATACAAAGACAATAGTATTTTGTGTTAATAGTTTGTATGCAAACAGATGCTAAATATTCAGTGAAAAGAGCTATAGATTATACTGTATCTGTCATTAAACCAAAACATACACATACACACAAAGCACCAGGAGTGTATTTTTAAACATCCGGCATCCACAGAGTTGCACAATTGCAGCTAATCAGCCTAATGAGCCAAAGATTGCAGGAGTAATCAGGCGTCATTAGGTTTATGAGTATTTATTATCTGTGGCACAGAAATAATAAAGAAGAACACCTCTTGTTGATGGCTCACAAAGGAGAGAAGCCCTGCAATCTGTTTATTAATGGAGCTCTGTCACCTGGCCACCACAACTCAACAGGCCAGGTCATCCATCAATGCTGGGCCCTGACACACAGAAGATAGATGTACTTCCCTGTTTTGACCTGAATGTTAGACATTTCAAAGCTGGCACAAAGAGGCACACAGGGTATCATGTAGGTGGCCTCCGGCAAAGCTGTCCTCATTGTTTCTATCTGTGTGCACACGGATGCGTCCATGTCTGTGGCAAAGAAACACAGCATATGCAAGTGTGGAGAGTTGATTTGTTTGCCTTCAGTTCCAAACCGTGCTTCATCTCGTTTGCCTGTGAGCAATGTTTCACACTGGTTCCAGCCAGTTTTGGGCGACTAGGGATGAAACCTCCATGCAGATCTCCTCCATGTTTTCTCCCCTTTTATTTTAGCTGCGTGCAAGTGATGTCATGCTTGTTAGGAATCAAATTACATACATACTCAAATAGACCACCCGGTCCATCTTGCTTGCATTCTGTTTAAAAGGGTTTTTTTTTTTTTACATTTTCAGGTTAAAATTGGATTTAGAACTGTATTTTTTCCCCAAAAAATGCTTTCACCACATTTACTGAAAATATTGGAAAAATCTAAGAGAGTAAGGGAAGGTTTGTGTGTATGTGTGTGAGAGAGAGAGAGAGAGAGAAATGAGTGAGAAAGAAAGAGGAAAAGCTGCAAACACAGAGACTTCGGTAAAGAAAAAGATGCATTCACGCAACTTGTCATTGTGTGTGAAATACAACCTGCCCCCTGCTTGTATCATCTGATTCCTCGTGGGACAAAAGTACACAGAGATTAGGAGGGAAATTATTACAGTGGAGTTTTGTAATTGTCTGTCCTGTGCATTTCTGTACAACTTAGATTGGATTAGTGTCCTGTGCATCTGCTTAACACACAGAGGAACTGATATGTTTAACCAAAAGAGGATCTTTGGACTTCATTTTGTTGTTCCCCCACTTCACGTCTCTTGACTGAAGAACACTCCCTCTCTCCACAGAGAGATACTGCAGTGTGTGCAGTCCCTACAGAGCCCCTACAGAGAAAAGATCACAGAACAAAACATGAAATACAAAAAAAAGTTATCTCTTTATGGTCCCATACTGTTCAGATTGCAATTCCAACAGCACCACCATGGGTAGCAGAATTTTGCCATAGTATATGTCAAATAAAATGCAACTTGTACGGCACTTTTTCACTGCATGAGATCAGTGTACATGGGCAAAGCAGTCCCGCTCCTGTGGCCACAGATCCAGCTCACTGTATCTGAAAACAGGCTTACATTAGCCAAGAGCTATTTCACAGGGACAGCCAAGCAGAAAAATAATTCAAAGGTTTGCTTATCAAGAAAGCTGGTGTGAAAGTTCAACAAATGATTATTCCTGAGTCAATGTTCACATAACTGGTGGTCTGAAATGGGAATGGATGTCAGGCAGGGATTCTGATTCAGTGAATTAATTGTTATCAGAATCAGCTGGGGAGGATGGGAGTTGGAGGCCGCGGGCACTGCAGCGATCGCCCCACAGGACCTACATATGTGACAACAAACAGAATCAGTCTGGGGTGGGGATGATTGGTGAAAACAATTCCCACTTTGCTTTTGCCACATCCGAGCAAATTGCATCACTTCATACACACACTATCTTAAATATGAAAAAGTGTGGAACTAAACTGTTTCATTGGGAAGGAAAATGGGAAAACAGGTCCATTTTTGCAGTTCAATCTGACATGTAGGACAAGTTTGTACTTTTATATCAGGACAGAAGATAGTTTCTTTTCAGCACTTGCCTGGTCTATCAGGGAGCTGTGTCGTAGCAAGTTTTTCATTTCTCATTTCCATTTCATTAATCTATTCATCACAAAGAAAAATACATGAACCCCTTGGTAATAAGTTGTTCTGCTAAATGTGTTGAAACTGCTGCTGAGACATATGCTGCAAAAACCAACGTCACACTGAGATATTTTAAATAGCAGTATTCCAGTATTAAATAGTTTCACTTTTCAACAGTAACGGCAGCTCAGCGCTGTGAATGGCAATGTCAGTCTGTCCAACCATTTGGCCCAAAACTAAAACTCAACAGCTATTCAATGAATTGGTATGCAATTTATTTATACAGACATTTGTGGTGGAACAGAGGATGAATTGTAAAGGCTTTGTTAAACTTCCGTTTTTTTTTTGACATTTTGTTTTTTTATTTAAACATTTCAGCAAGTATTTGGTGGATTTCTTAGATCAAGACGAATTTGGTTCAGACAATCAGATTCATTCCCAGATGTCTTGATAAATGACTTTAAAAGCTTCTGATATTCCTATGAGTCTCAACCATACGTGGATATTTTCATGCTAACGGCCTCAACTAGAATAATGGCCATGGTCAGCATAATAAGTGCTAAATATAACAATGCTAGAATTCTCACTGCGGCTGCATAGGCGGCACAGCCTCATAATGCTGCAAGCGTGTACTGTAGACTTTTAGACTTGCTCAATTAATGTGATAATTGTCTTACTCTTGGGTCACACAGTGTTTATTAAGATACTTGGCCACCACATTCAGCCAGAACAGCTTAAATAAACCAAATCATAGATTCTACATATATCTGTGACAGTACTGCAGAGATGTAACACAGTTCTTCTAGAAGATGCTCTCTCATTTGATGGTGCAGGAAGAGAGCACCGTCTGACAAACTGGTCCAAAATATCTCACAGATGTTCTGCTGTTGACTGCAAATACCATAGCATAAGACTAAGTGTTGAGTAACCCCTTGTGTCCTATCAGTGGGGTTGATGTCATCCTGATTCTTTGCTTTTTTGTTCCATTTGAAGTGTCATATAACAGAAAGGCAAATCTTTTTATTATCAGTGTCTCCAAAGCAGCGACTTTTCAATTTTCTTGCCTTAGATTACAAGAAGCAAAAACATTAAATCACAACATAATGATGTGATTTCACAGAGATTTCATAAGACAGCCTTACAACACTGTATTTCTTTGACAGATCATATAATGTAACTGACAGCGCTGCTACAGTCAAATGTCAGAAATGTTTTCTGAATTGATTCCACCAACAGAGAACATGTTCATCTCAGGTGAAAGGGGGAAAAAAAAGGAGGGGTAGGATGGAATAAGATGAAGGGCCCCGTGCCTGATGATGATAAATGTCACACTTTGAATCATATGTTTTTACTAAAATTATCTGACAGACCAAAGGAAGATTTATGAGTCTGTGAGATATTTGTATTTTTTCTTCAGCTTCACCATGGATGTGCCCTGGCACAGTCAGCACCAATTCAAACACAGCTGGCCTGCTCAGGGAAATTCATCTACCTTCATTAGGAATGCCAAAGTGAGTCTGAAGATGCAATTCATTAATCCTCGGCAGTGAACAGTGTTCTTCATATTGTTATGGAAAATCAATGTGATTGAGCTGGAGGGCTGCCAGCATGGGCTTCTTTTGTGAAGCCATGTAACACAGCTTTAATTTATTCAGGCGGCATCACCAGATCAAGGAAAAAAAAAATCCCAAAACACATCAGACAGTGTTAGCCTTACTTAACCACAGGCTCAACATCATCACAGAACAACAGTGTGTTCACAGTGCAGGTGGGTATCTGACAAAGTGTGAATGAGGATGATAGATGATATTGCAGCACTTTGCTTTATCCCACAGTTTGCTCTGTCTTTAAGCTACAGGTCATCAGCTCACCCATATGTTGTAAGTGATCACACGCTACAAGCCATAGTTGCCAGAATGATAATGTTGATATTGTTGCATTCATTACCTTTAAAAACAAGTATTTAAAATACAAAATCATAATAACACTGAAAATGAAGAATGCACTTTGTAATATTCTTACTTATTCTCTTCAGAGACAAAAAGAAAGTCACTAAAAACCATGTCAACAGGTTTTGGTATGAGCTGCATATAATTCATAAACAGCACTAATAAAAATCAGAAGTTCTTTGAGGCCTCTGAAGTTTTCTAAAACACCTCGGGGGTTTGAATGTATCCCCCACTATACAGATTAGGATTCATGCAGAGCAAATGCTTACGCAGGTCAACTTTGACTGAACCGCAATACAAAAACTGTCATTTCATATTAAAGAATATATACAAAAAAACACATCAAAATGTCAAAGGCTCAGGGATGGTTATTCTTTAAGGGTCTGGCAGACAACATTTTCAGATTCTGTTGCTGCTCCAAGATTATGCTGAGCATCATTTGAAGTACATTCAGGGCTTCACACACTCCCTAGAATGTGTTATATTTCTACTAGAACTATTGTAGCTCTGGTAAAGTTGGTGATGATATAAAACTCCATCAGAAGTTTTGATTTGTTTCTATTTGTGTCTGGAAATCAACATCCTGAGTTTCTTGTGTATTTACATGTCAAGAAATATGGATGTTTTTCACCTGTCATTCTAGTTCAAAGTTAGAAACTTCACAAGATTCAAAAGCTGATAATTACTAGCATAATAACATAAAATGATTTTTTTTTCCCTAGTTAATTCTATATTGTTATCACATTGGGTTACTGTGTAATATTATAATGTGGAATACAACAGCATGTCTCTTTTACAATGGTTAGAAAGTGTTGGTGGTTAGCTAATAGCAATGTTTATCACCTTGTCGAGTTGCACCTGTCCAATGCCAGTAAAGTCTGTCCTGAGCCTGAGCCAGAACACTGGCAGTGGAAGGTTTCACACTGGTTTCGCGTCACACATCACACATCAAAATTGTCAGCAAGAGCCCGATAGTGTCACACTAGAGTTACTGTTGTGTCGGTCTCATTCTGTAATGGCTGATTCAGATAAAAGACCTTATCAAACACAGTCATCCAAAACAATTGTTCTGTGACTCTAATATAATTACAATTGTCTCTCCCGGCTGGAAAAGGGTCAACACTGTCAGATTGACTGATGGCTTCCAGGGTCTGTCAAAACTGTACTCTGGTGTGAAAAGCAGAAATAATGTTAAATAGTCTCAATACGTGTTTAAATCATAATGTTAAAATTGCAGCAATTATAAAATAGTTGACTTAAGTAACTAATTTTTAAAAACAGGTTCAACATTTATAAGAACTGATCAACAAGCCTGTTTTGATGCTACTATACATTACATAATAAATCATCCATAAATACACTGGCATCCCAATATAATCACATAGAGGTAGCACTGATCAACTAGTCTTGCTAAAGGCTAACTAGCTTAGCTTAAATGACATTTAACCTTTTTAAAATATAGATTTGAGTAAGCATGCAGTACACTATAATACATGGTTTTATCTAACAATGAGATTTTTGTTCTTTTTGCTACACTCTGGCTAAGTAGCTTTCCAACTTTAAACTCTTTTCCTCAACTCCACTGTTGAAGGCATTAAGTTATGACCTTAGGTGATTCCATGTCTACAAGCATTTGATAAGTTCCCTCAAGTGTAAGCCCATCATAGTGAGAGGCACACAGCAGTGCTCTGGAACAGAAAAACCCTTTGACGACTTCCCACGATAGCACATGTAATATTGAGCGAATACAGACTCGTAGAACATCCTATTCCACATTTTCCTTATGCACCGTATACAGCTGTAAAATCCAGGACCCTGTGAGAGCACGTATGTAGAATTGGGGAACAAAAGACTCTTTGTCATGTTCCCTTTATATCCAACATAAATCTAGTGGACATACGACCTTCAGACAATGGAAATACTTCCTTGTAGGACAAATAGTCTTGGCAGAATATCGACATTTCACAACTGACCCATGACTGGGCAATATACTTTATGTTCACTACCTCCAGCTGCGTGCTCCCATAAACTATGGGTAAAAAAAAAAAAAACAAACAAAAAACAAAACATGTAAATTATTGTTTTATAATTAAACAGATGGGTAGTTATTAGCATTTTGACAAACAACTGCTAAAGGAAACAGTTAACAGGCAGCGAAGAGAAAAACCGACACAATTAACACATCTCTTAACCTCGATGGCTCCACAATCTTGTCTAGAAGTCTGAGATAAATTTATAACCATTTAATAATAAAATAATTTCTTTGGGATTTTCAACTTATTAAGCACCAAAGGATGTCAGCCTTTGCCCTGTTGGCATCGTATCACTGGGCGACTTGTGTATGTTTAATTAGTGTTGAGAACTGACAGGCCCGCTGCTCCAAGTTCCTTGATGTTTGCTGGTTGCCTTTGGCACCACTGACCACATAATCATTGCTGGGCACATCAGGGACAGGGCTTGATTTTCAAAGCCTTTCGCTCCACTGATTCACTGTGCATCCATGAGATTGATCACAGTGGTTTATCTGTGGCAACATGTGCTTCATCCCTTCAGATTTGGGAGGTGGTTGCCTGAAGGGGTTGTGTCCTTGCTCCAGCTCTGGCTGAGGCACCACATGAGCTGACAGGGGGAGGGACACTATGACAGCAATACAGCCACGGCCCATCGGAGGTTGCCCGTGGCCCCCTTGTGATTAAAGCGGTGTGAGGCAGAAAAGAGGGATCGAGGGAGAAGAAGAATGGGATGGAGGGAGGACGAGAAGGAAAATAAAGATAGCATCAACTGTTGCTTCAAAAGAGTACAGATAAGAGTGGCCTAGCGTTCATTAGGTCTTCAACTCAATTAAAACAAAATTATTTCTTATCTCTCCCCCCTCGGTAAACTGTCAGCATATCAAAAGATTAAAACATTGCTGCAAGCCTGGTGGCAAAATAACATTATAAAGTATACGAGGGAACAAAAAAAAAAAGTCTCTGTAAACAAGGCTGTGTTTTGGTGCATAAATGTATAACATTTCTCTCACATTTAAGAATGGAATAGGAAAAAAAAAGAATCTCCACAGTGATTACAAAGCAAGAGTGGAATTTAAATAGATGAGAATAAATGTAGTGGCACTAAATCAAAGCAGGAGGTAGTTGCTACTGTTTTTGGTATTCAGAAGATGGTGCTATTTGTTTGAGTATGCATTGTATTCATGAATCTGTTTATTTGCTCCCTGTGGCTTTCACAGCTGCCCTCTGCAGAAAGATTGTGTTTTATCAACACTGCTTGACACAGCCAGAAGCCCATGTTACAAACATATGCACATTCTATATTAATTTATTGCCATTTCCGAAAAAAGAAAAAGAGTACTATTCAGCTTAAAGTGAGGTTTCAATAATCAAATTGCATAAAAGCAAACATATCAGAAAGTTATTTTCATATACACTATGCTGCCTACATATGTAAAAAAAAAATCTTCTTGTTTTGTTCTTCTTTGTTTTGTGACGCATCATTAAATCCTGCGTCTTTATAAAAGAAAAAGGTGATCAAGCCGTTCTTAATGGGCCTGTATGAATTTTGCAAGACGATGCTTACAATAACAGCGGCTGAAATGCATATCTAACACAAACCACCTGCAGCTCGGGCCAGCGGGCTGTAAAAATATGACTAAAATCTTAAAGTCAAGTGAAAACGAGGGAAAAAAAAAAAAAAAAAAAAAAAAAAAGTAATCAGAGTTAGGAAGCTGAAATGTTTGAATTGATTGGCTGTGTGATCTTGTCTCGGTCTTCTGCCTTGCTGCAGCACTTTGCACCAGTTGCAGTCAGGAGAGGGACCTTTGACTGAGGCGAGAGAGGGAAGAGTCGGGGTAATTTACACTAATTTGAGCAAACTCAAATCTCAGAGCCTATTCCACGGGAGACCTCAAGAACACTTCCAGACGGTCAAAAAAAACTGTGGTAGCGTAGCCAGAAGAACAAGATCATTATTTCCATTGCACTTGTTCCATATAGTGTAAGTCAGAGACAGGCCCGGAGGGCAGGGAATTGGCATTGATTTTTCTTTAGAAATTGATTTTTCTCTTCACTGACAACAGTGTGAGGGCTTCAAATATATATCAACAGGGGTGAATATGAACACTAGTAGTTCATGAAGTACTTACGCCAACATTTGAACTCCTCATCTGGTCACACACGGGGCTCCTTAAGGCAAAAAAAAAGGTGGTACATGTCACCCTTTTAAAAATGTGAACGTTCCGAGTTTACAGCACAAAGTAAAACAGTATGAAACAGCTATTAAATCAATTTCGTTACTCTGACACAAAATGCTTAACATTGTGGAATACAAGTTTTTTTTTTTTTTTTACTTTTTTTTTGTCTATTTATTCATTTATTTATTATTTATTTCACAGAGAACACGATTACAGCTTCACTGTAGCTTAAAATAAGCATCTATAAATTATAACCTACTGCAATGCTGTGCAAAATACAAAACTAAATTCTTTTGGGTGGGATAATTATACATGAAGCTATATTATATTATATAATCTTTTCACATCAGTTACAATAGAGTTTTGTGATTTGATAACGAAAAGAAAAACCGATTTAAAGATCACAATTGAGATCAATTTTAACGATCTACACACTCATTAGCCATGTTGTAGCAAAACTCAATCACACAGAGAGAAATTGCTTAAACGACAGACATTTTTCAGTCCATCACAACCTTAATAAACAAGCAACGCAGCGACTGGTCTGTGTAATTCAGAATCTGTTTTAAGGAGAAAATAATTTTCCCTGTTCTATCACAAGGCTGAGCCTGGATAAGAAAATAGAATGTACAAGTGGAAGATTTTCCTCCACCAATTAGTGAAAATCTAACAAACATTAGGAAAGATAATTAAGCATAGGTTAACAAGGTTTGCATGCGCTCTACTTTAAGGCTTTTACTGTGAATGAGCTAAAAGAATACAAAGCTGAACAAGCTTATCTCCTCATCTGTTCTCTGATCATGTTTACTTTGTATGCTCTACTGTTCAAAAGGTTATGCTGAAGGTTATACCTAGATTGTTTTTTTTTTTTAGTTTTTGGAATTGTATGGTCACAATACTGTCCATTATAGTTTTCTCAGAGTACCCCCCAAGAAAAAACTCACAATGGAAAGGCTACAAGGAAAGAGAGACAGATTTAAGTTACAAAATTTCACTAGAAAATTACAATTCAGAATATCTAAAATTCAATATCTGGGTGTGGAATTTTTTTTATTTCTCCTGAATTCTGTATATTTACCCTTGCGCCCAAACTCTCTCCTGATCTTCTCACACTCATTTATATACACACTTCTCCTGCTTCCTCCCTGCATACATTTATCTCTTGAATGCATTTTAATGGAAAAAGTGTCAATAATTGTTAGTACAGCTATGGCAGAGGGCACCTACAGTTCACGCCTGGCACATCGTCACTTAGTTTACAGGTCAGCTGACTGTGTTTGACAGTGATTAGTAAGGCCTCTCTCTTGGCTGTGGCAGGCTCAGCCTCTTTGTATAAGGTCGTGTAAATATGCACCATATTAATGTAATTATGCAAAACCATCGGGTGCAAAAGCTGTCCAGAACTGACACATCCCATTCAATTAGAGAGTACACTGATGTAACCGATGTACTTGTGAAACATCTTCCAACACATTTCACTGCTGCTGCTGCTGCTTCTGTGGACCAATTTGATGCACTTGCAAAAGCATGTACAGACTGACATGCAGCAGAAAAAAAAAATACAGTGTGGATCTGAAAAAGCACAGGATTAGTGTTTTTTTTCCTCTTCTTCTTCTGTTCCTAATATATCCATCAGTGTGCAGAGAACGTAATTATTCTTGAAAGGTGGAACAAGGAAGTGGCTTTTACGCTTGCAGAAAGCATTCCTTAGAATGATGACCGAAGGAAGTGAGATCAGAAGCAATTAACTACTAAGGGAGGCAAGTCACAGGGCTCTAAATCTTATTGCTAAGGAGCACTTAGGTCTGTGTTGTTGTTAATTACTAAAGTAGCTCACAAAAGTGTAAGAAAATCAACATTTTTCTTATTGAATTCTCCTTTTGTTTGTCACTTCTGCAACTGTACAAATGAGGAAAGATGCAAATTTCACACCACTGTTTGTGTTTTGTTCCAGATCCCAGGCTTCACACTTACCCGAGCAACTTCTGATACCGCTGTAGTTTTCTTGTTATGAAAAATGCTGATTTAAACTGTGTGAAAGTTCATCATCCTAACCTTCCAAAATAAAACGTTTTTGGACTGCTGGTGTTGCCCTGATACCCTCTGTGGTTTAGACTGACAAGCGTTAAATAGCTTGGTGGTGGCTCCTATATGCTCTATTATCACAAGAGGACATATCGACTGTTCCTGTTTAATGCATCAGGACTCCTCCTGTAGCACCCTGTCTCTGGCCTCCATCTATGATTCATTTTTATTACCCATCATTCCCAGGACACAGGCCCCCTGAGGCTTCTACATGGCGCGTGGGGCGGAGCGGAAGTTAGCTGACACCTAATCTGCTCAATGATGGACCGGTGTTATTTATTGGATCTCTCGGTGAATCCTGATTCGTTGACGAATGGGGCCAGGAGGAGATCGAGCATTTGGTGTACATAGACAAAACACATAAAGTGGTGAAAGCAAGGTTACAGGGCAGGCTGTGTTCACGTCCCATATTGAAAAATACAATGGAATAAAAATTCATAACGTCCACATCACAACCCCTCCTCGCTTCCTCTGCTTTGTGAATATATCTGCACGAGTCAAAGCCCGGAAAGCAAGCGAGCCCTTCTGTATTTCTCAGATTACTTTAAACAAAATCACTTTGACCAACATACAGTGATTCTCTAAGCTGACAACTCCCCAACAGATAATTTCCCTGTGTGCCTCTGTGTACATATTCCCTTTCTTTGCCCTGTATCAAATTTAATCAGTCTCAGCTTTCCTCACAAGCTGCGGCGGTATGGCTTAAAAAAAAAAAAAAAAATGCAGCAAGACTGACAACAGCAGAACTCTATTAATTCCTCAACCACTGTAGCTGTTGGTCCTGTGTAATATTTGTCTTAGCTTGGAGGGAGGAGTGGGGTATGTAAATTGTGTGGAATACGTTTCAGAATATCAATGATTAGAGACGCTTTCCCTATTGCATGTATCCTCTTTATCCATACAATACATGCATTGTTTTCCACAGCATGTGATTTGATTTTATTCAGCAGCAAAAGGTCTGTGTAGGAGGAAAAAGTAGATATTCAACATTGACCAGCAACATCTTTCCTACTGGATTCATAAAATCATTGCATGCATTAAAGAATAGCTGTCTTATTTATTTATCCATTGAAAAAATGGTGTGCAACTTTATACACAGAACGTACACTAATTTAAACTGCATTAATTGTATTTATTTCATGTGGTGTGCACACTTGTTCTCCTTTGTATTAGAACCGACTAAACCTTCCACCACACAGGAAACACAAGGGCAGGGTGTTATATTGGATTGCACTCTTTCAAGCGCCATACCATATAACAACCTGCACCCTGAATGACATATTAATTCATTACTCCATAAAAAGGCACCTTAATTAATTAGACATGGTCGGGCATTTGGTCAATGAATAGTCAGTAACTGTGAGCCAATCTCAGACCCACACTTTGCTGGTTTTTAACTAAATAATTAAAAAATAATCCTCTTGGAACACCCCGGCCTCCTTTAACCCTCCCACACTCTCAGCACAATTACGGAAAAAAAAGAGCTCATATGCTGACACTCTGACTTAAAAACTACTACTAATTTGTATAGTTGTTGTGGTGTTTATTTCTACCTCCTTCTTTTTAGCAGTTCATTGAGTGTATTGATTCATTGTGGGTTGTTACAGTCATTTTCTCTAATGGATATGCACAGGAGTGAAATAACAAAGGAAAAATATATATATTTTTTTTTCTTCTTTTTTCACTAGATGCTGTGTGCTACAGTTTTTATAACTGAGGACCATTACGATTAATGTTTGTCACCATGATGCATGTACTGCATGTACTGTATGTACAGTATTTCCTGGACTGCAAATAGATTTTCGGCTGTGATTCAATAAATGGCTTTCAGAATCGTAAAATTTGCATGGTGGCCTGCAGTTAGGGGAATGAGGCTGTCTCTCTGTGTAAATCATTATGTTTTAGACTAAAAGCTGCGTTTTCGTTTCATCAGACCCAACGCTAATGCATGCACCTGTTCACTCACTGGCTCGCTCGCACCGAAAACAAAGCCTTCTAGAGATAAAAGGGGTACAAAAGTAATTGAAGTATGGAAGCATTCCCCTTAAAGTCACCTATCAAGGACACACAAGTTTATTTCACATCTCTAATAGTCCCTCCAAGCTCTCACCGAAGACCAGAAAGGGCACATATCTGGAGGATACCGTTGTCTAGAGTGTTTCAGGCCTGTCAGCTTTTGACAGCGGCAACAATGAAAACCCAACCAGAATGGGTGCAGGGTGAAAAGAGTCTTTGCAGGTTTATACCTTCACTCTATCTTCTTCCAGGAGACAGAATGGAGGGACGGTGTCTCCAAGGTGGCCTCTTGCACCTGTCATTGTCAGATTAATAAATAATCTGTGAAAATGTAGCCTTATTGTAATGGCTTTCAGGCAGCCTGGCTGTGATACTGCAGCTGCACTGGCAATCTACCTCTTTAAATATGAATATGTTAAAGAACAGGGTTTCCATTAGCTACCCTTCGCATTTCCATTCCACCTTGTTCTCTAGCCACATGCACTCAAGCTAAGTGTTGTGCACACCCAAAAGAAGTGGATGTAAAAAAAAAAAAAAAGAAAAGAAAATAAGAGGGGGAAAGCCTGGAAGAGTTTATACAGTCAAAATATCATATGAGCAGCAACTGAATTCAATTGTCAGCTGTAAATGAATGTTATAAATGTTTACTGATGATAATTATTTGAACGAGCTTAAAATCTGTTTAATATGACAACCATTAAGAAAATCATTGTTTTTAAAGGGATACAGTCATAGTCTACATGCCATTTTGTCAATCAGCGTGAAAAAAGGGTGCGTCCAGCAACTTGTGACATTCAGCATTTAGCTTCGCCACGGTAACGGACTGTTTTGACTGATATAAAAATCAAGCTTATGTTCTTTGATAGGAATGATGTGCATTAACCAGTGTGAAAAGCTGGTAACAATAGGTTTCTGTCAAGCAAACAAGAATAGAAATGTCATTCCTGTCAGAATGGATACTGACCAAAGTTCTCCCCGTCTCTCACTGGCTGGCTTTCTCTGTCTCCCTCTTGGCAGAAACTCACTTTGACGATTTGAAAGGAAGACTCTGTTTCTTCCATTATTCAAATATTTTAGAGCTTGATATTAGTGTGGGACCCAGACACCCCCTTTATGTCACTCGTGGCCTTGCCTGCATGTGGAAAAGCAGTGCTCAGAATGCATTGAAACATTTATACTGGGTTATTTCTACTTCAAGGAATTTTCCTTTTTATTACTACAGTATATTTCTGATGCAACAGTCTGCAAATTCATCTCGCAGAATTATTCATTAATTGAAATAAAGCCACAGAGCATAGATCACCATCGTACTACCTTAAACATTAATGGCAATGTATCTTCTCTGTTGTATTATACACACACACACACACACACACACATATATATATATATATATATATATAGTATTTTAGCAGCAAAATTTGCACGTAATATATTGAAGCTGACATTAAGGAAAACATTAAAGGCATAAAATAAGTCAGCACTAATTCAGGACATTCTATTATTATTATTTCAGAATGTTAAGTGGATGCATGCAGAGAGGGATCATGGTGTATTGTAACTTATATTACACCACTGCTTTTGGGGGAGTAATAAAGAAACATGATTAGTCCTGCCCTGGAGAGCTGACTTGGAGTTTTGCCTAATTCTCCAGCATGCTCACAGTGCACAGTTATCACCTTATGGATGATTGGAAATGTTCCTTTTCTTCTTCTTCTTTTTTTTTTCCCCCCTTCTTTTTTTTTTTTTTAAGCATCGCAAATCACTTACGCCGTAAATTAATAGCACAACAGATAGTGAATAGAAAATGAATGTTCTGCTAACGCTTTGCATATTCATTTTCAAAATCATTTAAAATCGACGAATGTGCAAATCACCGCACTTGAACTGGTGAAAATCGAGCAATTATCTCAACACCATCTGTGTTCATTTCTTAAAACAGTACATCAAGAGCATGGCATGTCCTTTGTTCTCTTTCGCTTGATGAGTATACAGTGTATGGTTGGTATGGAAACAGTACACTAGTAGCCAATTCAGAAAACCTCTAAGACCCTTACAGGAGGTCTACAAGTAAAGAAAAACACTCGCTGAGAAAGATGAATTAACACAAGTGTCAACAACCAAGAAACAAGTGATGTTTCCTCCTGTGAAGTACATCATAAAACTCCTGAAAGCATACATTAGGTGATTAAACGAAGATGACTGTAATTTTGTAAAGCAATTCCAGAATGTTTGTGTAGGTACAGACTAGATGTTGACAGACACATCTCCACCCCTTGTGGCATTAGCAGTCACTTCCTTATCTCTCACAGTTTTCATCATGCAAACGCACACAAAGATCGCGCTTGTGCTTTGAATGCTCCAGCAGGCGAGGATAAGCTATGGTTTCAGTCACACATATCGAATCTTTGTAACAGCAACGGCAACAAAAGCTTGCGGCGTCTAGTTTTTTTTTTTTTTTTGCCTTTAAATAGGGATTTGACAAAAAAAAAAAAAGAGTGATAGAGCGAGCGTAACGTTGACTGCAAAGATACAACCTTTCTTCATACAAAGAAACACTATTGCATGTTAACTGCATTTGACACGCATAACATCTGATGTTAACATTTAAATGGCAGTGTTTTTATCTGATGTAAATACATTACCCTTCTTGCTAAGCCATTACGCAAGGTTAAGAAAATCAAATGTTAAGCATGTAGAGGGCGATTCTCATGTGGACAAACATGTTACATTATCATTCATGTCTTTTCTATACGATGCCGAGGCGGCAGCTTGCGCGCACTAATTATTTTAATGAGGACGGCAAAACTATGACAGCGAAGCGATTTAAATAACAAAAAGTATTTCCTCTCAACCCAGAAGATTGTTTATGCTGCAGATTTTAAAGTCATCCTCTAATGAAAAATGTCACATTCAGATCATTTAAAACTAAGTATTCTATAGTAGGGAACTTTGAAAAATTCAAATGGGAATACTAGCCTGTTGTAAGAGATTATTATTAATGTCAGCAGATCTCAAATGACCCTGAGTGTTCTTGCAAAGAGCCTAATGGAGCACAGTGCCAGTGCTTGATGATGATGATGATGATAACTTCAGAACCGAGCTAAAACTGGCATTAAAAATTAACTGACTTACACATCCTTCACATTAGCTTCAGTCTCAGAACATTACCATGGTGATTTAAAACGTGGTGGCGTAGTGCAGCTTACAGTTCCTGACCCTTTGTACACTGGAGTGTCAAGCCATCGGCTCACATCAGCCGGTCTGATCTCAAGTTCATTTAGGGGAAATTAGCAGCACTTTTAATAAAGCTTGTTGCCCGTGAGGTCAGTTAACTGTCTGACCATGCAGATGTGACAAATTCGCTGTCATTGCTTCAAAACAGCAGCATAATGACCAAGTATTACACCCAAAGAAACCTGCGACTCACCGAAGCACCTTTCATAAAAGTGTTTTTGATAGCATCATTTTGTGCAGACAAATGTGGTCACAGTCTGAATGATGAATTTTGAGCTGTTGCCAGAACCAAAGAGAGAAAATACACCACAGAGTGTTGTCACTGAAATATACTTTGCAGCGGCATAAAAGCTGAATCATCTATATGAACAAATACCTAGTTGTTGACATGTCAGTTGACTGTTGACTGCGGCTACTTTTAAAGCTTTTTCAGCCACAGTTTAGGACCAGATCAGATCAGAAGGTATGATCACTGAAAACAACACGTACTAGTTCTTGGAAGGCACAATCCTTGAAAGCAGGACAAGAACGCACAACAGAATAATTTCATTATAGTGTTGTAAACGTGAAGTTTATTTGAACTCCCACTGTGTGTTAATTATTTTAACCTGTCTTCAGTTTCCTTTTATTTATTTTTTTTTTCAAACATACATAAACAAACAAGAATACAAGCAAAATGTATTTTTCTTCCTCCATGTAACGCCGCGCAAAGTGATTTCGGTAAAGAATAAGGAAGCGGGAGCAGCTACATACTGAGACCGTTATGAATGAAACAGATGCCAGGTGACAACAATGGCTTTCAGCCTTTATTCTGTGCAAAATACATTTACAAAAAATATTGCATGTAAGTGTTGAGTGCACTATATCTTACGCAAATAATTTTGGTTTTACAGATTCTGAAATTAATATGAAACTCCACCACAACCACAGGCGAAAGTTTGATTTCCGACTACATGTTGTCTGTCTTGCATCAGCTGGATAAGAGCTTGTCCACCAAACTTTTAGATTTGCTTATGTCATCGGCTTGTCTGTACTCAGACACAAGCTTGTAGTGGAGAGTTGAAAATTATGGCCAAAACAGCTGAGCCAAGGCCATTCCTGTTCCCTCTCTGCAGCCATAATATTTGTACTACTATTATCTGTAGTGTAGCAGACCAGTCACTCCTTTGCCCGTGTCCCAGCTAGACTACAATGACTGCAGGCTTTCAGCCAAGTGGGTTGCTGTGTGGATATCCTGCATGCATGAAGTTTCCAAACACTTGGACTTCAGGGACCAATTTCTTGTAATATAGTGGACAGACTCATGTTGGGAGTTATGTTAACACAGGGCCACATATCTGTTGTAGTAGCAAAAAGCAGAGGTCTCCTGTGTAGCTATCTTTTTACTATCCTCCGTGGTGTTTGTGTACAGGCTTTTAAAGTGCTGTTTTCAGATCTTTAGACCGTGTTTTTCAGTGGCATCTCTATTTTTTTTTCCCCCACCACCAGAATGATACTTTATCACAGTATAATATTTTCTGACTGCATCTGTCAGTGTTACCATTTGTCACTGCCATGTTTATATTTTATGGAAAAGGCAAATGCTGGAGCCACCTGTCCTGAGCCAGATGTTGTAAAAAGCAAAGTGGCAACAGACTTATTCCAAGTGAAGCACGGGGAATTATTTTCATTTCATCGTTGGAGAGAGACATCAAACAGAAACTCCAAGTCGCTGTAATTATGGTCTGTCCCATAAGAACACTGTATTTTAATTAATGGGATGTTAGGCATCTGTACACTATAACTCACAGTATATACTCGCACCAGATTCACTACTTATGGGCATACGCCATATGCAACTTTACATTGTTGGAAAAAAATAAAGAGACTATTTTTGGTAAGTATGGAAACTCAATTTCAATATTTTAAGCAATTTGAGTGAAGAAACACTTGCACTATATTTAAATCTATAAAAATTCATTCACAGAGATTGTAACTGTCCTTCAGTCTAGTCTCTGTAGTGAAATGAATTTAAATGGCAGCGTACAAACTAAAAAAAAAAAAAAAAAAGCAGAGAACAATAATGAGATAATGGAGTTAGACTTGATGGTAATGAAAAACATGCTCAGTAACTGATGGTCTGACATGAACTTTATTCGCTCTGTGAGTACTGATATGGTTCAGAAAACCCTGAGAGTTAAGCCGATAGCTCAGAGAGGATGTGAGTTACAATCCTGTTCAGATCTTCAATCTGTGATTGTCTCTTGAACAAAATGACATTTTGAAATAAGATATGAAAAATTCACATCGTCTGCGCAAAGTGGTGGCTGATTTGAGCCACTGGTTATACAGCAACTTGGGCTGATTTGGAGATTTTTTTTTCCCCCCTCACAAGCCTCGACAAAAAACAGAACCGGGAAGCAAAATGGGAATCAGATCTTCGGTCGACATAAAACATTTAAACAAAGCTTCACTTCAGCGTGAACGCTTCAACCTGTGTACAGGCAACAGCACAGGTCATCTGAGAACTGGAGGGGTCACAAGGTTAACTGACACTAACAAGAGACTTATTTTTAAAGTTCTTTGCTCTTGAATTTGATGGTTTTCTTTTGTGCAGCGTTTCTTTTTGTGCAGCGCACATGACATGCTGTCATTTTTTTTATACACTGTCAGCACGGCGCACTATTTACAAGACATTATGTCATTGCAGAGGCATTTGTGTGTGTGTGTATGTGTTTCTCTCGGTGTGGATTTCTGTATACATTTTCTTGTGAACAAAACAAAATACCACTATGTTATTTGTTCATGATCTGCTGTTTATCTTGGCCAACACACTCCTGAAAGAGGGATTTTAGGTCTCAAGAGTTTTGTACCCAGTCTCCTGGTTAAACCTGACAGTAGTTTCAAACTGTTATCACTGCTGTCCTGAAGATAATCTCATTAGATATTTGGGATGCGTTACCATACATTTGCACAGTAAAAGATAAAATGTAGGATTCACTCTGTCAATTGACATCAAGGAGAGCGCATGAGTGCATCATTTCTCCTTTAGATCACAGGTGTCCTCTATAAAATGGCTGAGATCTGATTGGATTTCAAGCATCTTACTAAATTGATTTGCATATTGATGGGAAATGGACATTCTACAGCTTAAGTGCCACTTGGTTTCCCTACATGCATAATAACATTGTCTCATGAATTTGTAAATGTTCTCTGCGGATGGACACATTTTGTGATAGATGTGTGTGACATCCTCATGCCACCGTGGTGGACATGAGCATTGAAATTAAACAACTTTATAATTTGGTGTAATGAGTTCTTTTAAATGTTATGTGAGTATTGATGTAAAAACTTTAGATACATAGATAATTTATTACTAAATTACTTTGTTACAGCAGCTACATGTATAGGATACCAATACAAAATAAGTATTGGAATTTAGAGACTAAGTGCATTTCAACATACATAGATGTGCATGTTAAAATGCACTGCACATATAAATAAATAGTTAAAATGTTCTTAATATCAATAAATATAATTTAAAAAATGAATGGTTTTGAATAAGCTAATTAAACTGATGTTTACTATTTTTAAACCACTATGGAAAATCTCTGCAAAAAAAAAAAATAATAATCACAGCTTTGATGTTTGTAATGTATAAAAAAAAAAGTCAATTTGTGAAACAAAAAAAGAAACTGAAACTGAAAACAAACACACGAGAACCTCATTCATAATTAACTGAAACGTTGTCCATTAAAATATCTGCCAATATCTCATGTCAACTCAGTCTTACATGAAATCAAATATTCTCTTTACAAAGTTTTATAGCCACAGTCGCTTACATGACCCCGGAGTTCCAATGAAAACTACACTGTTGCAAGAAACGATCAAAGGATGATGGCAACACAGCAAGAAGTAACAAATACAATACTATGATGCACCAAACACAAACCTAACACAGTAGAGTTCAGAATATGAGTCTCGCCTTCAAATGGAATAATAAAATAAGCCTGTGCAGCCTTTAAAAAAAAAAAAAAAACTCACATCATTATAAGATGTTTGGGTAAGTTGTGACCAAAAAACCACGCGGTTGCTTTACTCACAAAAGCAAAAACAAACATGGCCGCTTACCTTTGTAGCTTCAGCAGACAGGTGAAGTTCCTGTTCCCGGTTGAAGCTGCCAGTCAAGCCCCAACTTCTCCATCCAACCTGTCCAGGTGAACCGCGTTGTCTCGTGTCTCAATTGCCAACATGGCGGCTACAGCGCGACGTCTCACATAGAGCTCCAGAAAGTCAAATACGCAGTAACTTACGTTTTAGTTATCTATCCGATAACTTTTATCGATTATAGTCCATATCGATGTATCTCTGCATATTTATACCGTTTTGGCCGGCTGGTCCTGTCCATCTTCCCTCTCTCTCCTGCTCTCTACCTATGCAACAGGTTCTGGGTCAGAGGTTCATCTTACAGCCAATCGGCTTCCAGAAAACAAAATATTTGAATTTTCCAACTCGAATAAAATACAACCCATGGAAAAATAAATACATTTAGGCACAGCACATTCGCAAAAACAATATTTTTATACATTTCTCTATTTTTTTCCAATAAGAAAAAAAAAAATCAAATCAAGCACAAAGGCTACACACATTTTTTTTCCCTCATTGTGTGTGTCACCTGTAAATACAAATAGTCACCGTGATTGAAATTGTAAACATACTCTGTGTTTGGTGTGGTGAAAAATTATACATAAAATAATTATAAATATAATTACAACACTATAGCTATTGGAATGAGGAATAACACTGCTACAGGAGAGTATAAAGGCACACAACCATTACTGCAGTCTTAATAGAAAGCACTGTAATGAACCTTTATCCTCTCTGTAGTCAAACCACTTACTGAATTTCTGGAGCATAAATCAAATAATGTTTATCCCAAAACTTTCCAACTCCAATTTATATTTATAACCATTTCATGGTATTTTTAATATTTTAAACACACCTGTAATCTGACTCAGTGGTAAGTTTAGACTGCATGCATGTGTGTGCAAACAGCTAAATCAAGAACATTTTCTGTGCTTCGAGGCACATTATAATGTTTATCTGAAACGTCCTGCAACATGCCTGTTTCACAGTCTGCCCAAGGTTGTTGGTCTTTAATTTGGCACAGACTGTCTAATCAGATCATTGTGTGAGAAGATGGCTGTCGCTGATGTCAAGGAAAGGACAGCTGACAGCGAGACAGAGGTTGATAGATGACGGAAGAAGGTGAATACATTTCAGAGGCTTTTAAAAAAATAACTGAAATAAAATCCACTGTTAACAATTACTGCAAGATTTATAGAATCAAATATTGCAATTAAAGTAAATTAATTGCTGTCAGCAATTTCTATGATTCCAATTTCATTCATCACAGCCCTCATCACCTCTAATATTTGTGCAAACAAATTTAAAAATGGCTTTGAAATACATATAAAACCAGGAATAACACAGTTCGAAATGGACATTTTGTTTGCACTTTTACCGAGAAAAAGGACTCCCTGAACTTGAAGCCGCCACTCATCCAAATTCCTGCAGTTTACATCAGCAGACCATGCTATCATCTGAATCATTAAACCAAATTAATGATGCATAATATTCAGTGTGCCTCTCTGTCCAAGGTTCTTTCTTGTGGAGGTTAAAGTCTACTAATGTGTGTGTGTGTGTGGAAAAAGTGGTAAAATCATAGAGTGGGTTTATTAGTTATTAACCCTGGGAAGGGGCCGATCTTAACTCTATCTATCAAAGCAGTTCAAAGGATTTTAGTTTTAATCTTTTTTTTTTTCTTTTTCTTGGATCTACAGCTTCTTTGCCTTACAGTCAGGCCTTTTTTTCAATCAGTGACAGTTTGTATGTGTAGCTATCCATTTATCTATGTATCCAGATATGGTTTTACATTGACACACAGACTCATGTAACCTCATTAGCGGCTTAGATTCCCCAGTTATTGGAGAGACTGCATTGTAAGAGATGTAGGACCCAGTGCTCCGTCTTTGAATCATCAGTGCAGTTTGAAAATTCCCCCTTTAGATTCATGTCTCAGTTTGCTTTGTGTGTCAAGGTCATGTCAATGATAGATTGGACCGTGCTTTTGTGCCTGAATTTAGCCCCTTTAAATCTTTAAATCACTGCCTTAAGGCTCCAAATTGAGAAAACAGCCAGGGTCTCATTTCCAAAACCATCTGAGCATAATAAGTATGAGCTGTCCAATGGCATTTATGTGTCGATCTGCCTGAGTGCAGAGATGGAGTACAGGTGCCGCCAAGGACCCATTATTTCAGACCCCCACAGTTCCAGGGAATTGCTAAGGTGCTTCTCCACATACCTCAGCACATTTTCATTTGCTACATTATCAAGAAATGTGTTTTAACCCATAACCTATTTGTAATAAAATAACATTTTTACTAGATTTCATGAATGAAATCATCCTCAACATTATGTTCATTTATACAATATAGTGTCACTCCAGTTTTTCAATGTGTTTATCATTTGTGATGGTGAAGAGTTTGAAATACGTTCGCATGCTGGAAGAGTTGTCCTGTAAACATCCTTGACATAGGTCTCATGTTCATCCTCAGTGGAAAACCTCCTGAAGTTGTCTTTAGGTGATGTACTAAAAGAGATATCTGAGATATAAATTCTTCTTTTCTTGGCTTTGGGAAAGATATCACATTTTACAGCATATCTGATTTTCTGTCATATCCAGCTGATTCCACAGGTTTTCTGTATTTTACAGTTTACGGTGCACGGCATATTGTCTTAGGTCTGTAACGGATTAACTGCAGACAATGGACTGATCAAATAATTCTTAACACAAAATCATACAATGCAACAGATACACAATGACAAACATCAGCGATGGGTATTAAGACACAAAATCAACATCCATGTCTGCTGTAATTCAAAACAAAACTGAATCTACTCATCTATTTTTGGCATTTCAAGTTCTTTTGTCTTTTCTTTTATATTTTCCTCTTAGTAAGGTTTGTGAAATCTTTTTCCATTATCCATGGGAAGACTGTGGTGCAGTAATAACACTAACACCCTTTGATATAATCTTGGAAGGATTTCTTATCCCTAGATAAGTCACAGTGCCTCCTTGAACATCAATTCAACTTTAGATTTTGTTCAGCTTTTATTATGAAGCAAAGTGCTATGTGGGTTACAAAGACACATTGTTATAAAGCCTGATACAAAATGTCTGGCGCATCATGAAAAACGGGTGTGTTAATGAGCACAATGTTGGCTGCAGCTCTCCGGCACAAAGAAAGTTATGATCTGTTCTCTTGGGCTGCTGCAAAACCTTTGACCCATTCTTTGTTTATCCCACTGTATTTCCCACCTCTCTTTGTCTCACACCAGTGGGTTCTTCATGTTACAAATGACAGGCCTGGCCTAAGAGTGGGTACTTAACCAACAACTGGCATTTGGCAGTGTTTTATCATTAGACACGCATGTCTCTAAAATGCAAGCTCCACAGAGCAGAATAATTATACAAACCAATTCTTGCTGTTGTTAATTAGTTTAATCTAAGGTTGGGTTGTATTGTCACCATTGCAGGTTGGAAGATGCAACTTCCTGGTGGAGGTTGATGGAGAATCTCAGCATGCTACTAAGGAGCCGGTAAGTGCTTCTACAAGCCCATCTGCTTCCTGTTTCCATGTCTGACTCATCATTGTCAAAATCACCTTGCAGGTGCATGTTTTGTCTGGTCTCATGTGGGCTTTGATGCTATTAAACTGGCATTCAGATTGAGTGGAAGATACTTGGTTTTAAACAGCGAACAAGAGGAATAAGATTAAATAGTCATAAAATGCAAGTTGATGTATTAGTCTGCATAGACTTTGTCATTGCACATTGTATATTTATGTAATATAAAGTAATTAGTTATTTTACAAAAAAGGAGTGTGCAGAAATTACACTGTGTTTAATTTATGAAACAGAAAAAAAATAATGAGTATATCTGACTGCATTACTTAAGCCGACAGCCTTTTTAATCACACTTGCCTCAGAATACAGAAGAACAACAATTTATGTTTTATTTTTATAAATGTTGCCACATGATAAAGGAAAAAAAACCAAAATGTGCTGTTATAGTTTATGTTGTACACACAATAATAAAATATCATGACAAGATCAAAAAAGAAGTTCAAATTGTCTTCTTGTTACATTATCGCAAAATAATTATGTTGGGGATCTGTAGAGAAGAAGTTTCTTGTGTGCTGAAATTATAAAGTCACTTTTTGAAATGCAATTTTTTGCACTGTAGTCTTGAAAATGTTGGATAAAAATGAAAAATACTTCCCCAGAGCTCAGTGTGATAACTGTTTTTTTCCCAATCAACAGTCCAAAAAACACAATGTATTCAGTTAATGATGGTACAGTGTACAGCAAAGTAGAAGAGCAAATCCCTTTCACCAGAGAAGCTTGAACCAGTAAATGTGTTGTACTTTAGAATGGTTGCTCGAGTGAGTGGGAGGGAAAAACCAGCATGTAGTCCTTGATTCTTTAGATGAAAGAGAGAGAAAAAAGGCTGCAAGAAGAAGGAAAAAAAGAAACATGGTTCATTCTTCCTTTATAAACATTTTAATAGTCTCCATTATCCTGGAGAGGGGAAAACTAAAAGGACAAACAGTTGTCATCTTTTGAACTTTACCATCTTTTAAACTGTTGCCAATTGGGCAAGATGAAATTAGAGTCATTTAGACCTCGGTAACATCAATGTCCCCTCAATTGAAGCCGCAGGTTAGTACAATCGATATAAAATGTTTTGAAATAGCTATTTCTGAAGATACAACCAAAAGTCACACATTGTTAGCATAGTTGACTAACAGATAATCATATCAGCATTATTACATAGACATATGTTGATTACTTGATATGTGTTTAAACTCTAAACCCACCAAATGGGGCGTGGATTGGAGTTTAAACATCTTTAACAGCTCAACACAACCAAATTTATACTGCAACGCTGTGTTGTACAGTTTTTTTCAGTATGAGTAGTCTTTCAGAAATCACGAATATCCAAGATGTATTTTGAATTCTGACACACTGTTCTTTCATATAATATGAACTGTAACTTTCCACTGTCATTTTCTATTCATTCATTTAAGACATATGAATGGCAACCTTGGACCTTGGAACACTTTGTCCTGCCTACCTTTGTTTGATTATGAATTCAAAGCATCAGTTGCTGAGCTGGTGTTATGATAATGCATGGCACCCTTCTGTGATATACAAAATTGGTTTTGACAACAGGCTCGCTTTTAGATTCACATTGCCCTAAGACCATAGATTTAACATATAGCTCACATCACAGAGGGCCTGCTGCCATGGTAAGAGCGGGGGAGGGTTAGACATGTGGTAAGGGCTGGGTGGGTGTAGGGGTAAGTATTCATGAATGATGTGAGTGGCCAAGAAATTCATAAAACACTGTCGTTTTCCCTGACACATACACTTGCTTGCTTTTCCCTGTAGATTTCCCCGCTAGTTGCGGGAAATGTGCCCTTGACATTCCCAACGTCAGCTGTGATTTTGTCACTCAGTGGGCGAAATGCATTGTGGTGTTACAGACCTCTTGGATACTTAATAACTAGCGAGGGCAGTCTACTCTCCTGATAACTCATAACCTAGTGAGAGATATCAGCTCTTTATCAACTCTAATAAAGATAGCCCCAAGGTTTTCTAGTGAGAATTGCTATGTAGACACATATGCATCCGATTCTCATTATATTATATGTGATAGACCATATAGTGTTATTCCTCTGCATTTCCTCTTTTCAGCTACAAATAACTGCATGCTGAAGAAAATTACAGCAACAGCTCTCAAGTGCATACAGGTTGCTGACATCGGTGGAAGATGTCTGCTTCTCTGAGCAGCACAGGTGAATCAACATATTTGTTTTCCAATCGAAGACTGAAAAAAGACAGACATATACAGACACATCAACCTGTGAGAGGACATCAGTAATGGCCTCACATTTTCCTAATCTCCTTTGATGGATTCAGGCCATGATTTTCATTTAGTCCAAAAGAGATAACCAAACTGTCAGCTATGCTGCTGCTTTGCTTTAATCTCCGCCTGCAGCCAATAATCACCCTGCAACCCACAACCCTTTGTCAATTGTTAATCTTGTATTGAAGACATTTAGATGCCAGGATGGTATTCTGCATCCTTGGATAATCCAGAGGGCCACTGAGGAGAGGCAAATTGGATTCATTATTAAATTCTGGATTATTAAAGAGACAAATGAATTGAGTTCTCTAAAGAATTGGTTGTTAATAATATTAATAATCATTAACATGCAGATGCATATCAGATCTTTACAGAGAACTGACTAAAGGATAAGCAATATATGTACTTTAAAAGACATTCTTTACTGTTTACTTTATAATGCACTTTATAGTGACAGTCATGTCCTTCATGTGACAACACAAAATAATATGTCATTCTGAAACGAGTATATTTAAATTAAACAGTTTAAATTGCAGGAGATGTGTTAAATGACACACCCCACCCTAACACCCCACCCTATATATATATATATATATATGAATCATGCTGTTAGGTACCTTTTTGAATAACAAGCGATAAATTCACATGAAACAAGGAGGATTATAATAGAAATAGTTCCTTATCTGAGTTGAAACTTAACAGTGCAGATTACATTGTACATCTGAAACACCCAATAGGAAGTGAATAATTCTTGACATTCATAGATAAAATCTCCAGAAATCCTACAAGTTTGAAAGTGCAGCCCATGTGTTTCAGTTAATGGAACAACAGTCTATGGTTAAAATGAATCAAACATAGTTTCACTGGAGGGTCACTCCTGGCAATTTCATAGGTGATTATATTAGCAGAGGCCTTCACATTTAAATGAAAAATCTTAAATTACTTCCCATTTGCTATTTACTTTCACTGTGGAGCATACAACACAGGATATGCTGAGGCATGCTCAAACAGAAGAAAGGCAAAGGAGCCTGATTAAAGTTTATCTTTCAGGGCAATAAGTCTACTGGCATTCATTATTGCTTGTCAGATTGTAAATGGTCTCTAGGAGGGATATTATGCAAGCTCACACACATATGTTAAAGCCAATGATTTAGTCACGCTGTCCAACCACGCTCTAACCTGTTTGTCCCTGGGCATGTCAATGATCAGTCTGACAGAAGACGAAATCTAACAGGGGAGAGCAACAAAACATTATACATGGACGCAGCCTGCAAGATGTTCAACACATCACATTTGCATGTTTTATTCATGAGAGGAAATTAAATAATCTCTCTGTAAATTGGGAAAGCTTCAAGGAATTAAGTACCCATCCCCAATGACCTTAAAAGAATTATTTTGGAGAAATTTATACCAAAAGACTGGTAGCTTTATTATTACAGGATTATCTTTATGTAGCCTAAATTATTAGAAAGAGCACAGGGAATTTTCCACACGGGTCCCCAGAAAATGAATAAAAGTTACACCTGTGTAGTGTAATGCTGAACTTTGCGCATGGTTTGGCTGTACAGAACATGTTATAAATTGCCAAGTTCTTTTTGCTCAGTGAAAATAGAAAGGTGTGGAATGGTTAGCGAGAATACAGTGTACTGAGTATAAGTCAGCATGACACCAAGAAAAATACTCACATGCCCTCAGCTGAAAGCGACTGTGTTGGAGTTCTCCCTGGAGCAAGAGAGAGTTGCTTCCATGTGACTGTGAAATGCTGGGAAGAGGACTCTGACTGTAGTCAACAGCTCATCTCTGTGCTCATCATGGATAGACCATAACAAACATGATGTTCAAGAATACCTCATAAGGGTTCATGAGTGTAATGAATGTCCAAAACATCCTATGGCTAAGATTGATAATCAACATTGTGGTCATATCATTAAATGAACAGCAGTTTGTATTAAATACATGATTTAAGAGAGAAGCAGGGCTGTCAACTGATAACCACCTGGAGAATTGGACCACAAGGCAGGGAAGGGTTCAGGACAGACAGCCATAGTTGTAGTGTGACCAGGGAATGCTTGAATGAGGCACCTATCAGATAGGTCTACCTCCAGAAACTCTGTGTATTCCAGGAAATCCTTGATATGAGATCCTAGTGGGCCATTATAGGGGCCCTCATTGTGGAGGCAGTGGCTTGCAGTCATGATCAGAAGGTTGTAGGTGTCTTTCTTGGCAGCAAGAGATCACTCTGGTGGACACCAGTCATAAGGGACTGGTGTCCATCAAGGGCCATCAAGTAAAAGAAAGAAGTCTTTTAAAAACACAGCTGCTACATATATAGCTGTTACAGTCATGGAGGCAAAAACACAGGTGTGGGAGGAATTTGGTGAGGCTATGGAAAGGAAATATTAGCTAGCTTTGGCTGATGTGGATTTGGGATATTGTCAGACAGTGGTACACGCTGACAACTCCTGAATCCTGCCAATATGTCTTTCAAAGTGTAACTTATGTAACCAGTAAGAAAGACGTGTTGTGTGTTTCATTTGGGGGAAGTTATACATATTTCCAGTTGGTGTTGGTCTCTGCCAAGGTTGTATCTTGTCTGTGATTTGTGATTCACCAGTGAGTATATGTTATAACCCTAACTTATTTTCATGAGCTTTGGATAGTGACTGAAAGAATGAGATCACAAATACAAGTGACTAACAGCCAGAAAGTAGCTGACCCTTACAGATAGGGTAAGGACTGACAGTATTTGGAGAGCACAAAGACAGTATTTTCTCAAATAAAAAAAAAGTAAAGGGGAAGAAAAATCACACTTACTCTCATTTATTAGTTCTGAAACGATAAGTGGAATATTTAGAAATTTAAAATAACAAGTTCAAAATTGTGATAATAAACATTTATGATGAGTTTGCCAACAGTAAGGGGATCCATGTGAGATCTTTAAAGACATAGCACTTAATCTAATAAAGTACTGCAGTTTGGTTTCTAGCTCACTGGTGTCCATTTAAATAAATGCAAATCAAATGCAAGCTCCTTTCATGTGTGTTTGGAGAATGCTCTTATACTCTTAGTCTGTTGAGTGGATTCATAGTATTTTCTTTCTTTGTTGTATTGTGTTCCTTTTTGGTTATATGCAACATAAAAATAGCACAATATAGCAGTGACAGGAACAAAAAACAAAAAAAAACATCAGATATTCTCTTTTGTTGTTGAATAAAACGACATGTGAAACCTGCATTGCTGTTTGAGTTGAAAACAATTAAGACCCAAGTCCCAGGTTCAAAATGACACTCTACAGGATGTAGAGATCACATTGAGGCATATTGTAATAATCTGCATGTTTGCGCTATTGTTCTAAAAACCTGTGCAAAGTCAATACATAAGATAATAGCACAGCAATGTTAGATTTAAATAAAAAAGAAGCAGAATTCAAGAGAGAACATTAAATTCTAAAAATTCTAAAATCAAACTGGTCTAAACTCACCGGTTCTGATGTCATCTGAGAAAAATTAGCTCTCACAGAATGACTGCTCAATAAAGTATCATTGTCTCAGGAAACATAATGTTGAAGATTACCCAGGACTCAGACAGTCATTCTCTCCCATAGATTTCTGTAATGTAATATTTGTGGCACTATACACATCATTTTTGGCCTGGGGAAGTGACTCATGCATGTCTTTCAAAAAGAGATGTGTCTTGAACTTGTTTATTATGTTGCCTTGTGTGCCCTTATCTCATGAGCTTGGGACCAGTATGCAATTAGTCTTGCAGACACAGAGTGTGAGATCCTGCTGAAGACCCTGGAGCAAGTCAATAAAACATACAAACAACAGGTCTGTGCTCTGGTTATTGCTCCCTTGGCTTTAGAGGCACATGGCACAACATTCTGAACAAATGTTTTGGTAAAAATTCATAGCCAATACTGTCAGAACTGTGGGTACATCATGCTGTGAGAAAGAGCAACATCTACAAATTTTGTATTTTCTACTCATGTCAAGAAAGTTGTGGTACTGAATGTGATAGAAAACTTTGACCAGAACTACACTGTTGTGGGCAAGGCTGCAGGTGCTAATTATATTATGTCCTTGGTATTTTTGGCAGATATTTGGGGTTTTTAATAACCTGGGAGATGAGCCTAATGCAAATTTACTACTTTTAGGCCAACAAAAAGTAAATAAATGTGGACTGCATCCATCAATGCCAATGAAATACTGGTTTTGGGAAATATGGACATGTTTTAACCTTGTTTGATATCAAACCTCCCAAAGAATAGGTGGTGAAAATATAATTTGCCCAGATGAAATTTAGCTTAAAGTTAGAAAAGTTTTCTGTTTTAAATTAGGATTTATCTGATCACAGGGTAAATGAAGCCAAGAATCTGACCCAGCATTCAATACCAACTTTTGATACTTAACAGTTTCCAATACTTGGCACGTCACACACATTTTGCTTTTTTACTCCTGAGCTTAAATGCTCAGTCCTATAAAGGATGTCTCCACCATAACTTTATTCCTGGCAGTGTGGAGTGAGCTTTGAAACATTTAAACCTTCATGATGGGAAATGAAAAAAAGAATATATAAGAGAGCATAAATGTCTTATATAGATTCCTTATTAAAAAAAATTAAAACATTTAGAGTGAATGAAATTAGAGGGTGTGTCGGGGAGCTTGACCCCTTAATCTCTGAATTTCTATGATATTGGCTGCAGCTGTGGTTGTGTAATGCAATTCAGGAGTCCTTCCGTTTATGTGATCATCGTTAAATTAAGTGTTGAAAGGCAAGGCAAAAGTCACACTGATATGTTCAGGAATTATTCAGTTTAAAGCTTTGCAGTATGTTTAAATTTCTTTTTAAAACAGATAAACCTCAAAACTGCTCTAGACCTCTGGCATAGAGATAAATGGACATTGAAACAGACTCTAAAATAATACATTTTTTATCAAAGCACTGTGTTGAAACAGTGGAAACTCTCTACCCAGCATCCTCTGTCTGCACCACACATGTTAGCCTCTAAACAATATCTAAAACCGATTTGCTGTTGGTGTAAGAATAACCTTTGAAACTTTAAACAAACTAACATCTTTGCCGCTCAGTGTACTCCGCCCTTGGTTTTTTCTGCTTGCTATGTTCCACAAAGACAGCTGTATGAGATTTGAATACGATACACTGACTGTCTTCCTCGATATCTTGTAGAAACCCATGTACAGTTCTAGAATTTAAATCAGTTCATGAATATGGAACGGTCCAGCTGGAATTTCCGTGCTGTAAAGCAGCTTGTCACTCAGAACGTCAGTATCAACTTTTGCCCTCACAAGCTTGAAATACAAAATTCAGAGACTATGATAAATCTGGCAGGCCTGGCTCACTGACAGCTATGTGGGGCTCCAGAAGAATGACCTGCTAACTGTGTACTGCATGTATAGGGGGTTCTGATCCACTGCCCCTTAGACAGAAGACAGAGACACACGCAGACAAGGGAATTGGGAGGGTCTACATGCGAATACAACAAACCAAGCATGCGTTCAACTGCATCCCTTGGGCTTGGAGGTTGTCAGTGGACTTGTTTTCTACCCTACAGGGCTGTAGTTTACCTTTCAAGATTAGAGAGGAATAGAATAGTGCACATAGAAAGAGAAAGTTGCATTTTTGAGTTAGGTTTCCATGTGCCAACAGCAATTTATCACAGTTTGATTCTCACTTTTTGGTTTAGGAATAAAATTGGCATTGCCCAGTTTAAGAACATCTTTGATTTTGACTTTGAACCTTTTCGAAGGGCAGATGATAACAATCAAACTCCAGTATGCTACAGCTTCACTGAGAGCTTGAAGCAATGATCAGTTTCTCTCGCATGGAGAGATACTGCTTTAACAAGATAAGCCACGACAAAATCTCACAGAGCGAAACTACACTACTTCTCTCTAATGCAGATTATTGTATTTCTGGTTCAGACTGTCATAGTGATTCCTAATGTCAATAAGATTATATTATGCAGCTGATCCAAGTTGATCCAGAAATCCTAATCCCAAAGCCCAAGCATTCCTGGTTTCTAACACCCTCAATCTTCTTAGAAGTAGTCTAGCCTACATCCTGGGCTGTAGAAGCGTTGGGACTGCCTTGTGGGAAAGCCAGTGCCTTACTTGGTTGGTTCTGTGGGGGAGGGGACAGTTAAGAATGTTCTTCCATTACGTATTCTGTTCCCATCTGGACCCTAATAATTAGACCCATTCCACACCCTACGAACTCACTGTGACCTGTTTTTGCAGAGGGAATCAAGGCAGTAGGTTGTTCTTGGGATATATCCAATCCAACTGAGTGGATGAGAAGTGACAGAGGCATAAAAGCCCAGGGACCCATGCTGTAGATTCTGAACACGTAATTAGCCCCTCCCAGGAGGACGTGCTTTGAGTCTGCTTATTCCAGACCATACATTAGCAATGACATTCTTCCTAAAGGAGACAGGACAGAAATTGACACTTCTTTACAAAAGAGGAGAAAATATAAAATAATTACCACATATTAGCATGAAATTCACCTGTTAGGGCCATAAAGCCTTGCAAAGTTGATATGTACGCTCTTGTTTTCCTTTCCATGGCATTATATCAAAATAGTGCCTGTGTTTAAACCAAAAAATAAATAAAGTGAGGAGCATAACAGATTGATTAACTGGGTGAAATTAAATCATTGCCACAGGTTTGACAGCGAACTTACCTCAGAGATGTGGCTCATTCTAAAAGCAATCAAACCATAATTGTTCCACTCCGTGAACACATAGAAAAAAAAAAAAAAAAAAAGAAGATTAGCATGGTAGCAACAATGATGATGTTTTCATGAATTTTCTCTCATAAACTATCTGTATGTGCTTAATTAAAATGACAGAGCCTCTTTTCTCATATATGTATATAGTGAAAGTGATTACTATACATCATTGAGCACACAGCACACCATGCACACAATGAAATTAACCTCTGCATTTAACCCATCACCTAAGTGAGCAGGGGGCAGCCTGGACGGCGCCTGGGGGTGTGTGTGTGTGGGGACGGTACCTTGCTCAGGTGTACCTCAGTGGGACCCAGTAGCTGGTGGATTTGAATCTGGGATCTTCCAGACTCAAGACTGCTTCCTTAGCCACCAGGCCACCACTGCCATATGTATCATATATATATATATATATATATATATAGCAGTGTGTGTGTATATTGTTATGAAATGTGTGTTAACAGTACGTTATGTGTTATGTTATGAGTCACAGTGTTTGTAGCATGTTTGTAATCTGTTTAACCTGTTGTGCTATGATCAGAAGTCTGTTTCTTTCTCACAGCTGAGGCTTTGGCCATGCTGGAGAAGCATCTCTCAGTTGGGGATTATCCTTTACCCTTGAGTGGGATTCTTCACTGGAGGGACTCAAAGATGGGGCTTGAGGGACAAAGATTTCCATCTCCTTTTCCACTCTCCTCTGCACCAACCCCCCCCCCTCATGCTTTCTCTCGATTTTGTCTCTTTTCTCTCAGTGTTGACTGTGAACCAGACCAGAACATGCTGTATGTGAATATGTTTAAAAAGGTACATCTTTAATTATGCACATTAACAGCTCATTGAAAACCAGCACACGGATAGAATTACACTGTATATACAGTATTCTGATTTAATCAAAGAGCTCTAAATGCATGAGCCATACCTCATTTACATACTCGTTTGGGTCAATGCCATTGAGATATCCGGGCTGCCTGCCAGAGCAAGCAGAAATCTGTTTTAGTGTGAATAAAGGTGTGAGTGAAAGCAGGGATGTCAATGCGGGCAGCAAGATATAGTTTAGCATTTCAAAATAAGCTCTTGGTGAATTCCAAACTACTGTAATGTTTCACAAGAGCCATACTTTACTACATAGTATGCATCTTTGTCTTTTTTTTTTTTTTTTTTTGCCCTCTTTCATGCTAGTTCTTGTCACGTGGTGGCAGTTGTCGAGGTTGTCTCTTGTGTTGACGCTAATGCTAATCCTGGATGTCAAACAGATTCAACTTGCTGTCCACTGCATAGAGGAAGAACTAAGAATATTATCTCCCAACACAAACGGAGGTGCCACAGTGTTCATCAGTGTGAGCCCTGCTTAAATACTCACTTCCTTTCCTGTGCATGTGGGAGCTCATCTGATGTTTATGGTGGAGATTTCATGTTATGAGCAGAGTATCAGAAGAAACATTGGCTGCAGGTAAAACACAACAGTTGAAGACAGTATTGATTTTGAACATTTTGGTGTCAGTTTAACAGATAGCACAAAATTTCAAGTTTTCTTTTTAAATCCAAAAACACCCAAAGATAGAAAAAAGTACACAAAAACCTCAAATAGCTTAGACTTTACACAGCAGGGAGCTGGAGATGCAAGAAGACGTACAGATATACAAAGAAAATGCAACCACCATGTGTGCACTTTCACAAGACTCCAGCTTGCTTCTGAAGCCATCTTTAATGTGCATTAATCTGTGCAAACTCCAAAAAGTCCATTTCACCAAGCAAAGGAGATGAATAAATGAGTGTGTCTGACAGAGCAGTCATAGTCACGATCAAAGGAGAAGCGATAATTAACAGCAGACTAATTGGTAACCACCCCAAGTTTTCATCAGATATGAAAAATACTGAAGCTTTGCTGGATGTTAATTGGAGTAGAATGTGCATGAAATATGTTCGGCTGAGGCATTTTCGGTAGTAGACGGCTATACACAATCACACTGCAAAGTATCAGCAATAATGAAAAAACAAAAAAATAAATAAATTTAATAAAATAAAAAAATTTCAATGAAATGTACCACAACATCAACACTCAGAAATTTCAAATGGAAATAAGTGTGACATTGTGTACTGTAGCACTTGCCTTTTATACCACTCAAAATATTTTGCATGTCATAGTGACATGTTTGTGTTGGATGTTGTGCTGTGTGTGTGTGAGTGTGTGTGTGTGTGTGTGTGTGCGTGCGTGCGTGTGTGCATATTAGGGTTTAAGAATTTTGAAGAAGAGAAGGCGGTAAGTGTATTCTTATGTGTCTGGTGAATAAGCTGTCATCATCTTCAAACTTTCTACGGCTTCTCACAGCACTCCACTTCAAAAATTATGGTTCAGGCATCATGCTCCAAGTCTCACAATGCCAGACCAGACATTGGCAGAATACTGAACTGTGTCAAAATTTTTACAGAGTATCAGCCATGCCATGCATCATGAATATTTGATGAGGAATCTTGTAAAATGTTAATGGACAAATGTTAATGGCTCACATGACATTGTTTACCAGAATTATGTGGTTAGGCTTACACGTGTCTTCCACTTAAAAGTGTGTATGTGTGACCTGTACATGTATATTCTGTCTGACAAATTCTATAGCATAGACAGGCAGACCTGGGAGCAGAATGGCAGCTAAATCAATAATGGACATGACCCATGAGAAATTTTTGAAAGCACTATGGTACTTTTGACAGCAAGACACTATACTGGGGAAGTTTTCCCTTATGCCTAAAGTAAGTATGAGGAAGACACAGCTGTACATGAAATGAAAGAATGAGTATATATGCTGTCCGCCTGCAGTATTAATGAGTCAACACAGGCCTAATAAAGAGCATGTATCAATTTATCATTTCATCCGGCAACACGTGTTGAAATACAGCCTAGGGGAGGCAGAGCAGCAGTCTCAGGTGGAACATTAAAAGCAGTATTTATAAGGCTGAAAATGCCTCATTCAGCTATGAGATATGGCATTGTTAGAGGCTCAGAGCAGCAGCATGCCCTGTGGTACTATTGTGAAGTAATGCTCTGCAAATAAAAGGCTTACATACTAAGATCTTTTTAATCTATTATTACATGGTAAGGGAAAATCTTAAAGCGTAACTTCATCTTCTTGAAGACACCAGTTCCCCTGAAAAAAAGTACAACTCTGTATCAGACAGTGTTTATCATTATCTTGACATGCACCACATGTCAGGTGAAAAGACTCAGAGTCTCCATCTATAGACAAATAAGACTGTCTGTACTGGAAAGTGTTATAAAGCAAAAACATAAGGATTACCACTGGTGCTATCAGTAGCAATAATAATATCAGTGAAAAAAATGAATACCTCTGTGGAAATGCTGACTTATGCATTCATAACTTGTATACAGAAAATATACACAATTGCACTCAAGAAAAGAAAAGAAAATCTCATTTGCACTTAAAGTGTAAAATTACATATCATCTCATATCATTGTGTGAGCTGAGCACACTGCAAGTAGACCACACGTTGAGGCTGTGAACATTAAAAAAGGACATCAGCCAAGTACTTTCAGGAGTTCACATGTAATAGTGTTGATGCTTCCATTTTCACAAGTGAATATTACTGTGATAAACACAAAGGCTTCATCACAAGCTATCAACAATGGCACAGATCTGTTATATGTGAAGGGTTTTTGTATTATTTTGTTTATTAATAAACATAATCTGTGATACATTATGTTTCCTTGGACATTTACTTAGCTAATACATCACATTTACCTCTGCTGAACCTTTAAAATGAAGCGTAGGTTCAGGAGTCAGGGATTGAACTTGGTTGTTGCATTGTATTAATTGGCAGGCCAAAGGTACATCTGTGCTAATTCTCTTATTTTTTTAAGCAGATGTATTAATGCCTACCTAATTCATATGCCAGCATCTCCAGTGATGCTGGTTGTGGCGGAAGCTCCAAGGACTCTACAGAAAAGTAAAGAGTCTCAGTTTCATGTGCAAACTCAATTTTACTTTTGAAAACCACGATTCCGCAACCCAGGTAACTGTGCCATGGAAAACAATCAGTCACTGATACGACACTGGGGCAGTGCTGAATATAGCAGGTTATCAAGTGGCTGCTGAGAATTCTAATTCAGAAAATATTTTTGGCACAATGGTGGAATTTTATAGAACCCTTTTGAAAGAGCCTGCCTAATATGATCTTAATGCTTAAATACAAGTATTGAGTATAATTTATATTTCTTCCTCCCCCTGCGTATTGCACCTGTAGATGACTACATACCAAAGCAACCATCTATTATATGAAGTAATGTTTGTTTATGCAGCACATATAGGACAACTGAAACTTGTAAACAAATCATGGCTCTGTGTTCTTTGAAATGCCTTCATTTCCTGAACAGTTGCTTACAAGCCAACAGTGTAATAAGTCCCCGGGGAATGCCCCTTTTCCCATTTGGAGTGGTGGAAATGTTTAAAAAAAATGTAAAATTAGGTGTGTATATTATTCAGGCAGAAGTGAAAGCCAGAGTGGTTGTACTTGACAGTGAGTTATTTAGTTGCAGGTACACACAAACACAGGATTACACGCTTACAACCCCCACTGGGAGCTGTGGGTCTAAAAATAAAAGGCCTAACAACACACATTTAAATCTCGGAGGGACGCAGATGTCTCCACTCTTTCTTGAACTGCACCAGGTCTTCTTACATCTTCCTCTGAAGTTGTGTTTTTTGTTATTTTGTGTATTTATTCTGTGTTGCTCATGGTATTGCAAGACACGTCTGAGCCATGATTTCTGAAGTCCCTCAAACATGGTGGAGATAGCACCTCAGGGACCTTGTGAACCAAACACACACACACACACACACACACACACACACACACACACACACACACACACACACACAAAAAAAAACACCTGCTCTTTGCACAGTTCCATATGCAATTTACCTTTCCTGACGGAGAATGCCCGCTGAGATTGTCATAAATGACCAGGAAGGCAGACAAGGGGAAGATTCAAGATAGTAGTTTAGGATTGGATGCTATGTAGCTTGAGATAGGTCACTGACTTGATTCTCATTAGTGACAATACCTTGTACCAGTGGTGCCGTGTAGTTATTGTAGTATATGCAAACTTAACAGCTGGGACTGCATGGGGGGGCACTTGGGTCATTTGTTGAATACACATGTAGCCTCTGCTATTTATGACACAGTCCCAGAATATGCATGTCAGAGGACTCTCCCATGTGCAGCCAGACTACTGGTTAAAAAAATTTCATGGATTTCTGTTTGACAGTTCACCATGCAGCCTACTAGGATTTGCCTACCATCATGCAGCAGCCTACCAGGATGTGTCCCGATGGCTAATACAGAACTATGTGGAGTGTGATGATTTTTTCCTAGTCTCATAAGCATCATCAGTCGCTAACACATTACACTCAACCTACAGGAAGCCACCATGTCCCACCAATACTGCATAACTGAAACAAAGGGCGCACAGGGTGAATTTTATGAATGGAACTATGTTGAGGAAATTTCTTCCCCTGAAAAACTTATTCCATTTATATAGGCTGACTTTTCTTAGACATATTTCAAAACTTTAGAGAGACCAAGGTTAGATAATTCCCGCTGCTTCGAGTCTTTATGCTACAGTAAGCAAGGCTAACTACTTTCTAGTGCCCGCTTTGCTCTTCATGCACAGACATTAGATTGATATTGATCTGCTCATCTCCCCTTTGGAAAGAAGGCAAATAAGGGTATTTCCCAAAATGTTGAACTATTTAAATAGTGTATCTTTGACACTCTGACCTCAAACACTTGTCCACTGTACTGATGTTGGATTAAACACATCTGTTCAATAGCTTTTCCAGTGTCCATTGTGATATTTTCTTTCTCTTCCAAAATGCTCTACATACTTCATAAACACCAATTATTTACTGGATATGAATGAGATATTGAAAGCAGTGTGCAGCACATAATGTGGCTTATATGGATATGTTTTCAGTGAATCTTTGAAAATCCCTCACTAAGATCATGTCTTGTGTTTCAATCTCACATCCCCAGAGTGCTGAGTATATGGACAAGTTTTGTTTCTTTGGGCTTTTTTCACCATGTACACCCACCAGATGAGCTGATATCACATCGAACAACACCTACTTTACTTAGAGTAAACAAGGCAGAAGAGCAATAAATAAGTAAATGCCAAAACTACCCTGTGTCTCCTATTATGGCTGGAAAATAAATTGCATTACTAGCAGTTGTGAGTCAAATTTTAATAGGCAGCATATTGGTTTGGCACTGAACCAAGATAACACACATTCACACAAAAAGGATGTTAATGATCTGATTCCAAAGCACTTGCATAAGCGCAGAGGAAAGATAAACAAATAATTCAATCACTTCCACTGTGGAGGTTAAAATGTATCTTAAATGTACTAATGATTGGGATTTGTTTTGGTGTTTATCACTGAGTTTGAAAGGTACTTGCTGGGTTCAAGCCAAAAAGATAATTTGCAAAACTTTTACTGTGGTACAGGTACAGTGTCACAAGTTACAAGCTGAAATCTTTGGCTTATCTGGCCTACTGCCTGGCGAACCTGAAATCAATCATCCAATCAAGCAGCAACAGCTTCAACATTTGCCCAAACATGGGGCTGATAGCTGGAGGCAACCTTCTCTGCAAATTATAAACCTATGCAGCACATCTGAGACTCATGCAGAATAGCTGCTCAGTATTTCCATTTAAATTTTCCTCACTAATTGTTCTTGTTATTATTGTTTTTTAATGTTTTGGTTAGACTTTACGCACTATAGTAATTTATGATCTACTCATACAAGTAATTCTACATTATGTTTTCAGTTCTTCAGTGGACTAGACCATATAAGTGTCAGATTTGATAAATACTCAATCACTAAATGACCCAGTGGAATGAACTGTCCTTTTGTCAGCCTGCTGGGAAGATTTAGGAGGAATTGAATTGCTGCCAATCAACTGGTAGTTTCTTAAAGTCCGCTGAAATATAAAAAAGTGAAATAGAATGTGGCTGTGGTGATGTAGATGCAGGCCTTTTCTAAAAAATAAAAAGGCAACAGCCATGAAATAGTTAATTGTTCATCAGAGATGTTAATTTGAACAGTGCAGCAGAACGCGCCAATGTTCACAGACAGAAGACAAACAGTCCGCCAAGGCATCGTTGACAACACAATGGCAGCAAAAGCTTTATCTTCAAATGCTGGTGCCACAGTGAGGACAGGACAAAATATGGAATTATAGCACAATAATACAGATTGGCTGGTAACAAGGTTAGACGCTGATAGGATTTGAGAAGAACCTTGTGCTGCATTTCTGTGCAAGGGTGACCGGAGTATCAAGCCCTGGTTAAGAATAATGGTTTCCCTTCAGGAGGATGTGAAATTGGATTGCTCATACAAAGTGCTTGCTGAGGATAAACCTGTGTTATCCAATTATCCACCTAAACTACATTAAAAAAGTGGAAGGTGTGGACTCCTGGAAACACTGTTGCCCTAGACTGAAAATACACCGAAAATATACTAATAGAAAGCATACGCTTGTGCTTCCATATCAAAGTCATATATGTCTTTAGATAAATAATGAAAAAAGACCCTGTGGAGAATTACATTGTGCATTTACTTTATTTTTCTTCTTACACAATGCAGTGGTGGAGGAGAGACACTGCTTTCGCAGTCTGTCTCCTCCGATAACCTCTTCACTGCATGACACAACCAATGCAGATAGCACAGTCGCCCAACAGAGGGCAATAGTTTATTGCATAATGCATTTCACACCCTATCACAGATTTGTAAATTAATATCCCTTTAACTGTCAAATTCTTATCTTTCATCTATCATAATGGTCATTCTTGCAGCAGCTATGATGTTTTCTGCTCAGCTGCTTTCGTGTTACACTTTAGACAAAAGGTTGCTGCTCCAGTAAAAAAATTGGCCTTGAAGAAAAAAAAAAAAAAAATCTGCACTTTTGAACGCAGCAAGAAATGCCTACTTTAACACTTCACTTAGCAGATGTTTTCAGATGTGACATGATCAGAAGCATTGTTTCTGAGCTTCTGCTAACAGAGCCTCAAACGTCAAAGCAGAAATATATGCATAGCCTCCGTCCTGTTGCACTTGACACATACATTGATTTTTTCCCCTGTTTTAATGCTTAGTGACAATCACGGTATCAGCTGGCAAAACATCAGACATGAGGTAAAAAGTGGTCTTGCCTGCTTGGATCAGTTCACATCTACAGTGATGTACGATGAAACTGCATACATTCAAAAGCGATCACATCAAGTCTCTTCTTTTATAACAGTTATTATCATATAACTTGAAAGGTTCGAAATGTGGCCCAGGGAAGGTGTACATAGTCAGGCAATTGTAAGTTGCTTCTGCAGCTCATTTAGGGAAGGAATTTCCATTTCCTAATGAAAGTGATTCTCAATAGGAAATACAAAAGCCTCTCTACTTCTAAAAGAGTCAGTCAGCACACATTTGCATAAAAAAAGCCTTTGATTATGATAGATATCGCCTGCAGTCTCAAAAACACTGGCCTGGGGTGGCTCTCCAGTCAGTTAGCCTCAAGTCATGGCTGATATTGTTCTCTGATATGAAAAATTATGCACCACGTTGCTCTGCTTAGAAACGTGTAAGCGGCTCGCTCTTCTCGTGTTCGAATTATTGAAGATTACATACTAATTAGATGCTAATCTAAACACACAAACACACAGATTTAAAACTTTTTTAAAGTTTTTTTTTTTTTCTTTTAAATTTGCATTTGACTCATGGGGAATGATGAGTGAAGAGATGCAATAAGTTCATAAAGACAGTTTTATTGTTGGCAGGATATACCAACCCGTCGTGGGACTCAGTATCCAAACAGACCGACTCAGTAAAAGATTAAAAGTGAAACTTCGAAAAGGGGGAAATAAGATAAAAACCACTGGATTCTGAAAAAGAGAGAGGACCAATGAATTAGTTATCAACCATTACTGACAAACCCAGCCGGCTTCAATCCTCTTAAAGCGCAAAGACGATGAGAGCAGGGGGGAGGTGGAGGAAGGGTCGGGGGGGTGAGGGAATTAAAAAAATATTCTGCATTTGCTGTCATGCTCTTTGAAATATATTATTAGGTACGAAATAGGAATGTAAAGCAGTGCAATCCATGAATGACATCACTATGCGAGTGAAGACACAACATTGTAAGACTTTTTTTTCTGTTTTTCCTCCTAAATGACAGCGCCTCCCTCTGCATAATGGATTGTTCTTAAGTACAGTAATTAGTGTGTCTGGTGCTGTGAATACACATTTATTAAAAGTAGGAGGGCTGGGTTTCTGGGGAGCAGAAGTCTGGCCCTACCTAGGCCTCTGCCCCCCTGTAGGGATGTAAAGTGTCAGTAAAAATGCACAGCAGGCATGAGAAGCACCCTGCTCCAAGTGTGATCGAGTGGGGAGAGGCAGCAGCACTGCGAGGAACTCTCTTTGAAGGGCGCGGCAGTAATGACCTGTCCTCACTGTGTGGCCTCCAGTGGCGCCGAACCCTGCCACCACGATGCTGCTTTCAGATTAGGATTGCGAGAGCCAGCGATGCAACGTAGGAGGGGGGAGGGTCGCAAGCTCCAGGTCACTCTTGTCACACTCGAGGACCAAGATCACACTGGGCCACTGACAGGTTTAGAGGAGGGGGAGAATGTGGAGGGGAGTCCAATCGCCCGTTGGTCCCCTGACACCCACCACCATGTAGACCCATGATTCCCTGCAGCAGAGGAATGATTATCTGCATGACAGAGCTTGGTGCATTTGCAGCCAGTGACTATGATAGTCCCTGGCAGCAAGCATTTTTTAGTTCACTGTCTCATGCTTCTCTTAATTTGATGACAGTGAGTCCTGCGCAGCTGCAGGAAGTGTGTGTGGTTGCATTTCCTAAATAACATTGCTTAGTTGAACTGCTACATGGGACAGATGTAATATGGAAAAAGGAAGCACCCACCAAAAATATCCACCAGAATATGGAAAGGTGATATAAATTTAAATGCTTCTATGTCTGGTTTTCTTACTCTACTGTTGCTTTTACCCTGGTTAATAACACAGACAGAAGGCTTATATGCTGTTATACGAAGGCTATCATGATTCAAGTCCCCACAAACATGACATGAGCTCTCCAGAAGGGTGCACGACATCTTGGCAGCGTGAAATTACAATGTAATGACTCATTTTCTGCCAATGGTATTGTATAAGATAAGTATAATGGAGTTTTCATACTGCAAAAGGGACACCGGTGAGATTGCTGAAATCTGTTCATTTTTACAGCTACTCCGTTACACTTTGACAAAGTACAAAAAAGTGGAAACAGATAATATTTGGTTCCAATTTGCAATGATCATATTCATCTCACATTATGCATTTCATATTCTCTGATAAGACAGAATTCAGAGTGGTGAATCATCTAAAGTGAATTGAAGAAGAGGAAAAGATCGCATGTTCTGCGTAGTTATTCTGTCAGAATAAATGATAGCAATTAAATAATAGATTGTTGAATTCGAAAGGAAATGGCTTCATTGTGTTCATTGTGAAGCCTCTCTGTGATCACAAAGAGATGAAATGTTTCTTTACATGTAATGAGCAGTGTTGTCACTTTCCCCTGGCTGCAAATCCTAGACAGGTCATAGCTGGAAAAATTCATTTCCCTGTGTCCCAATTAGAGCCTGGAGGATCCCAAAGCCTGCTGTGATGTGACATGGCTTCATATGTGCTCGGAGGCAAGGCTCTGCACTGCACAATACTGTGGGCATGAACAAAGGAACAGCTTCTGATTATGCTTTCTGGTATTGCCCTGAGACAATGTGGAGTTCTTTTGAGAAGTTCTCTGGCTATGCAGATGTTCGGTGCTCATGAAGCCTCCAGTGATGGTGTGAAAGAGGACTGAGCTGCCACCAGGGATGTGTTTTCAACTCTACTTTCTCAAGTGTTATTTTGCATCTTCACAACAGAGGACAGACTCGTGCTTTTAGACTCACATGCACAGAAATTCAACATGACCTGATCAGAAATTTACACATAGATGAGAGTGAGAATATGATAAATTATAAAGCGTCAGCATAATATACATTTTTTAAACCATGGTATACACAAATGGGAATGGCTCCTTGGCAGTGTATGTATTTTCTATGCTAATATTAGACCATGTACAGATTTTGTATTTTAATCACGTGTCCATGTGTATGTAGGTATAATTCATATGTCATCTGTGTGCTAGCACCTGCTCAGTTGCTTTTACTGCAGCAAACAATGAACCAATCACTGGAAAGAACCTGTTGAGTTGGATGATGCCAACAAAGTAAAAAAAAAAAAAAAAAAAAAGACAGAAAATTAAAGAAAAAAAGAAAAGGTTATTTTGTTTTGTTCATTGTTCTTTCAATCCCTCTACTTCCTGCCATCAAAAGCAGTAGTTAGCACTTCTTGTTGTTGGATTTAGATTTTTTAATGGCGTCTTTGTGAAAAATGACAGAATATTAATAGCTAAATGGTGAAAGATGTCAACATCGTGACAGCCATCTCCACCATGTCTGTTTCTGCCCCTGTATTTCTGTTGAATGAACTGCAGATAACTCAGATAATCCTTAAATAAGGCGGAAACACAGTTTCATCACAACTATCTATCTGTCTATATGTCTGTCTGTCTAGCTATCTTTCTGTCTGTCTTTAAGTCTGTCTTTAATGCTTTAACAAATCATATTAAAATATTCTCACGCATGTTCTAAAGTTAAATCGTAAAAATATGATTAAACAATACTCAATTGTGACAGGGCTGCTTTCTTGTGTATTGCTCTCATGTTGGTCATAAATAAACAAGCAGTGCTGGAACACAGAAATCAACTGGCCGAGGGTGAAAAAAAAAAAAAAAAAAAAAGAAAGAAAGAAAAGAAAAAGAAAAAAAAAAGTTATTTGCGCCTTTCTGAATGACAAAGCATCTCAGATAACATAAAAATGATTAATGTGGTCGACAAAAAGAACACAGTAAAATGGCATGCCAATAGCATTTCAAAGCAATTTCATTCTTTTTTGTGTAAGAGGCTTCTAAATGCCATGAAGAACATAGTGTAGGTCATTTGTGTTTGCTTGTGTGTACCACAATTACCTCAACAGTGATTAACCATAATAATGCTTTGTGGTACATACTGGGTGACATTTTCAGTGATGCAAATTAACAAAAGGGTTCAATAAAGACCACTGTCTAATACTTGTGCGTCAAGACGTACTAAATTGTCACTATTGTTTTATTTCTAATGAAGTTTGAGCTGATGATTGTGTGTGCATAGGTTTCTTATTTTCTGCAGTGTGTATGTGTGTGTGTGTCTGTGTGTGTGTGGACTCCTCAGTGATATTCAGTTTTCAGAGAAAAAATGTTTTCAGCACATTTAATATGTTTTTTTTCTCACATATTTGGATCTCGAGGATATACTCTTTAAAAGTACACGCAGGTGCAAAAATGATTTACTACGAGTTAATTAAAAATTTGATCTCCAAAAGCCTATTATAGCTACTCTCTTAGACCCACATTAACATTTGGCTGGAATTATTCATTGCAGTCCATTTCATCAGGCACATTTCGGTCTGGTGTCAATAATATATTAAAAAATACCAGCTATGGTGTTAGGACAACAAACCATGCTGATCAAATGAAAGTCTTATAAATCTATTTCCTAGATTTTTTTTTTTTACTGAGAGGGAGGGAGTGAAGGACAGAAACAGAGTGCAGGCCGATCATTGTAAATCCAGGACAGTTACTGCTCGATACCATCAGCAGGGGCAATGGAGGTATAAATGGTCCCAATAAAGGTTAGAGGTTTTTTATGGTTGTGACTATGGCAACCAATTGGTTTCAGAGCAAAAAAGTCTTAATCATTTATACAACAGACTGACACAGTTTCTGTTTATAAATAACTATGCTTTTAATATTCATATATTCAGTTCTGTATTTTACATTCTGACATGTCAGTACCACTTTTTTTAAATACATTGTCTCGTATTCTTGCTGGATAAATGTTTCACAATAGTTAATATTCTTCCTAGTGGGTTAAGTAGGACTTGAACAGCTTTGAAACACTAAAAACCATTGATGGATGACTCAGCCAGAGAAAGCAACTTATTGAAAATCAAAGTCACTCTCCCAGTGAGCTCCAACAATATTCTAAAATACTGTGAATTGTTTGATGGGTTGGACTTCTTAAAGCACAGATCAAATGCTTTCCAGACCCTATAAAGAGAGGTGAGTAACTGCAAGTCATGATGATGATCATCACTCTGTGCATTTACTGTGAACTGGTGGTTGGTACCTGGAACAATCACGTTGAAAACAGTGGTGAGAAATGACAGTTCCACTATCATTAAGTTAAACCATTATGTTTACCATCTGTAGAGGAGATTTCTCACTCAGTTTTCCATTACAAACAGTGATTTATTTTATTCTATTTCTATTCTATTTCCACAAATACACTTTATTAAACACCCTCATTTATGGAATAGTATTGCGTAACATTTCAAAAACACATTTAATAGATAAACTGACGCAAGCTGTTATTTGACACAGAACAAATTCTATAAAAAGGCGTACATCTTTATTCGGCTGCCTCCTTTTATTTATACCTGCGCCCTTGTGTGAAACCACTATGCAATAACACCAAAGGAGGAGTGATTTTGCAGAAAATATTGCATCTGAATATTTGAACTCAACACCTCTCACCTCAATGCACATTCGCAAGCTCCACCCCCATCATAGAGCCTGATGAAAATAAATATGGTTGGATGCAGAGAATCTCATGAAAAATAGTATAATATTAAAAACCATCCAAATGAAAAAGGGTCTAAAACAAAATAGAGTAAAAACTAGCCAGAGTTATCAGAATGATAATTTTATTCGATCCCTGGGGAGACTTGAGTGTAGAAGAGAGGTCTGTAGATTTCTAGTTGAGCCAGCTAGGAAAGTAGTGTTATTTGGCATAGGACAAACTGTTGTACGGACAAATATGATTTGGAGCAAACAACAAGTCATCAAGCGCTGTAACTAATGTTACCTAGGTTGCAGATTAAGATGTTGTTGAAATGGTTGCTGCTGTAAAGCGAACATACCTAGATGATAAGATGCTTCTCCATACATTAGCTGCAGATCTTCACAAATCTAATGTTACTGTGGCCAATGTTACCATTGCTTTAACCGAAAGCGATTTAGGCATTATAGCAGAGCTAACTAAAGAATGACCATGCTAGTTATTAATGTATGTTACTGAGGTGGAGGCAGAAAATCTCATCCATGAGTATACAATATTAATGACACATCAAATAGTTAAAGATTTCAGAATCTACTAACTTACTTCTTTCTCTGCGCGATGATTTTTGTAAACCCAAACCTTGAAAACTCTGTGTACAGGTTATGTGATTTGCTGTGGGAGTAAAGCAGCTAGAAGCAAGGCTGTGTTGCTCAGTGTGAAAAATCTGAAAAGAAGAGAGATTATTGTGTATTAATCTGCGTGTCACATTTCAAATTCATTAATCAAAAATGTGTGAACACTGACTGAAACATGATCCTACGTGTACAAGGGCAAAGTTGCCTATAGGCTGCGGGCCAGTGCTGCATTGCTTCTCTACTCTTAATTGTCTCCTTCAGATTGAAAACCAATGCTTGTGTTCAACCTGTTTTAAACAGCCTTTTCTGCCTGCACATCAGACTTCTCTGTACTTTCTTTTCTTATTGGTTTCAGCTATTGTGTCTGCTATTACTTTTCTGCAGTCTCATCTTGATAGCCACAGCTCACTGCAGGCTGTGTCCCTATGACATACTCACACAGCAAATGGCCCAAAACATCCCCAGCACTATTAAAAAGCCAATTCAGGCAAATGGGGAAACTTTGGCACATGAAGAGGTTATCAGACACAAAGTGCTAATGTATGATAATATTTTGAAAAAAAAAAAGTACTATCTATCTATCTATCTATCTATCTATCTATCTATCTATCTATCTATCTATCTATCTATCTATCTATCTATCTATCTATCTATCTATCTATCTATCTATCTATCTATCTATCTATCTATCTATCTATCCATCTATCCATCTTTCTATGTAAAATAAAAGGGGCATTAGAAATCTGGGTGTAAATCTGTAGAATGCATTGTCTTGTTGCCTTACTGCTATAATTGCTTCATCAGATCAGATAAAATATCATCTGAGCTATAAAAAAAACAAAAATAAAATAACGTCACAAAACAAGTAATTTCGTGCGTACTTCTACCTAAATGTGACTCTTTATGAAATCAAATGAAATAACAATATTCAGAATAATAATACAAATGAGCATCTGAAGTGCCTAATATGAATCATTTGCTTAACAAGACTTGAGTAGCAGCACAATGCAAAGCATTAATTATTTGTAACACCTGAACTGGTAATTTGTGAACATTACGAGTTTCTGCATCTGGCTTATGCATAGCTGTTAAAAATACCTCAGCAGCCACATAGTACACACTGCAGGAGTGGATTTCATCAACATGGCCTGCAGTAAATCCTTGGCTCAGTAGAGGTTACAGTTTATCACAAGCGCAAATCTGCTCCCTTTTCTTGCTTGATCCATTCACTGATACGCAAAGGAATTCAATCAGCCCAAGCTTCCTGACATAAAAAGGATTTCTCGTTGCAGTGGTGGGACGGTAGTGCTGAACTGACTTCAATAGCTCACTGGACCTTTAAGGATAGTTCTTTGTTGCACAACATTAAAGGTGACCCCATGCCTTTATCCCAGTGATTGAGCAAGTGCTAATACTCATCATAAGTCTGAACTGAACGATTGCTTGGCGACACCATGGCTCATTGAGAACAAAATGAACAGTATTCTCCTATTTTCTCAGTTCCCCACCAAATGACTGCAATAATTTGTCTTCCCTGATTTAAATCTGCAGAATTGCAATGCAGTTAAGTCAGATTATTGTTGGGAAAAAACACTTTTTATAAAGAGACTACATCTAGATGAAAAAGTTTGCTGCAGGTAACATTGCATATCCCATGGCAAATGGTTGAGTGTTTATGGGAATTCAGGGGTAAAAGTCAACAGAGTCCTGCAGCCTTTTTTTTTGGTTTGTTTAGTAAACCTTGAGTCAACTTTGAGAACTTTAGCTGTTGCGAATTATGCAAATATCATGTTGGGTCCTGTCATGTGGTGATATACAGAATGGTTATTTATCCATTTATTTATTTAATCATTATTTTTATTTATGTATTTAAATTATCAATAGGTTGTATGTCAGCAAGAGGAATCAAATGTCAGAGAATAAGAATAAAATCACTGAGGATATAAATTCCCACCCCTATCACCAGACAAGAATGTTAATGTTACACTCCTGGATTATATTCAGTGATTCTGCTTTTGGCCCAAATGCCCATATTTTTTTATTTCTGTTCTATTCTTATTTCTCAAATAAATAAATACATAAAAATATCGGTTCTATGTACAGTGGTGATGTTATGATTGTGGTCTTGGTAATAAACTATGATTAGGTGTAAGATAGACCCTCAATTCTAACTAAAGGTAAAGGTGCACAAGCTCCTATACAAGCACATCCAACCTGCTTAACTGGCACAAAGCAGGATTTGTTAAAATCAAAGTTGACATGAAAAAATGTTAGACATAAAATAAACATTTTGTGATTATTACATACCAGCATCATGTCCCGCTCCATAGCTCTACTGAACATGACTCGTGAGGTGCAGAATGGATGAATGTAATTCAACACTGACACTAGAAATACCCTGACTTGATCATGAGATACACTATAAGCTCTGGGATTGTGTGTCATCCTATTTGGTTTGACAGAAACATGTTGACAGAAACATGAAGAAACTCTGAGAAAAACCTTTGTTTTGGTATTTTTAGTGTATCTAATGGGATACATGATTAAAAACTTAAAAAAAACACTTATGGGTTACACAGGAATAATGTCTTAACTATGAGACTCAAGTAACGTACCATGATATTGAATTTGTGATGAAGATGAATTTCTGTGTATTACACACAAACATGCAGTATTAACAAGTGTGACAGCCACAGATAGAACAATTCCTGTGACATTAGCACAAGTGGCACATGTGCTTGGCTTACCATTGATACACATCTGTTTTGGGCAGGCATGGGGGGTGAGGTCAGGGGGGTGTTGCTTTCATAATTCTATAGTGAAGCAATTTCCTGTCAGTAGGGAGGAAGCAAAACTTAAAATTGAATCAGAATCACAGCAATGGAAACCATGCTCCCATAAATATTGATTCTTCATTTGTGGAATCCTACAAATACGATTTTACTCTGGGCAGACAAACATAGAATGAACAGCAAATACCAGTGGAAGTACATAATCTCACACAGGCAACTTAAATGCTGGGTTTAAAAGTTATAGGTGATTTTGAGATGGGCAAGTTGACAGAAATTTTATGTTTCTTCAGGATCGTAACAATTTTGATTTTCTATCTAAGGCTTTTCCACAAGCACAGTTATGAGTTACTCTTACAACTCCCATAGGGAAAGAAAGTGCTGTTAAGACTTTGGTTATTTTTTGTGTCCTGTACATAAAGTGTTCCCATTATTGTTTCCTGTCAGGCAAAAAGAATAGAGCTTGCAGTAAAGAAGAAACTTACCAACTAGAAGTTCTACCTTTCCCTATAGCTTCGTAATGAAGTATTTATTTTCTTTCCACATTCTTCTAAATATGGTAGCTTTCCTTTCATGCCTTTTGATCAAGCAGTACATGCTACAGCATCTAAATAACTATCTATTTCTAGATTTGTTCTCCCACTCAGTACTTTTTTGAAAGAGTTAAGTTTTACTTTTATTTTATTTTCATGTCTCTTGATGAACATAAAAAGTTTCCCCACCCTTTGTCCACCTGTCAATATACATCAAGTTCTGACAAATTGACAGGTCTAGAAAGTTCATTTTGGCAAAAAAGAAATAACTAATGTAGGAGATTACTCCAGAGCTGCAACTGTTCACTCTCTTGCCTTTGATATGACTGATTTCCCACTAATGAATTGGAGAAAAAGTCAAATAATTCTACTTGTTTCTCCAGTATTTTCTTGTCTGAATATCATGTAGCTCCTTTGAACACATTTTCTGTTATAGAACTCAATGGTAAGCCAGGTCATTAAGAAATAGCAAGCAGTGCACGGGGCACAATTTAAGAGTGCACATGCTGCAAAATGAAACATGATGATTGATAACAACTTTTCATTCTAAATCCTTCAAACTTTGTTCAAGTTAAATAATAAAGGTTTGCATTCGAGCCTTGCTTGTTACTTAACAAAAACAAGATATGGACTTTAATTCCCATACTGTCCAAGATCTTGACAGGGTGTTTTGCCTGAAGGGGTGCCTGCTTTCTGCGGACTTTCTACTGCACAATGACAGTGCCTGCAAGGTGGACAGCCTTTTTGGCCAAAGGCTAAATTCCATATTAAAACAGATTTATTCACAGCAATGAAAATATTTAACAATGGCAGTCGTGTTGTCATTATGGCTTGCTCTCCCATCATTGATCACACCATTTATCCACTGAAATGTTCCTCTATGCCTCACGTAAAAGAGGGACTTATCTCAGAAATAGCGCCAAGTAGCATAATTTGATTGCGTTAGTGCCTTGGCATTTCAAACTGCTTTCCTCTAACTTTCCCCTAAGCGATTGCATGCTGTGCGTGCATCTGTAAAAAAAAAATGGCATGACTTAATACAGCACTCTTGTTTTTCATTAATTTGCTCTATTAACATGTGATTCATTAACACACCATTTATGCAGTTTAGTGGGTCTCTGAGGTCATAGCACTGATGGTGAACCATTAGCTCTGAGGATACTGACTGCACATGAGGGTGTGTGTGATATAATCCAGCCATGATGTGCTTGAGAACAAAAAAGAAAAGCAAGAAGTGCGGCTGGGGCTGGGGGGGCTACTAAACAACAGCGCACCAGCCTCTGCAGTGGCCACCATGCTGGCTTTATTAGTTTAGCGTCACAAGGTTTTCTCCATAGAGTGTGTCTGGCAGGATGGAGGAGAAGTAATTCTTTGTTTGGCTGTGCATATGTGCGTGTGTGTGTGTGTGTGTGTGCGCACACGCGCATGTGTGAGTATGTGGGTCTGTCTGCCTGTATGTCTGTTTGTGTTTATAACAAAAGAATATGCGCTTGTTGTATAACAGCATGTAGTTCTATGTCCTTATTCTTGTGTATGCTTGCATGGGCAGAGTTGTGTGTGTGTGTGTGTGTGTGTATGTGTGTGTGTCCATGTCAGGCCCTGCAATATTTCAAACTCATTCTTTGATAGACATGATTCTCCAAGAAAATAAACAGACAGTGACTTGAAGCCCTTGCCAAGTAAGTGCCTGTGAGGACCAAAACAAAGCAAACACTGAAATTCATTAAACAGCAAGTTCCGAAACAATGCTCTAATAAAGAGGGCAGACCCACTGAATTCTAATTATTGCTTTAAAATGCCTATTTTGAATTTTTCTGCAACCCAGAGGTTATTTTCTCACAAGATGGGGACTTGCTGCAGCAGTTTTTTTCCACATGCATATATATCTTAGGGGTAGAAACGAGGTACTAGGTGCACTTCTTCAGGCAAGAACGGCAAATAAGAGAAAAGGTGGGCTAGGTATTGCAAAATTGAACAGCTGCAATAGTAAATAAGGTTTATGTGGCAAGGGGAGAGTAGTCGCTCATCGGTCACCACGGTAACTGTGAATGTTGTTGATCCCTTGGGGAGGAAGAGGCGTCTCTTTCTTCACACCAATACACTCACCTCCGCTGCTCAATGTAGCACCGTATCCAAATCTAATCTCAAGTTTTAAACAAAGATATCCAAGAACAGTGCCAGGCATCAGTTCTAAATTAGATGAACATGTTATTCTTTCTTTTTTATGTTTGTGGTGAGGGAATAGAATACACTAGGAAATTAGTGTCGTGGGGTGTAAGATCTGGTTGTTGACCAGGTGACAACAAAACTAAGAGACCTTGTTTCAAGTGAGCTTAAAGCAGTCAAGCTGATAGTTAAACACAGTACTGCTGCCAGGAGAGGAGCAGTAGAGAGCCAACAAACTATCTTCTTTTTAACACGTTCGCCAAGGAACTGGCTTTGGACCAGAATCACATTCTTGCTATGAATCAGAAGCAGCCATTATTTTCAGTTTGCGAGGTGTTTTATCATGCATACAGTGGTATATTTTCAGAAAACACAGATGGAAAGAATGAACTGTTAAGATTTTGACTTTGTTTGTTTCAATGACACCTTGTTTTCAGTGAATTTGCTTCTAAGAATAACTGATTGTCATGCAACAAACACACTGCTGTGTTATTCATTATGGCTAAACATAAAAAAGGCACAAATGAAACAAAATGAGAAAGAGACTGGAGACAAAGAGGTGAAAAAGTTCTACTCCTAGAGACAAATTTGACATAAAACAATGTGAAGTTGCCTCTCACTCATTAAGTGTAACAGTATTTTGGGGGATCAGCACTGACTGTCAAATCAGTGCAGGGAGAGTCGAGGATACTAGCTAGTACAAGTCCCTGAGGCAGAAACGAATGCTCCTCTTGTTTCCCTGTTGATCTCTCCCTGGTTGACATGTCCTGTTTTCCTCTCCGACTCGTTCAAAGGCTAACAGGCTCATTTGAGCCATTTCTACCGGGAGACATGAATGTAGCCATTTGAATAGAGTTGCTTGGACCAGACTCATGGTGGCATGGCTTCCTGCGCATTCAGGCCAATTCGTGATTGCCGTGCAGGGAGCCATTGTAAATTTCTCCACTATCCTTTTCATCCAGGACAAATCAGCCATTCAGTGAGCGTGTGCTTTTGAACTTCATTTACCCTTTCAAAAGAATAGATGCTAGAGGAACGTGCCGCAATAAAATGAGCCTGTTAAGCTATTCTGATGTAAATGATCTACGCTTTTATAGGGGGTGGTTGTGCGGTTTTTATTATAATACTTTGACAACAGGTTCAAAGCTTGCTTTAACTACTTCCTTGTATCTTCTCTAAAATAACATGATTTCTGTTACATATTAAAGTGCTGTCTATCTGTCTATCTGTCTATCTATCTATCTATGGTTTTAGGTTTGCACTGTACCTGAATATATAATTTCAGGACACAGTGCACTGGCTGGCCTTAAAGTGGTTTAACAGCATCTTTCTATCACTTTGCATTCCATCATACACTATACAAGCAGGGTTCTATGAAAGCTATGAGCATGAACTGACATCCTGCCATTCAAAATTAAATTTGATTTCTCGAAATATATCTATAGAAACCAAACTGCTCTGCTCTCACCTCCAACAAGGCCTGTCAACGGTTCTTTTCAGATATATTCTCTCTCATTTTTCCCTCCCTCTCTCTCCGATGTGTTTGAGATATGAATAACTCAAGGGACGTGACAGAACCGTACACCTCAAAGTTGCGCGATATCACAAAAAAGCAGTACATGTTCTGCTGGACGTATAAATGGTGGCCCTGCAAATAGAACAGTAATTAAAAAAGTAAAATGTTCACATTATGGTTAAAAGCTAATTATCTTAATTCCTTTAAAAAAACAATATTATTACATTATTTTATTATACTATTATAATAATTCCTTTTTAATTATTAAATATTCATAGTTTATTATTGAATTCATCCATTTTCATATTTCTCGTTTGTTAACCAAGGTAATATTTGCCATCATCACTGCACCAACTGTGCCGTACAAGGTCACAGCTCCAGGCTACACCTGCACACTTGAAACCATATGGTAAGTAGTTCATCAATGTAATGATTTTCTTTTGAGCAAATTCATACATTAGTCACTAATTACTGATAATAAAATGGAAGGCAGTGGAGAAAACTCCTTCCTTTTTTTTTTTTTTTTTTTGGTTGGAAAACATAAAGTAAGCAAGTTATTCTTGTTTTCTTGTTGTTTTTTGTTTTGTTTTGTGTGCCTCTGGCCACGTTGTAATGAAAGCACTGTGGTTCTAAATATACGGTGAGAAAGAATTCTGGATTTTGAGTGGGTTACTCCTCAACATTTTGGCTTTTCAGTGGCTGTCAAGGCCTTGCCTGGTTCAGCCCAAGGACTCAAAGTCACCAAGCTTTGGGGTAGGACAGCGCCGGTCAAAATTAGACACAGGAGGACGCTCTCTTTTTTTTTTTTTATCCCTCATCTTCAAATCTATGTGAAATCATTCATTTTAAAACTGCTGCTACATCAAATATCCATCACAGAGTTTCCTGGAGATGTGAAGTGATGATCCAAGGACGGAGAGGGGTCCGGAAAGCTGAAGCATATTGAGGAATATGAGTGTCTTTAATAAAAAATCACATACTTTCAAGGTCATTCATTTATTTTCAAAAGCTTTTAAGGTTTCAGTTTGTTTTTTTCTCACATCGAAACTTTCAAGGACTTTTGAAGGCTTTATGAAACCCTGTACTATTAATCTATGAATTTAGAGAAATTTGGCGCCATGGTGGATAATGTGCTACCTCACTTATCACACACTGTCGTTTAATAAAACACAAGAAAATAAAAGCTTTTGTGACTTGAGAAATGTAATGCCACTGTGTACGTGCAGACTTCTGCAGATACCACACAGAGGCCTGAAGATATGATAATTTAAACAGCTGATATGATTTCAGTCAGCGTTGTTGTAGTTAACACGCCTCTGATCCATCTCAGTTGTTTTGTGCACAGTAGAAGGACTGTGCAAACTCAGACTTGCCAAGCATATTAACTTATCTTATACACATTCAACAAATTCATCGGAGTGTGCCCATGCTTTCATTGTGGATCTCAAGCAGATTGAGGAAAGAAAAAAGCAGGGTTTTAAAGAAAGTTCAAGTTCTAATACAGATACTTATATATTTTTATGTAACATTTTCTGTCAGTACATTAGCATACCACACTACTCACTCGTTTTATTCCTACAAGGCTGACTGTTGGGACATTCTTGTGTCAGCTGTTCCAGAATCCATTCTGCAGCCTGCAATAGCACAATAGCATGTTTCCTCCAAACGTGTTTCAGCACATAGTAATCTCAAAAAAAAAAAAAAAAAAATGGATTCAGTTTTACCACTTCAGACTATATCAATAGTTATTGATTAATATCTTAATCCAAACACTGACCGCTGGTGTTTCTCAACAGAACAAATTACACAGAACATTGTCAGCCTTACCTATTATTCAGATACTATGTTCACATAAACAAACATCAAAGTAGCTTCACAATATCAGAGCGGAAAAGTCAAAAAACAACCGAGCAGCAACATTTTAGATCATATCCCTGGAGAAATACTACACATACTTTTTATCATTATTTTTGCAGTGCCACAAGAATTTTCAGTTCTTGTTTGGTCTAAACTGAACACTTCTGTATTTTTTCCCCCTTTTTTCCCTCTCTGGTATGACATGTAACAACAAAGCCACAGTGCAAATACTGGAAGGAGTAGCTGACATGCAGGGTTCCACCTCAGAAACCTCACTTCACTCGTGCCCTGAGGAAAATTTTTCAGTCAAACTTTGGTTTGACCTGATTTAAGTGTAAGGGAAACAAGAACAGCTCTTGCAGTCACTCTTGAAAGTGACCTCTTCTCTTTTTGCTTTTTTCATGTTTTTCTCGTGAAATTTGCTCTTGTCCCTCTCCACAGGGAGGTCAGATGTCAGAGTGTGAGGTCAGACATAAAACCATGCCCATGTAGTTGGAAGGGATTTAGCATCTTTCTAGCGACACTTAAGCAGGGCAGGTTACAGGGTTGATTATAGGACGGCCCCTCACCACTATGCCACCCTACTGACCATAAAGCTTACAATGACCTTTAGGAATGTCATATCCCAAACATCACCACTGTGAGATAATGGGCTGCACTTTCACAAAACACAGCATCACGTAAAAGAGGAAAAAAACATGACCACAAAACAATCCTGTTATGATAAGCAATGTAAGAAATGTAAATAAATCTGTGCTGGTAATGATTACATAAAACTTCACCTTGGCATGAGCTAATCAATAGTTAAACTGTCAGTCAATCCTGGGCTAACAAGTCTATCAATATGCTGACACCAACAATGATCCAGACATTTGACATTTTCCACGGCTTAAAACTTGGCATGGGGGCTTGAGAGGGTCTGACAGTGGAGAACATTGTAGCACCGAGGAAGAAGAGATGAATTACAAATTTTATTTTATTGGCAGGACTGGGAATTAACAGGGTATTTTTTGGGGGGGAAACACCCTTGAAAATTCAGATGTCTATAAATTTAAAAAAGAAAAGGAGGAACATGTCCCCTCCATCATAATAGAGACTGTTTTGTCTTTTACCACTTTGATATTATATTCATTGAGGTGTCAACCATTCTCATGTTAATGTGCCAATTCAGCCATTTGTGGTGATTTGTTGCAACCTTTAATGATGAATGATGGAGCCATTTTTGATCAGAAAACAACACATGCACACTCAGCCTGCAGCAAATGATGGATTTTTTTTACTGTTGATTTGAATCTATATTGTGATTGAATCAATGGGAAATCTTGATGGTGGCGAATTGACTGTTTAATTAAAAAGTACTATGGAAAATCAAAGATAAAACACATTTAGTAGATTTTTTTCCCCATAAAATACATTGTTGAAGTGAATCCAAATAATGGTTCCTCATTGATTCTCCTTTTTAAAACTCGGCACATCTCAAAGTAAGCAATGGGGATTAAGAGGAGTCAAGGAAGAGACAGACTTGCAACGATTGATATGCGATAATACAGCATTAGCAACAACTCAGCATTAGAACAATCCCCCCCAAAAAATGCATTTAACCATTGTATTATTTCATACTTCATGCAAATTAGGTCTAAAAATGATCAAAACAATGTGAACAGGGGTTAGTAAGATCACATGAGCGTGGGAGAGGAAAAAGAAAACCCTCCTAAATCAACACAAATCCTTGAAAAGACTAGCAATGATTTATTATCACAGGTCATACACATCACTTTTGCTTTTATCTGGATGCACAAGCTTGTTGCTTCCACCAGTCAGATTTACACAAGTCTGCTTTGATTATTCTGTTTTTTGTTTTGTTTTGTTTTATTTTTCTTTTTATATCAAATTCTATTGTTGCTATTCAACATGGAGAAGTGTATCCAGCTGTTGCACATATGGATTATTTGGTGCATCCACTGACAGAAATATTCTCACAATATAATTTAATCACATCATAACAGTGCACCTGAATGCCAAATGTGATTGAAACGTAAAATTGCAGCAGACGTCTTGCTTGTAAGGGCATAGGAGATATTACAGAAAACACGGGAGCAAGATGTTGATAAGATTATTACATTCACATTGTTATGTACTTGCAGTGAAGTGCAGTGCTTAGTGTTGGAAAATTAATAACGTTTCGTTTTGCCTACCAACAGCTTTTTGCGTGTTTGTTGTTTATTGATTCGAACATGTGAGTTCTCTCTTTCTTGACCTTGAAAGTGTCACATATCTCTGGCTGTGACTAGAAACAAAGCTCTTTTTAGACCATTTGTCCTCAGAGGTGTTTTTTATTACACGGACAGATCGCCTCTGTGAGCACTTTGTTATTTTGTTCAGCACTTCTCGTAAAACAGTGCTGAATGTGACACATGAATCTCTCAAATCTCTTGCAATGAACATGCAAAAAATAACATATAACTAACATTACAGCCACCAAACTGCAGTAGTTGAACAGAAGATAAATTTAATTTAAGGATTTAGTGCAGACAATGTGCACACACACACACACACACACACACATGCGCACACACACACACACACAGAGAGCAGTGAGACAAATGCAGGGAAATACCCGATATGACAGATCCAATCGTACTTTCTGTAACACAAACAGGGATGGATAGGTACAGGTCCAAACAAAATATTAATAAAGAGTTGTGGTTTTGAGATGTGAGGAGAGACCCAGCATTACACTCATTCATCTTTCACTTTGCTTTTCCTCCAGGCCATAATATTTCTCATCAATCAGCAAGTTAGGTGTCAAGTGAGAACAATTCAGCATAAAGTGAATGTCAAGCTCTCTTCACTGCCCATTTTCCAATCTGGCAAATGAATGGCTCTCTGATGCTGATGAATATGTATTGATAGAGTGAAGATGGTATGCAACAGGGGGCAAGCGACCTCACATGCTAATGTGCTAGAGACATCTTCCCTCGGCAGAAGAACAAATGAAAATCATGTTCTGTGCAACGTGAGAATTTACACTCAAACTCTCTTAACTGCTGACGCAAAAGTGTAAAGTTTAGACATAGTGGCGACATTCTGTGCTATTTTCACAAAAAACCTGACATATTCTGTACTTTCCTACCACCTTTAGCTATCACTTAATTAGTGTTCTACAGTATATCCATGTATGCATACAACACAACACAACTGCGCTCATTAGCAACTTTGCCCTTAAACAGTCATACACACAGTGTGATACTTCAGGGATTACATTATTGTTTAACTTTGAAATTAGCCAAGCAGAACCTGTTTGTGTCTCTGCTTGATCGTCACTTTTTAATTATGTTTTAATGTTAACAATTAGTACTGAAGTGGAGTCAGCAACACTTGATTGGAATCCTTCACAACAAAACTGTCTAAATATGTTTAATTGTTAAGATTAATTCAATAAAAAAAAAAAAAAAGCGGAAGAAAGAGAAAACTTTGTAACTGCAGAAGAGGCTAATCTATTTGAGAAACAGACTTAATAGGAAGAAAAAAAACAGATGGATTGTGATTTTTATTTAGCAAACGCCATGTGTTTGGTATTCTTGGTTAACGATGAAGATTAATCCGGAGTGATAAATTAAGCTCCTCTGGAGATGAAAAAATAATAGCACTAAGGAGGCTTTGAACTACAAGATACTAACACACAGTGTGAATGACACATAGTCATGACTTATGGACTACCGTCAGCACTTTGCAGAGCGAATGAATTATTACGCTGTTTACACATCAAGTCCTGACAAACATCAATACTTTATTACCTGGAAAATTATTTGCAATCCATTTTTATGGTGCTTATGCTGTCTGATTAAGCTAAAAGCTGCTGTCAGTGGACAACGACCCTAACATCTTTAGATGAAGCCTTTTATCATATATCTTGGCATTGAGACCTCTAGTGACTCCTCCTGTGTGTCTAGTATTAAAAATAAAATCCTATTGTATTCACAGTTGATGAATTTTTTAATGCAGCAATAGATAATATTTATTTCAATCGAAAGCGTGAATGTTTTATTTCTCAGGATAGCCTTAGCCTTGACCAGTTCATACACACCTTGCAGTATGTGCCATCACTCTGGAATTCCATTTGAGAGATCATTTCTTGGCTGTCAGTGGCGCTCCACTCTCGTTTCACTCATCACTCAGAAACACATATATTGGAATAGGAGGAGAGGATTGGTCATTTGATGCTGTCACTTTCTTTTTACACTGCCCGCTTATTTCTTACCACGTCACTCCGTAGAATAGCAAAGTAAGTGTCACCAATGAAGTGTGTTCCTCTAACCTACTTGCACACCCACCAGTCCACCCACCAATCCATCTCATCCATCCATCCGTTCAACCATACAACATGTGTCTTGTGCGAAAAAATAAAAAAGAGAAGCGTCTGACAATGACATGCCGGCCATCAGTTACTCTGTTAAAATAGAAAATTTATAGTGTGTGACGAAAGAGATAGTTGTTAAAGGGGGACTTTATGTGGTCCTGTATTATCCCATTTTAAGACATAAGTCAAATCAAATCATTGTACAACATAAAATAAGAAAATGGCACAAAATAAAATTCTCTCTCTCTATCTCTGTCTATCTGACTGATGCAGTGTCTGCACATAGACTCCTACAGTGTTGTCATGACGACTTTTGCCCCCTTGAAATGTAAAAAAATAAAATCAATAACCTCATAACATTCACCAGGAATGTTAATTGTTAATTTCCACCCGTCAGCATTGAGCGAAGCAGCAAAAAAAAAAAAAAAAAAATGTTGGACCAGAGTTCCTTCTGCTGTTTCTCTAAATAATGAACAAAAAAGTTTCTTTTACTTTTCGTCTCAGCTGCTTATCTTTACTCTGCATAGTGTGGGAGACATCAGAGCTTAAACTACAACCTAATTTTCAAATTGCACTGCATTTCCTGACCACACAACTTTGTTTGTAGAGTGGATAGACAAGAATTAAAAAATTGTGTTTCAGGCTATTTTTGCTTTGTTTTTAGTTCATTATTGGAAAACCTGTATACTACGAGAAATACTGCTAAATATTGCATGTTCTGAAAATATGAATGTGTTACATGGTATAATGCAATGTGTCATGACCTCTTATTAAAGAACAATGATCTTTCTTTACCTTTCACATCATACTTTGTTAAGATATATTACGTTAAGTTATATTCCTTGTTATGTTACCTTCTCCTTCTCCTTCTCCTTCTCCTTCTCCTTCTCCTTCTCCTTCTCCAACACAACTCCAACTCTCTCCTACTGAGCCAGGCCCAGTCACCCGACTTTAAAGTTTAAGCCCCTCCCTGTGGGTGTAATATTGGCAAAGAAAATACATATTGTCAGTTTACACTTATAATATTTAATCAAATAACACAGACATTAACCTATAACTTTAATAATATTTTCCCCACCTCTGCTCATCACCCCTACAGCCATTTGAATCATTAAAAAAAGACAGTCCTCACGTGACCCACACAGGTACTATTTGTATATAACCCAGGAAATGGCTGTACTCCGGTTTTGGCAGAGTGGGCTGTGACGACCGCTGATGACGTGTTGCGTCGTGTGAGGTGAGTGATCTTGAAATTTATGTATAAATGACGTAGCGCTAGTAAATGCGCAGCCTTTCTTGTGCTACTGTAACAGAAGAGTAATGAGGTTGACTGATGAGGTGAATGATTAGTTACCGGTGTTAAGTTGCCATATGGAGTGTCGGTGCGTATGTGTGCCCGCGCGTGTGCAGCGGGCCGCGTGTCGTGAGTTGTGCGCCGTGCGCCAGTGACAACGCGGTGACTTTTCATGTTTTATATTTTTTTTAGGCTTTGGTTTTATACAGAAGGAGAAAGTGGGTATGTATTGTTCATCTTTACATAGAATTATTGATATTTACAGAAAGATAGACAGATATTTACTGACAAAATGAAGAATCTAATTAAGCATTTAATTAGATTCTTTATTCAGATATTTGGGGCCTTCAGATTAAAAAAAACAAAAGGATGAGAAACCATTCTTCTACAATATCATTCTTTTAATGTTTGAATGATGGTGGCAGAGCGTGTTGTCTAATATCTTCCATAGGTTGTCAGTTAGGTTGAGATGTGTTGATCAAGAAGGACAAAACTTATGATTTACATCAAGATTACACATATCAAATTGTTAACGGATTCATTAGTCTTTTCCTTTATCTTCTCACCCATCTGTGTGTACAATTTAGTGTCACTCCTCCCTATTACGTATGAGGTTATTTCATCACATCTTCTCATTCTATTCCTGTAACATGTTTGAGTGCTGTTGTCTAACAAGAAATGTGGTTTAGTTGACACTTAAAGATTAAGTGCAATGATTCTAATTCCATCAGGGAATGCTTGCTCCTTCCTTTCTAACATGAGCCGTGCTTTTGATGGCCCATTTAATTTGTCACTGTTTCTCTATGCTCAGCCAATTTTCATTAGGTTGAGGCAGTGTGGCCTCGGTCGACATGCGTACTAACACCCATTTCTTGTTGGCCGTCATGTCCGAGACACAAGCATCTAGTTTGTATTCCCTCCCCCTATCTTGGTGTCTGCCTTGCTTGCTCACTCACTCAACCATGACAGACCAAATCCCTTGCTTTTTGCTCATCGTCTCCACTTAACTTTAATGGTGTGAAAGAATAATTTGCATGTTTGTGATCGAAAGATAAGAGACAAATTGTGAAATAAAATGAAAATACATCATTGCGATCTTACCTCCAGGACACCTTGCCGCTTTCAGTCATAAAGACAGTTTTCCCTCTTCATACAGTCCTCTTGTCTTTCTCTCTGCTGCTCTCATAGTCTGACAGAATACAGAATACCTCTTTAACAGTGTATAATGTTGACTGAAAAGACTATTCATTAAAATCAGTGTGCATCTCAGGTCATTGCGGGGTCTTTTGAAGGACTGGGTCAGCGCCTCTCATTGTACATTTAATGAGAACTTCTGATGACCAAACAGATGACATGTACACATCTCAGACAAATTAGTTAGTTACTTTCTGCAGGTTTGTAAACAAGGCTCTGGCATAATTATATAACATCCTGTTGATCTAACCAATGTCATGAACCATTTACATTCAAAGATCACCATAGAAACTGTAGCGATTACAGAGAGTCACTATTATCCTGAACAGAAGCCCTGGCAATTTTAAGTTTTCTCACAAGAACATCTAATATGAACAGAAAACATTTATTCTATTCTATTCATATCTGTAGCTCCAAAGTTTCCAAACAGAGTCAGGGTTTTGTCAGAGTCCTAGATAATTTGACTGAAATTTGGAAATTTAATCCACAAGAGCGAAAATTCAACCCGCACCTCTAATCTCCTTTCTAGTCCATATTTATACCTTTGTTTTATTTTGGTATTTTGATAATGTATAAGACTTGCATGCTTATAACATTATTTTGAAAGCTGAATACCCCCTCTCCTCCCCTCCAAACACACACACACACACACACACACACACACACACACACACACACACACACACAGACACAAACACAGACTAACTTTGGTAGAAGTCACCTTTATGCCAAAAAATGTATTTTATGGCATTAATGTCTATGGCATGTAATCCTCTTTGAAACAGAAGAGAGAAAGTGAGGGGAGAGCATCTCATGAAAGCTAAACCAATCCCATTGGGATTTTGCTTAAAACCTGGCAGAAGTCTAACATACTCTGACTAATAACTGCACCTTGCATTGCATTTGGAGTCTTTTTTTTTTTTTTTTTCTAAGGACAGCGAGTGCGTTGAAGGAGAAACCCACATTCAGCAGATTAAGCTCAACTCTTGAGGCTCAGTTAAGAGTTTTTGTCGTTTTATCCCACAGAATTTCACACTTTCAAACTCTCATTCAGTACACTGTAAAAGTACTTAATTCACATTCTAATATGCAGACAGACTAAGCATTATTGAAATGAAGTGTTTACATGAATCAAATTTGTCTCTAATATACAACGGTGTATAACAATAAATAGCCTTAAAACTCTACTCACTGAGAGGTAAGTTACCGGAAAACAGTTTTCCAGGAAAACAAAATGCCTGCATATTGTTTTGGTTTGGCAGACTGGTTATGCAGTCATGTGCCATGGGCATGCTGCTAGGCAAATAATCTTGGCTCCTGGAGCCTTCTCCATTGAGTGCAGAGCATTACAGCAGGCGAGGCCAGAGGCCAAGCAAATATTGCCCATCTAACCTATTCACATGAATTATAGAATAAATTCTGCATGAGCACTGCTGAGCTGCCTGATATATAAATTTGATGGGTAGTTCTTTCAGGTAGTTGTGCGGAGTGAGAAGTGCATCATTCACGACAAAGTAATGGCTCAAGTATTTAAATAATTAAAGTTGCCATCATCTCAAAGCTCAATTTTGCATCCTCGGGGAACGGTGAAGTTTTCTTTTGCCAGGTGCAATTTGTAATTGAAAATATACTTCAAAGATTTTGTCACAATAATACATTAGTGACATAAATTTATGAAAGCCTTTTATTAGAGGAAATAAATCAGTGTCAGCGACGAATACATGTAGGGTAAAGCCAGATAGTACGTCATCAGCATATTTCCACAGGGAACTAAAATTGCCTCATTCTTTGGAGTTCTAGGTGAGAAGAGACAGAATTGAAACCTTTCTCTTTTTCTTTGCTTCACTGGTTCAAGATAACCATTGTGGAGACCGATGCTTTTGAAATCACCCTGGTGGCCCTGTAAGACTACAAATACTGGGGAGTCTCTTGATTTAAGAGCTGACAGACAGAGTGAATACAGCCAAGCCTTGCTGTTCTCAGTGAGCCAGGAGCAGTCAGTGCATATCTGCAGTGAAATTGACCAGTTAAAGGCCTCATCAGCTATTTATTGGAAACATTAACATAAACATATACATGCGCCCAAACCCTTTCTGCTTGTTAGTTTTAGTATCCATGCTTATCAAAATATGATAACCTGTTTCTGACAAATTTTTACATCGCCAGTGTTCCCTTGTTTCACATTTGACTCTTCTGTACTGTACTGCAAAGTACAAATTACCACAGAGGGATACACTTATTTGGCTGCACAGATCTAGTGGCACAAGGTAACCCGAATTATTTCTCTCAGTTCATTCTTTCTATTGTCCTCTAACACAGTGATTCCCAACCACTGTGCCACAGCACATCAGTGCACCGTGAGAGATCATCAGGTGTGCCGCGGGAATTGTTCAATTTTACTTAATTACTAAGAGTGTATTTTATTATATACACTTTTTTGTGATATTTTTGTTTAGTGGTGTGCCGTGAGATTTTTCTAATATAAAATATGTGCCGTGACTCAAAAAATTTGGGAAACACTGTTTTAACAAACTGAATATACTGGCTGAATTAAAACTGTAAAGGGTCGTTTGGTGTTTAAAGGCCCCAGTCCACAACAACATTTTGTAAACTGTACTGTGTGTTTTGTGGGTTACCTTAGGTGATGTTTTCTGCTGTCACTAGATTTAAAAGTTTCTTCTTCTTTTTTTTTTTTCTTTCCTACTGAAATATAAAACTCTCCATGGCCTTCACGCACAGCTTTACAAAGCATAACTTTGTCCTCATCTGTCTATATGAACAGATACAAAAGGTACAACAGTCCTAGACATCCTCTGTTCATAGTGTATCCATTTTTTCCTGATTAAGTTCTGCATTCCCTATGCACATACAAGGACACACTGACATGCCTGGCCCCTGGGTGAACAGTAGGACACCTTGATTGTGTATCGAGCCTTGCTGTACATGGCTGCAGATAGAGCCGAGCCCGCTAATCAGCATACATCACTGATATTTTTTCTCTGCAAATGAGAAAGTCGAGGATAAGGTGAAAAGAGCTCCACGGATTGTTCTTGTTTTATAACTTTTCTAATTTCAAAGAAGGAAAATCATATGACACATAGCAGTGCTTAAGGACAAGAGTGGTGAACAATCACAATGTTGTTTGGGACTTGAATTTAATAAATTCCAAAGCTGTTTTGTTGATATTTGTTCCAGTGATACAAACTCTCATCTAGACTGACAAGGGACAAATGTCAGAGTGCCTCCAGTCCCTTTTAATAATGAAAAACACAGTCCTGGAAGCCTATTAAGATTTTGCAATGTATCTGCCAAATTGCTAAAATGTTGCACATGATGTTTATAACCATATTAGGAAATTAATTATTCCAATAATCACAGCCACACACTTAACTTTGACTGAAAGCGTCTATATCCTTGAATTTGAACACTTTGTGAGCGTTGCAGCTAGAAACCTGTTAAATTAAATGTACTTAATTGTGTAATATTCTAAGCAAATATTTTCTCATTAATTGATGCCTATTTGACATTGACACATGATCTCAAGTTATAAACGGAGGCGGCCCTGACAGAGCTACTGCACAGAAGCTCCTGGCTTGTTGTTGTCTTAAGGCACAAATATAAGTTGATAAAGAGGGTGGGGAAGAGGAACACAGACAGAAGGGATCTATCAGTGTTTTTTATGGGGAGGAATAAAGATACATTATAGTTATGTAACGGTCGGACCTGTCTGTGTCGTATTTGTAAAGTGCAGCACAAATGTACTGGAACACGACACACGACATTTTTATTCCACAGCATGCACTGAAATGCACTCTGATGATAGACTGAGAATAAAGTTGTCAAAATAACAGGGAGACTTTATCCACACCTGCTAGTGATCGACTGATTGTTGTGTTTAACACCATCGCAAGCCTATTGAAATAGTCGATGGTGAGACATCACTGTTTTCCCTCAAGAGCTGCTAGCTTCCTGTAGCACAATGAGTGCATGTTGCTAACTGACCAGAATGGCCAAGATAACATGTGCCTATTAATTTAAAGCAATGGAATGGGTTATCTGAGATGCATATTATTAATTAAAAGGACAAATTAAGTAATTTATGCATACAAATTATTAATTCAACAGAGCAATTTACTGCTGTCTGCACATGGTAATGTGTTTAGAAACACGTTACTAACATTAATGCACCTATGGAGCATCTCAAGGTCAGGTTGTGGGAATTTTTATCATACACTATTTTGTTTCTGCATTATTAAAGCAAAGTATTGATTCTTGCATGCTTAGCTAGGTATAAAAATCAAGAATGTTGCAAAAAGTAAACATAAACATTCTGTAATCTTCAGTTTTGTGTATTGATATTGGCCAAAATACCTGAGGCAAACCAAAATTTTTGACTATGAGGGAGTTGTGTCGAGTGTCCAAGAGCTGTATGAAATCTTAATTTGTAATCACATATTTTCAACATGAGTTGTGTGAGGTAGACTGTTGAAGTTTGAGCTAGTCTGTCAGTGCTGGAGAAATGTTTTCTTTTCTGTTTGTTGAAATTAAGCCATTTCAAATGTGTCACTTAAATCAATCTTGGATGGACTGCGTGGTTTGTAGAATATATATTTTCATTTACAGTGTGCAAAAAAGTACCTGTTCTGTTATGACTGTTGTGAATTAAATTCTTAGATTAAAAACATGTAGCTGGGAGTTGAAAAGTCATCAATCTCATTAACCTTGGTTTGAGATACAACTTCAATTTTAAACTTCAAGTTTCTGTTAATTTACCTTTTCAATCAAACAGTAATTTTTTATAAAACAAAATAATAAAAAAAGTATAAATGAATCAGTGGTTCATTTGCATAACAACAAAGGGAATATATTGAAGTATATCGTTTCTCCAATTTTCACAAAAGAGCCAAAGAAATCAAAAAAATAATTAGTATTTTTCTATAATTCTTAACTAGAGCACAAAAGTGATCAAAAGTGAGTTGTCTGTACCAGACACAAAAACACCTGCAGGAATCTTAGATTCACTGATTATTGATTGACAACCCTATTAGCACCCTGTAAGTATGCTAGGTGGGTCATTTCAGGGTAAGTGTACTACAAAAAAAAAAAAAAAAAAATGCTTGATGCATGAAAATGCATGCAAGTAGTTTCACTTTGAGGCTCCGAGCTGATCCCACTTCGTCTACACTTGTGCTGTTAAGGATTGTCCGTCACCTCTGGGTTTCCAATTGTTGCCAAAAGACTACTTTAGCTTGACGCCATGACAGGAGTTAGGGCTAATGGATGGACAGACACAAACATACCACACTGTATAATGACTTCAGACTGGATGCTGTGTATATATTGTCCTTTAGTGTGAATTCCATTGTGATCAGTCATCAAACAGAAAAAAACTATTATTTATGCACCTCCTTAAATAAAAATAGTTCAATAAAACTATTTTTCTTTTCATTTTTTTTGCATTTCTCACACATTAAATCCTATTTGACCCCAATGATCCACAATCCCTTCCCTTTTGTTTCTCTACGCACATGCTTTTACACACATGAGTGGAATATAAAGTGACATTTTCCAGTGAGCTTTGTTACCCATCAGTCATTGTTAGTGTGTGTCTTGGAGAGAAACCCCTCAGAGCGCCGAGGGAGTCTGAACTGGAGTAGAAAAAAGTGGCATTTAAGTGTTGGGAGGGAGCATTGGAGTAAGGCTGGATTTGGATTATACATGCGCATGTGTAGTATGTTCATGACATTGACTGAAATTGGCAAAACATGATCAAATCAATTAAAACACAGGACAGCACGCTTTGGGTGTTGTAAAATAACTTCTTTTTGTCTAAATCATGTATAATTCCATCTGGCCCTTTTTTTTTTTTTTGCTTGCTGTTTGTTCTACTCACTGCTCCTTCAGGCAGTCAGCCAATGTCTGACAGTTAGCCCTTGAATCTAAGTAATGATACCTCTGTGAGCTTGATTTTAGTGTAACTGAGATTTGTGCGTGAACAATTAGAAGCTCCATTTGTTGGGTCCATGCACTGCTTCACGTGTGATGACAGGTAAGGGGATCTAACAGCTTCACGGAAAATGAGAAGCTTGCTTTTGTACAACAAAATGTTGGTCTTTTGTTTCCCTACTACACACTTCACATACATTAAATCTGAGATATATTTCTATCCTTCTGTGGGCTCTATCAGCCAGTAAATGTGATTAGAGTAAGAGTGGTCTTGCAGGTTATGATTGGTCTACCACATTTATACAATAAGCTCAACTTATCAATATCAATCAAATCATCAATGCTACAAGCCTTGTGCATTTAACCATTATCAGCTGTAAACAGAAACTCACTGTCTCCCTGTGAGGCTGACTCATGTAAGGTCTAAACACTTTCTATTAAGCATGCTCTGATGCTGAGGCCCACGGTATACTATTTTTTTAAATTTTATGAGACAAAACATATCTTCGTTCACTTAATTAGTTAGTGCCACTGAATGGATGCATTGCATGTGCCCTGTTAATACAGCATAACAGCTCTGTGACCTCTCAAAGACCCCTTGGTTGTCTCACTGCTTCGTTAGTATGAGCAGCAGGATTTTTCCTTCAAACACTGGTAGACTAATATTGCCAAGTAACTGTCGGCAAATATTGGCAGCTTGATTGGACTGATAGCCCCTTGCTTGCTTTGTTTTTTTCCGTTGTTCTTTCTGTGGCACTCTCTCACCCTTTTTCAAATGTGCATAGGTGTGTTTAAGATTTGAACATGCAGGGAAAGGGAAGAATCTTGTTTGCACAAATAACAATGAGCGAGAAGAGGGAGGGGGATGAGGGAGGGGGGCTTTGAAAAAAAAAAACAGCATCTCGGATTTGCACGTTGTTATCACAGCAGTCGGTGCTGTGACTGTGACAGAAGACAATGAAAATCTTTACTTCTGAGAACAGATGCTCTTAAATTCAAGTTGCCAGACAAGAAGACAAGTAAAATTTCCACCTCAGTATATAGCTACGTTTCGTTAGAGGGGTCCCGTTATCGAAAAACTAATGATCACACTTCACCCAAACAGAATAGCACATTCCTTCAATCCATTCTATAATGTAAAATATGTTCTACAATCAGTGCATATGCACACCGTAATGGCTGTAATGGAAATGACGATAATAGTTCAGTCTGGAATGAAGATCGTCTTTAGATTGCCGCTGGACCAGATCCTATCATCATTATGAACCCTGAAAGAAAGTGAGACTGAGAAAATGCAGGAAGAAAAGATTCAGAGAGACAGAGAAAAATAGAAAGCAAAGGTTTTTGGGGGTGGGCGGGTGGGGAGGGGTCTACAGCATTGACATTATTGTTAAATACGTACAATCACAGCCAGAAAAATGCCCAAAGACCTGCTGGAGTAGCAGTACTTGACTCACCACTCTTAAACCCCTCCATCCCTCCAGAATTCACTTTCATAGCGGGTGTACTAGTGCATAAAGTCTTCCATGGCTGAGACCTGACAGCCTCAGATGCCAAAAATCCATCTTCCAATGCAATTTAGCACAGAGGGAGCTGGGAAGATGGGGAAATTATACAGGACTCGAGTCAGAGTTTTAAGGTAGCAGTAGAGGCCCACAGACACATTTGAAATGATGACAGGTTGCAAGAATCTGACAAGTCAAAAGTTAGTGACTCCAAAAATAAAATTTCAGTCACTTTCTTGAGACCCTTGTGACAAGGCACAGTATTGAGGTGCTGTCGTGCTTCTTCTCTTTGTTTCCATAGGCTCAAGATAACTAGCCTTCGGACCAATTTTCCTCTGAAGTCTTCACATTTCTCACCACAACTAAGGAAAATGACAGAGATAAAGTAATGCTAGTAGTTGAAAATTGATTTATTGGAATCAAGTCTCTGTTATTGTTGGATGAAGAAAAAGACACTAGTCTTTGAAACCATAATGATCGAGTTTGGATCAACACTCGTTGGCTTCTCAGATTCATTACTCACTTACATACTCAAATTGGAACATAAAGACAACACACAAATCCTCCTGTATTCAGTAACAGTCTTCTGAGTAATAGTAGCAGCGCTGGCGGTTGATCTCCTTTGCATATAAAAGTCCAACAATAGGACACAGAACCTCAGATCTTCCCTCACAGTCATCACGCTGAGATATTTCACACAGACATTTTTTTCCCCAGTAATGAAAATTATACAGTTGACTCCTGTCTGCAAATCCATGGTTACAGGCAGAAACAACAGATGCAGAATGGGAATCATGATGTAGCTGCCAGAATGTAAAACACAAAGTCACGGAACAATTAGCACAACTGTCTGTTACTGAAGATTTGTAATCAAAGGTACAAAAAATTCTGTTCATTAACAACTTAGATAAGGTGGGTCATAGCAATTAACATAGGTCAGAGGCCAAAAGACACATGCACACACACAAAACATCACTTTACATCATTGTGATATTGGCTGGACACAATTGGCCTGGATGTATCAGTGATGCAACAGAGTGGTAAACACATTACATAAAACCACTGAAACTAAATCGATTACTCTCATAGGAGATTAACACGCACTTATTTCGCTTATGGTTGTTAATTTTAGTGTAAAATACAATCTTTCCTTCTGGGCCTCAATGTAGCGATCTGTGAGAGAGCCAAGTAATGTGGGCAAACTGCTGATGTCCCTCAGAGGAACACATGACCCAACTGTCAGATGCCAAAATGCCAAAAGCTTGATTGACAGTCTTGTGTTAAACTGCATGTTTGAACTCATTAGCACATTAAGGCTTTGCTGCATGGAGGACCCCCAGTCACTGTGTATTAAAATTGTACTTTAGATTCCTTCGACGCATCACTCAGCAGCCTTGCGGAAATGTTTAAATCATAATGGTAACACATTATAAAAAGAAAAAGCCTTAACAAAAAGACTGTTATCCATTGAGAGTTCTACATCAAACCTGTCATTTATTTTCTGACAGAACATATTTTTTTCATACTCTGTTCCTATACAGCATCATAGCATCATGACATACAGTCCGGTTAGATAAACCATATAAATGCATGCCCTTATGGAAATGCATGAATGTGCCTGTGCCCAGATAAACATGTGCACATGTATGCACACGAATCAACACAAAGCACATCAGTCAAAAGTCAGCACGGGTTCTTTCTTTGCAACAGCTGTAATTCCAGTCTCAATCATAGCACAGTGCTGAGAGCTCAACATCAGTCAAGCCCGCCCACTCCTATTCTCACATCTGTCACATCAAACAATCATGTTGAACTTTAGGGTTCAAAAAAAAAAAAAAATCTTTCATGCTTTGCTACAAAAAAAAAAGTGTGTATGGAAGTGTAAGGGACATATGAACATGTGCCAGGCTTGTATTTGGTGATAAAAAGGTTAGCTCCGGGACAGAAGTGCTCTGTACTCTCGCTGTGGTGTGTAGATGTTAATACCTTTATACAGCACAGGTTGCAAAAAAGGGTTTGCTTTGCGAAGATGAATGCTTGCATTTTCCTTTTTTATGTCATGACTGTCACACTAATGCATCTTTCATAAAAGTGATTGACGTATGGTGTTATCATCCTCAGTGGCATTCTAAAGAGGGCTAGTGGCAGTTTCAATGCACTCTTCATTTTTAACTAATAGGGACAGCACATGGCTGGAAGCTGTCGCCTTGTTGGTCCCTGTTTGACATTGATGAATTTCTATCCCTACTAAAAATGCTTGGTCAATAGCCAGTCTCTGGCTATATACTCTATGATGTGCATATGGTTGTGTATTTCCATAGATGTTCTTTGAGATAATGCACTCTATGCTACACTGTGTCATATCTGCAACACAAAATTATTGTTTTCTTTTGTGCAAAGAAAAACAATAAAATGCCCACCTACTTTTTTGCAATGTAAAATAATTCTCATGTTGAGGAGTTCAGAGGAGGATGCACAGACAATTTAGTATAGTGAGTGACAGGAAAATGCCCTTTAGCATAATGAGACTTTGACAATTAAATTCCACTCTGACACACTTTTCCACCCAGGTTATAAATAATTAATTTGAAGAAGTAAGCAGTCAAGAGAATGTCACATCTCATTTGGTTGCGCTGAGCGACAACGACGAGCCTGAAACATGCGGCTTACAGGATGCTATTGGAAGGCTCCTCCAGATATCCTGTTTCACAGTGACACAGATGTGTTAGCGAATCTCACTAAGAGAAGTGATGTTTAAAGCAGGGATTTTATTTAGTTAATTCTCTCAGCCCACATTAAGCATGTGTTAAATGTTTCAAGTGCATGCTCACTTTCTGAGCTCCTAAATCAATGAGACTGAGTGAATATGCCACAGAGAATTTTAAAGGAAACCGTTTGTAGTGTAAGGGAAATTGAAAAGATACATGTCTGATTGATACGATTTTATTCAGTGAATTTCAGTTATGAATTGAGTCAAAAAATACTATTCTGTATAATTTAGTGATTATTCTTCATTCTGTTTGGATTCACTTCTTCCCAAAAAGCAACTTTTAACTTCAAAAAATTCAATTGAAATTTGCATGGATAAGTGTATAGTGTATATACCTTAACACTTGATGACTGAAGTTGCTGACATTCAATTAAAAGTATGTCAGATGCAAATTGCATGATACTGTCTTTCACGGCAAGTTTTCTCAGAATAATTCCAACAATCAGTCTTTGAAACAATCCCAAAGATTTTTTTTTTTTTTTGAGTAGACTGACTGTATTGAGCCTTCAGTATAGATGAAGAATCATCTAACCCTCCATTCAAATTCACTGTATGATGCAAGTCAATGCAAGTCAATATTTTAAGGGATTTCAGTTGAAATTACCCTGCATGTCTTTTAGAGTCAACATTCTCCATAAAATCCAGAGTTCTCCATGCCTGTATGAACAGCAGATTCTCTCTTTCACCTCGTGCAATTTGGTGATGGAAATGTATTCCTCTTTCAGGCTGACATGGAGTATCATACAGGTCATATCAGTCTTTTGATCTAGCAGCCATTAATAATCATGGGCATGACAAAACTAGACTTGCATATAGTCAGTCACATTAATAAATGATAGCTCTGATCCAATTAAAAGGCCTTGCAAAGGAAGGTTTATAAGGGTATCCTCACAGAACATTTTTTGAAGGCATGCAGGCCTGTAAATAATCAAGCCCGGGGCGATCCCGCCCTCAGTACCCAAGAGATGCAGGCTGTGTCAACAGCGTGGCACTGTGCTGTCACCACATATCACTCCTGAGCCTTCTCACAGCCCTCAGCCGTGTGAAAACACCACAGCCCTTATCTTTACCCCCCTTACCACGCCACCATGTTAGCTGTAGAGCACACAAACCAGAGCCAACTATACAGACTCCAGTTTTCCCAGAATCCTTTTTCCTTTTTCTTTTTCAAACAACATGTTTGTCTGCTCCATTTGGCTTCCTTTTAGTGGTGTTTTGAGTCATGCCTACAGAATACAGGATTTTGAATTGGTGGATGTACCACCGTGAGTACAAGCAGATATTGTAGAACTTAGAGCTGCATCCCTCTCTGTTACCATTAATCCCTTCCAAATTTACAATAAAATGTATAAATTAATACTGTTATCAGTCACATGTGAATAAATATATTCCCTACTTATATCCCTGAGAGCTTTAACTCAAATATAAGCAAATCACTTGTCTTATATTGTTATTAAATACTCATGCTATATTTTAGAATTTAATCGATGCATTTATTGTTAACCACATCATTTGTCACTAAAATGTGTGACTCATTTTATTTATTTACTTATTTTTTGTAAGCAAAGACTGCCCCTTTAAAAGTAAAGTACATGGAGATATGAGGCTTTAGATGAAAATGCATGAGACTTGCCATCATTAGTGGAACAGACACACTCATCCAGGTTGGCGTTTAGCTTTGTGCCTGAGGCTTGATGATGCCCTAAAATATGAGCCATAGTGTGTGGTGAGCAGGCTGTGACCTTCTTCTACTGAAACATTAGTACTCCAGAACAATATGACGGAACATGGGAACAAAATGATCTTAATTAGGATAGCAGCTCATTCTGTCTGACACCAGCCAAGTCACCGGTCCACCATTCCAGCACCTTATTATCATGAAATGAGTTCCATTGAATTCAATATATCAGCCTAACTTTAAATGCAGAATGAGAGACAATGGTGTATATAATGGAGCAGTTGGTGACACTGCATTCATGCTGAAACTGGGATTGAAAATTATTAGGTATGAGCAGTTTTGTGTATAATGCACTCTCCTCACTGAATGAAATGTTGAGCATGAAATTGCATTAATTTGTCCATGGCTACATCATTAGCATTTCTCACTTACCCAAACATGAAAATCTATATTTTGAGCTAGGAAGGTCTGCCACTCAAACATCAGTGTGACATTGTCATTACTGCTAAGGGTGGCCTCGACTTTCGAAAGAATATAATTCCATTTTGATTTTTTTTGACACTCAAGCAAATAAATGGAAATCCACAAACTTTCTACCACAATGAGTCTGCCTTACAAACTTACCCATTTTATTGTGTTGACCCTAGAAATACATTTAAAATTCTTTTGTACTAAAAGCCATGATGAAGGTGTTTTCATATTTGTATAACAAAAGGTTAATAAAGAAAGATTTTCATTGGCAACATCTTCCTGATTCTCGTGCCTTTGTTATATTTTAATCAGTGTTTTTATGGATGAATAAACTAAACCCTGAGCATAACTACCACCCAGGTCAGGGTCAATTAAAGCTTACTTTAGCACTGTCTTAAAATGATAAAATCTTCAATGCTAAAAATTTCAGTCATCTGTATTGATTGAAGTGAAGGTGAATTTATTAACTGTGTTTTTATTCTCCTTTGTTAATATATATATATATATATATATATATATATATTCCTGTATATACAAGATGCTTGTTCTTGATGACTTATTTGCCCCATACAATAATTGACATACTCGAAAGTGCAAGCAATGCATTAACTCAGAGTTAAAAATAGACGCGAATGCTATGTATATATTGATGAAATGATCATCAAGTTGCAGTTCATTAGACCCTGCTTTATGTCTCTGTTTTAATTATTGGTCCTGGAAGACGTAACATGACAGGATCTTTAATCACCTGAGACAGAGGCTTGCTTCCAAAGGACACCTTGCTGACACGCTGAGCAGGGAATGTGTCTGCAATGCAGATTCACTGATCTCTATGAGTACACGTGTCACATCACCTTGATAATTAACAAAGGGATATGTCAATTACCACCGGGCAATCAGGAAAGCCGTGCCAGCAGGTGGGTTCTAAGGATAGGGATTTCAGAGGCAATTCAGACACTGCTATTGCCAATCAAAGGTGTACTCACCTCCCCATATGTAGGGGGGTGGGGAGAACCAGCAGCATTCCCACAGCAAATATTCAAAGAAGGGCAAATTGGACTCAGTTCAGTAGAGCAAGGAGGGCACAGAGAGAAACCTTCTACTGCCTTATTGTGCACATGCGTACTGCATGTCGTCTGTTCCCCCAGGGCGTCACATGACTCATTTAAACCTGCTAGGTATACTACAAGAAATGTACGAATATTAAATAGTTGTGAAATTATATCACAATTATGTGACTGAGACTCACTCAAAGATTTCTTTTGTCTGAAGTGTGCTCGCTCCAGAAAATGAGATGTCTCTGCTGCCTGTACCTGTCACTTAAGATTCTGCTCTGACTGTTGATCATACAGGAATGTGGATGATCCAATATGAATAAACATGCTGTGGAACAGTATGTATTTCAAGATGAATGGAGAAAAGGAGGCATTTGGGCAAAGTTTTGGCAAAAGAGACTCAATAAAATAAGCTTTTTTTCAGAGGACATTTTGGAGAGCAGGCAGAATAGTGCTGCTGTTCAACTAATAATCTAGGGGAGTTTCCAAATTGCTCTCACAAATCTTTCATTTCACCACAATAAAAGACCAACACAGATGTTGACCTGCAGAAACTGTGATCAGGACTCTGACTGAGCAAAAATACACAGTAAATCAAACTGTTTTGTATGTGTTTCATACAGACTATGATCTCTAAAAGCCACTTGACCCTGAGCTTATTTTTACAGTTATGATGATTACCTGAGGAACAGTGCCCCGCCAACATGCACGTAGCAGCTGAAAGAACATTTACCTCCAGCCAAGGATGACCTTATCTCTGCTTCATATAATCTGTATGATCTGTGTGTGTTTGGTGCCACAGAAATTTCCACCTTTTCTCAGTGAAGTAGCTGTGGGTTACAGAGGACAACTATTAGCTTGTATCTCTCTACCAGCCACATGTATCTCTGTGGCGCCAGTAGTGGTGTGATGTCACAGGCTTCAAATTGCAGGATGACCAGTGTGGGAAACCTTCTGCCTCTTCCCATGTCTGTACTGTGAAGAGATTTGTGATTGCTGTAGAAGTGATGCAATGTGGTTGCTGAATCTGTCAAAACCAATTGGACACTGTAGCCACTGAAATCCATTCAATTCTTGCCTGCACGTCTCTAAACTTCTAAACAACATCTATTTATTAACTAAGGCTTGGAATAAGAAGATCAGTAGTAGTAGACCATAGCTGTTCAAGCAATTATGCTTCTAGGTGATCATCATCACACAGAACCACCCAGATTTAGTTAAAATGCATAAAGACATGCTATACAGTATATGCATTATGCAGCGTATAGAGCACATACTGCAGCACATGTTTACCAATGAATATTTTAATGAGACTTAAATAGTGACATCTTCATTTGTCTTAAAAAGATGCTAATTAATTCAAACATGAGAGGAAGCCTTTAATATCGCTAAATCTGTGTATATGTATACACACTATTTACAAAGCTGAAAGTTCCAGTGGTGTATTTTAGTGTTGCAATTTTATTTTACTTCACTGTTTTTTCATCAATATTAGCTTTTTTTTCCTCTCTCTTTTTAAATATAATTTCTCCACAGGGATTGTTAAAGTTTCATCTCACTCCATCTCTCTTTCCGTCTCTCTCGCTTCCCTTCAAACAGTATGCAGTATTATTAGTTTGCTGCCATGCCATTCATGTCTTTTTTTTTAAATACTAGAACTGAGGATAAATTATTTTCAGGAGTATGCTCTTAAAAATCTCTTGATGACAAATGAATAGAAGGGCAAGCAAAAGCCACATAAATGGCGGGTCGCCTGAAAAATACATACCTAAAACAGGCTATTGGGGACTAACGATTTTCATTAATTATTCACCAAAAAAAAACAAAAAAACAACCATAATATTTAGATAATTCAGTTGATTTATAACAAGATGCTGTGCTATCATGTGCTCTGAAATATAACTGAACAGGGAGGATCGGGAACTGGACAACACCTCACCCCAGATGGCCGACGCCGTAGTTCAATACATCTCCTAGAAATTATGTCTGTAGAATGAACCAAATATAGTAGATGCAACACAAACAGTGCTGCAGGCTTGTGCCCATATAACTACTAACTAATGGCATCACATTAATTTTTAAAGCTGTAAATATCTGTTTAAATATTCAGCTTTGAGAGTTTTTGTTTTTCTTTCCACTCAGTACAGTTAAAGACTAAACACAAAAGTGAATTCAGGACACTGGAAACACTGCATTAGCTATGGAATCTTGCAGGACAAGCATTAAATGAAGACCAGTGACTGGATAGGGGTATTTGTGGAAAAAATGTAAAGCCATCTAAGCTGAATGTTAGCTTTATTTTATCATCTGTTGCCTGACATCTGCCCGTATTTCATAAAGAGGCAGAATATCTGATAACCATCAGTGTGGGAAGACATTGTATTTTTTTAGTACACTGACATATGTGACAGTTAGTTAAGAGAACATAACTGACTTGAACTCTCACAATGTAAATAAACAGATGGAGCAAGCATCAATAATTAAGTACACTTGTTCATCAGGTGATTGCAACACATGTTATTGTACAGTATGTACAGAAAAATCATGGCCTGCCTTATGAATCACATTTACATCGATTTAAATAGTGGGAATAGCATGTCCCAAGGGTTTATTTCCATTTCTCTGTAATACTTTATTGTGTGCTGTCTAGAAAAGTAGAAATCCCACAAAGTCATCCTAAGCATTTAAGGTCACAAATCATAAATCTCACAGGATCCATAATTCTTAACAAATCCAGCTCCGAGGTGCATTACCCATACTCCCCAGCTGAAGGCCTGGCACTTTCAGAAGTGGAAAGCTCTATCTATGAGGAGAACACAGCCTCCTGAACTGATTCTGCTTCGGGGGACAACAGTGAGCTGATGCAGTTCCCCATCTGAAGTGACAGTCCTGACAGAATAAAAGTAATGGCAGACCTAAACAGTGGGCAATAGATCTGACAAACATTTAGATGTTATCTCCCAGTTACGGTGAATAACTGCACCGCCACACCCCACCAGTGTAGCCACTGGCAACACCAGCCAGACACGTAATCCCTTTGGACAAGAGAGCACCTCATCAAGCACAGGCCCAAATCAAAGTAATTGACAAAAGCAGGGAAATAATGAATAGATCACGAGTAGATAACCAAGGATTTTTATTTGAATAAAGGCCTTGGCCACTTGTACTGTACTGTACAACTAAACATCAGTGAAGGAAATGGTTTGGGAAGGTTATGTGGCCAGAAATGTAAAGCAAAATGTAAATAAATTAAACAAATAAATAGAAGAATATGTTTGTTTTATGAATCTGAACTAAATCTTATATGTGTGTTGAAGAAAAAAAAACACTTTCACTAAATCAATTTTATTTAAAGAGCAGAATTACCCTGCAGTTTAGCCCTCATATAATTTTTATTTTTTTAAAAAAGAAGAAGATGTAGGTCAACACAGACAACAAGCAAATAAAATAAATAAAAACTTAAAAATAAAACAGCTACATTAAAACATCAGTATTAGGAAGATTTCAATGTCAGGTCAGAAAGGCGTTAAACGTGATGGATAATAAACATTAAATAACCACATTAATAAAAACCCATAAACCTTGAAAGTGATGTATGGACCCAACTATACTGTAAGGTCTAATTTCTAGGGAAAACTGCACAGAAGTTATTAAATGTCTTGATTCAGTCTTGATTTAGATTTCAACTGAATATGATTTTAAACATGCTGAGACTCAGCAGGCAAATGTTCTAAAGCAAAGTGATTTTTTGTGAACAGAAGGGATGACCAGGAGACCAGCAATGAGAGAGCGAAGAGGTGTGTCTATATATATATATGATGTGACTAGCTCACATAAGTAGGTCAGTGCAAATGTCCATGCAAGGCTTTATAATTAAAAAGAAGAACCTTAAAATGAGCTCTAGCTTGCACAGGTTACCAGTGAAGAGACTTCAGAATGTAGATGAATAAAATATGATTTTTTTTTTTTTTTAGCTTTTGTCAAGATTTTCGCTGCAGCATTTTGAAGGCATTAAAAGCACAGTGTCTAATTCTTATTATAGGTTGTCTATTAACAAAAAACAGTTTTTCCATTCACGTCTATGATTATTATTAATTATCAATTACCTCCATCATCAAGTCGGAATGTCCTGGTTGGCTTTTCCATAGAGTTTTCCTGGTAGAATTTTCCATTTATATATATTACCAGTGACCCACTCAACGCCATATTGAGACTACAGGTGCTGACAGGGGACAACACTAGGTAAATGTGGCTCCGCCTTTTGCGTTTTTTACGTTCAGTGGCTGCGCAACCGACTCAGACTCACAGAGGGAGATACCCGCCATAGTCTACATAGTGGTGCGCCGCTGGACCTCGTTATAGCAAGAAAAAAGTGTATCTTTCTGGGCTTCTGATATATTTTCAGCTCCCTGAACGCTGATGGGAGTGTGCTCATCTGTGTGTGTGTGCAGGTCTCTCTCTCTCTCTCTGTGAGTGTCTGTGTCCACCGGGGCTGAATTCCACTGATAAAGACAGCAGAGGAGAAATATAGAAATTAAAATGTTAAAATTACTGCGCCCAGATAGCCAAGTGGTTAGGGCGCACCACTTCGACTCATAAGTTGTGCAGTGATCACCGGTTCGAATCCTGGCTGTGCTGGTCATTTCTGTGTGTCATTCTCCCTCGCACCTTCCTGTCTATCTTCACTTACCTGCGAAATAAAGGCAAATGACCAAAAATATATCTTTAAAAAAAACTACTGCATGTCTATGGCGTTCCATTATCTGTTAGCCTTAAGCTAGTGGGCTACTCGCTCGTCTTCCACATTAAATGTTAAAAATGTTTGTATTACTGAAAACCAGTAAGAGCGTGATGGAGAGAGACAGATGTGTCATGGTAGGAGTATGGTAAATATTGAAGTTGCTTTTCACAAATAAAGGGATGACATCATGTTGATCTGTCTCAGCCATCGTGGAAATGTACACACAGGCTAAAGAATGCTATTCAGTTGGTTGTGGTATACAAACTCAACACTAGATGGGCGTAACTCTTACACATTTTGGCTTTAAAGACTTGTAGTGGCACTAGCAAGTCCAGAGGAAAGGACGATTTTGTTTTGGCTTTACAGGTAAATATATCTTTATATCATCAGCATAATAAGGAAAATGAACAATGTATTTGCAAATTATGTCCACAAATAGATGCATATAGATAAAAAGAAAAAACACAGGGCAAAGGAATGATCCCTGTGGAACACCAAATTTTACTGCAGAAATTTTAGAGATTTTATTATTGTATTTTGCATGCTAAGTTCTATTTGATAGTAAAATTGATACCATTAGAGCAGCTTAAAAGTATGCTGTGCTCCACTCTGTCAAAAGCTGCATTGGAATTAAGTTCAGTCAAAGTTACTAGTAATTAATACATCATTGGTGTCTCTGTTGTGCTGTGCTGTGCTAAGTAGTGGGTTGATCAGTGATAGCCAAGACATAAATTCAAGATTGGAAATTGTGTAGTAATTGCTCAGAATATCTGGAGAAATCTTAGTTTTTTTTTTTTTAGAGCAGCATTGTAACAATGGCAGAGGGCAGAAATCCAGTGGAAAGTGTCGTCTAAGTAAAATGAAGAATAAGACTCTTTAAAACAGGAAACAAGTTTTTAAAAGGTTTGACGGTATAGGGTCTAATATGAAGGTTGTGGGTTTGGAAGCAGTTACTAAGTTGGTAAGAGCCTCAGGGGAAATTATTTCAAACTCTGAAAGAGTGCAGTTGGTTCGTGTCACAGTGCCTGCATCCATCAAAGTATTGGAGAGTTCATAGCCTTCATTCTGAGAGGAATGTGGACCAGTGATTTTATCTCTAATTGAGGTAATCTTATTGGTGGAAACATTCATAAAATCATCAGCATTGAATGCAGAGTTTTTGGCAGGGGTATTCTGTTTAAGTTTACCAACTGCATCAAACTGAAACCATTGCTTATTTTATTATATTAATCAATTGAGAGGAATATGGTGTTCCAGCAGTTTAGAGTTTACATTTATAGTTCTCAATGCTCTCAGTCCAGGCAAGGTGAAAAGGCTTTCGTCATACACCACTTCTGCTCAAGTTTGCTAGGCATCTGAGTGTCATTTGAAAACCATGGTGCTGATTTCTTCCCAACGGGCTGTCTGGTTGCAAGAGGAGTGACAGGGTCAAGTATTTTGAGCAAGGCAACGTTCAGATTGCCTGTAAGATTAGTCGAGGAATCAGAAATACAGGGAGAGCCACTGAAAAAGACAAGGGTTTGATCAGAACCTGGAACCAGTGCACCGGCTTCCTCCTACAATCCAAAGATACAGTAAGCGAATTGGTGACTCTAAATTGGCTGTAGGTGTGACTGTAAGTGTGATTGTTTGCTTTTTTATGTATGTCAGCTCTGACACTGGTGACCTGGTGTACACCATCCTCGCCCACGGTCAGCTGGGATTGGCTTCAGTCTCCCTGCAAACCTCAACAGGATAAGCCGTATATAACTGGATGGATATTTCGACAGTTTTGAAGTATTCTTGAATTGATTGACATTGAGTGTTTATCATCAAATACAACTACTCTAAATTACAATAATTCTTGAAAAACTGAGATAAGAGTTTCTTACAGCTAGATTTTAGAAATTTTAGAAATCTCCAAAAGTGCACTCACTGGGAAAAAAAACATAGTTATTGTTGCAATTTCTTTATTGCATTGTATATATATAAAAAAATCTGTTTAAATTGTAGCTTAGTGGAGAAACCTGATTTGTTGTTGAGCTAGTCTAGAGCCAACATTCAGTGAGGAAAAAAAAAAAAAAAACCCCCAAAAAAAAAAAAAACAAAACTGTGGACCAAATAAAGATATAGAATATAAAAACACTTACTGTAGAGTGCAATCTAATCTTCAGTGCTGTAAACTTCAAATCATCTCAATGGGACATAGAAGGTGCATAATTAAACTTTTTCCACTTGATTTAAAAAAACAAAAAACAACAAAAAAAAAAAAAAGCAGTTTCAATGATGAAAGGCCAGTGGATTTTGCAGGATAGGATTTCCGTACTGCACTGTAATATTTATGTACTCTATTATTTATAATATCTGGGATGGGAGAAAATGCAATATTTACATAACATTCCTATCTTAGTGTACTGCAACTGAACAGTCTTGATGAATGTAAACAACAAAAGTCCTACACCATGAGGAAACATAGGTCGATTGTTCCAATATGGCATGACCCCATAGAACTTCTGGAAGAGTTATAGTTTGGTTAGGTTTAGGAACAAGAATGTGGTTTTGCTTGGATGCCATGGTTATAGGAATAAAAGCATCATGGTTATTTTCCTGGAATGGTCAAGGATAATACAAATACAAAGCAACGGTTTCACATAAAGATCAAACTGCTGTGTTTTTCCAACCTCTTCTATATCTCCTACTGTTGACTTTGACGCTCTTCATGCTATATCACCTTGCTTTATCCTTTGCTTCTGTCCTAATTACTATGGCTAGTAGAAGGTCACCTAACAATCAAACATAACTAGAAGTAAAAAAAAAGTGCTGTACAAAAGACCCATGCAGTGTTTTTCTTTCCTCTTTTCTTTTACAGGAGGACAATCTGGTAAACAATCTAGTCAGGGTAAAATGACTTTAGTGCTGCATTCTTTACTCTTAGCCTGCTTGTTACCCTTATTGTGCCAAGCAGTTGTGAGGCACAGTAAGCCAAACAATATTTCCTCATCTCATTTATGTCCCCTCTGGGTCACACTCAGTATCTGGACAAAGACTTTATCACAACCACAGCCTATTTACAGTTGCAATTTCATCCTCGCTGCTGCAAAGATAATTCTATATTACTCGTCTGATCGTGTTCTGACATCCATTTTCATGTCTGTCTGTGTCACCCTCCCAGTGTGTCAGCAAGACTTAACCAAAAATTTAATGAGGTCAAAAAGTGAATTACCATAGAAGGGGATTCTGAGGTTTGTACCCTGGAGACATTTTTGGACATTCAAAACCAATTCCTTCCAATTTCACAACAGATTTGCATATTTTCTGTCCATCTCCACCTGCACAATTGACTTATTGTGCAAAACTTATAATCATCGCAGCAGCCTGGAGCTTCATTAATTGGTGCTCCAATTGTTCCTGGAAATTCTGTAATCTATTTTGGCACTCTGAAGTTTGACTGTGTGGTAATATCACACATTCATGCATACTACTATTTTTCTGCAATGCATGCTGCCTGGAAAAAAGTATGTTCTTTTTCCAAACTCCATCTCTGTTTCTCCATTCTGTCATACACTAAGCAAAACAATAACACTGGCCAAGCAGGTGGGCAGTAAATCTCCTGGGAATTATGTTCATTTCAAATAGTTTGCACCAAAATACGTTTTGGTAGAATGTACAACTGCTTAAAGACAAAACCTTCCAATTTAGGATTCATAAAATGTCTGAGTAGAGATCTAAGAAAAAAACATTAACAATTAAATCAATTTGTAATAATTAGCATTATAAAATGAGGGTTAATTGTTGCCCTCAACAACTTTTACTGCCCTGGTTAGTGTCCAAAAATGTATCACATTATGCATCTCTGTGGTAGAGTCCAAAACATTGTCCATCTGCTCATGAAAACAATTCTCTACAGCACCAACAGTAGATAAAAAGCTCCAAAGGGAACCTTGCAAAGTCACTCTGACACTCACCTTCAATAAAAATTCAGTTAAGCCAACAAACCAAACCAATAAAAGATTCCCCTAAGAACACTCCATAAAATAAATAAATAATAATAATAAAAAAATCAAAGCTACATTTTACACAGTTGTTACCAGCAAACCTTTTCAAGTCTTGTCAAGGTAATCCACATAAAATTCAGATTTCAAGTATTTGCCTTTGACAAATTAAAGTGGACAAATTTATTAATCACATTGGTAACATTTAAAATCACAGCTGGCCATCAATGAGCCTCTAAAGAAAATTCATTAATGTCAGCAGTGTTAATAAAGCAACTATAAGATATGTTTTATTACTCTGTCAGTTAATTATTACCATTCATTTCATACCATATGTTGAATTGTTGTGTGTTGTCGCAATGGAATGTGAATGACATTCTGAATGTGGCATTTTTTCTTCAGAGAGAGAGAGAGAAATGTGACAGCAAAAAAAATAACCTTGAAAGAGAAATCCAAGTTTCTACCGTCAGCAAGTGCAGAGATCACAAGGGTTGAGGTGCCTCACTTGTTTCTCTGCCTTGAGTGCAGCTTTCATGCAATGTTCCACCTCATTACTGTAAATGTCCTCTAACAACTTCAGCAATCAACCCATATCTGTCTCTGTGCATGCACTACTACAGTACGTTTGATATATTTCCCTTGCAAAAGGCTCGAGTGGTACAGTAACTTAATCTGTCCCAGTTTTAGAAGTAACACTTGATGGTCTAAAATCACAGAGAGAGACAAGAAACAGACCAAAGCACTAAAATTCAGCCTTTTCCCCTTTCAAAGTACTTTTGCAAATGTACTTTAATGTTTTAGAAGCAAAGAAGAACCAAACTTGTGCAGATCAAAAATGGTGTACACATGGATTTCCTTATTAAAAGAATATAATTACTCCAAGAAGTTGAGGCTCATGAGAGTTATTCACTGGTATTATCAATAAGGTCTACATAAAATATATGTTTATCGTTCAAGATTACTTAATCAATGCAAAAACAAAGATTATTCTATCTTTTTAGTTGCATTTAAAAGCTTTAGGTAATATTTTCACACATAACGTTAAACAAGTGCCAAACATATGTAATGCTGAAATCATGATGGTAAAAATAGAGCACCTCATCAATATTGTGATGAGTAATTTTGTTCCCATATTAGTATATTAATTCTAAAGTGGACAGATGGCACCATTTGCATGTCTACCAGCACTCTTAGGGATCAAGCAACAATTTTGCACTTCACTGCAACTGTCTCATAAGAAGGTCATCCATTAAGTTATGCGCGGCTTTAAAAGCCTTTTCATGTATTATGAAATTAATTTTAAAAACACGAGTATCGCGTGTCTCATTCTTCACTGGACTAGCTATAGCTGATTTACCACATTTAGTTATTTTATATTGGAAGAGAAACAATTATTATAATATAGCTGTTAAAGTATTCAGAATTCAAATTTAGTTTCATTCCAGTAATGATACACTGGTGTGCTTGATGCACAGTGTGTGTATGCAATAAGGAATAATAATAATTCAAAATAAAAAAAAATAATGAAAAAACAACTTACCGACCTTGAGTAGTCCTTTCAGCTCTATGTATACCCTGTACCTCTTTGAGGACAATATTAAGGACTTTGGCTCATTGTCATTACAGAGGGGAAAATGTTTGGGGGGTCATCTACATCTCTGATTTAATGATGCATAGTGAAATCTTATGAGAGTCACTTATGTCCCATAAAATCCTTGGACAAAGCTGTAAAATCAATGACCTGTTTTGTTACTTAATGAGTAGCTCAACTGTGGAAAGGTTGGACTTTTCAGATCTACAAGCCCCTCCCCTTATAGTATAAACTTTGCTATGTGGCATCAAAAAAAAAAAAAAAAAAAAAAAAGCGCAATTCTTTATTATATATGTATATCTTATTTATCTAATATCTGCATATATGTATTTGCCCATTGATGATCCATGAAGATAAACCAGATTGTATTTTAAGGTTATTTGATTTGTTTCTTACATTACAAGGTATAATTGTAGAATAGTTTCTCTAATTATGAACTCTAAATACAGATTTGGACACTTTTCTGGTCATTGTATTACAGTACCGTGGATGTCTTCCATAATATTGTACCTGCTAATCTCACTGGGGTATTAAAACTGGAATGATTGGTATGCAGCCTTAATGTGGGAGAGTTAAGAGTTAGAGGTGAGAAAAAGGATATAAAACCAACCAGGGGAAAAATTAATATGAGGCAAGGTAGTGGAACTGATAGTATTCTATAATGTGTTGGCACAGAGATTGGAGAAAAAATGTCACCAAATATAAAGTGATGAAAGTTTTGTGGATTGTTTGGGACATTTTTATATAGCACAACAGAATATACTCTGAAGTCGCTATAAGAGAAACTCTAAACTCTTAAACTGTTTGATGATATTCAGACCCTTTTTTCTGAAAATACTTTAAAATGGAGGATTAAATATTTTTTCTTCTTCTTTTTTTCATACTCCATGTGAAAGTAAAGGCACATAGTGAAGCTGTAGATCCAGGTGAGGTAGTGATTACGTATTCCACCCCATCCTTGTAAATCCATAATCATTAACATCTGCTCTAGCTTTCTTTATTGAACTATTTCGCCCATGTGTGGTCCACTTATCCTCGTTAACGCCACTTTAGCCAACTCAGCACATAGATCGAAGGATAGATAGAAAGGAAAAAGAAGAAGAGACAAACAGAGAAAAGAAGAGGGGAGAGATGAGGGCACCTTTTGGAAAATAAAACAAACAACTTCTGGGACTATTTTAAGCTTTTTACGCCCAGGCACGCTCACCATAGACGTGACTTGTCCACCTCTACTTTGTCCCAGGAAGTAATTCCTTTGCCCAGTGTTTTCTGACAACTGACCCATGGATTTGCTGTCTGGTCGCAGGATGTCTTGAAATTATATCTATAATTGCCTCTCCACAATATTGATTCAGACAAGGATAAAATAAAAGTACAGCATGTATAATGAGAATTTGTTGACTGCTGAAATTAAAAACTTATTAGAAATCCCATTGACCTTGTCCCTATGATAACTTTACGGTAAAGCCACCTTTCTAAATCAAATTCATGGACATGCTGTGTTGATTTATTGTTATTAGTAATAGCAGCAGCAACTGTAGTGTTACTATGGTGGTTTAAAGCGTTTAAAGTCCTGTGAAAGCTCAGCAGCACAACTGGATTTGACAAATCACACATCACCCTGAATGACCTATTGATATGAAGTGACACTAGATATCAATATGTCCATGCTTTGTAAATATCCACATCGTCCCATAAAAGAGAAGTTTTTTTGGTGCATGACTGCAAAATAATTATATGCATATGCAATTATTCCACACAGACCATTGCATTTTTTGTGTTTGTGTGTGTCTGTGGGGGGGTTTATTGCCGGTTTGATTAGATTTTGTGTGAACGCAGAAACAGTGAGAAGGTCATATAATGCACCTGAAAGTAAAATTGCGGAGGATGATGCTGGTGTATGAGCCTTTTGTCTTTGACACCTGCGTCCTGGCTTCATCTCAGCATTGGCATGTTTCTTATTTATCCGTGACCTCGTGTCTTTTCCTAACCTTGACCAAGCGGTGCAGTTGCCGAACCCTTTGAAGTTGACACTTTCACATACTGAAGAGATAACCGAAGAAGTAAAGTTTTGGCTGTGACAGTTTTCTTTATTATTCCAGATAGAAAAAAAAGACATGCATGACACTATTTTTTTTGGGTTGTTTTTTCCACCTTGACACATCTAATCATGATCATCTGTGAAAAAAAATCTCTTTAAGAGGATATATGGACGTTACATTGAACTGCGAGGTGACCTCTGGGAAGTACAGAGCAAAATACTTTGATGTTGCTACTTTGATGTTGTTGGACTGACCAGCTCCAGCAAACAAACAAGTATGGGCTGTTATACTAAGCTGCCGTGTCTTTAGAATGACAGACAGAGAAAAAATGTGATGACTGTTTAGTTACATCAGACATCATAACAAGCCACATGCATCATACTCTATTTACTACACTATTTACATGTGTAAGACAACGCAGTAACACATGTTATCATTACTATTATCAATGTTGCTGTTGTTGTTAACCTTAAATACTGGTAGTTACTGAGTCTGCATCAGTTTCGATGTGTTAGGAACACTGTGTGATGCAATAGCTTCAACTGACTGCAAGTTGTATTATTTCTGTGTTTTATTACTAGAGGATACAGAGAAGCAAAAAATATTCATGATATAACTACATTGCATTCATCCTTTACAATTGCATACATTTTTTAGGTGCACAGACCCTGAGTGCTTCTGAATTTCCTCTAACAGACAAAAATCTTACATGATTCAACCTAAAAGGCAATTACTGCATTATAGTGCTTTGATGTACACTTCTTTTAAATTGCCTCTCAATTCACCAAAAAAAGAAAAAAAAAAGAAAAAAGAAAAACAAGCTTTGAGCAAAACACATGTGAGGATTTTCAGTAACTCACTCCTACCTCACTCATTCTCTCTTCCTCCCTTGCTAAGTCTTTCTAGCAGGTGATCAGGGCCATAACTAGAATATTATTTACTGGATTGGCAATGTTAAAGTTAATGTTGCAAAAATTCCCTTTCTACAGTCGGATTCCGGCTCTAATGAGGCTTTACTGATATACCGCTGATGGCTCTGCAGAGGAGACAGCCGCTCCTGGAGGAATGTCAAACATCCTACCTCCACTTTCTTGTGTACCATCATTAGGGTCATTTAGTATTTCCATTGAATCGTGCAGCACAAACCTGAGGCAGCGAGGAGCCAAAAAGTCTGTGAAAAATCACCTCGCGCCTTGCACATGCAAGAGACTGAAAGTGTATTTGCATGTTTTAGAGGGATAGTGCAGGCCGTGTCTGCTTTTTGCTCTTAGTGCACATGAATGTATTGATTTTAGTGATCAGAGTCACTTGCAGAGCAGCATTACATACCATGAAAACCTGTTTTGAAACGGTCCACTTTAGTCGAGAAAGAATTCTCTGCGGAGTGATTTTCATATTTTCTAACTGCCGGCTGCTTTTAGTGGGCTTATATTCAAGAGTCAGTGTTATCCTGTTTCACATTCTTTCACATGACTGAAAACCTTCTATGAAAAGTCTTTCAGGGATGATAATTTATGAAAATACTTCCATTTGTTCATGTTAGGTTCAGAACATTTGATCATGTGACAGAATTTTAAAGCCCACATAGAAGGCAGTGCTCTGACTTCTTAGGTCAAACTACACTGTTTTGACATTTGCTCTTGACAAGTATTAAATCTTTGCGGTTCGTGAGGCCACAGACTGACATTACAAACGAATGGCGTTTGGAATAAAATGCCTCTTGATGAAAAAGTTAAGTGGACAGTCAGGCTGTCTGCTACAAACGTAATGTATGCTCCATCACTCGTTGCTTATTTTGATTGACTTTGAGATTTCATTTTTCTATTCGCTTGCTCTTCATCAAATTCATCCGTGGATAGCAATGTCTCAGACAGAACTCCTGCCTGTGTTTGACCCTACAGTTCAAACTGCAGCAGGCTTTAGATTCTTTATATTGTTTGACAGGTAAGATGTCAGTGAAAGCAAAATGAGATTTTTTTTTTTTTTTTTGTGGCTCAATCTTCAAAGACAGGTACGGCGATATAATATTGACAGACATGAAAATGACAGTGGCTTCCAAGTACCAATCTCATCAAAATGGTTTGAAAATAATCAAAATTATTACTGGCAAAATTATATTTCCCCTCAGATCTCATATTCCTTTGAAACTTGAAGACCTGCCCCCCTAAGCTACCCACGGGTGACTCCATCCCACACTTTCACTTTCTCTATTTCAATACTCCCACACCTCAAATCTATTGGAATTCAGCTACTGTTGTGAGCCTTGCACCAAGAATAGCAATTGTCGTTGAAATCCTGCTTCTAAAACCTTGTTTTAGTAGTAGCATATATATATATATATATATATATATATATATATATATATATATACACACACACTCATTTCATGAATCACCCACAATGCAATAAAGCAGTGTGACATATGTTTGGGTACAGAGTCTTTAAAAGCACTGTAGGTGACATTTGATTGATGTTACCATTAGTAATCAGTACATCATGGATTACATATAAATGATAAATGTACTAAATCTACATTAAACTAAAAAAAAAAAAAAAAAAAAAAAGAGCTCATGAAATTTAGACGAGTCTTTATAACAAAGAGGGCTGGTCTCTGTGGATAAAAAGCTTGGGATTGTGTATTTCATTAATAATAATTTTAGAATATCGCAGGATTGTGCTGGTTCTGTGTGAGGAGGATTTTGATGGAGGTTGGGATATTTGCATTATGATACAGTCTGAAAACGTGCCACCTCCTTCAATAAAGCAGCTAAAATCCATATCCCAGAGCTCTACAAACTTTTACCTGCTGGGATCTGTCAGAAGCATTTAGAGTTTTAGCTTTTATACTTCACAGAGAATTATACATGGGGTTTTTCAACAGTGTAGGCTCAACATCGTGCAGACCTAATACACCCATGTTAAACAGCTGTCAAGATTAATGCTGCCAAATATGTTTACATATCTTGCCTTTGGCGTGGAGTAGAACATCTAAGCTAAGGTCTCAGTGTGTGACTTTGTGATGTCTGCGTGATATTGCTCAGCATCATGGGAGCTCCTTAGCCTCCTTGATGAAAAACTGCCAAATATATCATTTTTCTGCTAGAATTGCATAGGTGTGAATTTTAGTCTCTTTCTTTTCATGTTATCTGGGGGACTTGTGGCCAAAGTGAATGATCTTGCCTTCAGGCAAGATCTTACTTATATGGAAGTTTGGAACTTTTTACTAGGTTAGAATTTTGTTCTGGACAGGTTAATTTATATCTTTGTAATCAAGTTTAAAACCCATAAAAGACTGTAGCTGTCAGCAGTGTGTGCTCAATGTGTGTGATTTTGTGTGCATGTATACCCTACAAACACAATTCTCTTATGCCTCATATGCCCAAAGGCCATTATCAAACTCTTTGTGTACTGTATTGTCTCTGTCATTAGTCATACATTTCTATAAATATTCAATCAGCTTGAGTAGCAGCTGAACACCAAGTTTCCAGAAAACAATCTCACCACCTGTTACATTATTTATTTCCGTGCCCTCTTATGAATTATTTTTCTTGTTCAACTATCATGCCTTTCTGTTTTATGTTTCACTTTCCTGAATATAAACCACAGCAAAAAATAAAAGGCAAACCTAAAGCGTGCCGCAGCTTATAAATTTAGTCATAAATTCAAATGCTGTGTACTTTTAAATGTGGATTTTCCTGCGGAAGTTTACATGAACTTTCTCGTGTACACAGTGGGATGTTTGGTTTGCTGGCAAACAAAAAAGGATGCTCTGCTATTAATATTTGACTTGGAAAAGAATACATATAAAATGAAGAAGAATATTTGTTATTTCAAATTTCTTGTTGCCTTGGGTGTGCAATAATCTGGACGTAAATATAATACTTTGAAGAGAATCTCATTATTTAAGTTCATTTTTTTTCCAATTTGTCTGAAAATGTCTTTGTCAAAACAAAGATAAAACAAGAACAAATGGTTCATGTGTCATTTAATTTGGCATAAATATCTTCCACAATATGTCAAGTCTGTGGATACTTTTCACTCTCGTTTGCTTGTTAGCTCTGCGCTCCATCACCAGTGAACTACAAATATTATCCCATTGTTTTAAGTGTGATATTCGCCCCAACAGGTCATTAGTCCCTGTCTGTTTCATTGTTCATATTCAAAAAAACATGTTCTTTTCATCATTCAACCCATTTAAGCTCCATTTTCCTAAGTCATTTTTGGTGATAAATTGGCCCCAACACTGGCACTTCAATCAGGCCTGATTTTCTATAACACATTAGAAAATGAGAGAGAAAATTATATGGAAATAAATCACATTTTGCTACTTGATCAGAACCATAGTCTGAGTCTGAGCTGCTCTCTGCCTTAAGTCAATTACTCATTACACACAGCTATTGACCTTTCTTCCAACAGGAAGTTCAGTGAATATCTCTGCAAGGATTGTAATTGACAAAATGTCTCTTTTAATAGAAAAATGCCCACATTTCCTCACAAGTTAATTATAAATTCAATAGAGGACCCAACGGCCACAGCCACTGAAAAAGGTTAGTATAGACATTTGTACCTGCCACACCATCCATACATGAACACGTAATTTATTCCTGACAGAGGACCCATTAACACATCCACTTTTATACCATTTAATACTTGACAGTGCCACAATTTCAAAATTCAGATCCATATACAGGACATAATTCCAGGACCGTATGACATGAAGTGAGACACTTTTAAGTAATTTGTGTGGCATGAAGTAGCATATGTGTGTGTATGTGTGTGTGTGTGTGTGTGTATACACACACACACACACACCTACTGCAGCCATACTGAACAGTAGGACTGTCAGCAGAGTGCACACAATACAGAGCTTGAATTTCCAAAGTCAAAGTGATGTAATCGTAGAGTGATTTAATCCTGCATTATGGGACTATTTAAAAGTGGCAGCACATCCCTCAACATAAGGAAAAAAACATGACAAGTCCCTTCTATTACACTTAGATGTGCCCTTCGTTTGCCCTGAAGCCTGTACCTGAACTCAGCTGAGCTGTATGGTAATGATCAACATACATACAAGTTCACAGGTAAACTATTTCTTTGAAATCATTTCATGCTCATCTGTTGAAAATTCTTAATATATGCCAACACATAGACTCCGGGCGTAGCTGGATGCTTCTAAAATCCCATCACATCAGACATCCAAAACTGTCACAACCCTTTCTCTTGCCTAAAGTGAGTTGGATGAGACAGAGGAGGCGTTGACAGCCTGTGCACTCAAACACTTGCAAAAGATGCTGCCGAATTTAAATACAAAACACTCTGAAATTCACAGTTTTATAATATCTACAAGAAAATTAACTTTATTTCTGTAAAACAATTTGTCTTTGTGGAAAGTGGAAAGGTATCATTCTGATCATGAAGAAAGTGGTTCTGAAGACTTACAACTAAAAGCCCTTTTTGCTGACTGACACCTGTGAAGAATAGATGAGAAAAAGAACCAAAAATAATCCAACCTTGGCAGTAATCATTCCCCTTTTTGCTATATAACCTTAAAGGAAGACTGTGCTTCTTCCTGCCTATCCTTATCTTTTAGTTACTGTGTCTCTCACTTTTTTTAAGCAAATGCATCGACAGATGCGAGACAATATGTGAGGTTTATGTTACCCTCTGCTTTGCCACATTGTACACTTTTATTTCTGCTTTATCAAATATCCTGCTGATAGATAACCTAGTCAACCTGCAGCTATAATTCAACCATTAAATATGAATGATGCTCCATTTCTGTTGTAGCGTGCTATGGTTTACCATTCAGGCAATAATTTTCGATATCTGGCAGCAAATTCCAACTGGCACATGAATCAAAGACAGTGGCAGGAATACTATCATTCATTTTGGATTTGATAGCTGCATTTCTGACATAAATAGCGTCAAATGAACACGGACTGCCAGCTGTCCCTTGTAAAAGTGTGTAAAAGTTTTACCTTGTGTCACATAAAATATCAGTCACACTGTCTCTGTATTTGCATGGGTATTTAAGGATAGGATGTATTAACTGTTGTCAATAAACAACATACCTACCAAATTAATCTACTTTTAATTTGGCTCTCCATAAATACGATGCACTTTAACAAACTCATGACACAGAGCAGTCAGCCATCTTATGGAGTCCTACTTCTACTTTTGGTATAAACACTTCAGGGGTTTCATTCCACAAAAGAATAAAAAACATTCACCTTAGATGACCCCTGCTTCCTGTTGTTCCAGATCGATGAAAAGACTTGAGTACAGAGGAAAATCCACATGAGCACATGCATCCGTCATGCCACATATCAGGCCTTGACTCAATGATGTGTGGCTTCTTTCTCTTTGTGACGCATATTTGGACCCATGATAAAAAGATGAGCAATGGTTCATTGCCACAGGATAGCAGAGAGGTGTTGCCAATCAGGTGCGTCCCTAACAGCATGGAGGCACTGCTGTGGAAGGATTTTTTTTTTTTTTTTAAGCAGGGTAATACCCCATGATACATGAACAGAAATGTCTAGGAACGGCTCCATGAACATGACAGTAAATTCAAGCTTACTACACTAGACTGCCCAGTCACAAGATTTCAATCCAATTGAGCATCTGCAGGCTGAGATTGGACATTTGGAGTAGAGATCTACTCCCAGTCAACTTGATGCTACTGTGGGAAGCGCTGAAGTCAACATTGGCTGGCATCCCTGTGAAACCCTTTGACAAGATGTGGAGGTTATTACCTAACAAGCTGACACTGTGAAGGGGACAAGATGGGATGTGAATCAAAATGAATATCATCCTCTAAGCGTTTACACCAACTAGCTATCAAGTCGTGTACATATCTCATACTGTGTGATACATGCAGAAAAATGAAGAAATGTAAAATAAATATGAACAAAATATTCAATATTTCACAAGAATCTTTTTTTTTTTTTTTTGTAGGTTTTTTAACATATTAGTCTGTAATCACTAGTGGAGTATTTAACATACATCAAAGGAACAATTCATCATTTTGAGAAATACACTGATTTACTTAATTGCTTAGCATAAATAAAGATGTTTCCAGGGAGCCAGCAGACACTCCAGAAAGTTACAGGTCCCCTTCGTGAAAAAGTTCAAACTGCCATAAAAATGTTTAAAAATACATTATATGGGTTAAACAAATTAATACAACATGTTAATTAGTAAAAGATGCTGTTAGGAAGATTTTCTTTCCCCCCGTTTCTATTTTTTGTGTTGCCAAGTGACATGGCCCTTTTGTTTTGCTGTACAAATTGTAAATGACAATAATCTTTCCATAATGCTCACGGAGAAAGCAAATAATTGTCAAAATATTCCTTTACGACTCCCTACGAGAAACATTTCTTTCTTTTTTTTTTTTTTTGTTTACACCCAAGTCCGCACTGGATAATATATATATCAGCAACACAATGACAACATTTATTCATAGCCACACTAAGCAAATAATGTGTCCTGTACTTTCTTATTATAACAACATCCAATAACAACAGACAAGGCTACTCTCAGAGTCATTTAAGTGCGGTAAAGTGATGATGCATCAAGATTAATCTCTCTTTTCAATCACATACTCTGGAAATGCATCTCTTGGGAAGTTTAGTGAACCTCTTGACACGCTGTTTCCTCTTCATTACCCAACCAGCTGTTGTTCCTAATGAGCCTAAAGGCAATCTCTCATTCTCCAACTTATAGCCATGTCTCTTGTGCAACTGGTGACATATCGTCTGCCCGCAGAGTGAGGACCGGCCACCACAAAATGAAGTTCATTGTCACCACCAGTTTGCGTACATTTTTCTTGAGTATTACTGAAGCACAGCAGGGGATTGGGTGGACTACCTCAATCTGATTCCCCTACAAAATAGTATATTTATTCAAATGTATTCAAATTAAAATAGCCATCTGGGGGATTTTTAACATTTCCTTAAGAATTTGGAAACACATTTGTTGATTATTTCACATTTGCATTGGGTTTATATATTCAGTTTGGTGTTTAGTTACAATGATACTTGTAATGTAAGAAGCAATTCTGTGCACAAATAGTTCCAAAATTACTTCAGCACTGATAAGACAGAGAGAAGCTAATGATGTCTTGATTTGTATACAGTGTGTAACAGCCCATCTCAGCATACAGAAAATAAAGCCAATATAATTGCGTTACTTTCATACATGAGTAAAATCACTTCGTGTCATACTCTGAATGAGAGTCCCAAAATGTCTCAATGCTGCATCACCCTGCTCCTTATTCTTTCAGTAATGGCAATAGTAACTCATCACTGCACATAAAAACAAGAACAATACACAAAGGGAACACTTCTCGTCTGTACAACTTAACATCCAAAGTGTGCATTGGGAATATCAACACCTGAGCAATTTATCTCTACATAGTCACATGCGTCTTTGGAAATAATCAGCATCAGTCTCTGACAGGGTGCTGCAGGTGTAGATTAGCCCCCACTCAGATTACAGCCTCATGAATTCTCATAGATAGAGTATGTACCCCGATGCAGAGTGAGTGAAACTGCTTGTGGTGTGCCAGAGGAGAATTACTCCCCTGATGTATCACATTAATATGTGATAAACAACCTTGCATTGCCAGATTACAATAAATAATTCACTGCCCTTCAGAGGATGGGATATGTGCCTGCACGGATTATTTACAGCTTTGAAATTATTCTTTTAATCTCGTACAGCAAGCTGCCAAGGTGAACCTGGAGTAAATAATGCATGGCAAAAGTTTATACCTGCTATATATTCTTTTTTGTCTGACTGATTTTTTTTCCCCCCCTATTATTTCTCAGTGAATGGGTGAATGACTAGAGAACCGTGGGAGTGTGTACTTTGTGTTTTGTGTTGTTTTGTCTCTAATCGAGTTTGGGATAATCTGAGGGTTATTTAATATTCTTTTGAGTTACTCTGCGGGGTTCGTGCTCGGTCCACAGCTAACACAAGTGTAGAAAGCTGAATACAGATGCTCTCCTAAGAAATTTTTATTTCATTTTTTTTTCTTCCCAGAAAAGGGTTTGAGGGCTTATTAAAGTGCTACTGAATTTTCTGTTGCATGTGAAGTCAGAAATACACTGGTTCAAGTGAAGTCACTATTTAATGGACTAATGGTGTAAGCCATCAAAATATCAAAGAATCTCTGAAGTACTTATGATTAAAGCAGATTTTCGAAGTGCATTTTCACTTAGGTAGAGGGACAGGGACGTTTATGTGCTAAAAAAAAATCTAAATACACGTGTGGAAAATAGCAGTTCCCATGTGTGCAAAGGAAAAATGTTACCCTTTAATTGGTGACTCACACTAATCAACAGGCTCTTTTCCTCATCTTTAAATGACAAGTTCTCCTCAGCAGTGCTTCTGTGAACATTTCTGTAGAGAAGGAAAAAAATGTTGTTTTGTCCCTATTGAGTTCAGGAGAAAGGAGGCCAAAGAACAGCTGTTGCCTAGCAGTACATTTTAATCTTGAAGCTCTGTTGCCGACATGATGATTCGCAGCTGGATGGAAACATTTTCAGCATACAGCCGGAGTGATTATGAAACAACTGGAATCAGATGAATTTGGATATATGATGCCAAAAAAGATGACCAGGGGGGGAAAATGAGCACTTGATGATGCTATGATGATTCTCTCAAATTTCATATGCAAAAAAAAAAAAAAAAAAAAAAAGGAAAGGAAAGTCTGAAAATGGCAGCTGGGCCATTTACCCTCTAATTATATGTTCACTTTGACTCCATACACACACATCTGGAAAAACATCTCAGGCAAACCTTTTTTTTAGAAACTGCATTTATATATATTTGGAAAACTTAAATAACTACAAAAGAAGCAAAACCATCTTTTCAATATAGACCATATGATCAGCTCACAAGTTATAGATCTAGACATCTATTTAACTGGGTCAGGTGAGTCCTACTGCATTTGATTGATATAATCAATAAACAGCATCATTCAAACATCTTACATCTCACTCAACAGAGAAACAAATCATACCCGACTTGACCACTACTAGTGGATCCAAGTTAGCAGCGCAAACTATAGGCACTCACTCACTCACTTGACAGAGACACAAAACTTACCTGACTCACAAGCACCGCCAGAGAACTCGTAACCGAGGCCGCTACTCATGGCTCCCTGATTGCAGGCGGCTCTGGCTTCTAGCCTGGCCTGAGTGAATCCACTGCATACGCACACAGGCATGAGTTCTTCCTGTTGTTGACTTGTTGGCCACCGTATAAGCTTGCTGCCTACGTTTTGAGTGAATTGTGAATTAAAACTCTGCTGATCTACTCCACATACATTTTAAGCCATAAGAAATTAAACTCATTATTTTTTTGCACAGCCTAATTTTGAGCTTTAGGTTTAGGCTTATGTAAGCTACTTGATTTTCAATGATAGGTTGTTTGTATGTTTTTTATGCTGTCATACCAGACCTTCTTCTTAATAATAATAATAATAATAATGATAATAATAATGATAATAATAATAAGAGTACATATTTTATGTCTCAAGTGAATGTACTAAAGTTCTTGCTAATACAGGAAACGCTTTCTTTTTCAATCGGGCCATTTTGGTTCAAGTGACTCACACAACCCGGCTCATTTCAGTGAGTGACTAATAATGATCCGAATCCGTCCAAAGATCTGAGTATTACTATACTCTTCTCGATCTTGAAAACTTGGGAACCAATGAAAAATTAGCTTTTATGCTGGTGAGAGTTTAACTAGTTAAGCGATCTCAAACACATTGGTTTACGGTCATAGAGGAGTGGAAATTGTTAGATTCAGCTGTAGCTGCTGTTTTAAGAGATTTTAACAGCGAGTTTTCTTTGAAAATGGAGTAAAAGGTAGCTCTAGGTAGCGAATTACAATCAGTGAGGTTTTCTGTTTCTGTTGCTACACATAAGTTGTCGGAATCAGTGTTCTGATTGGTTGTAGCTCTGTCCAGCAGTACACATTTGATAGATGCCTGTTGATCCCGCCTCTGAGAACTTTCTGTCTATGGGATCTTTGCCAAACCAAGCTCCCAGTCCAGCAGCCAGGCTACAGAACTCACTGAATCATATGAAATCTAGAACAATGAACACTATTGCAGAGTTTGTTTTTTTCACCTTTGTTATAAAATCACACCAAGAAATTATACAGTACTGTATCCCTGTTACAACAAAAAGTTACTTGTTCTAGGAAACTTCAAATACCTTGTTTATACACGATAGGCTACATAAATTGTGTATAACTGCGCTAATTTGCATCTCTAAAAGCTTTTTGTCAAGCATACTTTTTTTGCTTTGAGGCACAAATGTGTATTGTTAGTCCTGCCCTCCCTCTGTTTATTTGGTCAAGTTCCTGCCCCAGCTGTTGTTGCTCATCATGAAGAGCCTGAGGTGGATGCAAAAAGGGCATCCATAAATCCACCTGAGGCTCTGAAGACAATAATCAAACTAAATGAAAAGAAAGAAAAAAAAAAAAAAGTTGTTTGTGTACTGAGTCTGAATGTGCATCAGCTGCTCATATGTACCAGTATGTTGTTTTCTAAGAGCTTTATGCTTTTAACATCACAGCGACATCTGTATACTTAATCATAAGTGTTGTCAACACTGACAGTCATAACTGAGATTGCCACAGACCACATACAAACAGAAGAACAACTTAAGGAAGGAAAAAAGGAAAGTGGGAGTATTCAGGTACAAACACAACTCATATGCCACTTCAGCCAAAAATAACAGGAAAAATGTCTCAATATTCTGAAGGACATGGAGTAAAGTCAAACTCTGTCAGTCAAATTTCAAGTGAGTATAACTTGTTCGTAGTGATAATATAGGTCTACTGAGTGAATGTTTGAACTAGAGATAATTTTATGAGTCCTATAATAAAATGAACAGCACAAGACTGACAGGTATATAAAATCCAGCTAAAGCTTTACAGCAACCAAAGCCTTAGGCCATTCAGGCTGCTTATATCATCCTCCCCATGAATCTGTTAAGCAAAGTGCCTTTACTGTTGCCTTTTTTTATGTATGACTACCTTGGTTGTTTGGTGCCTTAAGCTACTGTGTTTCAACTTCAGGAAACATTGGTCCCATGTTTCAAACCTTTCAGATGTGAAGATTAGTGTGTTAATGCCCGAGGATTACAGTCAATGCTCCATCAGCGGTTTTCTGTCTACAGCATTTACCTGCACGCTATGATTGTTCTCGTCCTCCACGAGAATCTACACAACAGGCGATTTACAGATTCACCAAAGCACAGTGAGGAAGCAGTAGTATTTTACCAGTTAAAGTGACTTTTAAATCAACAGCTTTATCTGTTTGTCAAAACTGTATATATTCCTGTTTATTATTATCATATATTATCATAAACATTTCACCAGTTGTGAAGACTTGAAAAAAAAAAAAAAAAAAAAAAAACAGCATGACATTTAATATCAAATGCTTCGCTCATATTTCCCCGATGGTTGATTTAACATTAGAATAAAACAATATCACAAATGCGTCTTTTTTTGAAGCAATGTCATACTTAGAAATATATTCACCACCAATATATGATTGTATTAAATGTATATGTCAAAACAGGTTGTATATAGTGTGATATCGCATTTTTATTACTGTAATTCAGTGTGGCAAAAGCTTGTGTGTGAAACCTTTATACCATATTGGCACGGAGACTCGCTAGAAAACAGCGACTCAAACCTTGAGCAAGTTAACAAACAGCAGAGGAGTACAGTGTTTCTCAGACATTGACAAGACTGTGGCGCTCGGCCATAGTTTCAAAATTCAAGAAGGGCCGCCTGTGTAGCGGCATATTTATGCCGTGCAGCTGTTCGTGAGTTCGAATCCCCATCTAGACTAGCATCACTGCATGTTCTCCCCTCCATTCCTGTCTCTCTACACTGTCTCTATCATTACAGACAAATTTCCCAACAAATAATGGTAAAAACAAAACAAACAAACAAACAAAAAATCTACTCCAAGATGGTGCATACTTGCTACTACGGGTCATGTGCTCACACAAATTTTTCCATAAATGGGTCTTGAAAAAAATGGGTCATCTTATATTCAGGGTCAATATGGTAATGTGAACTGAAAGTCAAAGTCAAAAAGTGAATAAGATCCTTGGAACTTCTGTATGTCCACCTTATGATGCCAGTATTAATGTTGACAGAAATATTTTATAGCAATAATAAGCTGGACAGAAACCATCTAATTAGCTAACTAGCACAGCCTAATGTGATGATTATGGCAGGGCATTAGATAAAAGTGAAATTTCTCTTTGAAAACTTAGTTCAACGAAGTTCATTTTCTGTCCTCGACAGACAAAAAAACCAACAACAACAGCATTAGTTACTTAAATGAATGCTTAAGATTATGTTTACATTCTGCAGGCAAGTAACCTATTAGAGTTGCAGTTGAGTGAATAATGGCTGCCCTTTCAAAGTTAGCAGTAATTTGATGCTGTCACACAAGGTAAAAATCTGCCGCCTTTCAATGGAGGAGGGCTGCCTGTGCTTTACATTAGAAACTTCTGCAAGTAACAATTAGAAATGCAGTCTTTGATACTTATTCATCAACTGCTGACATGAAACATTAATTCCCTTTTGCCTGTTTTAATAAGTCATCTTTTAGTGCTCTGATATTACCGTGTGTCTGTTTTATTAATTCACATAGGTTCCTCTAATGTCAGCATATAAAATCTTGACAGGGGAGTCGTGTTTCAGTTGGGAATAAGTCAGAAGGTTATTAAAAGGATATCATTCATACTGTCAAGTGGTAAGTAATGTTAACTCAGCATTTGGTACACACTAATGGGAGAGAAATTTGTTTATTCAAATGGAAGTTCTCTGATGATGCGCTACCAGACATGCAGGAAATATAAATAGATAAATAAACCTTTAGAATATTGTAGTTGCTGGTATATTATGTGTTTTTGTAGACGGGATTTCTCAGAAGCTGCAAGGTGTATTATCTCCGTGCTCGGAGATTAGATTAAGGAATAGTGTACGACGATTTCTGGATTTATTCACACCTGGTTACAGCGAGGCGATGCAAGGCCTTGCCTCTACTGAAGACAATTTGCTCGCCTTAAAAAGAAGAGAATGATCACATCTCCAAGGGCTTGACTCCTCACCGTAACCCCCAAAAATGATGACACAGTAATCTATGGAAAATCCCACACCTCAGCATTTCTTTCAGTGTAACTTGAATTTGATGGTAGCCTTTCACAGTCTGACAATGCAGCAGGGAGGGATCCTTTAAGATATGGAGATATGAGGTAAAAGGGGAAAAATGGTCTCTCAGTAATATAATAGCACACCTTTGCATCTAAAACTGTTTGTGAATTGATATTTTCTTTTCCTTTATTTGTTCTGACCTCTCAGGAAGACAACGCTGATAATACAAAATGTGAAAAGGATGATGAAGCTTCCCAAAAGCACCATGCAATTACTTGTCTACTGCTTCAAATATCTATTCCATTTTGTGTTAATAATGTTTTCAATCTATTTATCTTCACATCATGTATTTCAATCGTGTCTCAGGCCTTAGGGCAGGTGAGGAAGACTGATGATGATTAGCAGAGCTTTATCCCCCCATGAAATCATCTTTCTCTGATCAGAGTGAAATGACTGATAGGTGGTTTTACAGAAAAAAAAAAAAAAAAAAGAGTAAAACTTCTGTTTTTTATGTGATCGCGCACTCAGAATCATTAACAACATCGACTCTGGTGAAAACAATTATTAGACAGACGGATTTGTCACTCAGTGTGTCAACCTCCACACGATTATTTTGTCTCTGTGTCTATATTTTTGAGGTCATTCATCCACAGATGTCTCACCACTGAAAAGTGAATTTAATCACTGAATTTCACTGACAGACTCATACAACAAATGAATCAGTGTTATGTGCATGCCATAGCAAAACTTTCTACTCTCTCCACAGTCACTGGCAGGATAAGACGGCTGACGGCAACAGTCGTACAATCTTCAAGTACAAATACAGCTAAGCCGCTAAGCTGATGATTGGTGTGGGAACACAGTATGTAAGCAAATGACTTTGAGGAGAAGAGGGCCCTGCTGATTTCTCAATTAAACCTCCTCCTAAGGCTAAGGAGTGAAACAAAAAAAAGTGAAAGTGCATCATTGACAGTCAACTGGGCCAGACAGAACTCTTACCCTGAGGTATTGTGGTCCAAAAAAGAAAAAAAGAAAAAAAAGAAAAAAAAAAAAGGGGGGGAGAAATGGAGCTTCTTCCATGTGAGGAAGAATCACGCTGCGGTGGAACCACAGAGAGCAAGGTTACACACTTGAACAACGTAACAACTGTATACAGTGACTCCAGCTTTTATACACACCACTCATCTATTGTGGGTGCATGAAGATGGAATCATATGTGGATCTGACACCGCTTCTTCATGAAATATACATGTACAATTGTGTACCCTACCGTGTTTGTATAGAGCAAATATGCTGGGTGATGCAGACACAAAAGAAGCGAAAAAATAAAATATACAATTACCACATGAAATACTTCAGATAGCAGAAGGCAGACGACCAACTGTTAAAAATGTAATCGTTTTTTTATTTTCCTATTTCTTTTTTCCTACCAGACCCCTCGCTAACAGAAGCATATGTGCTGGGAACAGACATATGAATTTCAACTAATGTTTTAAACATGCAAGCACACTGTAATAAACATCAGCATTTGCATTCATACTGCGGTGATAAGTAGGTTACCCTAGAATAGGAATACATCCTCTGCGGTGCACCATTGTTGTTAAATACTTAATGGTGCTGCCAGTATCTTCAAGGAGCACCTGTCCCGTTGTTTTGTTAGTGTGATTAGAGTGTGAAAGAGCTGTAGGGAAAAAGAATCAATGGGGAGTTCCGTGTTAAGTCGACTCTGTGTGAGCATACTTTAGAAATGGCATATTTGTTTCTACACAAAAATGGCCCCACAAGTGTTTTTCAGCCATTATCTCATCAGGTACTAAACTATGTTAGCATTGTAAGTAAGGAAATGCTATCTGCTGAGTGATTATGGTCCTGGAAATTATTGATCTAAAGCAATAATAATGTAATCTTAGAGCTTCACCTGCATGAAAACAAACACACTTATTCACTTGCATGTCGCAGCAGTTGAGTTGCTCAATATCTTTAGGTCTTGCCAATTGTATGATTACAGTCTATTATTAGCTCAAAATTATGATATTCACTCCACCAGGGGATACACTTACATACAAAGAGTCAAATATAATTATACACATGTGCCTTTGATATCTGTGGATGGAGTTCAATCTTGCTATGAATACACTATTTGACAGAGCAGTCATTTCTGCCTGAGGTGTCCCCTTCATTGATACAAAAAAGCATGAAAAGGTTCAGCTGTCAGTGAGACTCTTTCACCAAGCGCTTGGTCCTTATATTAAATTTAGGCTATAATCCCCAGCAGTAAAAGTAAGAATTGCTGCTGAAATGTTTGTGTTGACATTAAACCTTACCCATAATGCTCTGTTTTTTTACACAAACAAGTAGAAGGAATAAGGTTGTTGAGGTCAGTAAACACTTTATCAGAAAGAAATGTTCTGAGTTATGACCAAAACCAGTTTATTAAAGTATCTGGGTTAAGAACTCTCTGCTCATGTGTTAGTGTACTTGCAGTACATGAGCAGCCAGCTCATGTTTCAGTGTGAGATTTAATGTGTAGTCCAGCTGGGCTCCTCTTTACAAGTTGCCTCAGATTAATCAAAGACACTTTTTTCCGTTTTAGCTCTCTACATTTAAGTGTGCATTGACATGTGTTTGTAGCTCTTCAAAGGATCAAAATACCATTCAAGTGCACAAAGATACAGAATACAGAAACACAGCGCTTGAATACCTAGTAGAAAGTACCTGTCACTCTCCCACGGTGAGGAGTGTGGGAGTTCTCTCACTCCCTGCCGAGCTCTTGTCTATTTTCAGTGATATGGTTTCCAAGCCAGCAATCACATAATTAAGGTCCTTCATCATATTTATTCATCCTCAAAGGTTTCTGACAACCTACAACTGTTTTCCACCCCCATCGCTAAACCTTGTACAAACATGAATACCCCTGGCAGTATCTTGATAATTTGATGCATTTTATCTTTGGCTTGATCTGTCTTTATAAGAATGAAAACATTTTTTCCCGCTATGTACTGTACAGAGCTAATAAAAAGGCGAGTTAAGGTTTTCTTTCTGTTGTCTCTGGAAATGCATAAAAAACCTGTGCGGCATACGCATGACGAGACTCTTGCACTCTCAACTTGAATGTTCTTTAGCTAGAACCCACTTTACTGAAAGCCTCACACTCAGCTAGCTGAAAAAGGTTTCAGAACAAGACCTAATCATTAATGTATAATTCCAGCATCCCATCAACGTAATACGCTATCATTGTGCCTATGATTAAAAGTTTATAAGTCTGTTACAGTTGTCTGTGGCCACCTTAAGAGCTTTCATGGATTATTTAAGTAGTACCAAGAAGCAATATAAAGCCAAACCTATCAGCTTCACTCAACACAGTTGTATGGTGTCCATCTGATGCCCTTCGCATGTGAAATATTGAATTAAGCTTATAATAGACTTGCAGGCAGTCCCCAGCAACAGCCAGCTTGAAACCTGTGCATCTTTTATGTCTGAGTGGTGCGAAAACCGAGAAAGAGACAGTATGTGAAAACGTCTTACTTCCATTTTAGGTCAATTTGAGGTAGAAATGGGGACATTTTTTTTTAAAGACAGAGGAGAGTCAACAGTAAAAGTGAAATCTGCTGGATAAATGATTTTTGAAAGTTCCCCATAATGTTCTCCTTTTTTCATTCTTTTTCTGATAGTGTCTGGTCATGATGTAAATGTTCAGGCATCCATTATCATAATCTATTTACTTGTTTGTTTGTGCATAGTTGTGTGAGACAGCAGTGAATGGGGATTTTGCACATGTGTGTGTTCGGTGTGGGTTTATCTGTGAAGTTTGATTCATATTGCCCATCACGCAACAGACAACGGTTTCTAGAATGCATGCCAATGTTTGTAAAGCTGCAGCAAAATTTCAGTCAAAGGACAATAGCTGCGTTGGTGGTGTGGGACACCGTAGATGAGCTATAAACCCAGTGCAGCTGCATTTCAGTTCAACGCTTCAATCATCTGTGAGGCCATTGGAGGAAAGGCCTCATCATCTATTGTAAACAAATTAAAACCCAAAGAGTAAGTTTGATATAATTAGTCTGAGTAGATCACAGGAAAAAGCTGCACACATAGCCCTAATGACTGCTGGGTAAATGACTAAATAAATATGCACGTTTAAATATGAGAGTGGGTTCATTTCCAGTTTTCTAGTGTAGTGTGCCGCAGTTCTCGTGCCTAGGCATTCTGCCAGCACAAACTCATGAGGGTGTTGTGTCGTTAACAAACAAGCCCCACACAGCTCCATTCTTTGCGTCCTAAAATTTAAAACACAAGATGGGAGATCGTGCCAATGACAGTGCAGGGAGTAATGCCAGAGACTGCACAATGTGTAGGAAGTGCTAATGATCAACAATCCCTCCTAAAACACGCAGCTGGAGCAGGAAGAGATGAGGGACTTGTAAGAAAAAAAAAAAAAAAAAAAACACAGTTGTGCTCCAACATATGAAATGAACTATTAATTGTAAGATTGTTGATAATTTACAGTATTTAACTGTCTCCTTGTGCATGTTGGATGTCTATAAAAACAGGATTTCTGTTATTCAATTCTGATATGAATTCAGTTCAGTGAAACAGTTTTCTTCCATTCTGTTTCATTTGTGTTACGACAATTCAAATCTGTGAATCCAAATTGAAATTTAGCATCAGCCCAGACTTCTGATCTTAATTGACCTCAGCCTCATTGCATATATCACTTGTGTGTCATCGGTCTTTCGTCTGGAACAACCTGCTATTTGAGGCAATTACTCTGAGGACAAAAGTGTTTTCCAATACAAAAACAAAGTGAATTGCCATAGTTATGAACAGGCCACAATTTTCCAAAACATTTGATGCATTTCTAGTCTTGGGCTACTGACTACTCTTATGTAGCTGGATTAATTCAATCTAAACTTTAAGAAAAACACAATTTTTAAACATGTGAACTGAACAACAGCCAGTCACAAGACTCTCCTGTCTGGAATGCAAAAAAATTACTATTGTGCTCTGGAGGAAATTCTTATTACTGAGATGAAGTTAATTAGAAACAAGTCTCTTGTTCTGTAAACAATATCTGGCAGTCTTGGCAGCACTCTGAGCAGAAAGGTTCACAGTTTATGTTTTCTCTGGAGCGAAGACCGGGTCAGAAGGCTAAGAACGTGTCTGGTGAATTTATTGCCTTGATAAAGTTCTTGACTTATAACATTATCTGTAAAAATCTGTATGGCATCTGTATGTGAATCAATTGTGTCATTAAAAGTCACTGCATGGTACAGTAAGATAAGATTTAAAAGTCAATTATACGATCAATCAAAAATAAATATTTTAAATAGGATATTAAGAAAGATAAGATGCCACTGTCAATACTGCTAATAACAATTTTAACTGCAAGTCTCTGTGGATTCATTGTCACATGCACTGCAATACTCACCCAAAATGCCAAACTAGTGACAAGACTGTTGTTCTGAAGTTTAACAAAAACACTCAAACTCAAGCAAACTCACTTCTCAGCAATCTGTGTGGCAGCTTTGACATAGGCCATGATTATCACTAAGGTTTGTGTAAGTGCTGAAGTCAGGCCTCTTCCTGAGCATCGAGTTTAATTAGTTGGATGGACCTGAGTTGAGGAATGAACTTGTGTTTAACAGTGTTATAGTGACACCCTCCTTGATCCCTGGCCTCCAGTCATCACCTGAGGGAGTCTCTCTCTAAGACACATGAGGTGAGAGAGTCTACTGATTGCCCTCAGGAGGATCGTAGCAGGTCTGCCTGCAGGACCGGACATCTTGTTAAGGCTCAGTGACTCATGCTGAAAATGAATACCCCCCACCCCACCTCTAACACTTGAGTGGGAATTTCAGGATAGGACCCTTGTTATCTAACAAGCCAATCACAAAAGCCAATTAGGTCCGAGGTGTTGCTTTGGGGATACAGAGATTCCAAAGCTTGGGGAAGTGATTCTAGCCTTGGCCCCAGTCTATAAGCTGGAGGAGAATTTCAGTGTTGTCTGCAGGAGAGCAAACTCAGGCTCTGGATCAATGTCACCAGTGGACCGAATCAGATTTCCCTTGGTCCAGTGTGCATGGACTGAATGCAACATTACTTTACTTAACTTAGTGTTTTGACAACTTTCCAAGGCTTGTCAACGGGATCTGCTCTTTTCTTGTACTTGGACTCTCAGTTGGTCCAATTTTTTTTTAAGCGCTGCTGAAGAAAGTACGATGAATTTTACCTTATTTGATCACACAGAGTAAGATACATGCCGATGAGAGGGATCGTCAACTTATATTTCCACTCTGTAATTTTGTGCCGTTAGATTATTTGATTTGGCCTCCTTTTCTGAAGGTTATCTTCAGGGTTGTAACTCTCTCAATAACTTTTCTATTATTGATATAGGTTTCTAAAGATATGTGAGCTTGTTTCTTTAGCATTTAGGTATAAACATCCAGGAAAAAGGTAAAGAAACCCACACTGTGCAAAACTGCACAAACATTTTTTTTTTTATTTGGTCTAAAATTTTGTACTTTAAACCTTAAAAGGGTTTTCAAAGATTCATTCACACTGGGATTTAACATTAATAGTAGCATGACAGTGGTTTGGAGTGTTTTGTAAAGGTCACCAATATAACAGAGACTGATAATAACAAAAGTTAGTGCATCCAGATGAAGAAGCAGCAGGGCACTAGACAATTCACCACAGGTCCAACTTATTTATTTCAAATAAACCTCTGAAACTCAGCAGATGCCAGTCCCACCTTATAACCAGTGTTCACGCCAAAGAAGCCAGAGGGTATATTTACAGGAAGCTCAACACAGTTGATGACAGCGAGTTATTTTGTCTTTTCTCTCAGTTGTTTGGAGTTAGTTAGATTTAGATTTTAGCTACAATGCATTTTCAGTTCTTTACTCAGTCAGTGATATGGCTGTCATTGCTGTGAACTCTTATAGAAACTGTATTTAATTATTGAAGAATGACTCCACTGACCTCCCCGAAGGTGACTGCTAAAATCTAAATGATCTTCTGAATTAAGTATAAACCTGTTTTTCTATAAAGAAAAGATGAAAAGCACAATCCATACAAGAAGTGGTAATGGTTTCATCAGCAAATATATATATAAAAAAATACAGTATGAAGATTCACTGTAGAAGAGTCCACATATCTCAATAATGTGTAGCTGAATAGTTTTAAATATGGATGAAAATTTCAGGTTTTGCTTAAGTACTATTTTCAAATACAGGGCTAAAAAGTCACCTCTTCCATTTGATTTACAATAAAACTGTACCAGGGTTTAACAACATGCTCAGTTCTCTTTAAAAGGCCTGCCCTTTCCACTATTTAATGTAAAATCATTTAGAAGGAGGTAAAGGCAGCTGGTCTGAAATCACTAAAGAGAAATTTGTTCATGTTGTAGCACAGAAAAATGCACTTGTAAAATTCAAAAGCAATAACACCAGTAGTAAAGTCTCAGCTATGCAGAATAATCCACAAACCATGACTTTAACAAGTCATGTAGAGGTGGAGTCATGAGTCATGTTTTATCCCATTCTCCCTTTTCTGCCCTTACTGCTCTTTTTCATGTTATTTGTGGTTCTTCCATCGCAGTTGCTTGTATGTGTCCACTGCGCTGCTTTTGTGTTTTTTACTCCTGTCTGTCACACCTGTTGCTCATTCTTATCAATGTTGATCTGTTGCCTGCCTTCCCAGCTGCTCCTAATCTCCAATTAGTATCAGTGTGTATATGTAGGGCCAGTTTGTGTCCTTTGCCAGGTTCCCTATCAACATGCTGATTCAAGTGATCAAACTGGCCCTGATTTTGTGTTGCCTGCCAGTTACATGCATCCCTCTTCAGAATACCTGTTGCTGCTGCTGTCACCCCATTCCTCCCGCTAGTTTTCTGATTTGTTTGCACCATTTCCTGCCTGCTCTGGCACCGACTGTGAACCTGCACTCAAACCATGTTAATTGTCTTTAAACAAATTTTCAGTGTCAGTGTGGTGCACTCAACCGTTGCTAGGTTCATCAACTGTTATGAAAACACCAAACAATTGGCACATTGAGGTGAAGCACGAGGCAATGGAAAAGCAACGGCGAAAGAAAAGATTAAATGATAACAGCATGCAAAATTTATTGCAGGCACGATGTTGTCAAATCCACAGGTGAATCCCTGCCTTTTTTTTTTAAAATAGAAATTAGCTGGCTTTTACCATCTGATTTTTCAGTCCCTGCTGTTCCTTTCAAAGAGCCACTTATAACAAGTGACGAATGACTACTGCTGACCAACTGAGGTAGGGAGGATGCAACTAGCGATGCTACTTTATCTGCTTTTAGTCACAAGGTTGCGCATTGTAGCCTTATGTGCAGCATACACATCACGACATGATGATGAGCAACCTTTGCTGAACCTCAGTCTTTAAATCATAGTCTGTGCCATCTATTATGATGTCACTATTTTGGCCAAAACCCCAATAATTTATCATCATATCATCATTGCTGTAGAGACCTCATTGAAAACATTCTGAGCACGGGTTCTGCATCACTCACTGCTCTCTAAATACTTGCACTGCATCACTCCAAAGCACTGGTTGCTCTGTACACCATCAGATCTTTGGTGTATCAAATGTTCAGTGCTGAGGATAAAGTTATGCATGGGTCATCTGGGAGAAGGCTCCGTGTGAAGTGGTGCTCGCCGCTGCTGTTGCTGTTGCCAGAAGAATGTGACAGTGAAAATTTCCTGCAGACTGACAAGCTGATGTAGCCCAATGAAGCCATTAATCAAAACAAAAAACAACTCTAAAGCAGCATATTAGTTTTCTGTGTATCTCTGGAAGCAGTTTATAACAAAACATCACAAAACGTTGTAAATGCTTTGTATGAAGGTTTGACATCACTCTTTGAAACAACAGACGTTGATTTTTTTTTTTTCCTTTTATTCCAGTGGGTGCTTTGTAAAAATTAACAATTTCATACTTTTCTTTGTTCATCTGTATTAACATAACTGAAAATACATGATTAGTTGGATGTTATTGTTCCAGTAATATAAGAGCTTGATCTTAATACACATATAACACACATAACACATTACAAAAGTAATATAATTATAGTAATTTATTACCTTCTACTGTAATGCCGTCCTGTGAAGCATTACCAATAAAATTTCAGTAATATTTTACTCAGTAATGTGCGTTAAAACGCACGTTAAACAGTGAGCAAAACAGCTACTCCTTGTAGCAGTTCATCAGCGTTAGGGCTGGAGATGCCTAAACAATCCTGACATGTGTAAACTGGGATGCGTGAGCTCTAGAGGAGGATTGGTGCTGCACTTGCCACGTGTCCGACCTGAGGCCTCTGCCAGTTCCAGAGACCGGTTCGACAGATACTCGCTGCATCCTGGATTGTCATTGAACACTTCGTCGTCGTCAGACATCATTCGTTCTTTACATTTTACCAACACCCACAGCTGTTCGAGACTGAACCAGGGGTTAGTTCTAAACCCTGTGTACTAACACTCACAAACACCTTCTGTTTTGGTAGGATTATAATTGTTAGACACACTAGATGTAGCGGTGTTATTCCCCAATGTGTTTTGTTTAGTTTTCTTGTTGATCCTCTTATTTGATTAGATTTAGCACATATCAGCTCTATTAGAGCTCTTTAGTTTTTTTTTTTTTTTCCATTTGTTTTAGTTTCTTTTGAGCAGCACTGATGGCGCTTTCTGTTCTCTGTTGTTTGCTAGTTAATCTATATTTGTTTACCTCTAATAAATTGATGGCCTCTGTTTCACTACAACAGTTGTTTTTTTATATTACTTCCTCATTTCTCTAGTTGAGTTGGGTTATAAGTCAGAGATAAGGACAAGAACGTAATAGTCAAGTTCAATCTCTGTGTAAACTACATTTAGCATTTTAGAAGTAAAGTCCTGCTTCCACAGTTATGACTCAGAAGTATTGTAACGCATTACAATTTGGAGACAGTAATATTGTAATGTAACTAATTACTCTGAAACAACAGTAACTAGTAATGTATAATGTATTACATTTTGGAAGTAACTTGCCTAACACTGGATGGAAGTATTTGTTTGGAGTTCCTAAAAGTTAAGAGAGTAAAAAGATTAGAGGTAATTGAGTCATCTGTCCCTGCTTGTATTTCATTCCCTTAGTTTCAGTTGAGTGTGGGCTTCGATGAGCTCCGAGCCCTTTCTGTTAATGCCACACCGCGTTACTCCTACTCTGTGGATTATCTACAACTTTTGTTGTTGAACATGAAAGCATCTCAATCTTGTTATCGCTTATGCACCAACATTTACTTTAACAAAAGACTTCCCCAAAGCCTTTGCCATGGTTCGATCCTAATAGTCTTAACAGCATTAGACTTAGAGCAGCTACAAAGGGAAGATCACTCTTCCTACCACCACCCCCACAATTAAAAAAAGATTAGGCGCATGCCACAAATCCACTGCATGTTTACAACAGGTGAAGCATGCTGACTGTGTCTGCTTTACTGAATAGAGGAACTTCATATCAGCATAGTTATTTGGACTTAATTTGCACAGGATGTATTTAGTTAATTATATTGTTTATGTAATAATCCTTAGCACAATTAATGTAAAATCTATCTTTGCTGCACATTTCAATATAACAAAGAAAAAAGAACATGCTCTGTACTTAGATGTTATCTCTGTTGGGTATGAAGTTGATGGCACAAAAACAACAGGTATTCTTCTAATATATATATATATATATTTATGAAATAATCAGCAACTTTTTCTTCTCCAAGTTTAATCTCAACTAAAATTGCTTGATTTGTGGAAATGATCAGTTTTGGGAGCTTTAGTTCACAACATGCCTTTCCAATAAAGATTAGTCCTTGTCTAATGTAATCCATTCTGCCTCTCAATTTAATATGCAAATTCTAAATACACATTAAAATCCAGAAACGTATAAAAAGACCAATATTTCAAATTCTACAAGCTGAAAGCAGGAAACAAGTAACTCGCTAAAAAATCACTGAAACTGTGTTTTTTATTGTTGTTGTTGTTCTTTTTTTAAGTGTTTTGCCAGTTTTTCAGAAAATGTTAGTCGGCAGCATTTTGCTGATTGTTACACTGTATTCATGGACACAAACTGAGAGAACAGAAACAAACAAGCTCTTATTTGAAAATTTCATTTAGGTCGTCAATGGGATGTTTTTCCTTTAAAGGTTTCAGAAGTGCACCTTGTTTTGTCAAGCACACAATTAAAGAGTGGCTGCATCAAAAGAACTGTGTCAGTCCTTTCACAGCTATAAAGGACCTGTCATTTTTAGTGCTCCTATCTGAGCAGCCCGGGGAAATTAATGTTTCTTTGTCAGCTTTCAACTGGCTGTAGCCCCCTTGGTCTCTCTATTTGATCAATACAAATTCAGAGGTGCTGCTCCTTATAATGCATGCCAACTGTACAACAGAGGAAAACATGGGGGGGTGAGAACTGTTTAAATTTATATATTTTTGATCATTTTGACCACATAAAGAAACAAATCACTCTGTGTGTTACACAACATTAATCCCAGAGAGATATCTGCATATTATGCAGAAAATGTTAAATCTGTGTTATTGGAAAATTTAAGTAGTTGAGTTAAACACTGAGACATTTGTAGTACATTGGGATATTTTTACAGGTGCTACAAATTATAATTCAAGACCACAACAATGGCAACAACAAAATAGTGTAAATGACTGGAGACTTGAAACAAGCTCTTATGTATTGTGTTGCATTTCGTGTTTTGTTTAAATGGAGGGTGCGTGTGTGAGAGAGAGTGTTTGCATGGATACTGTACTCTACTAAAGTAGCCTGAGTGGAGATGAATTGACACATTAGTGCCGGGGCTCTTTAACGATTTGTCAAAGGAAATTAGAGCGACTGCTCTTTATGATGGTGCTGCATAGGAAAGTAACTGGGGGAGAATAATTCAGTCTCAATTCATTTTACGATGAAGGCAGGTCAGGGTTGAATTGCACCATTTGGCTTTCGAAACTAATGTCCATGCGTATCTTGATTGCCTGAACAAAAGCGCAGGGTGGCCTTTATGGGTCCAGGAGGATGGTTGTGGGGAGGGCTTAGCCTGTAATGCTCATTGCTGGAGATGATCACTGACAGCTATAACCTTAAGGCACTATTACCACCAGCAGCAACCATCATTTGGTTATTACATTCAACAAAGTAGCCTAATGGGAATGCCATTGCTGTGTTAGAGTCTTTTGCCTTACCAGGGTAGGAGATTGCTGACAACTTTGTCTCTCCATACTGAATACTAAGTGAATTAACGAAATCAAAGGCATTGGAATGAAAATGTAACCATAAATTAATTTCTATAATATAAAAATAACTTAATAAACTGATGGAACCTGAACAGCCGGTTAAATGGTAACGTATTATACAAAAATGAACTACTGGCAGCCCACAGGAGGTAGTGTTAGGATTGCAAGTTAAGCAAATGACTTTCAACTTAAATTTTGTTCCACTAAACAATTACCTTTCAGAATTACAAGTAATACTGAACTCACTGTTACAAAATTCTCATGTTTTAGAGCTTAAACATAGAACGAGAGGAGATTTTAAAGTATTTTAAAAGCAATCAGGGCTCTTGTCCTTTCTGCTTCAACACACTTTATTTGGAAGATGAGCCATCCCTTAGAGGACCAATGCACCCAGTGCAGTCTACGATTAAAGTTCACCCTTCACATGGTACAGAACAGGGTGATATTGACTGCTTCCACTTCAGTGGAGTTAGTCGAGATTGACACATAATGAAAGCACAGCAGGGAGGAGAAACAAGGAGAAAAGTATGCTTTCTGTGGGTTTTCAAACATGTGATTTCTTTACTATTAACTGTAGATTAAATATATTATAGGTAGACACAACAACCTTAGTTACATGAGCAGAGAGGGCACTCCATCAAGTTCACTCACTCCTGCGGACACTAATTTGTACATACCTGTTTTGGCTAATCAGGATGAGCACACCAATGTAGAGTATGTCCATTTAAACCCCAAACCATTGTCCACAGGGATGGGAATTAGGGATGGATCAAGGACAAGGATATCAGAGAAACACGCCTACTATTACCAACACTTACTGACTTTCAAACAAACCTCCAATTTGCCTTGAAGGGACAACAATGTAGGGACATGCTAACAAGAACTGCCACGTGCACCACTACCAAAATGGAACAAGGCTCAGTAGGGACAACATTGTTGGTGGTACCTGGAAAATACTGAAGAGACAAATTGCCAGCTAGGATATTAGATATATTGCAGAGCCACAGAAACCTGGAAATGCTACCATCTTGAAGTGTCACATTCTAATGAAGGCCAGCAATAACCATCAACGATATTCATGAGCAAGCAGGAGAAGGGAATCTTTTTTGTAGCTCTTAGATTAAAGCTTGTCCCCTTCTGTCACTGCAAGCAGCTTATTATGACCTGTAGTAATGTTTTATTGTTGGGCAGCCTCTAACAGCAGTAATAATGACACAAATGAGTTAGGTGACAGAGTACATAGAGAAATAAAGATCTGTATTTGTGTACAGTTCTCTTAATCACAGTTCTCTCCTATACACATATATAAAGCAGGCAAATATAATTTCCGAGGAAGATATCATCTGGTTACTTGCAAACAAGTTCACTTAGATTGTGAAAGATAATGTTTCTGTTTGCTATAGCTGTAAGATGATAGATCTTATCCAAGCACCTCTGCAGGAAAGCAGCCCCTACTGCCTGACCACCCAGCTATAGTAGGAACAACATGCATTACCATGTCATTGAGATAACCAGCACAAGAGTGAAATTTCTTTGCCCAAGAGTCTGTCAAAGCTCCCAAATTTGGAACCTCTGGCTTCTTCTGCAGGGTCTTCTGCCAGGCTTACTTGACTAACTGCCAAAATCTGCCCATGAAAGGAGTATGAAACACCAACACTTCCAAAGTCTGTCTGAAGTAACATGCACCCAGGAACATGAGGCCAAGTTTGGGCAGAGATCTTTGTGTCGACAGAGGGAGGTGAATACCTAGTGCCGTTTCAGAGGCATTAAGTGAAAAATCTTTTTGCTAGCACAGTGGGAGGATCTCTCTGAAGTCTTCAATGGGCACAGGAGAGGAGAGGAAGGTTGCCTTGCTATCCACTTCAAGGTCATCATCTTCTAAAGAAGACTGTAGAGACAGGTGGGTGTTGCCAGTGAGCGCAGCTTTCTGGAGAGGCAGGGAACTCTGTGTCATCATCGTTATGCCATAAAATCTTCAAAATGTTTCTACTGCTGCAGCCGATGAATTTACAGAGGTGTCCTGCAGTCCTGCAGACAGACAGGCTTAACAGAATGCCTGTTGGAGGGTGAAGCCTGTGAAGTACAACTGCAATAATCATTTGTGTAATTGACACCAACAATGTATGGTATATGAGTGTTGAATGATAATTTACATTAGAATTAAGGCAGATTGTCTTATACTGTCACGTTAACAAAATTGTCATACATTATTATGTTGGCAGAAATTCACAGCTCTATTCCAATTTTTCCAGTCGGCAATAAATAACATATAATATAAATGTGACTGATTTTGTTTTGTAAGACAGAAAATGATTAAATTGAAACCCTTAAAAGAACTACATCTAAGTTTTTCCATTAATATTTTGTCACTCTGTCAGGAAACTGACCTGCTATCTCAAATTACTGCAGATGATACGTTCTGAGGTGTAATTAAAAAACAATTAGGGAAATGTGGCAGGCTAAGAACACCTTCACCTCCCCTCAGTTAAACGAGGTCATTTAGCATGCTGGATATGACTTTTAGGCAATATCCAGGTGTGTGTGTAGGCAGAATCCATCTCATTCCTGCAAATAACATCTTGATATCAGTCCTGCAAAGTAGAAAATGTTAAAATCAGGAACTTGTGCAAACTGTCTGATCAAAACAGATAATTAAAGCAATAAAATTAGCACTTTGGTAAAGTGATGCACAATTTAAATCTAAGCTAAATACACTCAGTTTGATAGTAGATCATCCCTGTCCATGTGTGTTTGAATTTGCACTCATTTTTGTTTGTTGGGTTGTTTTGTAGATCAGCTATATGAATAAAAATGCCACTGATAAATATCACTGTAAACACTGGATGAACTAAAATACTTCTTTATCACACTTCTACAAAAGAAGCGCAACTTCTCCCTTACCCAAATGTCGTGATCAGTGAGACAAACTGTTTAAATGTGAGCAGCTTTATTGGAAAGTTGGCTGTATTGAAATACTAGTCATGAATATGCTAATTATTGTATTATATCATCTAGTGACATTTAGTGACTTTCTGAGCATTTTTTGAGCACTTTTCATTGAATGAAGTTGATCCACAACAGTGTTAAACATTGTCCATATTTCCACAAAATGATCATACACACTCTAACCATAAAGTATATGTTGACTTGTCTGATTGTAGATAGTGAGAGACACTATAATTTGGTGTGAAAAGGCATTCGTATTTGAGTTAAACACATCAATGTCAAAGAAATAAAAAGAAAGCGTGTGGAATGGCAACCAGTTTTGACATAATTAAAATGGTCTAAAACACAAGTTAGCAGTGACCTAACAACACAGAGTTCTTCTATCACTCTATTTATTCATTTTCTGTTTATTTCTGTCAAATTCATATCAATTACAGGCTTCTGTTAGGCTTTCATTTTTGTTTAGCCTTTACTGAATATTTTACTGACTATTTACAGAATAAGTGATTATTCCTGTGAAGTAAACATTTCATTATTAATTCAATTAAACAAATCAAGGAATTGTTATTGTAACTTATCACCTGCACATAAATGATCAAAAGGGTGACTGATACCTGCTGGGATCTGCATTTCATTGTTAAGCTTCTTTTTATAACTTCAGACAATATCGGCTAAATATATAAAGGAGCATTCATATTAGTAGTCACACTTGTGCATCGCTTGGAGGCATGCTAAGAAATCTTTGGAGACTTTCTGTTGAAAATCAGCTTCCTTATTGCCCTCCTCGTTTAATTTATCCACCCAAGCAAATGAAGAGCAAAGGTTTTTTTTCCCTGTTTTGTCTGTTCTTTTTTGTCACTGTCTTCATACCCTCCAGCTCCAGAAAGGTCCATAATTTCACTAGTGTATCACACAGCCTTCTCTGTTTACTGGCAGTTATTTTAAATTAAAAGTCACAATCTGGCTATAAAGCATTTGTTTGTGCCTTGTGGCAATAAAGTCATCAACTATTTTAAGTGAAGATGCACCCACTTCCCTGTCGGTGCTTTTTGCATTTTAAATGGCAATTGTCTGCCAATATCACTTTGCATTAATCAGACTGTAGTCTGAGTCTGGTGGATCATAGCATATATCCCAACGCATTCCTAAGCACATACTGGCTCCTGTGTTTGTGTCCATCAAACCCAATAGAGTTTGTGTCATGTTTCAATGTCATACCACCAGCGGCTTTCTATAATATTATACAATGCTGTCTAACACAAGCTTGTTTGACTTTACATTGGGTTACAGATCACAAGTTTTGTCAGTGATCTGTCCGTGCCCTTTAAACCCTTATTCATCCACACAGTGTGGCCTGCAGTGTGCTGACATGACAGTGAAATGGCTGGTGTCACACAGCAGGACATCAGCTCTACAGGGAAGTCAGAACATCACTCTACTTTTATGGCAAAACTTCTGATAATTATTCAATTGACTTAAATGTCATCTAATTTTAGTTCATTATTTTCTGTACATGCATATTATTTTAATTATTTTTTTTTTAGCCAGAATGATAAGTTATGCATTCCAGTAGTATAGTCACATACGGTTTAAGTCAATGGAGTCTATTTTTCAGCAACTCAAAGGATATATGTTAATCACCAATACACTGAAGGTCTTTACAGAACGGTGTCTGCCAGTGTCAGTGTTTAAAAAATGTCACCAAATGCCATAAAATCAAGTTTGGTTGTTTGTTAGAAGATTATATAATAATAAAACTACTTAATCAAACAACACACAGCTCACAGTTTGGTACATCAGTTCAGGCAGTGGAATCAGGATGAGCAAAGCACAACGTTTGTTACTATGGAAACTACGCAAATAGAGAAGCACTGAGGGAGTGAGTGGGAACAAGAGAGTCTTTTATATTATCTCATCTTCCTTTTAATAGGAACCTATAGAAATTTAAAAGCGTGTACATACACAATACACAATGATCTGCCACTCAAGGTTACATGGTGTTTGACTAATGCCAATGTTTTCTGTGTTGGTGAGCCATGTCAAACCATGAGGGATGCACCTTTTGACCTAACATCTGGATAACTGACAATTCCAAGTCTAACAACATGGTACAAACAACAGGTAGTAATTATCAAGTCACAAGATCTAAATTGTTACAAGAACACACAGGTATTAATGTCATGTTCTCCGGCCCAGTATAGCCTATGTTAATAGCCAGTTTTCAACAGGGGACATATTGTTTTAATTGCCTAACAAAGGAACCAATGTATTATATTTTTCAGCTGCCGTTCTAAATGGTCTGAGATAAAATAAAATAGATATTTCTTTTAAAGATTGTGACTTTAAAAGCATTAACCTGCAATTGAGTATCTCCGTATTAGTGGCAATATTTTGCTGTGTGTGCTTTTAATTCCCACAAAATGTACCATAGTCTTACCATATTAATGTATAAATTGGGTTATCCTTCTTTCAAGGTCTCCAGCCTTAAATTAATATGACATCTTTGGCAAGGAAACCGGAATGGCTTTTAAAAGAATTTAATAAAAAGCATCACTGATGAAATTAGCTAATGCCCATTGACATTTTATCCTGAACATTATAAGAATAACTGAATCCAGTGATCATATTTCTCCTGGTTTCTGATGCAACTGTCTGATAGATTTCAATTTAATTTGTAAGTGAAAAGTTAATCTTAAGGTCAGGTGTGGCACCATGGAGAGCTATAATGCATCTATGCCGCATTTGAAAAAGAAGAAAAAAAAAAAAAGATTAATTGTTCATGTGGCAGCATTATTCTCACACCAGCTTTGTTTTTCTTTTCCTTGTCTGGAAATACTGTGTTTGCAGTAAAGCATTTAGTGAGGCGACTGCCCAACTCAGACAGTGATGTTCATGCACTCTTGAGAGTACTGTCTGATATGATAGTACAGTATTGTCTTATGTCCAAAAAGCAGACAACGTGTATTTCCACAGCCTGTTCACAGCAGACAGCAATTATGAACATGCCGTCGCTGCCATCAGTTGTACTGGAACATGGTTTTAATCATACATTCTCTTCACACTAGACAAAACTAGTATAGATCATTTTGCTTGTTTTTATATCACATGTCAGCTCTAATGATGGAGGCCCACACAGAATATTCCGGCAAACAAAAAAGCACTAACCGTATGTCTCGGTAAACCCGCGAGAGCAGCAGCTTGTGAAACACAGCAGCCTTCACTTTTATGTCCTTTTTTTCTCCTCTCTCTTGTTGTTGGTAAAGTTGCAAGTAAATTTTTCCATTAAAGTGGCAGCAAGAACTACAGTTTTTGAGCTTCTCAATCCATTTGAAGAATTCTAGCTGGTGTGTTAATGGTAGGAATGTTAGGCCTTTTATATGCAATGCTGTTGCTCAAGAATGGATGAAAGTATTGCATTCTTTTTAGAACATTATTTATTTATTTCCTTTAAAATTCTATTTTTCTCACATTATTTATACATAAAAAAGATGTTGTGTTCTGCAGCTTGCTTACTCTTCAAAGCCACTATTGTTAAGGTAAGGTCATAATGGCAGTAGTTCTAAAAATGAAAACTAATGATGCCTGATGAAATATCAACTCATTTGGCAGTATTTATTTATTATTTCTTAGTCATACAGCTGAAATAAATGTTGCCCTAATATAAATACTATTAATATTATACCTTAAAACATAATTTTACCCCATTATTACTCATATACTGATAGTAGCAATAGTTACATTTTTTCATTCTAACAAAAAGAAAAAGAGTTGATTTTCTGCTAAGAACCTCAACTTCTTGGAGACCTTATTAAAGCACACTGCTGCTGTATATGGTTAACTGACTTTGAGCCTTTGTATCAAATATTTTAGCAACCTCCCTCCCTGAAACTGATTTTACAGTTGCTCCCTTTTTTGAGAGTCCAATTAGTCAGAAGAAAAGAAAATCATAACTTCAAAGGCAAGCATTAAACAATAAGGAACAGTAATAATACATTTACAGCTCTTAGCCATTGTTCATTCTTCCACAACAGATGCTAGAAATTGGTATCTCAGCAGCAAAGTCTGGGCCATTTAAGACCTTTAAACAGCAGTTATGCCATATGTAGTGGCAGAATTTAAGATAGCAAAGGCAAGACTGAGATGAGTGGAGGAGTGGGTAATTGATCTGAAGCACACAATGCAAACCCCAGTTAAAATATATCTGTAAGTCAGCTGCCGCTCATGAACTGAGACAGGAATGTTTGATTACCTTGGATTTTGATTACCTTGGAGTCAAATTGGGCCTCATTATGAACAAACATTAACAAAGTTAATATGTTGTGAAAGCAAATGTGCAAATATTAAATTAACACAGAATCTACAGTATTGCTGGCACACAACATCTAGTTTACCAGCTCTTGGCAGGTGAGCCAAAAAGTTAATTTAGACACTGTAACTTGGCAAGTTCATTGAATGCTATTATCATTAACCTCTGACTTCTTTTATGATTCATACGTACAGTGTTTAGCTCTTATTAGATGAACATCATTTGTATACTTTGAGTGCACTGAACATTTTATGGTCTGTTGCCCTGTTTTGTTTTTATTTACCAGAACCAGCCAAGTATACCTGGTTTAATTTTTCAGATATAGTAACACCTCATTAACATTACAAGCAATTTGTGCAAGGACCTGAAACATCTGCTATGATAACAAATGTAACAAACAGTTACTATGTAAGGTACAGACAGGCTAATTAAATAAGAGCTATCACAATTTTTTTTTATTTTTAATAATAATTTCATGATATAATTTTCTCTTTTTGAGCTTTTGAGGATGATTTAGTGGTCAGCACCACCTGGATTCAGACTTCTGATCAGTTCCTGTACTCTCTGTGGTGAGTCTTTATGATAAAAACTCATGTTGTTTCCGATGCAGCTTAGGCTCACTCTTAATAGTCCATATGTGCCCTAATATGTATAAATCTTTTGATGGACTGGCAACCTGTTCAGTATATGTCAAAGATGTATGCCTGCGGTCTGCCCAGTGCATACTTGAAACCAATGTCAGCCTCTTCAGTTAGACCATGAATAAAAATGAGCCTGTAAAGGAAATATAGGAACATATGCGACTATGGAGGTGGTATGGAGGTGTGTTTTAGTGCATTTATTTATTAAGGGAAGTGTCTTTTAAAAGAATTATTTCAGTTTTTGACAAAACAATTCTTCTTAAATGTCAGCAGAATCCTATAATCCATTGCCAATTATGTTCAAATTTGTACATTTGTTTGTTTGTTTTCTCTTTCCCTCCCTCCCATTAGGGCTATTATCCCATGCACTTCTCTTCCACGTACATGTACAATACAAAAGGGCAACAACAGAAGAGCCATTAAAAATAAATGCCTATACATAAATTTATAAACAAAGTTAAGGTACTTGTTTCTTTGTTAGAAGAAGAGAGACTGCAGTCATGCTGTGTATGTGAGCCCTTTAAGTAAAATAAATCAGCAATAAGTAGATCATCCTCCAGTAACACTTGAGCTCTGTCTGGCTCTTCTGTAGTACAAGACAACGGATAATTAACACCAGTCACAGAAACCAAGGCACCCTTATAACTGTTATTACTGCTCATGTGAGCGCGTGCAACCATTCAGCCAGATAATGTGTTACCAAGGCAAAAATAAGAGATGAAATGACTTGAGGTTCACAGTGAGGTAAGGCACATATTAAAAACTAAACTTATTCAATCCAACTACTAAAAGTGGAACGAAAGCTCTTTGGGGTGTTTTTAATGGTTTTATATTATATTTAGGTTTTGTTCCATATTTTGTTTGAAACGAAAATCAATTTCTGTTATCATGGATACTAACGTATAGGCTATTATGTCCAGACTCAATTTGTTCCCAGCAAAAAATAAACACAATTTTAAAACCACTATACGAAATAAATGTTAGCATTTTATCATGATCATTTCATTCAATTACAAGATCTCCTCATAACAGATGGAGCTTGCCTTGTTGTCATAGTAATGTAGATGTTTATATGTTTGTGCTTAATAATGTTGTTTGTTGTCTGAGTTTGTGTTTCTTTCATGGAACCACAATATGGTCAGAGCTGCTTATTTTTCCTACACATTACTATGAGGACTACCTTCACCAAGGAGAATGTTTTGATCTTTATTTCAGTGATATTAACATTATTATCTTTATAGTTATTTGAATAATTTGTCAATCAGTCCATTGTTGGATTTTAATCCAATGGCATGCTGTCAGGGCAACCAGGGTGTGTAGTCAAAGTCAATCAATCAATTATATTATACTAAAATGAATGTCCTATCTCTCCTCACATCTTAGAACAGCTTTCTGCTATGTTTTATGTTCCCTTTGCATTCATCTTGTAATTTAGAAGTCAACCTACTGTAGCTTCCAAAGAAAACAGATTATAACCGCAGACACTGTACCTATTGTTTTGGTTTATGTTTGAGGCCTGACCATAGGATCTTTGATGGGTGATTAGCTACAGCCAACGTGTGCTTGTCGCTAAGCTTCCACCATGTTGAGATCAATTACATTATTGCTTGCATTACACACATTGGCAGATGTATGCAGACACTGCACTTACTTTAGGTAGATCTGAGCCTGTCCAACAAAGCAGAGATCGTCTAGCTTTGACCATGGCATCGTCCTGAAAGTGCACTTTAGGCTATTTGTCAGTAAATGAATGCTATGATCAAAGCCAAGTTTCCATGTCTGTAAACTTCACCCCTGGAGCAGCACAAAGTCACCACGATGGACGATGAGCCAATAAAGGTTAACAATATAGAGGCATGGAAATATAAGATTCTGCATTGTCACTGGAGTGTGTTATTGTCAAGTAATGGTAAATATTTTAAGGATTACCATAGAAGTGATTTTTAGATATTTTTCTGTATACTGCGCATGATATGTTTACTGGCAGTTCAAAGAAAGCTTCTTCAGGCACAGTGCATGAAAAGATGCAGAAGAGAGATTTTCAGCACAGGAAAGACAGGCAGCACAGAGTCATGAGACAAGACAGGCCCTGAATTCAAGGGATTTGATGTGTTGTGTGCATGTTTGTGCATGTGAGTGTGCGGTTGGAGAATTTGTTTTTTCATTTCTTCATCTACTGAAGTCACTGCACACCAATCTGTTAATCATGAAGATTTGCTGCATTTTTTATATGACAACAAATAATCTATTACTAAACGTAAATCTAATTTTCTAAATGTAATTTCAGGGAGCTCTTTGCCATTTATAACTTTAGAATTATCCAGTTGTGTGAGTTTTCTAACTTAATGCTCTCTAATATCCTACCTTAATGTAACCAAAACATCCGCCATGTTATTTTATTCAACATTACTTGATTTCAGTGTATTTTCAATTAATCTGTTTCTAGCTGTATCCTTGTCCCACTAATTTGTCCCCAGAGGAAGTTAACTTGCAAGGCTGTTTGTTGTTACATCTATGATTTCCTCAGAAGAGGAAACAGACTTTGGCCCAACAGGGCCCCTGAACGCTCTCGGGGCCCTGTGCTCATTTGTAGTCTACAGCAAGAAACAGTTCTGCCTCTAACAAATCAGGGAAGAATTTACCGATTTACTGAATGTAATGTGCTAAAGTGCACTGGTTGTAGGATTGAAACAGTGTAGACAGATACTATGTTAGTAATACTATATCCAGACAGTACAATTTGAACAGGTTTGCAGATTTATTATTGTTTAGCTTATGTATACAAATTTTTAGGCGCAGTCTACTTTCTTTCTGTAAGTAGGACGCTAGCAAACTTGTGACAGAGCTCATAGCTGGAAGAAATTTTGGACTCAAGTCTGTTTTTGTTGTATATGCAGGTCAGTTTAAACTTTTTTATTTATTTATTCTATGTTTTATTTCTATATATTTGTTTCTTCTTTTAGACATTTCTACTTGGTTGCAAAATGCATAAGGCAGGAAAACTGTAACCAGACATACAGTCCTCAGCATCACAGATTGTGGTCATCTTTCATTGTATTCATCTTGCCCTGGTTTCTACTGAAAGCGCATACCTTCAGAATCTGCAGCAAGATACCAGGTGTGAAGGTAGAGGTAGATTCCAGAGCATAACATACAAGAGGAATATCAAAAAAAGGATAAAAAAGCCTCTGGGCAAATGTCTGTTTTACACAGGCTGAGCCTCTGGGTCGCTGCTGGCAAGATACTCGACAAATGACAGCACTTGGTTGGTTGTTTCAAGGTTTCAAGGCCATTTGCCTTCATGTGACAGGTTGTGCATCCTTTTTTGACCACAATCAGTGGGGGATGAGATGGCACTCTAGCAGATCTGTTTTGTGTTTTATACTTTTAGATGCATTTGCCTCATTTTTCAGTTCAATTCTGCTGTCTGTAGGTCAGACACAGGTCAAAAACTGACATGTTTATTTGCCAGTCTGCTCTACATGGGATTTTCAGTGGTTTTTTAACACTTCGGGTCAGAGTCTAAAATATCAGTATCATCACCTACAAGGATCACATTGTTATGTGATCCTTGTAAAAATAAAGAGAGTAAAAAATAAAGAGACAATATATTCAAACTTTCCATCTGTTAAAAGTCAATAATTGTCAATTTTTTTGTTATGATTCCGGTAAACCAAAGGGAGCAGTTTGTTTGTCTTTAACAAATCCACCCTTGAGGCCTAGTTTTTAATCACCAATTTAACAAAGAGTAGAACAGATGCCAGTATAAGACCATCAGATAAAACATGAAATTGCAAATTTCACTCAGTTCTTCAAACACCACAAAATCTAGCAAAAACATAAAGGGAACACATATGGCACCATGAAGAACCACAAAAGATGCATCAGATCCCATGTACAAATAGCCACTTGAAACCTCCATAGAAAGCTAATGGTCGCAGTTAAATGGGGTACTGTAGGCAACAACAGTGGCCATCCACCAGCAAGAAATTGAATCAGTGAGGCGCTGTTGCTCAGAAACTGTTTCTGCTCTTGTGATTCAGTCTTTCTGGTGACAAACAGTACATTTTATGACCTGGCAAAGGGTTTGCAAATACCTCGCCTCCAGTGACTCACTTACACCCATGCTGTCTGCAATAAATAGGATAAACAACATCCTGTACCATGGTAGTATTTGCAACACCATACTATGTGAATTCTGGTAATTGGCTGTGATCATAAAATGGGTGTATATGCACACAGGGTGGGAATGATAAAGCACTGTTACCCAGCTCACTTATTGTAAATCTGAATTACTGCATTCTTTCTTCTGCAAAGAAAATTCTAAACAAATCATAAATAACAAATATATGAAGATGTCACAAGTATTTTTTTTTTTCAAACTGACGCTATTTTTTATTTTAAAATTTTAGATGCTAATACAGAATACTTTAAAATATAATCACCTCTTCAGATTATTTTAAACACACAGTGTTTAATGAGTAGCAGCAGAGTGAAGTGATAGGTGAGATTAGTCAGCTCATTCATTTCTACACCGATGTGATAGCCTTCCTCGGCCTATCACCAGCCAGTTGCTACTCGGGGTCTGATTCTGTGCTCCAGTCTTGCAGTGTGGATGATGTACCCTCTCAGTTTCCTGCGCTCTTCAGATTTCTATCCTCCTACGTGCATATTATATTCATAAAGCTGAGGCACATGCATGAGTGCGCCAGGCTGCCTTTCACACATCTGTATGTAAACCAGCGGGGAAAGGCTCGGGTGTGTAGATCAGGCAGATGCACAGTAGCCACTGTCACAGCTGTAGGCTGCGTCCCTCAGGGAGTGCTCCACCAGCCGCCCTGTAGAAAAGTGCCAGAGCACATCTGGGTCCCAGCAGGTGCTTTGTGGTCTCATGATAGATTGTCATTTGCTACTAAACCTTCGGACTGGTGTCCTTGCCCATCACAATGAAGCTTTACATTTGGCTTTGAATAAGCTTCAAGTGTTGGACTAAGGGACAGGAAATAAGTACTGTAACTAAGTATCAGCACTGTAATAGCACACAGAAGCAGGAGGGAAATTACTATTAAAGAAAGGAAAAAAAGCCTTGGTGATTTTAATAGGGTTGTGATTGAGATATTGTCAAAGATTATCACTAATATGCACAAAAGCCATATATCAACCCTTGAAGAATTCCATTTAATAACAATGTGTGCTTTTCTTTTTTTTTTATGTATTTTTTCTCTTTTTTCTTAGAATTAAATGATCAAACGTGGCATGCTGTCCCCTACCATCCATCTATGTAAATTACAATACTGTTGTGTCAGGAGTTTTCTGCTTTTAAGGACAAACTGTAAACATTGTTTACATTTTTATTGAAGTGAGGAAAGGACAAAACAAGGATAGCCAAATGTCATCCTGTCTCATCATTATTCCGTGCTGCCATATGCCAATATCATCAGAGATAAGCAAGAGCAGTGTAATTGCAAAGATAACTTTCATTTAAGGAAGCTCTAATACTTGTCTGTGGCTGTTAATTGTAGATGTTCTCTGCAGAATGTTGCTGACCTTCATATCCCCTTTGTTTATCTGGAAAACCATCAAAATGATGTTTGATGATATCTATGAGAAGCAGTACTGAGTGATTGACTCAGAAGTCAGAGACTCTAATTACCTTCTATAAATGTAATAAAAGAAGAACACATTTTTTTGGGTGGTACGAAAAATCAACTGCTGCAGCAAATAATACAATTTTCCTCAAATGTGTTAATTAGCTAAATCTTAAACAACAATTTGCTTGTGTTATTTTTGGTTATTTTTGTTTACTGACATTCACACCTTAACCTTGGATATTAAGTTTTAGACTGCTTTATTAGTATGTTTCGACAATAGTTGGCATTGTTCATTTTTGTTTTCAAATCAGCACCTAACCATATGAGAGTCTAGTTTATATTAAATTATCTTTGAAGCCAGATAATAATGTTTAAAAATAAAGTCAGAATTTCACAAGAGAAGCATTGTATGCCAATCCAATCACCACACTAACTACACTATGAAAGGACACACACACAAACTCTCTTCCACTTGGACAATGAAATCTCCATGAGTTCTTGAGATCCCCTCATCATTTCATTGATGTGCTGCCTGTCAACGAAGTAATATTTTTATGTACAAGACTTCAATTGGCATTGAGGAATTCTCACCAAAAAATTCTGAAATCAATATTAAAAAAAAGAACCTGAAGAAATATGGAGAAAACAAAAAAGATAAGAGAAGTGAAAACAAAACATAAAGAGCATGTACGCTTCTGACAGATGACATAAAAACAACAATGCAGATGGTTGACTTAAATTATTCAAACGTTTTATTCTGCATTGGATGGTATTGTACAAACAATGGGAGCTATAGCCTTGGGCTCGACGCTGGCTGTAGTGTAGTGAAAGGGGGTGAAAGAGTAACAAGTAAATTTAGAATTATCAGTAGTTGCCAGAACAGCTTGCAAACACAGGCTTGGGACATCACTGGATAATAACTGACAGGTGGTTACAGGGTGAAAAGGGAAATTGAATAATATTTGGATTTGTAGCATCTTTTTTTACTTTCACTGAATTTTTTATTAATGTTATCATAGAGGCTAAGAAAACATTTATCTGCATCTTGGAAAACAAGTCTGGATCCCTCATATTTATCCCAAAACCATTAATTAAGAGAGAAATCTCTAAAGATTATCATTAGAGTGTCATATCCCTTCCAAACTAGTGACCCTAGTTCATTTTTAATTCCTTTTATATATTTGAAAAAAAAAAGAATAGAGAAGCTGAGGAAAAAGATTACAAAACATAGGAATGTTGTTTGAATGGAAACAACAATACAAGGTTTGGGAATTTCAGAGAAAAAAGTCTCCTAATGAGAATTCTGTCCTTATCTCACGACATGGTCGAGTTCTGATATCATAAAGCCGCACTCTTCAATTTCAAAATGACACACTTATTTAAATGGTATCAATTTGCAGCTTGTAATTAAAAATGTTGAGGTTCTGTTATATTTGAAAAAAAAAAAAAAAAAAACATGCACATGTACAGTGTACACCTTTGGAGTTAGCATCACAGGTTTACACAAGTGGGTCAGTTACACGCCGTCCCACTTTAGGGCAGAACAAGGTGTTGTGAAAAACTATTTTACAATGAGAGCAGGCCCGAGTTTGAAAATAGCTAAGTGGAATTTGATTTGAGCTGCGCTCTTTCCACCTCCATGTCTGAGAAAAACATAGTGTATGTTTGTGCATCTGAATCGTCTCCCCTTCAACTTGTCTGGGCTTTGATTTCTTGACATATTCCCTTGCTGCTTCTTTGCTTCAATGCTCCTTGCACTGTGTTGTCTCCCATCTTCTTGTATCCGTCTCCTATCTCATCCCACATGTGCTTCCAGGCAATGCGGGGCTCACTGCCTGCTTTCCATAAAGATAACATTGCTGAGTTAAACAGATGGAGTATAAATGTTCTTTCAGTGATAAGTATTTGTTCAGATACACCAAGAGATAGAAAATATTATTCATAGTAGCTACCATTTTCAACAAAAATGTGAAATCTTGAGTATTTTGGACATGTTCACAATGCATGTAAGAGATTCTATTCCTAACAGGGGAACACACTTTCTCTGAAAAGTGTGTGTCATCATGAATGCGTCTCTGCTACGCCTAATAGCCATAACAACATAACTGCAATATCTGATGTTCTACCAGTGCATCTGTTAGGCTGTGCATTAGTTTGGCATCAGATTAAGACGTGGAAAATTTTGCACTGAATATTATGCATTTCCTATCATACACAACTGCTGAAATAAGAATACATCTGCCGGCTAGAAACAAACAAAAAAAAAAAGAAGATAAAATGCAAATTTAGCTTGTTGTATTTATGTGCAGTAATAACAAACATGGGAAAACAAAACCCAGATGTTAAAATTTTAAAACAGTGTGTAAGTATGATAGCAGATGCACACTACACATTATTTCTCTGAGACAGGATAGACTAAAGAAAAAAGCAAGTGGAAAAGAAATATTTTAGTTGATGTCTAAATTTGTATAAATTAATGCATATATGAATATAAACATGCACATGGAATTGTAACATTGCTCCTGTGTGAATAAGTTATTTTAAGTAGTAATTGGTAGTTATGTTTTACATGTCCACATCCATATATATATGTATATAATGTATATTATAAATCATATGTATTGAGATATATAAACAACAATATACAGTTTGTACAAAGTGGGCAAAGGCCACATGACCTGCCTGTTATTTTTGCTAAATCTCTGCTGCGGTGGCATTTTTATTCTATCCTGGTAGTTGCAACTTAATTCTTAGTGTTACTGAACTCCCTGTCAAACATTGTGTGTTGATAAATCTCCTAGTTATACTTAAATCAATATAGGGGGCAAGGTGGTGGGTGAAAAACCTTTATAATCCTTGCCCTCAGCAATTCTTCGCACGCAGGCCAATTTCAGTCTGGTTTTATCATTTGAACCTGACAGTTTGCAGTATGTTGAGTGGACCCAATCCATATTATTTGATACCACTCTTGGCACACACCCATAAAGTATTCCAATCAAAGTTGCAGGAATGTGATTTTAGTGTCAGAGGAAAACCTTGTTTGTTTATGCTCTTGCAGGATTTCCACACAGAATGTCAATGTGGGAGGCAATTGAGCACGTACTGATCAATTTCTACTAACATAAAAAATATTACAGTGGTCTCTTTAACGACAGGAAACAAGATTATGTTATTAATGTTATAATTTAATTACTTAAACCAATGACACAAATGAGAATTATCAGTAGAATTATTGCTCCTCGATTAAACGTCCAATTTCTAAGATTTAAGGGTTTCTGTTGTCAGAGACAGAATATAATGTTCATAATGTTTAATCTGTTACACTTTTGGAGCAGACTCAGTGAATTTATTACAAGAGGGAGTGGAATGAATTAAAGAATGGACACAGTGCTGATAAAGCAGGTGATGGTTGGCTTGGCATGGCACAGGTGGAACAGAGAACAGGCAGGTGAGGAATGGCGATGGTTAGCTGGAGTACAATGGCTGCAAATCACGCACGGCATGCTGCAGTTGAGAAACTAGCGCAGTGAAACAGCATGTACTTTAAGCTCAAAAGCACATGAGAAGATTTGAGTTGAAGTTTAGCTGACAGTCTGCTGAAGAGTGAGTAAATCCCTTATACAGCAGAGGATGGTAAAGATCAGGAAGCAGGTGAGGGTAGCCATGCCTCCTGTTCATACACACACCCACATGAACGTTAGGAAAACAATTATCTAAAACTAAAAATCATTGTTTTCTTTAGCTTGGAATGAACCCTGAACCACCATGCACCACCATGTTTCTGCAGGAGCCAAGAACAGACAAACCAAACACTTGTTTTAGCTTGAAGGGGTGGACTGAAAAAGCGTCACAAAGTGTCACAGCCCAATATCAATGTTTTAGGTTTGACATTTACTTTAAACAGTTTAGTTTGATGTGTAGTAGATTGTATACTTTAAAAGTCAATATCTGGGTGTTTTTACCAATACAATCCTGATATTTTCTCTTGCTAAATCAATCCCTTATAACTTATTTAGTTATAACTTATTCATAAATTATATTATACTCGAAATGGGTTCTGTAAGGTCCAGCTAACATAATATCAAAACCTAAAGGTGTAAAAGTGTTAAGAAAAGTTGGTTAAACAAAAATCAATGTTTTCAATGTAAAAAGATGTAAAGTTGCAGTAAGAATGATTTCAGAACAAGAAGGATGAGGATTGAGCAGACTGAAATTGCTAAATTGACATAGTTCTTCACATTAAGTGGTAAGATTTAGGGTCAGTAAGTCAGGTATAATTATTAATCCTTTTAAATTAGAACTCTTTTCAGTAATTCCCCTTTAAGACAAGTTGTTAACAGGAGCATGTAAGAAGAAGCTTTGAAGCGAATGCTTTTTTGTTCTTTGGAGATTCAGATCAACATTTACGCTGTTTTTTTGTCTTTTTCTTTCCAACCACACATCAAATTAAGTGACAAACAAGACAACGCTATCTCCCTAGATGTCAACATGAGACGAAACTCCATCTCTTCTGTCTCATGTAGATTATTTGCAATTTAGCCAACCAGGTTTGCATGTCTTCAAGATGCTATATTGAACGTCATTGGGGCATCTTGTTAGCATTCCTCCAATCGAGGCCCATCTCACACGCTGCAAGAGACAGAAACAATCTTGAAAAGCTCCTCCTAGGCTGCGAGAAGCAGCGTCAAATGAGTGAAGGGTCAGCACACCAACAGTTAGAGGGAAGCCTCAGGGACGTGTATAAAATTGGATCTGCCATTTTCTGAAAAATGTGCTGTTGATTTGATACTTTTCGGGTCCGGGTTTTGTTCCTGAGGACGTCCATAATAGTTGATGAAGACAAATTACAGGTGCTTCCCTCTAAAGGAAAAGAAAGGAGGGGAAAGGAAGAGCAAACAGATCTCAAGGGAGGTCTGTCTCATCTTCTTATATATTCAGAGAAGACTTTCCATACTGTATACAGAGCATTAGTCCATTATAGCAGTGTAGATCAGAAAAGGGTTATTAAAGGGTAATGCCTGACATTTTAAGTATTCATAGATTATTTCTCTGTCCCAGGACAGTTTGGGCGATGTCTGTGAACTTGCATCAGTCTTTCCTAAAGCTAGACATCAGAAGCAGAACCCTTGAATTTGTGATGTCACTGGAGTGTAAAATCAGCACTGCTGATTTGTGGGCTCAGACTGTGTGCCGCCATATTAAGTTCACACCAAAATGAAATTAAAATTCTAGCTCTGTGGAGCACAAAGTAAACCTCATATCTGTGTAAAACTCCCCTACAAAGTCAGCATCCCCATTCAACGCTTTTGACTTAACTGTCTGAATAGAAGAGAATAACATGGGATAACACAATTTGGGAATTTCTGAAATGTGTAGCATTCTCCCTTTGAAAATCAAAACCATAAAATGAGTTTGGTAGCTGTTGTGTACAGTTGGAAAAGCATATGCCTCTTTTAAACTAACCCAGTCCAAGTCAATGGGGGTTAAATTAAAGAGAGATGATGCTCTTATGACACTTTGGAGTTATTCTTCAGAAACCAATGTGTATTCTCATGAGGGAAAGTCAGAGAGATCATAAATAAATAAATAAATGCAAAGTTCTCTGCTTGTGTGTGTCTGTGCGTTGTATAATTTTTAGCACTGGTGTGTTTGAGTCAGACTGTGTTGGGCTGTAGTGGTGGCTGACAGCCTTATTGGCATTTTCTATGGTGATTTCTATGCGCTTACTCTATTAGAATCACAGAGGGTTTCCATCTAGTCTGCAGCAGCCTGCATGCAAAAGAAGTGTCCCTGGAGCCTCTGTTTACCAACCAAGTCGGATTTACTGCTCTCATACGCAGCCAGGCTAAAGCTCAGCTACCCAGCAACCCCCTCCAGTGTCCCTCCCTCTGCACTCACCACCAACACCCCCACATACATACACACTCACAGACACACATGCAACACCCCCAACCCTTCAGTCCTCGAGCCTTTCATTTTGTCGCTCATCCTTAGTCTACTTTTCGCTAGAATGTGTTTGAAACTTTCCAGACTGCGGGCTTTTTATGTAAATCTAGTGGCACAAAAATGTGAAGCCATGGTTACAAGCCAAATCCACATCCTTATAAAACAAAAAGCAAAAAAAAAGCAAAAGAAAAAAAGAGAAGACACTTCAAACAGAGTTGTTTAAGTCTACAAATAACAAAATTGAAGGGGGATTGTATTGTTGCTTTAACAAAATAGAAGGAGGGACTTCAAGAGCTCATTAATAAACATTGAATACAAGTAAAAATGTCTACAGTCTGCTTCCAAATAGAAAAAAAAATGTTGAAGCTATTTTTTCATTCATTCACATGTTTGAAGAGTTTGAGTATGAAGAAATTTCTATCTTGTGCTTTTATTCAATTTTTTTTATTATTATTGTTTGTGGCACTTTGATATCCCCAAACAAAAAACTCTCTCAGTGGGTGAGTGTGAAATGAATAGTCGTCTTAAAGAATTGCCTCTTGATGATAAAGGACGCAATCCAAAGACAAGACAACAGGGAACCTGTCTGTCTCATTCACGCAGCTCTTTAGGGAAGAAACTTTTCGCACTTGATGAAGTTTGTCAACAACACCGTAGTTCTGTTGGTCGTGAAGATCCTATGTCACACTTACAATAGTGCCATATGTGCATGAAATGAGGGAATGTTCATTTTGAACAGAGGCTGATTTATCCTGCCTTTTCTTTCTTTTCTGTTTATTTTTGATTTTTGTAAACTTTGTTGCACTTCTCTCAGAGCCACAAAAGCCATTCAAAAAGCTGTTTTCACATGCTGAGGCTCTATTTGACAAGTAAACTAAAATTAATTTGCAAAAACAATGACATGTCTCTTTAAATGGGAGATGTGGGGTATGGTTTGATTATAAAGACAAAAACCCACACGCCCATTTATCGTGTACCAAAGAGACATCTTTGGAGTGCACATCTTTTTTTGCCAACTGATATTTAACATTTACCTTTGGGACACAGACTTGGCTTGGTATTTATATGTTCTGGCCTCTCTGTTTGCCCTCATTATAAAGGTCTGACCTGCCAACACATAGAAAACAATAAAAAGTAAACATGGATAGTAAATACAAAACAGGAATGGCAGCATACCAAATATGAAAATAGAACAAAACTGATACCATCATTTTCATTATTCTTAGGTTTTTGTTATTATTTGGCGAGAAGATTAATGTGGATTTACACAGAGCTGTTGTCTTGGCATCAACAATAGGCAGACTGCCATAAATGTGGCATAATACTGTCATTCTTCTTAAAAAAAAAAAAAAAAGTTTGACAATAGTCAAGAGTTCAGAGATGTCAGGTTAACTAGTCGGCACCTGGCGTTTGCATGACTATTATGATGATGAAATTATTTTCTGCCTTTACATTTAACATCTGTTTGATAGTTTCTCGGTGCATCGTCAAAGCTGTTTCTTTTTCAGCTTTTGCCTGTCACCAGAACAGAGCTGAGTCACTGACTGTCACTTCCAGCTGCAGTCTGTAGGCTCTCCAGACATGAAATCAATACTTGACATTTTCTTTCTGATGGACACATACTGAGGACAGACAGATTCCCCTTACCAAGACTGCACTTGATTGAGCCCCACTTAGATTGCTAATGTGACTGATGGACTGACACAGACAGGCTCTACAGGAAGTTACTGTGTGATCTATTGTGACAATCTCATTACTGACAGCAAGGAAGTGTATTCAAACGACATTGTGGTGTTGTCTCCAACTGTTAAATGCTCTTCGCTTTTGTGTTTCCTGTTACTTCTTTCACAAAGGTCCACGTCAGACCACGACAAATGATTCAGTTTAAATCCTGAAGACACATCCAATGCTGTTTTTATACTTTTTGCTCTTTTCATTAGACTAACATTAAAACAAAAGTTGTGAGAGGAAAAACACTCTAACAAGGTGCAATTTTTGCCTCATCTTGTTGATAATTGGAATCCAGCGATGAAGTCACCACTCACAGCAGCTTGTAGCAACACAGGTATTTATGTCAAACAAAGGATATGAAATGCAGATGACAAACATCTTTTGTTTTGAGGCTTTTATTATTTACAGCATCTGTCAGTGTGGGATGTGGCCATGATTATGTCTTGACTTCGCAAGACATAATGTGACATTCAAAAAAGATACATTTAGCAATTAGCTGTAAGCTTTATGATTTTGTTAATCCAAAGATTGCAGTGGTTTCTTTTTTTCTTTTGTTGGCAATGAATGTGTCACTTCTTACATGTATTACATGTATTATCCAAAAGCAATTGAAAAAAGCAATTTGAAAGAGATTGTAACCAGTTAATGTGTTCTATTCTTTGTGGAACATCACACAGCAGCAGCCACTAGACTGTGGGATTCTTTACCCACACCATGTTGTGTGAAAAGACAGTCTTGGAAATTATTTTTGGGAGCTTACAATGCAATTACTACCACATTTTGCAATAAAAACTTCAGATTTGTCTGCACCACAAAAGCAAACTGTGGCTGTAGTAACTTTTGCCAGCATCTTGGCTTTCTCATAGTAACTCCATTATTTAGACTTATTCATTTATTTTTAAACAGAGTCAATGTACACAGATGCTGTTTATGTTTTCTCCCCACAGCATGCTGTGAAGTTTTACTCAACTGACCATGATGCAAGACTAAACATAAAGTATATAACTTATTTTAAAAAAAGTTTAAGGTCTTCTTTGTATTGCTTTGTGTTTGAATTACACAATCAAATACTCAGCACCATTCCACGGCTTACAGAGATCACTCTTTTAGTCTGCACTTAGACTTTAATTACAGTGCATACCATCAATGCCAATGAGGGAAAAGCAACGCAGATGGTAGCAGTGGCCCTGAGGTGAATTTCTGCACCAAAGCAACAACTATCTGCAAATGCCATCAGTGTGGGCACATTTTATTCATTTGGTCATCAGTGTCTTGGCAGTGGCAGTGACTTTGTCTGCCCTGCTTCCATTCTGTAATATTCCTCCCCCACTCTTTTCTTCGTCATACTCCTACTATTAGACTGGTCACATTAATATGGGCAGTTTTGAAACTATATATTTTTCTCAGTGTTCTGGCCTTGACATGGCATTAAGCTAGTGCTTGAATAGCAATTTGAGTCAAGGTTCCAACACAATAGTGTTACAAATTATCATTTGCCTTGATTAGCAGGTAAAAGTGTTTTTTTTTTTTTTTTTTTTTTGACAAAACAGAATGAATTATCATATTATCTACATTGCAACATATGTCAAGAAGAATAAATATGTTTGACACAGCATTTTTTGTACGTTTTCCATATTCACCTTGCACAATGTGGGCGCAGTGAAACACTAGAAGTCCCAGAATGGAGATAAACACTGCAAGGACAAACAAAGAATTCAGCCATGTTCTGTTTCACCAAGGCTTTGCCATCTGTTGGGGTCCACAGACTCAGCTACTCTCCTCTATGGAGTTGTGTACTGAAACCTGAAACAAATTTGACCAATCTTTTTCTTATTTTCATGTGAAGCCTTCTATGAACCAATGAGTATCCACTTTTATTCAATAGCAACATCAACTTCTTACTGTCAATGAAAGAGGACCTTGCGACACCTGTAGGAGTTTTTTTTTTTTTTTTTTTTTTTTTAGTTTTGTTTTAGTTAGTTAGTTTTTATCTGGCCTACCAACCACATCTGCCTTAGCTGTTGCTGGTCTATAGCAATATCCTCCTAGTTAGCATATTACTCATGGCTTGATGAAACCGGTAGTGGTATCTTCACATTTAAAACCACTGTCCAAACCAGTAGTGGTTTGTGAGCATAAATATTAGTAGGGCAGACACTGGTTCTGACACCTGAATCGGGGGCATAGGTTTTTAATGCTGTATTAATATTCATTTCAATATTCTTATATATCACGGTGATCAATCCCTTAATGTATCTGTCATTTCAGCATGGTGAGTCGGCCAGACATTATTACAGAAAGTGTGCATTTCCCACCACAAGCTACAGGAAACAATTGCAATAACAAAACGAAACCTGCAACTCACCCATTATAAGTTCACTCCACGTGAAATCCAGCTTCCTGGTCCTGTTGTTATCAGTAGTGAGTATGGATAATTCACTAGTCGTCCCTGTTCCATAGCACTCCTCAGATAGTTCTTTATCAATATAAGCTTAAAGAATAACCGTTTTGCTGTGGCCACTGTGACCAGCATGGTTAGATATGTAAAACTTCACTAAATGATGCTAACCACCGAACCTGTCGCTAAGGTTGGCCGGGCTGCGGTGTTCGACACACAGCCAGTGGAGCTTCACAGCCCCACTGGTGGAGCTCCGCACGGGTCTAAAAATGTTCCAAACATAAAGCTCAGCAGGCCTTGGGCCTTTGTAAATGTTGAAAATAAAATAAAATAAAATAAAGTAATAAGATACAATTATGATTGATATGATATGATATGAAACTAAAATTTTGAATTAAAACGATTCACAATGTGAATTAACAAAAGAAAAAAAAAACATATCATGGACACCATGATGAAGATGCATAGAGTGAAAAGATTCTGTAATTATAATTCACTGAAGCAATCTGATGATGTTTACTGCTCTTGTTGCACCACATAGCAAAAATGATAACCACTCCAGATAGTTTGTACAGGAAAATGTCCTGTTGTACGTTTTCCCCTGTCCATATTGTTATAAGAGTAGTATTAAGTGTGTGTGTGCATGGTGAAGCAAGCATGAGGGACCGGCATGGATGAGTGTGTGAGTAGAGAGAGAATGAATGAGTGGCCAATGAGAAGCAGTGAAGCAGAGCAACCAGAGGAAGATAATTAATAATCAAGATTAGCCCAAAAGCTAACGACGAGCTTTGTTCCTGGAGGAAACTGATCTCCTCTGTTCCCTGACTATGGTCTAGAACCCAGTCAGTACAAATACTAACATTAGTCTATGTTATTATTATGTCCACTCTGTTTGGACCAAGTTGCTTGATTGTCAACTCGCTGCTTTTGTTATGATCATGTGAGGTTTAATGTGAGTAGTGGACCAATCAGCTGCCACCGGCATCATGTGGACATGGGGAAGACTCATTCCTGACCAAATGCAACTCTATTAGTGCTGCCTGCAGTTCTGATCATTGCCGACAGGGTGATATGATAAATCCACAGACGAATGTGGTCGCTGACTCGTCTTGCCCCACAACTGCTATTAGGCAATAAATTGAGAGTCAATCACCAAAAACAGTTAAAATTCCATTTCAAAGAGACAAAATAGTTGAACACACAGAACAAAATAATACAGTGAAAGCTAAGTAATTAAGTCATTAACATTATTTATTAAGAGGAACTATTTTTGGGGGTGGGCCTACCCATATGAGCCGGCCATGCCTGGTCCAAACTATCACCAGTGTAGCTGTGTTGTCAGAGACTGAACCCATTGGTTGAAGGGAAAAGGATATGCTCCCTTTTCTCAGCTTTAAAACCTCAGTGCCACATCAGTAGAATATGTTTTTTTATTACAGCTAGGAGTCTGCAAGTCCATCCATCCACCTTAAGTTTGTATTGTCTGCCTGTAGCTTGCTATTTAGCACCCCTGCTGCTCTTCTCTCTACTCTATGTTACCACCAGTGTGAGCAGGAGAAGGTGAACTCAGCCATCTTGTTGGAACCCCCTTCTTCTATCACATTTCCCGAGCCAACGGAGAGTTTTGATGCACAGGCACTGTGAAACAAAGATTCTCTTCCCAGGAGAAACTCCGGGCTACAGAGCGACACCCCACTGATTGTTTCACAAAGGGAGGCTACTTGGCTCCAGAGATTTTTGCAGCACAGACATCTATACCATTTGCTGCCATCAGAATTCAGAACTCAAATGTGGCAAAATGTGTGTCCCAGTCTGTAATAAGCTTCGACTTTGTTTGGCAAGTTTTTCTAACTCTTTCTTGCTCATCTTTAGAATGTTTTTCTATGAGTGGTTGTACTGGGAACTTTCTTTGTTCACTTCATTAAATCTTCTTTAGATTTTCTGTTGAGAAACTCTTACACCACGATAGCTAGAATGTGCTTGTTCGTCGTCCTTTACTCTTTACATATTTGGTTCAGATGATAAACTCATGTCTTGCGAATAACTTTGTGTTCCCTGTCCCTCATGTAATGTCATTACTGAAATAAATCTTACTGACTCCAGACATGATCATGGTTCTGCTGACACGAAAAGGTTAGCATGTCTCTATTTTTTTCCACTAGCCTCAGGTTCACAGTATATTTTCTCACAGATGTGAGAGAAATATCTGAGAAATATCTGAATGGATATCTTCTATACTGGCCAGTAAAATCTGAACATGGTGCTCAGTCTGTCTAAAACTCGTGAGAGCTATTATCACCTCTACCAAGGGAGTCATGTTTTCATAATTTATTTGTTTGTTGGGTTGTTTATTTGTTGTAAGTTGTTGTTTATTTTTCAGCAGGATTATCCAAAAAGTACTGAACCACTTTGCACCAAATTTGGTGGACTGATGGGACCTGAGCCAGGCAAGAATCCATTCAATTTTGGTGTAGATCCTGTTAAAAGGAAGCATCCAGACATTTCTTAATTACTTTCCTTTGTGTTTTTTTTTTTGTCAGTTTCTCATACAATAATTTATGGATCTCTGTGTAAAGAATCAGACATATTTCTGGTGTCGAAATCTATGAGTTTGCACAGTTTAGTGTTTATCCAGGTAACAAATGTAAAGGGTTGTTTGGCCTCGGTGATGGTATGCGCTCCACTGAGTTCCATTCTAGTTGTGAAATGAATGCTAACTAAATGAGTGTCAGTGTTTTACACTAGGAAGAGCCAGCATTGGTCGATAAAGTTGCTGTGCAAGACCATCTGCTTCTTTATTAGTTGGATTGGTCAAGTGTGGAGGTGGCTGACCATTGTGAAATAGTGTTTTCTTTGAAACGACCATGTTGGTTATCTTCCTAGGTCAGTGTTGGCACCTTTTAGGCCAAGGTTATTTCACACCCACAGACCAGTAAGACACCAGTCTCATCTGACTGTTACATATTGATATGTCAAGTTGATGTCACAGCTGTAGGTGTCAAATGTCGGTCTTCTTCACTACACTTTATAATTATAAGGCAAAAAATTTGTGAAATAAAATAAAGACTGTAACTTGATTCAATGATCACCAGCCCATGCAGTATATGATTGGTGACATAGGGTTTAAGGGTGTTGTCACATAGCTTTAATTCATATTCCACTATCTAAATACTATGATGAGTGCAGAAATGTGTTTGACTCATTCACAAATGAAAAAAAATCAATCCTCACAAAGAGGGTACACAAATGAATCCTATCTTATGTTTTTGAGGTTTTATATGCACATTTTATGGATAATCTTTTCCCATTGTGTGCTGATTACTCTTGTTACAGAAAAGTGCAAGATCTAAAGTCATATTTGCTTTTATCATTGACACTACACTACACTAAGTTTAACTTTTCAATTGTTTCAAGTGAAACAATTTTATAAAAAGACGAGTGGGTGCCCTGAGTAAAATGACACCACTCCTATGACTGATGATTTAACATGCTGATTCCATCTTAACCACTGTGCCACTGTCTGTCAGACTATCCTTCTTCAGCCTTGGTTTGCTGTCACTTAGCCTCTCTGCTCCACCAGTCCTCTTTGAGAAAAATCTTCGTAGCGTATCGTGTCTATGTGAACCATCTCAGACAAGGGAAAATGATTCCTCCTGTAAAATAATACCAACTTAGCTGAACTTGTAGCATTGATTTAACATCCTTGCTTGAGAGTGAGACTGGTAACAGAAACCACTGAATCATCATAAGACTAAATTGTAACTATTAGATTAAATAGGTGTCCACAAGCAAGACCTTTAGATTTTCATGGGCAAAAAGAAACAAGAGCTGCCTGATAGTATCGAGAAATTATCACATTGTATGATGCAAATGCTCAAATCCAGGCATGTGTTAGTGTGTTAGTCCCATGATGTCAGAATAATCTGACATTATGGGACAACCCATAACTAAAAAATCACTTTGAAATCACAAATATTGGTTGTACCTCACAAAGTATTTGTCATATGTGGCTCAGTACACTGTTAAATGTTCATTTTTAGTACTATATTTCTTTCTTTTTTTTTTTTTTTTTTCATTTATTTCAGTGTTTGACTAATTTATTCATAGTTAGTGTGTTACCATTATTTTTCTGGAGGTGTTAGACATGAATCCTCTTGCTGCTTCAGTGTGGGATGTTCATTGACAGAATATCAAAGTACAAGTGAGGATCAGCTGATCCAAACCGAGTACAGTTTGGATCAATATGTCTGCTTTTTGCGGATGATCCTGTATGCCTGGCTTCATACGAGTTTGGCGCTGAGTGTGAGTCACTGAGAGAGAGCCTGATGTAAACAGCAGGATATTATATTCACATGTGATTATTGAAGTAATTATTCTAAAATTATGGAACACCCTGGAACTAAGAGGATTAGCCCAAACAAAGGAAACTAAAATTGACCAAGAGACACCCCACATAGAAACAGGTAACTTCTACATCATCAGTGGACATGTACTGTCCTCACAAAGGACAGACCTGGGATGAGCTAGAGGGACAGCTACTGCCATCCAAGGCACAGTAATTGGGAAAGTGATTTCTGGATAGCACTGCTTGCTGTTCTCCCATTGTGACCCTGTCTGGGACAGCAAAACAGGTGCTCGATTGGGCAAACAGACTGATAAGTTCAGTAGTTGGAAGCTGATTGATGGTGGTTATGTCTGATGTTTATCGAGTGCTCTTTAAAGCACTTATTTCAATAAGATAACTAATAAATCAAACACAAAACAAATAAAATCTCTTTGTGGCACTGACAGAGGTAAGCAAGACAGCTGAGTAAAAAAAAGTGTGTTGATAACGCACAAAATGCATGTTCATACGTCATTTGGAGATATACCAGGCTGTCCTCTCTCAAGGCTAAAGCTTGAACACAGAGTCTCAAGAGTGCAAAGGAGATGTCTGCACACATTGTCTTTGCAGTGCCATGTCTTTGGCAAGGGGGCATCCACAGTTTACAAGGCTTGCCTTCAATTTTACTCATCAAACAATGGTTGTGTACACAGCCCATTCAAGGCTGGGGAAATGCAACACAACGTGACAAGAACATCAAGCATTCGGCCATCTGGGGAGGAAGAGTGCCAAATAATGACTCCTTAGTGATTATGGAAGCACTATTCTTCTTCTCTCCTGTCACACCCCGAAAAATAGTGGATGAAGGAGAAATACGTGAGCATTGATCTTACCGTGTGTTCCCGTGACATTGGTCAGATTCTCCTTTCCTGTGTGAATAGGAAACAGCGGCAAAAAAATTTACATTGGGGGAGAATGCCTCCTATTCTAAGATGTTTATTGGATTCAAATTCTTCTTCCCACCCTTAACTCCCTTCTATTCAATTTATTTTCCACTTGCTTTTGTTGCCACCAGGGCCGGTCTAGTTCCTGACCTCACAAAGGCCAGTCATAAAGATTGAAATCTTCACCACATAAAATTTTATTTGAAATCAATTCAATGACCTTCACCATGCAAAGGCAAACACATTGTCAAACCTGTCATGATTTGAAGCACTTTGTTAGGTACATATTGCATATCTGTTATCAATATTATAGCTGTTATAATTGTTTTTCATTTTTATCATTTAGTAGCTCTGAGTTTTAACATTTATAACTTTTGTGCAAATGAATGCACAACTGCACATGGATACAGGGTGGGGATTTATTCAAGCAAATGTACAATGTACAGCCAAACAAACCATTCTTGATTCACAGAGTTGCCCCAGGCTTTGTTTCACAGTAGACAGATGGGAGGAAACATCACCACAGCATGTACAATTGCCTTCATCAAACAAAACACAAAGGCTGTTTTAACAGTCAGTTACTTATTTAGAAAAAGACAACTGTCCAGGAAAGCAGAATTGATATGGTTTAGGTATCTGTCTAAAAAAGGAAACTGTCAGACTGATATCTGTTGATGTTTGTATTTGTGGAAGTATTTTTGAGCATTTGTGTTTATTTTAAGCAAAAAGTTACAGATAAAAGTCAGTATGTGAAAGGTGAAACATTTAATCTTATTTTGCACTATAAACTGATCTTGTTCTGAGCAGTTACAGAAAGCAGATGTGTATGAAACAGAGCAGAGCAACAACACAAAACCACTGTTTCATTATTCATTTTCACATAAACAGTCATATCAACGGCTATTATCACTTCTCCACCTGTGAGCTGTCGATGAATTGTGTCAATAATGTGAACAGGTGAGTCATGAATTATTAATTGATTTGAATTGATTTATATTTCATTTAAAGGCACAACTTTTTTATGAATCCTAATTCTGCTAAATCCTGCCATAACCACATTTTGCAATTAGCACCAAAATGTAAAGTTTAAAGGTTATTCTTACATTCTAATAGCAGAAACCTTGTGTTTTAGCTTGCCAACAGCGATTAGCAGTCCAGCACCTGACAAATCAACCAAATCTGTAAAATGCTTGTGAATGCAGTTATTAGCTTTTTGCAACACACACACACACACATTAATTTGCCTGTGGAACAATTGGTGAGGACATGTCAATGAACAGTAATGGTGATTCACAGTACTGGCTGTAGTCTAATTGGTGTGTTGCAAATGCATGTCACTCAATGTTAAACCCTTCATTAGTCTCAAGAGCTGTGTGTTTTGAGAGTTTTGTGTTTAGCCTCATCTTGCTTTAGGTGTGTTTCAACTTCATATGACAGATATTATAGCTACTGGTCTTCTTTGTACAGGAAGAAAAATGACTTTAGATTTATTATCATTTAGATGGGTGTGTTTTAATTCCTATGAATATATCACACACAATCAGTCGCAGTATGTATCTTTTTATGTAATTAATCGCTGAAATCATTACATTACTGTTTCTAGACAAGGTGCTGCAACAGCATAGACAAAAGTGAAAGTCTAAGTAGATTCCAGTTAATGGTCAGTTGAAGTAACTCTTGGTTTCTTTGAAAATCAAATCACCACAAGGATTTGATTTGCAAGACTACTTTTGCAAAGTACATATGAATGCAAAGTAGACAAACAAACAAATTTGGATGCATTTTACCAGTCTGTTGTTTCCAGAACCAAGAGCAAAAGCTCAAACAATATAGGCAAAACATTCAACAACATCTTTTCTTATGCAAAGTCGTCACAAAATCGTCAAATCTCAAAGTAGCAGTCTCATATATTAATTCCCCTCTGATGCCTTGTGATGCTTCTTTCTGTTTTAGGTCATTTTGCCCCAGACACAACAGATTGTAATCAGCTTGCCTAAAGACTTGTTCGTCTTCATTATCTACTGCTTGGATGAAGCTATAACAATGCATGGTGCATACTCATATTGTAAGAAAAAGTTCAAATATTAGTTCATTCAGGTTATCTTTTTGTCTGCCTTGGGTTTCTACACTATTTCTATGAAATTCTACCTCTGTTGCCAATAAGGTAAAAGCAAATATTGAATTGTCCTTACTCTGTCCACTCCATCTTTCTCAACGCTTTCTCTTTCTCCTGAGATCCTTGAGAAAAAAACAGAAAGAACGAAATGAGGCAATAGAGATAGTTTCAACTCATTGTGGTAAAGCTCAGTGGTTCTTGAAAGTTGCCATGGATACAAACCCAGCCTTTATGGATAAGAAAAAAAGTTTTTTTTTAGGATGTCTCCAACTCTTCAAAAATGTCTGCTGTATTTCTACAAAATTTGGACATATTTGTGCTGCTTTCTTTGTGAATGACATGCAATGGGGATGATGGTTGTGTTTTTTTTTTTTTTTTACAGCTGTGACAATGTAGGCAATGTAACGAAAAATCAACATTTAAAAGAGTGATGAACAAAGATGATGGTGCAGGAGTTACTGCGTTGTGGTCTCTTTGGACAAGTTATGCTGTTCAAACTGAAAGGGTGATACACAAACCACACTGTGGTTTTGAATCGAGTTGACAAATAAACTGTCCTTTCTCAAAATCCTCTGACTATTAATACACAACGACCTGTAGCTTTTCAACTCCTTACCTCACCCATCTACTAGCTCAGCTGTGCCTGACTGATAAGGTATGTTAGTGAGTATGCTCTTTCTACCAATTATTTCTCTTATGTGTGAGTAACAAGTCATGGATTCAGTGGGAGGCCAACAGCAAGAATGATTAAAGGCAATGTTGAAGAAAAGGTCTATATGATGAGATCTTACACAAAAGTAAACTTTTCTTTTTTGTGTATCTGCAGCTGATTCCCTTATTTCCTTTGTGTAAAATTGTTGGAGACTTTGTTGTATTTGAATGATCAGAACAACCCAGTCAAAGAAAAAAGTCTGCATTTCATGTAAAGGCTCTACAAAGCTTATTCTCTACAAAGCTTTGGTCCTTTTAAGGTAAAAAGATAATGGTACCTCAACTGTATCTGATATTATGAGAGATGTGTTGTAGTGATGTCACTTTCTCCAAATTCCCAACAAAATTATTAATATTTGAAAAACCCTGAACTGTTCTAACTTTTGGAAAAATAATGTGTGGAGTTAAAGATCTCCTGATTATGTAATAGTACAAAGTATTATTTAACCTAATCAGGAAGAATTTTCTGAACAAATCCCTGCCCCTTTATTTCTAGGGATGCAGATCAGTGTGACATCCAATAATGTGGAGAGAAATGATGATGAGTGAAGAATGTTGTTTGTGAAACCTTGCCAGAGGCTGGACTTGTTAAAATGCAAAGTTCCTGCCATTTGTTGTATGAGGTGATGGCAAAGAGACAACGGTAATTAGCTGTAACATGGCGCTGCTGATGATTTGACCTCTGAGTGACCATTACCCTTTATGACCCCCATAAAAGCACCTGTTAGTATCTACTTTAGGGTAATTGGGGGTTGGGGCCACGGCAGGAAAGTGACAACTTGATGATTTGTGTTAAGTGATTTTTTTGAGACAAAATCAATAGGTTGCATCAGTGCATGTTTGACATTGTGACCTACAACTGCAACCACACTTGTTGACGTTTCACCTCAGTAGGTTTTACAGTCCAAGATACTCGCTGTTAAATAACTTTCAGCACTTTTGCAGACAATGAATGTGTGATTCACACTTCAGTGTTATTTTAATCAGCCATTCGAGTTTGCCTGTCAATTTTAATACAATGACATTTTCCCTCATTCCGCCATGTACTCCCTTGTTGCCATTTATCATTTCTCACATTTCAAGTGTTCATCATAATAAAGTGAGCTGTCATTTGTTCATACACCAAAAGAATTATCTGATACAATTTTATACATGGGAACTATGGAAACTGTGATAAACCCATTATCGAGCTAATTTCTGTTCTTATCCCCGAGAAGAGCTCTGCAACGACCTGTTGACACTCTCGGGAATGTCTGAAAAGAATTTGAACCTCATCATTATTCAGAAGTGCAGATGATACAGTAGTCCTCCATTGGAAATGGAAAAAGCAGAGACAAGGCTCAGTATAAAAGTGAACAGTGCCCCCCTCTTGCTTTCAGGCAGATTTCTGGAGCAGCGTGGCTATTGCAAACAGCAGAGGCATCTGTGGTCCACACACACTCTCTACCATCCACCTACATCTCAGTGCAAGCGTCTCTCCAACGCAGTGCGGCTTTAAGAAGACCGGGGCTCTTAAATCTGTGCTTGGCTCCTCCCTCCGCCATGATGTCATTCAGAGGGAGAGCGAGAGGGAGAGAGGTGGGCAGCATTGAGGAACTGAGTTCATACAATACTACTGAGACATCTACAGCTTAGCAGACAGATACGATGAACCGCCTATCCCGGCTCCTGTAAGTGATGCTGCACTGAGGCACACTTTGATCCAACTCTATTGGGGGGGGCGATGCGCTCTCTGCATCCTCCATTAAGAGAGTGTTTTTTTGGGGGGGATCGTACACAACCTTGACTTAGTCTTAACAAGTAATTTTTTAAATAAATAAATTAGATTTGAGCTTTTAGTTTTTGTTTCTTTTTTTCCATCAGAAGTCGCGCTCTTGGATTGAAGTTTTACGCGCGGGTCAAGCAGCGTTTGACGCACACATGTAAGTTTGATGCCAGCGATTTTTCAGCTGGCAGAATAAAGTAGGAATTTTTCAAGGCAAACGTAGGCTAGGGATACAAAGTTTATGAAAAACAAGCCTGGATCAATGCGTATCTCCGCCCGTGGGATTGAGAGCCTAAGACATCTGAGGAGGAATTACAGCGTCTCCTTTTCAAAGTTGATCGCTGTACATGATTTTTTTTCTCTCTGTCTTGCACATGAGGACCACAGTTTTTAGCGCATGGATAAGTTTTTTTTATAGTGGATAACATTTTTCCCCCTTCTTGCATTGCGTTTTGCTGCGTCTGATGAGGATCCTTTCTCCCCCCTTTCCCCTACTTCAGTTTAATTCATGGCACTTCTTTTTTTTTTTTTCTTTTTAAATCAGTGATGTCTCCGCGCGACGGTACTCGCGGTTGATTTTTCATCCCATTCGAGCGGAAAAAAGGTAAGCTTTGCTCTTAATCACGACTTTACTGTTGAGATCAGAATGTGTTTTACTTAAGTGGTCTCCGAGCATATGTATGCACGACTGGTCTGTCTCCTGGGCGCATTCAGAAACGCTGGAGAGCGCCCAACAGCCTAATTTATGTGGTTCGTATAAAAGCAAATTGATGTCCCAGTGCCGGCGTGGACCAGCGCGATATTTATAATCACTGAGAGCAACATACACTCGGGCAAAAAATTGGTGATGGTCTACAAGGTACTTGTGTAAATCTGTGTTGTTGCGATAGTGGGTCATTCTTTTTTTTATGTTCCGTGGGTTTTTCCAAATAAATAACAGGCGTCCCCGTGCACCTGATGTAAATACAAATTATCCATGGACACGGTGCATCTTGGAGAATCTAAAGCCGAGTTGTCGCATTAAGAATGTGTATCCACCACCCGGTTGGTCACGACTTCGGGCATTAATTAGTCTTGCTCAGCACTGATCGCCAGATAAATAGGCCCACTTTCCAAGAGCATCCAACTGCAGGGACTTTTCAGTGCAGGTTTTCTCAGCAGCTTGGCTGCTGAAGCTTGGTGCCTGGGTGCGTGGCAACAGCGCGCCCCTGGTCTAGCTCTACAGCTGTCACAGACCAGACCTCCGGGGCTATCAGCCTGTTCACGCTCTGACTACGGGAAGGAAAAAAAATATATCCATGTGTCCGCTCCTAGGAATGGCAGTTCAAATAGTGACGATGTAAAACCCAGATGGCCCGAAGGTTAACCGCCACAGTTGGTTGTTTGGATCCCTAATATGTTTTACCTGTTCAATATGTAATAGATTATTATTATTGGCCCCGTTTTTAAAGAGTCCCACAAGGCCTATGCAACTCAATATTTGCTGGAGAATTAAATCAAATGGAAATGTGAACCTTCCTAAGGTGAGGTACATATTTTGGCTGTAGCCTGAGACATTTATAATAAAAGAGAGTCCGTAAATGGGTGCACCATGCTCCTCTATTTGCTTGATTTGAAAAATGTGGTAAAAACCATTTGCTCATGTATATTCGTGTTTCAAATTCACAATTAGGTAGAGAGATATAGATCATAGGCTGTAATATCATCATACATGAATTCAATACTTCCAGTTATTTTTATCCCTCTGATAAATGTAACTATATATTGTTTACGGAGTGTGGAGTTTGAGCAACTCTGTGCCCTAGAGTTTGTGCTGTAACTAACCTGTGGACTCAGAGGTGCCTTCCTGGCAACAAAGATGTTGCCTCCTTGCTTTACTTGTAGTTTTCATCTTACTGTATATGTCTGGCAGTTCTACTGGAACACTCAATCTCTTTCAAAATGTCTGCTTCTAAAGTAGTTTATATAAAATGAGCTAAGAGTTTGTCCATTAATATAAGGCGATCTTGAGTTTTAGCCTGGATCCTGTCCAGACTAGCTTTCTGATAATCACTATATTGTAGTAGCTGAGTTCTCCTTTTCACTTCCCATAAAGGATATTATGTTTAATATGGCAACTCACATTTGATTTGCCTATTTCAAATAATAATAATGTGTGCATTGCAATTCTTTATGAACTATGGTCACTTTGACATATGTGAAAACCTTCTCTAATCTGTCTTGACTAAAATTTCTCCTCATTCAAATAATAATATTTATTTTCTCATATTATTTTTAATATACAAGGTTTCAGACTACATTTGTAATTCTTCTGTGTTGATTAATTATTATTAAACCATTTCTCTGAAAATGTATTTACTTGTTTATAATTAAGGATCTTGTCACATTTAATTAAACATAATAGAATTTTAAATCAAAGTAAATGTTCGAGATGACGTAAGGCTACACCGAAACGGATATACACGCATATTTAGCGATAGAATTACATTTGCATGTATGGACTGCCCTCTTGAGGTCTGCGATTACAACGCTATAAATTAATTTGTCATTTTGCTAATGCGGGAGGGCAAGAAATATTATCCAGCGACTATTTTATCACTAAAGTAGTACGACTGTTCCAAATCTAAGTCTATCGAAGAATTAAGAAACTGACTGAAATATGAACAGCCACTGGGTTATTCAGCCAAACAGTACTGCCAGACTTTGTGCTTGAAATTATGTGTCAGAAGATTGATATTATCAATTTCTTTTTTCACTAATAAAAGATAGTGTGGTGTTCCAATTTAAACTTGAATACACATCATTTGGCAGTGTTAAATCTATTATTAACGTTGTCGATGCAGCCATTTATTTCGCACAGCACTCCCTGTTACTTTCTCACTTCCTGACACGACATAGGTAATATAGTCATTGTTGAAGCTTCCCAAGAGAAAACAACTTTTATTCCTCCTATGTGTAAGGAAAATTGTTCTGGCTGTGTGGACTGAAAAAGAACCGACTGATCTTGACAGAAACCTGGTCTGTCAGGCTGTCAGCAATCTTTAAAGCTGTTAAAAGAGAGAAAGCCCAAGACAATCAAAAGTATTACATCTGCCGATGCCCTCTTTTGAAAATCTCTTTGAATCCACAGGCAACCTTGATAGATACAACAGTAGTGAAAACCTGGCTTTGACAGTTAAAGGACTCCAAATGTCTTAGGTCCCAGCCTGAGTCTAACTACACTCAAAGTTTCCAGTTGAGGGCATCTTTAGGGGAGAGGGTAGAGGGTGACAGTCGCTGTGTGTCTCCCCCTCTCAGTGCTACCCTTCAGAGAATGCAAACACCAGGAAGACCTGTCCATCACACTGTTGTGTAAAGTGATCCAGGGCCGGCTTGCTCCTCTTCACTCTGTATCTCCCAAGAGGGAGGCTTGAGTTTGCCTACTGGATTCAACCTGCTGTCTGGGGCTCAAAATAGCATTTCAGGAGACTAGTGAAATGTAAGCAAAGGAGACACTCTGACTGACACCTAGGATTTCTTTCTCCCTCCCTTTTACTTTTTTCCCCCCAAGCACAGTTCCTCCTCTCACCTAGGTTATCCCTCATGAACAGGTTCATAAAGAGTTTTGACAAGTGAAAAGCAGTGCAAATCCTGGAAAATCATGGTTAAGAGAAAACAATTCACATAAAGTTAATAGAATAAGAGTAGTAAGCAGGTTTGGTAATATGTTGATATATGTGCTGATAAAAATATCTAACATGAAAATCCTAGAATTTTACCTATGTGTATATATATATATATATATATATATATCATACATATTGACGTATCTACTTTATTGATACAATTTTATTTGTTAACATCACATCAGCAGTGTCAAGGTTTTTTGTTACTACCTTTGTACTCCTCCATGTACTTTCAGTTAAAAGCATACTACATGCCGTCATCCTGCGGAACATTACTGTCATTTATAGGGGAGAGAAAATCTAGATCATTCTTTGATCTTTTCTGTTTTTTTAACTCAGCAAATCGCATCCCATTTAAAGATGTAATTTAAAGTTTATTATGTGTTATGTGAGCTCAGTCTTGGGCTGCCAGGTGATCATCACACTAAAGCAATTGCTCCTCACTCTCACATAGATGCACACTTCAAAGTGAAGTGTGTCACAGTTTCTAATGGGATATATCTTGTCAATATTTTGACGTGACGGTACAACGCTATACGTGCAGAATGAATAACCCTCACACTGATCGATGTCAGCTTTGCTTTCTTCCGTCCAACTGTCTTTAATGAGTCTCATGTGACTGCTTTATGAAATGTGTGAAAAAACTGTCTGTACAGGCGGCACCAATGCCATGCAATTGTTGCTGATTCAAAACCAGCGTAATTAAATTCTTATTTTTAATCAATTCCCCCTTGTCGGTAGGCTGAGAGCTTGGTGGCTATGAACACTGTTGCCTTGCCAATTTAGAGAACCCCTGTAGTGCAGTTTAGGTAGTCATACCTTTTCTACAGGATATTGTTTGACTCATGTAAATGGATGGAAATTTCATAAAGTAGGAAATGTTATGGTTCTCAACGAGCTATTTGTGATCCCTCGTTACTGCAGGTATATATGCATTCTCAGCAGCAGCTGTACATTGTGTGATGGCTGTCACACACTTTTCCCATACTTTAAAGGAAATGGACATGATATCAAGGCAGCTGCTTTATGAATACCAATATCTTGAGGAAAATCATAAGAGGTTAATAAACACTCAGGGCTGTGGTGGACCTAAACACACAGTGGGATATGAGCAATGAAATTATATTAGTCGTTAAATATATTGCTGTGGAATACACATGGGGAGCCAGTATTATTATGAGAAGTAAACATAGCTGTGCATTGACTTTACCCTGATTTGTCATTGAGCACTAAAATAAATCTAAAGAGTAGGAGTGTAATCCTGCTGTTTTACTGCAAAAATCTACTGAACACAAAAATAATTTGATAATTACAATGTTTTACTGCCTCTGTAATGTCAAAAGCCCATTAAAGGTTAAGTGGCCAGGCCTTCACAGAGACTTGTGTGGTTTTGGTTGACATAGTATTTAATTCATTAGATATATCGAAAATGTAATAAATGAACAAATAAGTCAAAATGTGAGTTTACAAATCACTTGAAGTAATTCCCTGAATAACTGACGGCAATAAGTAACTTATCAGTAAACTGAGAAAATCATTGCATATTTTATGCACATATTGGCAGTGGAGACAGTGCAGAGTATGACTCTTTCATTGTCTTCCAATGACCTACTTGGGTTTTGGCAATTTGGGTTCTCGCCCTTTGGCAAGCTTTTACACGCACAAAACAGTTAAGTATTTTGTAGAACAGCAGCATCAAATGAATTGGCACTCAGCATAAGACAACATATTAATGAATAATGTTAAGTGATGGTAAACCCATCTGCATTGCATTTTTGGTAAGGGTTTTATCACAAGCGTCATTCAGTACAAACAAAGGACTGGATGCTGTTTATATTTGATGTTTTAGAAAACACATTCGTCGGGATGTAATGAAGTTATGATTAAATTTTACTAATTTGACTGATGGCAGCTTTCTCAATAAATAATTTCACAATGTTGTCTTCTTCCACCACAGTAACTTTAAACAGTGCTCTTATCATACTGTGTGTGTTTACACACACGGGCGTTCATAACATATTTGATAGCTCAATTGTTTACATTCAGAGCAAATGAGGCTCTGCATTAATAGCTGCTGTCAACTGCAAGTGTGTGTCTGGGTGTGTTCATGCATGGAAGCACCAATGCGTAAGTCTCTGTTGTGGTGTTTCCAAATCAGCTGAAGTCTGGATGTGATGTGCAGTTAATGAAGACACTACCTCAACATACTGACTCATATAGTCAGTATGTTGGCTCATATAGAAATTACATTTTCTCTTTGCTCCTTTTTTTCCATAACAAATGTTTTCAACACAACAGTGAACCCAACTGCTTTCATACTTCTCAATAAAAATATTAAATGGTTCATTACAATGATGAAAAGGATTGATGGAAAATGTGAACTACTAACCTTTTCGTGTCTGCTTGCTCAGTGGATGTCATCAAAGGTTAATTGTGTAAAACTGACGTTAATTTGCTCTCAAAGACATGGGAAGGATGTGTTCTCATAACTAGTTAGGATGAATAGGTCAAGTTTAAAACTCTCCATGAGGGAAAGCTGTACTAATTACAGCAGAACTTGAATACATTGTAATCTCGTGCACTGACATGTATGTTCTGTCTCTTCCTTTTCCTTTTCCTCCCCCGTCTGCCTTTCCTTTTTCTTGTAACAGAATTGCTGCTGTAAAAGTGAAGCCCCCATCCACTCTTGAGTATGGACTTAGCAAGTCAGGCTCATGTGCTGGTGGTCTTGCTCACCTGTATGGTCTTGCTATGCTGGGCCCAGGAGAGGGACTATACAGTGAAGGAGGAGCAGCCAGAAAACGTCCGCATCGGCAACCTGCGGAAAGACCTGGACCTCAACCTAGACCCCAACATTAGGCTATCCTCACCACTGCAGTTCAAACCTGTGTACAAGACCGGTGACGTGCCTTTGGTGAGAGTGGAGGCCAACACGGGAGAGATCTTTACCACCAATCACAGAATCGACCGGGAGAAGCTGTGCTCGGGGGTCTTCGCTGAGAAACGCTGCTATTACGAGATCGAGGTGGCTGTACTGCCCGATGAGATCTTCCGGTTGGTCAAGATCCGCTTCCTGATCGAGGATGTGAATGACAACGCACCCCTCTTCCAGTCCACTGTTATAAACATCTCCATCCCGGAGAACACAGCAATCAACACCCGATACCCGGTGCCCTCAGCATTTGACCCTGATGTAGGAATCAATGGGATTCAACACTATGAACTGGTCAAGGTGAGGACCACTCTTTTTTCTTTCATAAAATGAAATACACAGTATAAGTGCTATTTTGATTTCATCCTCGGTTATCTCGACTCCAAAACAAAATATATTATTCAGCAGAGCATCTCCCGAACCTATAGTGGCTTTATTATGGTTGCAAAAAAAATACTGTTTCAGTGTTTTTGTACATTAAAGCTGCAATTGTTTGGAAGAATGTTATTACCATTGCAAAGGTTTGTGGTTGGACCCACAGTGCTAGAGCTCTTGTTCACAGTGGAGTTATTAGTCATTAGCGTTTTGATTACTGAAGCTCATACAAACACATTAAAACAGTTTTTTTTTTCTAAATCACTCTGTTCACAAAACAGCTTTGTCAGCCCATTTACAAATGTCCATGTTGATGATTTATGTATTGCCAATGTGCTTATAAGGCCTGCTACAGTGTCAGAGTACATATCTATAATATCTTCTGTATCTATTTGATATTTACTAAATCATCAGCTGTCAGTAAATAATAAATTATTAAACCAAAATATCTGAAGGCCAATATCTAAGTAAAGCTTCTTAAAGACTCAAATCAATCAAAATGGATGTTGATAAGAGGTTATTATAATACATCTGCAATCTGCAACCTAACTGTAAGCTATCATTTACATTTTAATTTAGTTTAATAATGAACGAGTTACTAGTTTTGATAGTAAAAGATATGGGCTCAAAGTATTGTGATTCTGGAACACAACTCATCTTACTTATATGCCTCGTGGACTGAATAAAATAAATTGTTTTTTTGAGTAACATTTGGAAATCCAAGAACATAATAATTGTAAGCATATATTTAAATCAAAGACCACTGTGTCTGTTTTTCCTTGAAGAAACAATTACAAACATATGAGATGAGAAAGAAAGTATTACATGTTGTTTTTTTTTTTCAAATAAACTTGCAGAAGTGAGTTTGATGTATAAATTTAGTCAACGTACACATTAGTGATGGCTCTCTGATGGCATATTACTGTGCCTGCAGCCTGCTACCTGTCCACATCAGGTCTGAAGAGTTGACGATTTGTAATCAGTGAGATATTACATTAATTTTCTTTGGCGGTATTTTATAATCCCATATGGTTTTCATGTAATATGATCCACATTCTGCAATACAACTTTACTCGTGCTGTAATGCTGCAGTGCTGTGGTATATCCATATACGGAATTAATTTTGACTCTGCGTTGAAAATATGACCTACTTTTTTATAAAGGGAATATTTTGTGGGGGGCCTACAATGTTTTACGCCAGCCATTAATATTTCCATGTGCTTTATTTCATTATGAAAGAAGCTTGTAAGGAAAAGGAAGTTTTTAACCATTAACAGTAATCAGAGATTATGCAGTAAAAATGCAGACACAGCATATATTGTGTGTCCAATTTCCAGCAACAGGTTACATGTGCTGAACATAGTAGATTAAAGCAAGTGAGAAGAACTGTACTGTATTATGCTAATAGGTGTCTCATACAGACCGCAGCAAAGCTTTTCTTCATCATCTAATTGATGCACTATTTAGCTGCAGTGCAATATTCTCCGTTGCTTAATGGAGTCGGCCGTAAATCCAGAAATGTAGGATAATATCATGCATTCTTCATTTGTAGTCTAGACTAAGCACTATGTGAGGTGGATAGATGAATATTGGAGATGGCATGAGCCTTTACAAATGAAGTGTAATTAAAGTGGGAAATACAAGCACTCTGAAAATCCTAAACATAATAAATAAAGAAAGGTTACTGGAATTGAAAGCACGGTGCAAGACACAAATGACAAGTCCATCTTAGTGTCTTAGATGAACTTAAGTTGGAACAAACAGAATCGTTGCTGTCTATGTCTGCTATGAATACCAATTTGCATTTTTAAAGACTCTCCCCACTACCAAGGCCTCTCCAGTGCAACGTCTTGAATTGTTCATGCCTGGAAAATCACCAACCAAATGTTCTGTTCATTACGATGATCATCTGCAATCATTTTCTTTGCCCTTTTCACAATATAAAGCTTTATAAAATCCTTGCCGAGGCTGTGGTTGAATTATCTTTTGCAGGAAATTCCTTTTAGAACATCCTTGGCTCTGCGTCTCTGATTCACTTCTTCTCATTAGATTCTTATTGTGCCTGAGATTAATTTCCTTGTGTTCCAGGTTTGATATGAGTAAAACACAAGGAGAAGCGTTAAAGGAGCCAGCAACATTTTCAACCTTTGGTATCTTTTATTTCAGACATGCAGTAGAAAGCCAAGGGTTTAGTGATGAGGGAATGTGCAAGCATTTCCTAGAATAGCTCTTGGCCGCTAAGCCACCCTTGGACTATCTTTGTATGGTCCTGTGAGATTTGTCTCAGAAGCTCCCTTAGTTTGCCCAGTTTTCTTGTGTTTTGCGAGGCACAGTGCTGAAATTGCTACCTCTCCAGTACCGTGAACCATAGTCAATAGCCCCCCTCTTCACGTGTAGCATGTCATGCCTGTCAACTTACAGAAGAAATAAAAGAAAAATTGTCAGCTGTTTGTAAAACTTTGTCCTTTTTTAGCACTAAGATGGACAATGGGTAATTTCATCACGCGAGGTGCTTCAGCACTACACATAATGATTGGTAATTACACCTGGAGTGAAACTCTGTCATCAGTGTTGTGCAGTGGTGTGTTACGTCACCTGAACTGCAGAGAAGGCGTCCTAAGAAATGGTCAAGGTCAGAGAAAGTAATCACATGCTTGGATGGAGGAGGATCTCCCATGAAAGCAGATCTGATCACTTTACATATTCACAGCATAGCTCAGAGGCCAACACGGAAACATGCTTAGGACTAAGTGTGATGTTGGTTTTGCTCCGGGTTTTGCCTTTGCTTTTTGAATACTGGCCACTCTTCTTATTTCAGTGATGTAAGAGGTTACAGCATCACACACTACATTAATCCTAGCTGCATCTATGTCAGCATCTTAAGGCGTATTTAAAGAGGGCGTCTTGTTCAAGTCATTTTGGGTAGATCAATGTTGTGCTCCTGGCTGTCTTGCTGATAAACTGGATGATGAAGTAGATGTGAGCATTTTGCTTGGGCAATCTAAAGGACTCTTGGACTTAACCTTTTGCCACCTACCTAGGTTTTTCCTCTGGTATTTTGCAATCAATTTGGTCATCTGATATACACCTAAAAAATTTTAAGTAGATGTAGTGGTCTTTTTGCTGGTACTCCAAGCCTGAGCTTGAATAATTTTATTCCTAAACAGACTCTCACTTTGCATTTGAAGATGCAAAATTTATTCAAGCTCCTTTCCCAAGTAGCAAGAAAAATTTGATTAATGCATTGCATGCTGCCTATAGGCAGTGAATAGGATTTTTGGGCAGAGAGCTCCCTGTCAAGCATTTCCAGTTTTCATTAGCATCCTATTTTGACACATTATCCTCTGCTAGGGGTTGACAAAAAAGACAAACAATTCCCAGCTTCTTTTGTCTTAATTATATGCATGAGATCATGGCCAGGGGCAAAAAGTGAATAAGGGATAGAGAGAAAAAAATGAGGGAGGAATGAAAGGGAGAGAGAGAGACAGAGGGAGTGAGTTTCTATCAGCATTATAAAGAGGTGCTATAGCTTGTGATGAATAGCCCTCCCCAGTTAGCCCCATCCATGGGCATCACCGTGACTAGAGTCCTCCTGATATATTCACAGCCCAATCTCAGTCTCCTCTGAGTTTTAATAAGGTCATCAACTTGACTGAAAGATGCATCCACTGATAATCTGACGCACTGTCTGCAGAATGGGGTTCAGAGTCATCCTTCCCTCATCATCAACCACCTCTGCTACTGTCAGCATCCCTCAGTCATTTTCATTTAAATTAGCCAACTCTGATTAGATTGTATACTGCGCACATCCCACTTATATAGAGCTCTGTTCTTACTGTGATCACTAAGAAGACTTGTGGCCCTGTAATGTGGAATGATTGGTGAGTCATCAAGAAAACTTGTACCTGTCCACAGTTTGTGATGAAAGAGTGAGGCATGCTATAATGTGCACACTTAGCCATTTAGAGAACTTTGTCCTTCTTGCTCAGCCTTAGGGTCTCCAGTGAGTGATTCATGCTAGTATTTGGCCTTTTCTTAGCCTGCCCTAGATCTTATCACAATTCACCAGCCTAATTCTGCATTCAAGAGGATGCACAGCCTGAGAGATAGTTCTCCTCAACTTATTGAAATGCGCTGAGCGCTGTCTTGTCAGTTGTAAAATTGTGTGAAACCAAGACAAAAGCATAGAGGAAACGCTGGCTCATAAATCATTGTGCAGCATTCCCTTTGACACATCCTAACTCAACATCTTACTATTAACATCAGGCTTTGCCAAATATCAGTGTGCTGATACTCAGCTACTGTCCCGAATCTGTGAACTATTCAAACAACTGAGGATTGAGGAGCTCTGTGCTGATGGAGTTCAGCTTAGCATTAGAGCCCCCAGAATGTTGTCTTGGACCTTTCAGTTTTGACAGAAATAGTTTGGCAGTATGCATAAAGATTCAGCACAGTTCATCCATAAGGCATCTTCTCTACATTTCTTCACATAGTTTTATATGTCATGTCTACTTATGCCTGTGTGAATTTTGCTTGCCAGAGGGATCATAAAATAAGGTCTGAAAGATCATTGCTGCAGTGCTGGCTGTTTTAACAGGTTCTGTCAATCACTGACATGTTGACAACATTCCTTATGCAAGCAATTTTCAGAGTACACAATAATTTACATGCTGCAGCTGCACGTTTCCTTGTGTCGACTACAACACTACGGTGGCACAAGAACGGTTCTAGATTCTGAAACCTACTCTTGTGACTTGTGTGCTCACAATTTGGTTGAAATGTTCCTCCCTTGAATGAGGAGAATGTATATATCTTAATCTCATTTGATAGCTGTGCCTAGACAGAGTAATCTCTTCCAACATTATGTGCAGCATGAAGCTTATCTTTTTAAATAGGATGCTTTTTCTTGTTTTACCATGAAACTGCTTCTGACTGAAAGAGCTTCAAAGGGCTTCTTTGTTTCATAATGTGCATGCAGCTCATTCATGGGCTTGATCTTCTTCTTATTTCCTCCCCCTACTTTCTCTCTCTCTCCCTTTTCCTGCCACCTCTCTCTCTCTCTCTCTCTCTCTCTCTCTCTCTCTCTTGCTCTCTCTTCCTTCATTTCCCTCATATCTCTTCAAATTTGAAAATGTGCATGAAGCCATACCAAACTTCATCTGAAATTGTAAATATTAGTGCTACTTTTTGGGCGGTGGTGGAAGACAATCACTCATTACAGTTAGTGCCAGTTCCTGCAGTTTCTCATGAGGAGTACTTATGCACTTGTTTTCATTTGCCTCTGGATTTACTTTTGCCTAGATTTAGCCCTTCTTGAGGAAAGAGATTTCTAATAGGCAGGATTTTTCACTCTTTTCCTTAATCTGTGGTGATCTGGTTTTGCAGTGTATATAAATAGGTATTTATTTATGTGTTTCCATTTCTGACTGTCTCTCTCCCCCATAATGATTGTTACAAAGCCACATGCTCTATTCTTACGTGACACAACATGGGGTTGGTAGAATGAATCTTTTATTTGAGTGAAGGTGGAAGGAATCTGATGAAAAGACTCAGGAATTGCTTCAAACAATACAGTCATGGGTCATACTTTTTTTTTTAAAAAGGATTAATTCATTGGAAGTTTCTGATTTTTTAGCACATGTATTATGGAGATCATGTCAGAAATGACTTTGAAACAAGCTGATGATTAGCATGTTGGAAAATACTTTTGATTTACGGGTACCCAACTGAGATGAGCAGTGCAGAGCCAAGAACCAGCTGCCTTGTTAAAGAATGTCCCGGGCTGTTTAATTTGCTCTTGACATTCATCACTGCCTAAAAGCCTGATCCTAAGAAGGACTACAAATGAACCTGAGTAGCCTAAGGAAATATCTCAGCAGACTGTTTGGCTTTCTAAGACAATTGAAAACTCAACACTTGAAGAAAAAAATGTGACAGAGAACATGGAATCTAGTCCCATATCACTATACCTTTTGTTTTTTACTACCTGAGTGAAAATGTAATATTTGTGCTCATGGAAATAACGTCACTGGGTCTGTTTCTATAGCAAGGCCTTTATTATTTGCACAATTTATGAAAGTCTCTATTCTTAGACCCTGCGTATATGAAGAGAAACTCAAAAATAATGTATATTAAAGGTGGAAAAAATAATTTAGAAACCTGTGTGTAAAAATATGCTTATTTTAATATAGAGTCTAGCAGAATCAAACTAAATGAAAATGTGTTTTGTCTTTGCAGAGTGTCAGCGAGTTTGGCTTAGACATCATTGAGACCCCTGAAGGTGACAAGTGGCCACAGCTTATCGTCCAACAGAACCTAGATCGTGAGCAGAAGGACACCTTCGTCATGAAGATAAAGGTGGAAGATGGTGGCAACCCCCCCAAGTCCAGCACTGCCATTCTCCAAGTCACCATCTCTGATGTCAATGACAATCGTCCCATCTTCAAGGACAGCGAGCTGGAGGTTTCAGTACCAGAGAATGCTCCCACAGGGACATCAGTTGCTCAGCTTCATGCCACGGACGCAGACCTGGGTTCCAATGCACAGATCCACTTTGCCTTCAGCAACCAGATCTCTGCCTCGACCAAACGTCACTTTTCCATTGACAGCTCCACAGGACTGATCACAGTGAAGCAGCCCCTGGACAGGGAAATGACTCCTGTTCATAAACTCATTGTCCTGGCAAGTGATGGCAGTTCCACCCCTTCCAGAGCCACAGTGATTGTTAATGTAACAGACGTTAATGACAATGTTCCCTCCATAGACACGCGGTACATTATCAACCTGGTTAATGGGACTGTTCTGCTGTCTGAGAATGCACCTCTCAACACAAAAATAGCCCTAATTACTGTTACTGACAAGGATGCAGATCTTTATGGCAAAGTAGCTTGCTACACTGACCATGATGTTCCTTTCCGGTTGAAGCCTGTCTTTAATGATCAGTTCTTACTAGAGACTGCCGCCCCTCTAGATTATGAGACGACCCGAGAATATGCAATTAAGATTGTGGCTTCGGATAGGGGGACGCCTCCTTTGAACACTTCAGCTATGGTTTTAATTAAAATCAAGGATGAGAACGACAATGCGCCCATCTTCCCCCAGCCGGAAATCCAACTCTCTATACCTGAGAACAATGACCCCTCTACACAGTTAATAAAAATCAGTGCCACTGACGCAGACAGCGGACATAATGCTGAGATTATTTATACTCTTGGCCCTGACGCACCTGATGGGTTTAACATAGACAGACGGTCAGGAATCCTCTCTGTTGGCAAACGACTGGACAGAGAGAAACAGGAGAAGTACTCATTCACTGTCATAGCGAGGGACAATGGCTCCACATCCCTACAGAGCAATGTCACTGTCAGGCTAATCGTCCAGGACCTTAATGACAACAGCCCAGCTTTCACACACCCCGAGTACAACTTCTATGTGCCTGAGAACCTGCCTCTTTATGGAACTGTGGGCTTAATCACAGTGACAGATGCAGATGCGGGAGATAATGCTGTTGTAACCTTGTCCATTTTGAACGGAAAAGATAATTTCATCATCGACCCTCAAACTGGTGTGATCAAACCCAATATCACATTTGATAGGGAGCAGCAAAGCTCCTACACATTTATGGTCAAGGCGGTTGATGGAGGGCAACCTCCAAGCTCTGCCTATGCCAAGGTCACTATAAATGTTGTCGACGTAAATGACAATCGTCCTGTGTTCGTCATCCCATCCTCCAATTACTCATATGACCTAGTGCGAATTACCACCACTCCTGGCGCTGTGGTCACAAGAGTGTTTGCCATTGACAATGACACAGGTATGAATGCTGAGCTGCAGTACAGTATTATCAGCAGTATCATCATCACATCTAGGGGCTCCCCTCGAGGTATCTTTGCCATCGACAAAACGACGGGTAACATAACACTGCAGGAGAAAATAGTGGCAGCTGATCAGGGGCTGCATAGGCTTGTAGTCAAGGTCAAAGATCTAGGCCAACCTGAGTCATTACATGCCATAGCACTTATACACTTGTTTGTCAATGACACTGTGTCAAATGCTACCTTTATCCAAGAGCAGCTTCGAAAAAGTATGGAGACACCCTTGGACCGTAACATAGGGGAGAGCGAGGTAGCACCTCAAGCAAATGGATATGTGATTGTTGTCATAGCTATCATAGCAGGGACCATGACTGTCATCTTGGTAATATTTGTGACTGCCTTGGTGCGCTGCCGGCAGACACCCAGACACAAAGTGGTACAGAAAGGAAAGCAGAGCGGCGAATGGGTATCACCCAACCAAGAGAACCGTCAGATCAAGAAGAAGAAGAAGAGAAAGAAGCGATCCCCCAAGAGTCTCCTCCTGAACTTTGTTACCATAGATGAATCCAAGCCTGACGACCCCACCCGTGAGCATGTTAATGGTACACTGGATCTCCCTGTGGAGCTAGAGGAGCAAACCATGGGGAAGTACAACTGGGCCACCACGCCCACCACATTTAAACCCGACAGCCCAGATTTAGCCAAGCATTACAAGTCTGCGTCCCCTCAGCCTACATTTCAAATCAAACCGGAGACTCCTGTAGCCCCGAAGAAACACCATGTGATCCAGGAGCTCCCCTTGGACAACACGTTCGTGGTGGGCTGTGACTCACTCTCCAAGTGTTCATCGACTAGCTCCGACCCATACAGTGTCTCAGAGTGCAGCTGTCAGGGGGGATTCAAGACTGCGGGGCAAATCACCACCCGACAGGTAATTCATGACTTCCTTTTTAAACCCACCCACACTAGTCCCCACTCACACTCCCCTTGCTGTCCCATGGTAGGCAATGTAAAAGGGGGAGGGTGGCAGCATGGATCTAGGGAATTTTCCCACACAGATCATGACCATGTCTACATGAATGTTATTTGCACCTAAAATTGATTGTGGTCAAGACTTGCAACAAAAGGAACGAATGAAAGGAATCATAATTCGTTGCAATTATTAGAGGACATTTTTCACTGTATTGTTATTGACTCATGTATTCACCTTCCTTCATAAGCTACTTTAATGCATAATAATTTACAAAACTAGATGCGCAGGTTGATTTCCTATTCAAAGGTCTGAGTAAAGGCAGCAGTACAATTATGATGGCTAGCTATTTTAAACTTCAGTTAAGTGGTTGGTGGCAATGCAGCCTGATTTAGAAGAGCCTAGGATAGGCGGCAATGATTGAACTCTCTACTGATGTATTTGAGGTCAAGGGCGAATGAAGCTGTGTGCTAATATATTTGACTGACACATTTAAACGAGCCATTAAATAAATAAATATGGCAGCCAGAGTGACAAGGGCTACTTACTTTATCAGGTATTCATTTAGGCAAAAAGTGTGCAGGTAATGGCACAAAACAAAAAAATGTGTTCTTGACATGTGAAAACAGCTTGATAAATAATCCCACTTTTGAGGCTTCTGTCCTCAAAATATTAAGTGCCGTCTTAACTGTGCCAGTGAGGCTTTGTGGGAAAGAAGCTCATTTGAATGCCAAGGTACAGCAAAGGGCTTACGATTCCCTAAGAGATATGTGCCAAATGCGAAGTGCCCCAATAAATAAAAAGCTGGCGAGAGAAATAAATGTAAATCAGAGGTAAGGAGAGGTGGCCTTGCTCAGTGCTGACAGCCAGAGCGAAGCGCTGTGGGGAAGACTGAGTACTGCTTTGGGGTGGGGGAGGGGGTCGCCGGGATCAAGGTGACGCAGAGCCTTGAGACCAATATACTTAAACACCAAGGGAGCAGTAGTCCATAAAAAAGCTTGCCAGCCCGATGTTGCATTTAGCCCATAAATGCTCTACTTTAATGACCCCAATTATTGTTATAAACGACATACGTAGATACACATTCTCTACATTCTTTAAATTATTTCACATAGGAGAAGATGTTAAGACATCACAATAAAGGTTTCATCTGTGATGTGTTGTAGTTTGTGTTAGAGATGACACAGAAAAACGCAATCGTTATATCCCTAGTGCATGACAGAGTATGTACATGCTGACATTTGATCTGCTATCACCAGCACAATGGAATTAATCAAGGCTGACTAGCCGGTGCACGGAGTACCAATTTATTCATACTGATATGTGTGTTTTCACTCAGTGTCAAACATCCAGTAGTTTTTTGCTGGCTTTTGCAACATTTTTCTTTTCTTTCCTTTTTTTCTTTCTTTTTTATCATCTTTCTTTTAAGATTTCGGGGACTTTTGGGGATTGTTGCTTGGTTGCATTGCCTTTCATTTTTGTTACTGTTTTGATCATAATTATCACAACTGCCATTCATCCATTTCTAGACCAGTTTCATGATATTGCATCAATAATTGATTTTTGTTTTTGATGAGGTGCTTGCTTTTCTTTATGTCTGACCTTATGTTGCACTCAGCTTTGGATCTTTGGTTCATTTCTGTCTTTTCTTTTGCTCCTAATACACTTCTGTTTGACATCAAGCAAGCGTTAAAATCCCTCATGGCATAGTTTTAGTAAATGACTGTTGATCCTATGAAGTATTGTGCTCAGGATAATTTATGAAGACACCCACACAGAGTTGATAGTCATTCCCTTCAACCACCTTTTATTTGAAACCCTGGTTAAAAGCTATGCTCTGCCATGGTACATTATACATAAGCCTACTACACGCCCTTGCTACCAAAGATTTAATTCATAATGTGTTTATACGACACAGTGACGAGTTGTCAGAATGATTTTCCCCTCTTACTGGTAGTGACTACCCTGAAATATGCAAAATTATTCAGTCTGTTCTACAATTCTGAATTATTATCTGTCATGCATTTTATGCATCAAGAATTTAAATTGATTTTAACTTATGTTGCTGATCAGAGTCGAGTATTTTTGTGCAAATAATTGAAAATCAATGAATATCTGATTAGTAAACATCTTCCTAAATCTTATGTTTCGCTATATCTGATTAGGTAGCCTAGATTTATTCATAGCTCTGAGAGAGGTCAGGTTTAATGTGTATGATATTCTGCTGTTTTGGAGTCACACTCCGTCAGCATTTGAATATTATCAAGAAAAAAATCCACCCTCATTGGTTCTACTCACCAACCATATCTTCAGTGATGTTAAGCTGATAATACATCAAAATCTTTCTGTCCCCTTCAGCAATTGACAAGTGATGCCTCCCACTTTAGACATTAGATTTCCCACTAGTTTTAAGTGTGCTTATTTAAAGCCTGTGTCATGGAAAAAAAAATAGCATGAAGCTTTGCCTGATGAGAGTTGGTGGCTGCAGAGGTTAATTAAATGCACTAAAGGGTTAATCACTCATAATACAGTATGATTAAAATCACTGTAATTAGGTTTTGAATGAGGCTGATAAGAAAGAAGGAAAAAAGGCAGCCGTCCTTTAAGATTATCAGTGATGGCACGTACTACCCTTGGGTGAGTCACATTCTCAGGATCTGTAGTGATACAACAATAGAACAGTAGCCCTGTTTGTTTAGGCCTCTTTATAATCTAATTTCTGCTCAATTTCATCTTTATGATTCTTTAAAGAAAATCGCTCTTTAAAGTCTAAAGATGAACACTTATAAACAGCACTTCTTCAAAAAGTGCAGTTGCTGCTTTTATCTGAAGAAGTAAAAAGAAAATATTTGAACGCTAGAATTTGTAGAGATCATTTCAAGTGTGGCTGTTAAAACAAAAGCTCCATTTGGTCTGTCAGTGCCAGTTTCCAGTCTCTCTTGAGCCTAAACCTAATACCAAAAGTCCAAAAGCAAAGATCATAGGCAGGTTGTCGTGTTTTCCTTTTTGTTCATCAAAGTGACAGACAGTACTTTACTGCCTTTGCAGTGATCTCTCATTGCCCCACGTCCACCCACACAACAAAAGCAACTGCAAATAAAGCAAAGACAAAAGTCTACCCATGGAATAACATCAGGGAGGGCTCACAAGAGGAGATGATTATGGTTGAAGGTCACCAAAATGTTTTCAGGGACTTTAAAGATGTAGCTGCAAAAGAGTAAAGCTTGTAAAAATACTTCAGAGACTACAGATTTGTGCCACCATATGGCTTCATTATACAGTGAGAGGTGTATTTGCAAATGCAAACCTCCTCCCTCCACTCCCTCCCTTCTCTTCTCAGTTTTTACGCATCTCATCATTTTCTTTTAACCCCTACCCTGTGATATTAGAGGTCAATCTGCCTCCAGTGATGAGGAGCTCTTGTGAGAGTATGTGCTTTAGCGGAGGCAGATCAAATGAGTACCACCCTGCTTGAGTGATCTCACACATCATCATGAATATGCAAAGAATAAAAAGGTTAATACATTCTTTTGTTTGGCCCACAATACTGGGGCCACGGAGCACAAAGGGTCGCTGCTTAACGAAACTAACCTCCCATGACTCAGTACTGGACAAAGTGTTTTAAGTGTTTTTGTAGTATCATATAAGCATAGGTTGATTAAATATGCCTTGGACGGCGTTGCTATTGTTTTGTCTTTGTTATTATTATTTATAATGAAATTTATGGCATTGTCTTTATCAAACATATATCATAAAAGTGTTGGATAAAAAGGGCAGCAGTGAGCTAAATTTTTGCATATTGCCGTTCATTTGCGTGGGCTTAGTTCTCTCATATTCGCCACCCATGGGTCTGATGATAAAGCATTCGTATCGACCTTAATGCATGAATCGCCAGGGCCAGAGGTTATGGTTTTAAAAGGCTAACTAGGTGTGCTTCTCAAATCTAACTACAGGATTAAATCCTAGCACCTGATAACGTCTTTATTTTATTTTATCATAATTTTTTGTCTTTTTATTTTGTCCTTTTTTTTCTGTGTGTTGAGTCATTGTATCTGTCATCACTGTGCCTTGTGAACTTAAGCACTATCAGGTCAGATTCATTCTGATTCATGCACTGGATGATGTCTTGCTAACGTTCTGAGGGACAGCAAATGTCAAATTCTGTACATATCAGAGGACCCACTGGCAAGGGTCTGAAAGAAAGAGTGGGCCTAAATTGATCCAAATGGCTTTTTGAGGGGAAATGAAGAGTGCTGCACTAGTGTGGTGGGAGACAAAAAAGACAAATTGGGAGTGATAATTGGATAAGATTGCATGCTCTGATAAGTACAGGAAAAATGCACAAACTTGTGACACCTGTAGCATTCTTCAAGGAAACCTGACAAGATAATGACTTGATTGCCAGCCGTGCCTTGAAGAATGCTTTTTTTTATCTTCTACACTCTTCAGAGATTTTTATTTTATTCAGTTATTCAGCATAGCCTCACGCTGATAAGGCTACAGCTTAGGCTGCTCAGAGCTCAATGATATTGTAACTACAATCTCCCTATATCTGTCTGTCTCTCTATATTTCAGGAGACGGCACTGAAACCACCACACTATGGCACACTCTGTGGCACAGGTACAGCTCGCTCCCACAGGATTAAAATCAATCTCTAGCTCCCACTACCTAAAGAGAGAAAAAGAGGGAAAAGAAAGAGAGAGAGAGAGAGAGAGAGAGAGAGGGGCAGAGGGAGGAAAGAAGGAAGGCGAGAACTGAAGAGGTGAAACAAGTACTTTACTGTCTCTACAGCCTCAAACCCCACCTCTTCATACAATCGAGAAAAAAGATGAACTTGGAAGGGGGCATGAGGGATGGGGGTGGGGGTGGTTTCTCAGAAAACGAGAGAGACGCTTCATGTTGCCTGCCTGAAACTTGACAAAGCTCCTCCTGCGAATCTGTTGGAAGTTTGAAATGCTTTGACTCCTATGCTATCACTTACCTGTGTCAGTGAGGTTAATGCTGTATGCCCTGAACCCTCGTCGACAAATGTCCCACTCCAGCACCCACTCTGTAAAATAGGTGTCAAATACAGTCAGTAGATCTGTAAAGTATGTTTATATGTATGTATGTATATCTATCACAGAGTTGATGGTGTTTATATTTATTGATTCAATTTCTTTGCCTTGTTTTCAAAACTGCCTGGTGGCCATTTTATTTTCTTACGTTCTGATTTTTTTTTTTTTTTTTTTGTATCATTTGACGTTGCTCTATCTGGGCTTGCTCATGGAACTAATGACTTCTGATGTATTTATGCTGCAAGGTCTACAACTTGTAGGCTTACATAAGTATAGAGCCTACATCACAGTGTACCTTTTTCTGTCAACTTTGGCCTCTTTCTGTCCCACTTTTGATGCCACCGATAACATTGTTAGTGAAGAATGTGGCTACCGTTACAGAAATATGCATGGCCCCACAAATACGACCACATTTTGTAGTGCTTTACAATTGTGCTACTGATCGCCATGTTGTTATTACACTGGGAGGAATGGTAGGACAAGTTTAATACTCTGAGCTAAGCCACAATCACAAGGGACTAACTCCTGGGGTTATAATCAAAAGCTGTTTATGTAGGGCAGATTTGAAGAGCACTAAGCCTAACCTTTTGTGTGTCACTTTCATTTCATAAGTCGGAAGTGATTTAACCTGTAAGATCCATATTAAAATGACTCCAGATGGTAAAAAAAAGAATAAAATAATAATCCTCAGGCAGTCTTTAATATGAGTTGTTGGGCTTAAGCAAAAATGACTTGACTTTGTGCACTTATTTACACTGACAATTTTTTTTTTCTGATGTGAAGAACATAGAACACCAAAATGAAAAGGTAATCCAGGCTTCGGTTTAAAAACAGCAATAAGTTAACATCTGACAGAAATTCCACTATGGTGCACTTACTACTTCTTAGGCCTTTTGTTCAGAGCATCATTTTGCCTCTACTATTTCTACACCAATAGAGTCACTATGGTACAGTACGTCCTGACTAGAATAATTTCTACAGTATACACCAGTAACTGGCTTGATGGGTTAGCATTGTTGTTGTTCAATAGTCCTGTTATTTGGTAAGCTAAAGACTGCTTTGATAGGTAAGGCCTAAAAGGCACCCACAGTACATACACATAACCATAGAATTAGAGTCATTAAAATGGACATAGCCTGTGTAGTCACGGGGAAATGGACAGATGGAGTGGATCAAGACTGTTTACCCTCCTGTGAGTGACTATATATATTTAAATGAAATTACTGCATAGACGGAAGGCCTGATTTTGTTCTGGCCTTGATACGCCATGGTTCTACAGACTATGTCTATTTTAAAGCTTTTAATTTTATGTATGTCACCTCTTTGTGCGACAGGTTGTTATTATTGAAGGAGGTATATTCATGTAATTATGGTATCAAATGTATTCAATACTGCGTAGGAGCCACAGTATGAAATATACATAGCATCATAGCACTGTTTAATGATTAGATTTGCCTGATCTTTGGGGAAAAGAAAAAAAAAACTCATACATGGAGAGAGCTTTTGTCCTTGTAAGAGAGACAGACAACCTCACTTTTATTTAATGTGAAGTACAATATGCACCTTACATGATCTTTGTATTGAATTTGATTTGCCAGTGTGGAGAAAACTGTAAATGTTTTGTTTATGTATGTGTGCGCTTCTGAAATTTATTAAAGTCTTTTGCATTGTATTGCATATTTTGACGACTCTTCTTATTCATTGTTTTGAACGTGCAATATTAGTCTGCATCACTCAGTCTGCTCAGTTTTTCTGCACACTAGACTCAATCTGCATGGTGAGAACAGCAAGACTAAAATGAGGCAAAACACAAGTTGTGGAACAATAATTTGTTTTTTTTCTCATATAGAGACAGCCAATAACATATTGTGCAGGTCAAACAGGCTGTGGTCCTACAGACGTACGTGTGGCTGTGCTGGTTTGAGCATCATTAATTGGATCATTTCAGCCATAGAAAAAATAAGTCATGCCTCCTTTTCTTCCACATTTTCCAGCAACATAGAACTTGACTTGGAGACAGAAATAGGGAAATGACTTAGATATACATTGCTCATTAGGAACAGATTACAGATAAAAAGTTGTGGAAATTTAGTGGGAACACTTCCTTTGAAGTGCACAGACAGAAAAACAGCAGAACAGAAGCTTTTTTTGGAACAACGCTTCTTTTCTTTTTTTTTTTTTTTTTTTTTTTTTTTTCTTTTTTTGTTTTCCCCTCCACGAGAGCTGATAATGATCATTTGATAACGATAACCCCGCCATTATGATGTACAGTAGCACACAAACACAGAGTGTTACACATCTAAGAGGAAGATTGATGCTAGAAGGAGCAATAACTGCAGCTCCAACACTGTGTAACACAGTGTTTATGCGGATTTATTCCAAAAATACAGACTTGAAAGGCATAAAAGAAAGGCAGAGTAGATACAACAGAAAATGTTTAATTGCTTATCAAAGTTCCTTCATATTTTAAAACTGAGAGAGAGCTAATCAGTTCCCTTGGGGAAAGTGTCCTTGGTGATTTGAGAAAATGGTGCACAGTCAAGTAGAGCATTCTTGTATAGAGAGTGCATAAATGTCAGCTTTCTATTAATAGATAAATGTAAACCTACTAAATGCCTCCTTCGTACTTAAAAACAAAGGGTAGATCATAAGGTAGTTTTATCTCTTTGAGCTAGATAAATTATGCCTTGATTTTTTCATGTTATGCATAATTGGGGAGTGAAATGTTTTCAAATGAGCCATAAATAAATAAATAAACAAACAACTAAATAAAACTCCAACAAAGCCGCAGCATTAATGAGTCTTAACATTTGTGCATGAAGATAGAGTAGGCGATAAATGGATTTTTTTTCCTGCTTCGCAGTCCGAAGGCAAAGACGGGAAAGAAAAGATAGGGAGAGAGAGAAAGAAAAAAAAAAGATTTTTAGGGGAAATAAGAGTTGCCAGTGTGTTTTCTTTAAAAAAAAAAAAATCATTTCATCATTGCTCCCGTGTTCCCACAGAAATGTGCAGTTATTAATAGTTCGCAGCATGTGCTTGTGATTTTGGTCAGTTCACATTAAGTGCATTCCCTTTGATTTTTATCATCTATAAAATAACTTTAAAAGCTTGTCCCATGTTGGTATTACAGTGTGTCACTGAGGAAAATGTTTTCAGGGTTTCTTGCTGACATACTGATTCATGATTTATGAGGACACGGGATTCAATTTCATGTAATAGGGCAGGAAGCTAGATATATGTAGTAAGTTTGATTACATATAATGCAATGATATGTCTGCAGATAGAGAAATATACACACCCATACACAAGAGCACACACAGATCTGCACACAGTAGTTCATTTTATCTCAGTAGTGAGGCTATCCATATGGTCTTCATTAATTGCAATTTTTTTTTCATTTCTTTTTCCCTTTTTAATTTCTGTATTTCACCATCAGTGTATATATATAGAATGCCTACAGGCTTCATCAGTATAGCTTGCTTTGTGTAACAGTTTCATGTAGTGGAGGCTTAGCAGTAAATGTGCATACATGTTTATTATCACTTACACATAATAAGCTGTAGGAAGGAATCAGAAACCACCAACAAACTTCACTATTCTGGAGGAAAAACGATGACTTTCTGACAACCTTGAGAATGCAATCAGTGCAATCAAGTACCTCACCCTCTCATAAATTTTTACCCTCTGATAAATGTAACATAAAACTAGGAAATATTTGTTATTCCTGTGGATAACATTGCAAAGGAGCTATCGAGATAGCACAATCCGTTTTTTCTCTTATCATTACATTGATTTTACAAGTCACTGACATTCTCTGCTGAGATCACGGTCATCCACTGCAGACAGTATTGAATGACAATTCAAAATTACACATTGTTTGAATTACAGTAAATAAGTTATAAAATAACTGTATTTTCTTTTTCAGCTAACTTAAAAAAAAAAAAAAAGCTAGGTGCATTGAGTAATCTGAGCATTTACAGTCGATATTTTCTTTTCTTTTAAAATTGCATGAAATTAAGGATCAGAAGTCTGTATAGATTTGTTTCTACCTCTTTCTTGACTTACCCTCTCTTTTTAAAAGCTTCAAATTTGGGTGTTGTTGGTAATTTTGGCACCTTCATGGTTTTTTTTTTTTTTTTTTAGCACATCTGTATCTATTTCACTGTGGTATTAAATACACAGAGACGTGTTGGAGCTTGTTTTTTTTTTGTTTGTTTGTTTTTTTTTTAGTTTTGCATTACCCACTAAAAAATCATGCCTCTTCATAGAAATGTAAATATTAGAAATGTTTGAATTTAAGGCATTTATTGTGACAGTGACATGACAGTGTCTGTGGGGAGGTGTAGGTCAATTAGCAGAGCAGCAAGCATGTGCAGGTTATGATGTGAAGTTGTCCTGAAGCAATACTGACTGTTTATGCAGGGGCAATTTATGCATGTGCTGTGCAGTGGTGCAGGAAACAAGAAGATGCTGTCTTTCTGTCGCACTCCACTCAAGGCAACACTCCATACAATTGCAGCCAAATCTCTGCCAAACTGAATAATTCAATCATCCCCATAGCTGCGGTGGTCTAGCTACCTTTGTGTGTGCAACAATCAAATCAGTGTGGAAGCCCGCCGAGTGGTTCTTTCTGAGACACTGAGTAGCTCTACAGCCCGGAGATTGTTTTCATTGAAAACAATTCTTTTGATTAAACGAGGTGTGACTGTGGAGCGGGGATCTGAGAAACATCGATTGCTTGTACAATGGTTTGTTCCTTGTTAAAAGTGTGATCTAAAGCAGTAGTTGCTGATAGTGTGCAAGGAGCATATGGTTCGCTGTTACGCCTGCAAGACACTCGTGTGTCTCTTTCTTGCTTAAAATATCTCAGGTAAATAAGTCGACAACGATGTCTTGTCCTGGATTAATCATGTCTGCATTGTTGACAGTAGTTGTGAAACATGTTTGTTTTAGAGATGAAGTTGCAGCTGTGACATGATTTTGTTAGTGCTTGATTGCTTTGTTGTCCAGTTGTTACAGCAGCTTTACAGGCATTCTTTAGGAGACGTCGGCCCAGCCTTTCCATCACCCTCAACTCAACCTTCTTTAAAGTAATCACACGGTTTCAACCTCAGTTTTGATCATGTAGATTTAACACTAATCCCCACTTGACACAGACAAATACAGTCAAGAGAAGACAGAATTACATTTGGCTGTGTTTATTGTTTTGTGTGTGTTTACATGTGTGTGTGTGTGTGTAATGAGGTCACTGGTGGTTCATCTACATTCTGTGGACATGCACACTGAAGGTGTAGCCACACTGAGGTTGTTGCTATTTGCATTGAAATTCAGCCCTCATTGTATCCTCTTTGGAGCAAATAGTGGAAAACCTGTCCAACAATCTATCAAACTGCTGTGGCTAATAAATGTAATTTTCAAAACATAGCCACGTCCCACTGTGGGCCATTGTCAAGGCTATGTGATGCTGTCAATATTGTGTAAAACCTAGGCTCTTTTCTGAAGTGTAACCAAACTGTACAATTAAACGAGTTCAGTTTCCAGCTGTCAAAAACACTGTAGCGCTACACATGTATTTTCAGCCTTTCCCATTTAGAGTGTAGCTCAAGAGTAACCATTCCCCCATTCCTTGAAGAGGTGTTTTAGCTTAGACAAATTAACATATTACAGTTTTTCTCTGTCATTTTGGTGCATTTCTCGAATCATTATTAATCATTATTAGTAGTTCTCCCAACATTTGGCTGCTCTGTTTTTTCCAGCCTCAGTCATTGTAACACTATGATTGACAACATGGTTTGCAATTGTAGCCCTTATTTCATCTGCACATGTCTGTTTACTTGGCCTCCTCTTCCCAGAGCTGCCAACTTTTCCACAAACCTTGGAGTGAGATTTGGTGGGGGCGACCAAAACTGGGGTGGGGGTGGGGGGTAGCATATGTGCGCAATAGCAAGAAGATTTGATAATTTGATTTAGATCTGCTTTTGGTTTTTCAGCCCATAAAGACTGACAGACAATGTTAAATTGATTTGGTCGCACATATACTTGAAAACGCCATTTTGAAGACAAACTTTTCAAGGAAACAGCAGCACGTACCTTGTAATATGTCATTCTCTAATGTTTCACATTAGGCCAACCACTTGTAAGTGAAAGTTAACGTTCACCTGAGACCAATTCATCAATTTAGGAGACATAAGGAGAAAAAATGTATCAGAAATGTATAAAAGATACTTGACAGATTTTGATAAATAGTTCAACAGTTGGTCTGGAGTGTAAGACTATTCAGCTTGTACAATGAATTTTGATCATCATGACTGCCAGTTACATATAAGGAGTGTGCAATTGGCAAAATGACAAAATGAAACTGCTGTTATGATGTGCACAAGTGATTAGTGGATGTGGAAATTGAACAAGCAGTTTTGAGAATTTCAATTCTGTTCTGAGAAATGCACCAAAGCAACCAAGAAAAACTGGAAAGACAATATCATGACAGGATGTCGTAAATGCATGTTTGCAAGCTGGAGGTGGCCATACTGAAGGTGAGCAACTTAAGACATTGTCAAAGGACAGCCATGTCTGCATCCTCCCTAATCCTGGTAATCCTGGAACAGAATTCTTGATTTGCTTTTGTAAAAGAGATTGGGAGATGATGAGATGCTTGTCCGCCTCCTTAGGATATCTGATAATCTGGTTTGAACAGAGGACTCAGGGGGTATTTAGCTTGCCTTAACATTTGCCCAAGCAGATGGCGCTGACGGGGGAAGGCGCAACCTTAGTCTGCAACGCCCTCCCTCTCAGGGTCCACCTCGAAAAAAAAAAAAAAAAAAAACAGTGGGATGATAATCAATGTTGTTTATTTTCCTGGTTGAGTCTTTAAGTACTTTCAGCCAGATTATAGGCTTTTGCAGGGGATAATCGGGAGACCACAGACAATTGCCTTTTTTTCTATACTGACAATCTTCCTCCACAAATGCGTAAAGAAGGTGATTTAAAGTAGATGCCAACTCTTAATTCCAGTTTAGTCCCATTGCAAACCCTGTCAAAATTAACTGGACACTGCGCTAATCACTGCGTTTCAGACATCCACTGTTCTGGCATGGAGAACATCCATTATCCAACCATGAGAATGGATACCATGAGTGATATCTCCATAAGTACTTGTTTGAACCTGTCTCTTCCCTAATGTGATGACATGCACACGTTATGAACCCAGAATTTACTCCAGGGTAATTGTAACACCTCTGCACTGAACAGTGAATGTGTTGGGGGTGTTGTGCAAGACCATTTTCTTCCATTTTGTGAAGTGAAAAATAAAGGACTGGGGACAGAAATAGTTTATTTACACTTGGCATCATACATACAAATGCAATACCATATATTAGCCACTATGGCAAAGCAATACCTCTGATTACATGCAGTGTGCAAGCATGACTGCGTATAAGCCATTAAGTCATTTATACCCATTGCCTAAGCCCGCCTCTCTAACCTTAAGCCTCCGGCAATCTTCTCAACTAGGACTGGACACCTGCAACAAAAGCATTTGACTAATGAGATCAGTCCATTGACTAATTAGAGTTTTGCATGGCATAAGCAGGACAACTGTGGAAAGATCTGGACGGAAGGACTGTTAAACCAGAGCATTTGATGCTTCCCCTTTTTTTTTCTTTGTGCAGTTGTGTTCTGTAACAGGATATCGTACAGAGCTGTCAGACTCAATCTGGGGCAGAGACACAAAAGACAAGCAGAGGCCCCAAATGCATCCCGCTCAAACATGCACACATTGCAAAGTTAATCCACACATACACAATAACATGCTGAATTTCTTTGTGTGCTTTCACTTTATTCAGTGACAAGCAGAAAGGTTCAAAGTGAATGCTGAAGGAAACGTGAATATCTGATTACATTCAAAGCAGTCTGCATGAGACCCATGAATGTTACACATTATAATTGCAACTATGTCCACAGCTTGATATCTTTGTGTCATACTAGCTATGATTAATGCAGTAATTACATTTTTCCTTGTCATTAGTGCTGTGCTATTTAAGTGTTTCCTCATAATAAAAATGTACAGCATGTCATGTGTTTGAGATGTGTATGAAAACTAGTTGCATATCAGCAAGGAGGTATTCATAGAGTCATTAGTGGGGAATGATAGATGGTGAACCACAAAAAGCTAATGCCAGTCAGTGGTAACTCACATCATGGAGCTCACTAATGGCTTGGGATCAGTACCTGTACCAATGTTAGGACACTGTTGGCTCTTTGAGTCAAAACCACAGCATTAACTTGCACAGCAAACAAAAGCAAACATATCTAAGCCTTTAACAAGGGTTTGACCTAATTGCTTAGATAAGCAATGAGAAACAGCTTTGGTTTCTACAATACATTTACTTGAATAACATGTTGCTTTTAATATAGAGGTGGTAGTAACGAAAATATAGATGCAGTATATGAGATTGTATTCTGCAGGAAAGTGGAAGGATAGATAGAGCTTGAAACATGAAAGTATAATAGAATCAGGGTTATTTTGGAGAGTCTTCTTAAATAATGCGTGTGATATTCACTGATGGCCATAAAGAATTAATGTGCATGCAGTCTTCAGAAAGAGCAGCAACTCATTCCCCAAGATCACTCAGACAGATTATTACATGTCATTTTGACAGTTTTTTTGTGGCTGAAGTCTGTGTTGCTTCACTGGTCAGGCAGTCATTATGAAGTGATATGGCTTCATGACATGCAGTGCCATGAATTTTGTGAGAAATTGGTGCTTTTCACACACCCTTCGAGATGCTCCTTTTCACACCCCTTTGCAAATATGACTTAGTTATACAAGTAAAAAGAAAAGAAAAAAATCTGACTCCATTTATAATTTGTTTTGTTTGAATATTTCATTTTCTCAAACATTTTTTTTTTTTACCAATGGAAACATCGAGACAAGAAGTTGTCCACTTTCACTGTCACATTTTCTGATTTGTGTACACAGACTATACTGTGGGATTTCCACAATGTTCTCTCCAAATCAGTTTTTCTCTGCCTCTGTTTTGTGGTGATTGGGGTCACATTCTCTGTTTTCAAGAAAAGAGAAAGAGCCAAGTATCTTGGAGAATTGCACATGTATTACAGACTAATGCACTTTATATATTGCCTATGCTCTGCGCATATAGACAGCCGCTGTTTGTGATGGAGCACACATATGTTCAAGCCCAGAGGTAATGGACAACACTTCAGTGAATTGTGCCGACCTTATTGTATTGTGTGGATGATTGTGTTATGCTCCCTCAGATAATGACTATGCCCTACTTTGACTTTGAGGCAGTGACCTGAAATAAGGCACACAAGTGAAATCCGAGCCTCGATGAACCTGGAAGTGATTAAGGTCACCGAGACGTACCACATTTGTTTGACCCCCCTGCTGACTCGCATCGACCAATGTCTCCAAATCCTTTGAGAGTCTTTTGTGGGATTCCTCCTCATTGCAAACATTGGCTATTGATAACATGTTTGAAAAGAGTGTCAGAATGATTAAATGCACCTATGAAAACAGGCCCTGATTTTTTAGCACTCTATTGTCCTGGGAGGTGCGAGAAAACATGTTGTTCCCTCCTTACAGGACGTAAGGCCTTTTTAGGAGATTTGTGGTAACCAATCAAAGCTCCATTCCACAAATAGCCCAGTGTGTTTCTTCTAAAACATCATTTTGGATGCAAATGGTTCTTGCTGATATGTGCCAGGCGATGCATATTTTTACACCTCAGTCACCCTCATTTGTTTAAGACAGGACAATGATATGATATACGGTGTCGACAATGAATGATGCACACTATGCTGGTACTCGTGTCTAATATTGCTATGTACTCACCATGAGTGCTGACTGAACAAAGGGGAGTCATTGAGGTCACAAATAGTTCAATGGCAACTATCAGTGAAAGTGCATAGTAATGCACTGCAAAGTCTCAAGTCAGTGCAATAAGGTGAATAAAGAATTAAGCATCCACAGTTTCTTAGGGCATATGCAAATACTTTCAAGCACTTAAGTATGCCTTACATGTAGGGAAAAGAAAAAAAAAAACACATGAATGAAGCTGAGTGCATCGGAAAATATGATGCAACTCTGAATCCTGGATTCGTCTCAAATTAAACTCTGTTCGGGTCCTAGTGTGATATATTATTTAACATGGAGACTGAGAGGGCTGAGTTTCCTTGTCCAGGTTTCCTTGTCTCATTGGCATGATGCATACATGCCTTTATGCTTGAGGGGAAACACGGATAACATGAGATCATTCCTGTCTCTCGAGGGCAGGATACACTGAGTGGATATCTGGCTTGTTTTTGTGTCTTGCTATTCTGCTGGGGATCAGTACACATCTCCTCGCCATAGCCATGACGCTCAGATAAAAATTACTCTTCCTCTGGTGTGCATGTAAATCAGAGTGGAGGGATATAATGAAATAATGAAGTGTGCCTCTGGTTTTTTCCAAGAGACACCATTGGGACCCTCTATTTTTAGACACAACAAAGAGATTGCCAGGGGTGTCCAGTCTCTCTGGTTAAGTTATGGAGTTTTATCCACTTGTCAATGTACAACTGCTTGTCTCACGGCTTAGACACACGCCAGGATGAAATGGAGGCCAGTTTCTCCCTCCAGACAACGTCAATTAAGCCTCTGTGGGAGTCAGTGGATGGATGTGTTCATGGATGGTCATAATAGATGAAGGATATTGTCAGTAAGATCAAGAGAGTTGGTTTTGAGTTATGTACAGTACCTAGCTATTGGCCACTACCATGGTAACTCTGTAATATGACCCTCCCTGCCAGCAGGAAATGCTTTGTCACTCAGACAAATGTGGCAGATGAATACTCAGCATGATCCTGGGGTATTTGTCATCTGGTGTTCTCTTTCTAATGGGTTTACTGCTGATGATCCAGGTCAGAGAAGGACAAAGTGCTCCACACCAGAACTTAAGAACAGATTCTGGGAAAAGATCACAAGACAGGCCCTAACCTCTTAACCCTGTAGGTTCCACAGTCTAAATGTTAATCTTATTCTCTCTGTACCTTTAACCTTAACTCCTATCAAATCTTATCCCTTTTGTTCGTGATGCTCCCTCTTAATCTCGTCAAAGTTGCTGCTCTCTCTACAACAGCACATGCTTGAATTTCTCCACTTTTATCACTGAGGACTGTTCCACCATCGATTTATTCAGCTGGAACTCTGTTAGAGATGTATTCCCATAATTTATTGTAACAACATTATCTCCCATATACTCGATACAACATTTGACCTTGAAAATGTGAATTTGCAGATGCAGCGAGACTGGATCCTTGCAAAGTCAGATATTTTCTGGCATCCTTGGCAAGAAGGAGGGGGCAGTAATGCTGCCATGTTTGCCTTTTGGAGATAACACCTCAGAGGTCATTTGAATGACTTGGTGTAATGTGGGTCATATGATCGTACAATCTCAAACACACTGTGCAACCAACTTCCTGGCATGTGAGATATTTCCTCTCTTCCAGGTTTTTATTATATAGCTGCGGCTGGTAGCTTATGTATGTGAGTGCAAAGCCACACATATGGAACTGGGTGATAACATGAGAGCCAACCTGTACATATTAGAAAGGTTTAGTGGGAAGGCTATAGCAGTGTTGTTCTTCTATAGGGTTCTTCATTAAAAATATTTTATGTCACAGAAATGGAAAACCATAAATGTATACTTAATGTATCCTTAACACAGAGGATTAGAATGCCTCTAAAACTAACTGTCCTTGACTACTTTAAAAGGAAAACATAAAAGGCAGTGCATGTCAAGACACACATTCCCTGGCAAAGTGAAATTTCTTGCCTCTTATCTATTTGATTTTGCACTTAGGGATTTTTCTTCATCTTTTCTCTTCAAACATCAAGTGCCAAAGTCATTTACAGGTGCTAGGGGCAACCAGAGTTAAGACACAGACATACAGCCTACTACCGTCTAGAGGCAGTCTGTGTAGAAAATAAGGAAGTTGCAACTGATGGGCAAAATAAGGAAATGAAGTACGAGTAAAATGAAAAGAAAAAAGAAAAGAAGAAAGGAGGAGGAGAGTGAGGGAAATGAGGACGGTGGGGGTTAGATCAGTGAAACACGGAGAGGGTAATTCAATTTGACTAAAACTCTCTGTCACTTCATACAACAGGGGGATTGGCCTAACTACCAAAATGAATTAAAATTCATGAACTATTGAAGAGTGGGCTGCCAGTAGAAAGTAGAGAGCACAATACAGTTTTAAAACAGGATATTATATTTTTTCTAATTACAAATAAATGAAGCTATTAGTTTACCTTAAATTAAAAGCAGAAGGATTCCCACAGAGATATCTGATCCCATGTGTAACTCATTTAGGACTGATTTGGGCCCCCATTGAGCTGGCAGGCGAACCAGAATTAAGCTGAGAATCTGAGCTGCATAGTATTGTCTAACTCCTGCTGGCTCTGTGTCCTTTCCTTAGCTTGAAAACACATCTGAAGTAACTGTACTCGAAAACCATATCCACACAATATAATTTGGTAATAAAAAAAGCCCCTAACTTCCCCAGCTTGCTAAAATTTCGTCACTCCAATTTGTAATCTTATACAAATTCACAAATGTCTGTGCCGTGGAATCTGGCATGAGAAGAACACATGCGGCAAATTGTTTGTAATACTTCCCAAATCAAGTAAATCGCAAGAAAATCCTGTGTTTGACTTTTATTCATCCACAACATAAATAACTAATTTATCAATTGTGCTTAAAGAGGCATACAATGGACAGAACAGAGAACATTGTGTAGCTGGGATAATCCCTTAGAAGATTTATCCTGACGGTGCCTTGAGGGGAATAGTGGGAGCAAGAAGCAGATCTCATTCCCTCCCTCTCTGTCTCTCTATCTATCTTTCGCGGGATACATAGTCACTATCGCAGCTCCTGATCAGCCCTGTTTAGTTATATTGCATTGTGTTCTTTGATATTGTAGTTAATCCGTCAAGTGTAGAGATTTAGCCTAAGATCACAGTGATTTGGTGAACTTTTGATGATACACTACTTGTGTCTGTAGGCCTAAGGCATTTTTCCTGACACACTTTATATCATGTGCATTATGTATGTATGTTTTTGTGTTGTGTGTAAGAAAGGTGGCTGTCTTCCTCTCATATGTGGGCGACATTAACTGCTAGTGAGAGAACATTGCTGTGGATGGTCTGACAGCCTCACAGGGGCTATAATGTAGGTGGTTTGTATTCTAAACATGAATGACAAAGCATAGACATAATCCCACAGAGATTAATTTGCCCTAATGGCGTTTTAAATTAAAGCAAAACACAAGTATACTCGAGCATTTGGAGTGAAAAATGAGTTCCAAGACATACGATTCCTTGCTTAGATGAAACAGAGCCCTAATTGCAGGTTCAGGCCTGAGCCAAGTAGCAAACAGCAAATTGTGAGTGGATTGGTTTTTCTGTGGTCTGGGTCTTTAGCCTGGTGACTTGATCTACAGGTAGAACTCCAACAAATAGACCACAGGAGTGTAATTGTATTTCAGGATTGCCAAAGCCTGTCTTACAAATTCACATATGCATGTTTTAACCCAAAGTGAGGTGTGTTGCCTGGCAACAAAGCAAACAAGCCAAGATACATTTGGATAACATCTGTTTTCAGTTCATGAATTCTATCAGTGGGAGCATTCTGTATGTGCAATTACTCGAACCAATCACATGCAAAAGCCTTTTCAGTGTGGCTCCTTGAGTGCTGTCACTAGTTATTACAGTGTGTGCTATTTAACAAAAGTGCATTTGCAGTTTGAAGAGCATCCCAAGATATTAGTGGCATCTAATTGCATTACCTGGAGGAGACTGATGGCGCCAGTTAAAACGGCTGGCCCCAGTTCAGGCTGTGTTGAAGGCAAGTGCTCCTTTACAGGTTATACATCATGTTTCTGACTGGAATCTTTTGCCGACTAAGTGATTTTCTGACAGCTTTAAGCTTCCACTTGCCTCACCAAATATTCCTTTTCCCTAAGCAATCGTACATCTTACCATAAATCCACTTTCATCCATGTGAAACCAAAATAATAACAGAATGATAATGGCGGCTAATGTAGCCAAATTTTGATTGCGCAAGTCAGACTCCATCCCATTAACTTGTTCTGAATTAATTCATGTATTCATGCTTGTTTACCCAAGCGATAGTATAAAATGTCCCAGCAGTGCAATCCATATTCAAGCAGGCTAGCTGTGAGACTCACTGCGGCTCTTGTCCATTTAAGCCCCCGGAGTAGCCAGGTTTGATTTTTACTCCTTCGTCATTTGATTGCTTCTAAATAGCCACTGATCAAATTTTTTACATCTCCTCAAGAATCCATTACGTCGCTAAATATTTTCTGCATCATAGACAGAAATATCCACATAGTTCCTCTTTTTTCACAGTTTCAGAAATGCCACTGTAAAATGTATAGTGTCCATAAGGATGAGAAAAGTCATCTCATGGGTGATGCAACATCATTTTCCAAAAGCCACAGGCAAATCTTGATGGCTAAGAAGACAATAAGGTAGAAACTGCCAAGTGACCCTCACTAGATATGTCTTAAGCAACTTCTGTCTTCCACTTCTAGATTTAGTAGGCACCGGAGGGGTTTTTACCTCACAGTCACCACGTACTCCAGTGGGAATCTCATCTTGGGAAGAGCATGCTAGTTTTATTGAGTAGGGAGTGGCTGTCAAAAGAGACAAGGGCCCTCAGAGACGCCTAGATGTTTTCCATAATAAACTGCAGAGACGCTTAAGATCTCATTGGTGAAATGACTTTCTTTTTTGATATCAAAATGCCAGCTAATGTGGCATAATTGTGGAAACTTGACATATCTCTCTCCGTTGTTGGTCTGAGATTTGATTCTACTTTTTCTTTCCCCTCGTCTCATTTCATTTCAACCCCACCTACACATTCCTCTCTTCCTCTTCTACTCTCCCTCTTTTCCCTCACACTCTCCCTTGCACCAGTATCCTTCTTCCTAATTCCCAAACCTCTAACTCCTCCTTTTTTCTGCCTCACTTCCTACAGAGAGTAAAATGTCTATGGGCATTTATAGTCACATTAATATGAGCAAAGGATGTGGGGTAATAAATCGCTTTCTTTCTCCCAATGAACCATAAGAAGCGGTGATAAAAACAACTTTTCTGTTGTTGTGCGCTTTTGCCTTGTGAAGTGAAAAAAAAAACTCAGTGTTTGAAGTTCAGATTAGTCTTCAGGGAGTACCACCTATTGGGACTGTTAACCTTTAGCCATTCAGCTATAAAGCAACTGAGTTCCATTAAAATACATAATGCATGAAGTGCCGAGATTGCATGCCATTGATCAGCACTTGAATAAATTGGGTTGAAATCCTATTAACATAACCAGTTACACATAAAGTGAAATGAATAAAGTGCAGTATAACACCTGCAAAAATTAGCTACCATCAGCCTCGGTTTTGTGAGGTGACCAGGCTAACGGTGGGCAATTTAGGAATAAACAGTAATGAACCATAATTCCAGCTATTTATGCAATGAGTTGTACCCTGCTTTACCCCTTTGTTGTCTTTCTACTGGCATTTTACCAGCAATATGTTTTTGCACCACAACAAATATTAGTGAGGCTTAGAAATGTTTTCATGTGCATTGCCTTGCTATATTAAACACCTTCAAGCCCTTTGTGATCCTCAGCGGATCCTCAGACAGATCTCACTGTAACAGCCGTTAATGTAATAAAAGACGTGGCAACATTTTTACTGCGTCATTCAAATATATAACAACAGCTAAACCACCTTTGACATTCTTTTTAACTAAACATTCTTAACTTTTAGTAATTATTGTTATTGTTGATTTGCTATTGTTTGTCCCTGTGGCGAAGTATGAAAAATTGCTTTGAGAGACACATAAGAGCAGTTTAGCGCAGCACTATGTGGCCTCCAAGGCAGCATCTTGACTCATGGCGCCTGTCTGCTACTGGGTGTATGTGTGTGTCTGTGGTAACCAAGATAACCCCACCCCCACCCCCTGCCCTCCAGCAACCACACTCCACTCTTCAGCATAAAGCATGTGCATGTTTGGCCTTTTAAAGCAATTAAGGGCTACCCTGTCATCTTGACAGGTAGCCTCTATCTCCTTAAATGCATTCGTGCCACTGCAATAAGTCCTTGTATGACTAACATGCCTTGCCATTTATAAAAAAATGTTTTTCTTTTTGCTAACTCCCCCTCCTTCTTGTATCAGGAATAATTAGGGCAATTAATTCAGGTGGATACCCAGTACAGCATATGTGTTTTCAGATTAGGCGCAGAGGAGGCTGTGTCACCCGACCTCGTGCAGACTGGGAGATGACCCAAATTAAAGCATGTTTCCTCCCTTCCTATAACCCTCCACTTCTTCCTTAGACCCCCCTCCGTCACCACCGCAAACCCTTATACCCCCCTTCCGATGCCATGCCAGCCTCCCCACAGCAACGCCAGAGAGCGCCTGCCAATGGCAGCAGCTTCGTAATGAAATAGTAATTGTGACTGTGACTTGCATGCATCACTTGCTTTCCTGCTCTGTTCTGTTTCATTGCACAATACAGAGAAGAGTCTACTGAGTTCCAGCTCTCTAATTTCAATAATACTCAATGTCGCACCTCTGCGTATAGTTTGTTTTCATTACAGCTGTACATTAGCCACGATTGGTCTACCAAGCAATCACAGCCTTATTGTTCAAGGTCTTAATATCTTAAGAAATGTGCAAATAACCAACATGTATCTGTAGAATTTTATTTGTTCCTCTTAAACGCAGTGAGTGAGATACATGAAATACACTGAATATTCCCTAAAGAAGATGTGTAACAAGCTTTTTTGTGTGCTGGCAGTAACAGCTGTTCAGAGTGAGGAATATTTAGGATCAATATATCATTTATTTCACTGGGAGTCTATAATGGGCCTGCAATCGTACGCTCCATTACTGGACACAAGGGCCTAGACTGCTGACCAATCCAGTCTAATGAAAACAAATGTACTGGCAGACTGAAGAAAAGAAATACACCATTGCACCGCTCACGTTCCTGTGTCATTTAGTATGAAGACTGTGGCCTGGGTTTATGCAGAAAGGCAGACTTAACAACTCAAGTGTGTCATTATGTGTGGGCCGGGAAAGGGAAAGCCAAAATGTGTTCTAATAACAAACTTCTGCTGATTCTAGACCAGCCAGCCACCTGTCTGTCTGTCTGTCTGTCTGTCTGCCTGTCTGTCTGCCTGCCTGTCTATGTATCTTTCTATGAAGCACATAATTCACATTAGGTTTTTCTTGTTTTTCATGCTGAGGAGTGTGTGTGTGTGTGTGGTAGTACCTTTGATAGCTCTTTCATCATAGCACTAATAAGATCAGAACTATTATTTCTAAAGTGCCCATGCTGATCTAACATCAGTTTTAGCTTTAGATCATGCTGAAAACTGAAGTAAAACAAGGACATATTTAGTGAACCCAGATCAGCAGCACACCTCCTCTGAGAGGAGTTTGATGAGCGCAGCTCTAGATTAGATTAGAGGCCTTGCGCTGATGAATGTAATCCATCATCTTGTAAGCAGCAGAAATTTATGACAATTTAGTTTCAGTAACTCTGTCATAAGCCCTTAGCTTTTAGTTTTCAGAGTTACATAACTACAAACAGAATAAAGAAGTACAAATGAAGGCTTGTGGGGCGCCATGTTTCATAAAACTTTAGGGATTTTGATTTGTATGAATATGACAGAGATTGAAAATACATTGTCTTTCAATGTTGAAAGTGCCTTTTGTCTATTTCCTGCTTTTGTTTCTTCATATCACCTTTCACCTTTCCACTCCAGGCAAAAGAAAACGTGTGACTGTTCTATTTCATCAACGAAACTCAGAGATAAAACACGTATTAATCTGAATGTTTTGTGAATGTTTTACCACTTTATTCTCGTTTTTGAGACAACAACGTCTTTGAACTGGATTTTTTTCTCCCCATGGTTCAGCTGCTGTGCAGCCAGTGAAGTTAGTCTTCTTCATGGGCACCGAGGGAATGAGCTGATCAGCCTCTCAACACAAATCTTTTGTTTTTGTTATTCATATCATATTTCTGACAGGTGTGGAAGCTCATAAAGCTGAAATAATGAGGCCATGTTCCATGATTAGCGACAAAACTCTTTAGATATTTATGTGATGATTGTTCCTTTCTCAAATTGTTGTTTGTTACGTTATTATTTAACCAAATATCCTATTATCCTTTCTTTGTATCATTTACATTTAGAATTCACAACAAAATGCAGTAATCGCCCAAAAACATTTCTGTATACCAGAGAGGTTGAAACCATGAATTCAGCCAACCAGTTGTAAGTGGGTGTGTTAATTTAATTGAGGCAGAATCTGTTGGGTGACATGATAGAGGGATGTGGGTGGGGAGTTTTAGCTGCTAATGAGTTTAAATGCTTATGCTTTTTTGGTTTTATAATTCCTAATACCCAGTAAGTGACATGAAATGTAATTTGACAGAGAAATAACAATTTAAGTATTCCAATATCAAGTCTTAGTTTTCTACTGCAGCTTAACGAGGGTGTGTATAGAATGAATATTCTATGACAGTATGCATAATTAGAGTTCATATTAGGATGTTTAGAAATAGACTGAGCATAGCACTGATTAATGTTGGTTAGTGTTGTCACAAACATATCACCAACAATGTGATATGAAAAGCCAAGCCACATATCCATTCAAGCGCTTCAGAAAAGAAAGTGCAGGTTTTGGATGAACTCTTTGTATGCTGCGTGCACAGACAACAGCTTGACAGTTGGTTTCAAAGAACGTCTCTGCACCTGAAGGGAGGTGTGTAAAGAAGGAGAGAGTCACAAAAGTGGTTCAGTCATGCACATCACATCGTTCTTGTTTTTATTAATCCCCACTGTATATCCGTGCAACACTTAAAACACACTGTAGCTAGCACCTTCTAACTGGCATCAAAGTCAACACTTGTTTGTTGTGTCATCTTTGGAAATAGACGTTCAACCAAACAAATGACAGCAACACTTTTTTTTCATCATGCAAATAGGCCAGAAAGACTTTGTATTGTTCTCAGCACAGTCTAGTGCCGGTTTCGTCTCAGGTTACAGGTGGAGGAAAAGTGTTGGAGTGAGTGAATCAGATTATCGTTTCCAAAATTTAGTTTCCGCAGACAGTGCTGCCCTTAAACTGGGATGATGTAATTCAAAACAGTTGGTCTTGTGTCAGTTTTAGCTTCTGAGCTCTGACTATACATCAGCCCCAGTGAAACTGAATTAAAACAGCTAAACTCTGATTGCATCTGAATGATAATTGAACTGGGGCTTTCTCATCCTTTCACGTTTGTTTAGCTACTCCGTATATATTGTTTAGGGAAGTGTCCAAATCAATTATCTTTTCATTTCACCAGACATTGCAGGGGTGACTGTTTTAAATGTAATTTAACTATATGCGTCACCTCCTGTTTCAATAATAGTTTATGTGAATCATATCTCCTCAGTTTGGTGCACATGTCACATTAAAACTTAATTAACTTTCCATCCACCGCTATGAGGAGTGTGACGTGAGTTGGATTCTGAAAATGCGCAGTAGGGAGAGCATCGCAGAGCACGCCATGCTAAAATCACACTAATTTAAATAATTGACATTATACATGCTGTGTTGAATAAATAATTAAATAAATAAGTAACACCTCCGGATCATAGCTTGGGTTTCTCATTAGAAGACAAGCTGTGCAACTCCGTGCTCAGGAATGAAAGTCAAGTGAAGCAATTGCAATAATTACAGCAGCAAGAAAGATGTGGCGTGCGCGTTGGGAGTGGGGGATGGGGGCTTAACGGAAGGCAATGAGAAGGGAGGCGCTGACTGTCTACAGGTGCCTCTGATTAAGGGTAATCTGGGCAGCCCTCCCCTTTCTTATCTCTGCAACGAGCCCCACTGCCTCCAGGCGACTCAAACTCTGCGGCTGCCTGCCGTAATGAGCTCCACAGCCACGCAGTGGATAACCTGCAGGACAGTCCCTACAGAGCCATAATGAGTACTCCAGTGTACAAACTTGTGCTCCCCACCAAGGGGTCCCCGAGTGGGCACGACTTGTTTGCTAAACCTTCCGTAGCCACCCTCCACTTGAACTCCCTATTTGAGGTAACGGCATCTCCTTTGGGTTCAGTGTGATGGCCTTGTCCATGGTCTGTGTGGTAGAAGGGATGGCCCACAGCCCAAGCTTGGCATCAATCACTTTACATTGAGAGTGAGGCGAAGGCAGAGGCGGCGATAGGGATTGAGTTGCAGCAAAGATAGAGGAGAAAGGCGCAGGACACCGGGATGGAGTGCGGGATGAAGAGCGAGGACGGATGAAGTAGCCGGGGATGGGAAAAAAAAAGTAAATGACAGTAGAAGGATGGAGAGGGTGAGGTAACTGACAGATGGAGTGAGTGTGAGAGAAGGAACGAAAGATAAATTGTACAAAGAGGGAGCTGCACAGTTAGATGGGAGAGAGAGTGAAAGAGAGAGGGAGAAGTGTAGCTGGGTATAATGAGGTCTGTGGAGGAGGGTGGGTAATGAGAGGGGGAGAGTGTCAGAGTCCAAGGTGAGAAAAGATAGTGGAAGAGAGAGAGAGAGAGAGGGAAGGAGAAGGGGGAGGGATAGAGAGAGAGGCTCTTTTGCCAAACAGCGGTCCCTCTGTTGGTGCTGGGGTAGATCTGTGTGTTTAAGAAACTGCACTGCTGTGCTTTTGCTCTCTTAAACAACCAGGAGGTGGGTGAGAGGATCTACGGGCCTGACCACGGAGCAGGGCTTTGAAGCTGCCACATGCTGAGAGAAACTGTATTGGATTTAGAAAGACTGCCTTTCAGAAGAAAACGGGGATAGAGAAACAGAAAGAATGAAAGACAAAAAGAATCTGAACAGCAAAAAATCAAAAAGAAGCCATACATAAGCTTGATATACCTCAAATGTGAGCTTTTTTCTCATTTATATTTATCGCCATTAAAAGATTAGCATAACAATTAGCATTTTCCACAAGTCTTTATGCAGATACCAAGATGGCAATCATGAACATGGTGTAGCATTCATTATGATTACTCACCATCATTAATTGTGGTCATGAACAATTTTCATGGTTAGGAACGATTCCATCTGTTTTTCAAATTGCTTGTCTTTTGCATTCAAAAGGAAAAACATTAGGCAGCGTGTCTTCAGTTTGCCTGCATTTTGCATTTGTGAATGCGTTTGTCTGTGTGAACGCCTGCGCATGTATGCAAGCTTTAAACTCTTGTGAAGTCCAGGGGTAAAAAAAAAAAAAAAAGGCGCTCATCATCTTTCTTCTGTACTGCATTTATTCCACACTAGCGCCACAGCAGCTGTTACACATATCTTAAGCCTTTTTTTTCCCCTCATTCTCCAAAACGCTGTAAACTCTGTGTTTTGAAACTAAAATCTCATGCCATGGCAGTTGATCACTGGCCGCACCTATTCGCATATAACAATATATTTTCATTTCCTGTAGAAATGCACTTGAGAATAGAGTAACAGTGACATTATACACTGATACACGACAGATACGGTAAAATGAGAAACTTTTTGCACTACAATAGCTACAGCGTGTCAGAGAGGATTACCATGGTGGTTACGATTGGACAGTGTGTCTTATTTTAATTGCTGTGTATTTTAAATAACTTCCCATAGCTCCTCTTGAATTGAACCTCTGCGGGCCAAAACTGTCTTTTCAGAAAATGGTTCCATCTGGGAATAAGGATTACATTATTATTATTATTATTATCTTGTGAGGGATTAAGGATTTGTCTCAACCAGTGAGTGTTGCCCTGTAAAATACAAGTAAATCACAACACAGTGTCACAGAGTCTATTGTTAAGACCCTGAAAAAAAGAAGACATTAAATCCTGAAAAGGAAAAGGTCTACATCCACAAAACTGAGGCTTGAAAAACCTGAATGTTAGAATGATTTTTAAGCAGCACAGTTCAGCTACGCTTCCAATGAATTCTCTAAAGAAGAAATTAAAATTATAAAATGTCATTTGTGAGTTTATCCATCATATATGACAGATAAATGGATTCAGGAAGTTGCATGCCGGACAAAAAGCTTTCTGACATTTTGTTTCTTTATTATTTTATGTTACATCAGTACCTCTTATCCCATTGTTATGAGCATGTGATAAAGGGCACAGAATGCCAAACAGTGGCCCTACCTCTCACAGAAAGAGGAGTATTATATATCCACACCATAGAGTAAGGATGAACAATACTCAGTTAGTATTCTAAAATTTGAATTATTACTTGTTTTCACATGTGTCACTTGGCTTTAGTGCAGTATAAACAGAGAGGACGCCATAACAAAGCAGTGCCCATGGCCACAATTGACCTTTGGGGTTCTGATCCCTTAATGTGCTTCTCTGTGTTGGTGCTGATAAAGCCTTCCTTCGCCTCTGTCCAAATTTATAAAGCCTTTTTCAAAGATGCTGGTAATGCGGGGTGAGAGACACAAATATCCTCCCCATTCCATGGTCGTAACCTCTCCCTGTGCTATCGATAGCTCTAATAGGTGTTCAGAAGGCTTGTATGTGACTTCGTTTGATGGTCTGCTGATGGTTTGACATGTCATTCTGACAAGCGAGTTTGTGGTGAGGGGGCGGGACAGAAGCCAGACCACAATGTTTTTTTTTTTTTTTTGTGAGGTCTTCATTTTTGCTGTCTTGTCTGGCGTACAAAATAAGAGCACACACACAAAACCCATCTCTTGTAAATTTGTACCACATATTTACATTATTCATGTATGTCCACATGAAACAGGAGAAAAAAAAATAGATGAGCAAATCAATTTCTGACCATAGCACCAGAGTGTGACTGTGGGTTTGGACTTTCCCATCTAAAAGATGAAAGACTTATCTATGTCTCCCTTATTTAACACTTAGCGAATTAAGAGGTTATTGTGTGTTACTTTTATTAACCCATTACAACCTAAGGCACACACTGAAAAAAATCTTTTTAAAACTTATGCTTTCTATATAAAACTACCTTCTAAAACCTGAGGTTTTTTTCCAACAATTTTGTCAGAATTGTCAACGTTCACTAAATCCTGTATTTTGTCAGCCTCTGAAGAAGATAGAGACATGTGAAATGAAAAGTATTTGATGGCTTACACCTTTGGCTTTGCTGTAAATTATAGTCTTTGCCCTAATGTCAGCAAAATCCTTCTCCCCCTCCTCCTCTTCCTCAAACATGTTCCTTACCCACTGGGCCATGGCTAGTGGGTCAGTAGGTGCTTTGGGTCTGAATCTAGACATTGTTGACAGTTTTACAGAGAGAAACGTGTACACGTTGAGTCCAGTTTTCACGAGTGCCAGTGAAAGCAAGTGGATTTACTTGTAATCCTGTCTTGCAAGAAACCTTTCAGATGAGACGTTAAACTTGAAACGTCTTCAAATGCAGCAAACAAGTCTGTATCATCTGCAAAAGAAGGTTAATGTGTCTGCTTGGTTAACATTTGTACACGTGTGTGAACAAATCAGAATATTTTAGATTATCTATATCCTGCAAATGCTAGTTTTGTATGTTTATTTATAATTCCTTTCAGTTGATAATGCTACTACATGTCTAGTGCATGCTGTTGATTTAGTTGATCTAGACGTAGCATGCAGGTTTTTATATTTTTTCCCCTGCAACCACTCGATTGGTTGAATAGTACATACAGTTTCAGTCAACAAGATTTTTTTTTGTTTGTCTACAGACCTACTGTTGACAGATTGATCCCTGTTTCACACAAGTTATTGACCATGTTTTTTTTTTTTTTTACAGGGCTAATACCACTGCTGTACTTTGAGTTCACTTACAAAACTTCAGCTGTGTTAAAGAAAGACATGTTGTTGTTTTTAGACCATCCTGCTGCTGCTGTCAGTAATGACTTTTGAAACTTTTTTAAGCAAAACCTTTAGTTGTATTGAAAAGTTTGAAAATGGCACAGCTGTACTTTGGTTTTGTTTGTTTTTTTGTTTTTGTTTTTCTGTCAGTTTATTTGAGTTAATCGTTACAGTGACAGAAACGTATGTTGAATATTTTATTAATTCAAAGTATTTCATATAAAGTAAATTAAATTACAATTAAGCATGATAATTAAAAGCAATATATAGATTCCAATTTTCTAAAATTCGACATCCGCATATCTTGGCTTAACTGCATTCTTTTACTGAGGAAGGGAACTGGGATTCCTAATATTAGTTAGCTTGTGTCTTACCCCCTGCCTTTTACTCTTCAGCTGGGCTTCAGCTGCCTATTGCTGCTCGGCCAGAAAAACTGTCCACTGAGGTTTAACACAACCAATGAGATTATTTCTGCTTGCATAGCAGCTCTGTCTAAGAAAAAATGTTTGTATAGCTTAAACCCCAATCTGCCTACACGTCCTGGTTCATGTGTGGCCGTATATTCCCAGACTGGGGGTTTGGTCGAAGCTGCACTGCCTGCTAGTAGTGTGGAACACATGCCTGGTACAAGCAGTGCCATGGGGGGAATGGCACCCAGCTGGTTAGATTGGGCTCTGGCCTTAATCGCCCATGCCTCTGTCATCAGCGCTCAAGGAGCAGTCACACACATGTTAACTATGCTCATACAAGGGAAACTGATTGGAGCCTTCCAGATTCATTCCCAATCAAAAAAATTGAGTCACACTTAGACAGATAAAAGGCTGGTATTGCTTTCTGCGTTGGGTATCAATGTCTAACGAGAAAAAGCTTGGGCCAGACATTGAACGAGCTACTTCAAATCTCAATTCTCAGACAAATGAAGGGGTCTATTTTCAGAGAGCTGATTGTTGGGTGCCGAATAGTGGGTGACAGTCTATGTGCTAAAGATAAATACATCTACCCCTGTGGAAATGCATTAGCCATGCATAGTTTAATCCTAAATAGGGTTGCAAAAGGCTGAAACATAAAAACAGAGGCCTGAAAGGTTGATGTCGAGCACCTCTACAGAGACGGTGATAGATGGCTCATCAGAACAGAGAAGCTTCTTAGTAATTTGACAAACAGAGGATGATTAGCATACATTTCTTCCAGATTAAATTTCAAATAGTGTTACATGCTCTTTCTGAGTTCTATGTCCTGTTCAGTATCATCTAAATCAAAGCTGGTGAGATATTTATCATTCTGACTTCTGTTATCAAATAGGCAGAAAAATGACAATTGACAGAGACATCCATAGAATGAATTTTCAGATGCGTAGCACACACATTGGCCAGTTTAACTACATAAGATGGTATTTATTTTCATCTATCAAAGTAAAGTTTTTCCTGACCGTGAGAAGCAGTCAATAACAATATGCCGCTAATGTAATTTTGAACACACTTAATGCTCTGCTCACCCGACTAGAGAGAGAATTGCAGTAGTAAATTGGTTGACTGTTGCTGATAAGCTTAACAGCGAAGTGGCATCCAAGCATTGGAATGAGGACATTAATGGTTGTTTAAAACAGGAATAATGAAGTGACGATGACGGTGTTATGTTCCCTCTCGCTCTTGAGAGGAACGTCTGACCGTGGAGGAAAATGGTGACAAGACTGACTTTGTAAAGGACATCAGCAGAGTGTGGGTCATCATAAAGAGGCAAATGCTAAAATTAAGAATATAAAAAAAGCTTTGCCTCATTTTAGGATAATTGTGTCTTCACATAAAAATCAGCTTCATACACTCTCATGTATGCACACAAATTTATTCAGTCATGCACAAACACTCACATATGAATGAATACAGTCACACACGCACACACACCAACACACACAGACTTCTCTTAATCTTTCTAAAGCAAACATGTGCATCCTCATGCACGCTTGCACACTAAACACACAGACAAGTACAAACGCAGTGCACAAACACAAAGCGAATGTCCCCCCAAAGTAGATGAGCTCCGTTCTGTGTCGAATTGAAAGCATCTGCAAAGCCAGTTCCTCTCGGCCGTGGAGGCGTGCATCAGCCGGCAGAAGCGCTCACTTGGTGTCCCAGGGTGGCTCGCGTAACACTTGGCCTCCTCCCTAGCCACCGCCTGGATCAGAGAGGCCCACTGCTATCATCCAGGCGCTGGCAGCAGCAGAGCCGGGCTTAGAATGACAAATTGGTTATAGGGAGTGAGTGACGAGAGCAGGCCAAGAAATATACTTTGAAGAGAGAAATGCATTCCGGGTTGTGACAAGCATGCCACATTATATGGTCAAGTGTACAAGTCTGACTCCCGCCATTTGGATTGATCTGGATCCCAAAGACACTTAAATGAGGCGAGGCTCTCTCATCAAGACAATGCCAAAGCATTTATCTTAGAAAGTCACCCAAAATATTAGTGGATTAGAGAGCTTTTCTGCGCAGTCTCTTGTCTCATGGCCTCAATTTGTATAAAACTGCCCCTCCTCTACAAACTATCTGAGCGACAGTAATTTTGCCATGTTTGCCTACAAGCTCATGTTTTAGACACTGACAGTTTTGTAATTTTTCAACACCCATATAATTATATCCAACTTAATCCAAGGAGACCTCTCTCTTTGTGAATCAGGAAATTTACATAACTCATTTAAGACAATTACAGAAACAGTCAGGAAAAATCGATGTTGTTTTTAATGACACTGTACTAATACTATGATTGTCACTGATGAATTATTGATTCAAGGTGTATTACTAAATTCATTTTTTCAGGAAAATTAGCATTTCTAAACCACTATCTGTGGTTACATCCCGATAATGCTGTGTGTTAACACAGAAAAACAGTGTTTAATGGAAGTAACTCTTGTTTGTGTAGCGGTTTGGATTTTGTCAGATATCGAATATTTAGATAAATAAAACAAGTCAAACCCTTTCTCACCTGAAGGTCATGCACCATCGCTGAGAGTGCTGGAAAATAGAAAAGCTTGAAACAGTTTTTTTCTTTTTTTTTTTTTTTTTTTTTTAAGAGACATCACTTTGATACATAAAGCTTGAGCTGCTAAATATGCCATGCATGTATTGTGGTGCACAGCAGCTCTCTGCTATTTCTCAATTTGAAACAGCATCGGTTGGTAAAATGTTGTTCTTGTCCCCCGCTTTCCTGTGGGTATCAGACTGAAAACAAAATGCAAAGGCAATGCAGTGATATAAGCAGTAAAATAAAATAAAGCTGCTGCTTGATATATTTTAGATTACCATAAATCCACATAGTAGGAAATCCTCTTCTAGTTAATTCTCAGTGATATTACATTTTTCACAACAATCTATGGTACCACAGTCTGTTAAAAATATCAAGAACAAGAAAACAAAAGGCAATATCAAATCTGAATGAAGTGAATGAAGAATGGCATTTCATGGCAGGAGCTGATAGTCACTTGTTGTATAGTGTTGCAGGCACACCAGATTACAGTCTACCTGAGGAGAAGTTTTGAATAAAATATATTTAAACATGAACTATTGAATAACATCAGCTCCAAAATAGTTTTTACATTTTAAACTCGATTGAACTGGATAGAGAATAATACAATCGTAAAATCATTATACAGCATGTTAATGTATTGTTAATGTATTTGCTCATTTGGAAGACTGACTGATTTGCTAGTTTGTGTTCTTTCTGTATTAAGCATGATTTTGTGAGTTAATGCAGCAGCTTTGTAAGTTGTAATTACAATGTTTTTCTCCAGGCTTGTTGGCACCTCGGTCAAAGGCAAGCTCCTGTGTGCCTCTAGGAGTCCCTCTCATGTAAATCAGGCGCTCTTTCCTTGCCAAAGCAATCATGACATTGCACTGGTGCAATGCTAGGTCTGCAAGTAAACCATGTCAGAAGCACACACACAAGACACCGGATGTAAACCTCTTGAATTGCCTTCCTCAGCAAACAGCACAGCAGTACCAGTTGGCATCTCTAAAATTTGATTTGAAGTTGTAGAGTATTTTACTTTTGTTGTCAAATTGCTTTGCAAATGAGTCCCACCATGGCACAATTTCAAAGAGCTTGTGCTATATGTGCAACTTCCTTCAGGCACTAGTTTCTGAACCCTCATCACTCTGTATGCATATGCACAGTGCTGCACTAAGCTCACATTGAGGACTAGATAAACATGCCAAACAGGGAGGAAGATGGAAGGCGGCATGCTTATGTCTTGTCAGCCTGTCTGTATGCTGTTTCTGTGTTCTTCAGCCTGACTGACATGGTCTATCTAATAACATGGCAGGTAGACAGTATGAGAGCCTTGTAGGTTTTTACCCATTAAAATAATATTCCATAATTTTTTGATAGGTTCTTTTTGTGCTTGTGTGTGTGTGTTTGCCTGAAACCACGCCTTATAATGATGCAAGGATCGAGTGCCATTCACATTGAAATGTTATGTTGCTTGAAGCCACATCAAAATAATTGTTTTGATATGTCCTGTTTTTGTCCTGGCAATGACATTAATATGTTGTGATCGTACAATGAGAATAAAGAACATTTTTTGAGGTATGTTGACAAAATCTGAGCCACAGATCCCCTGGCTCACAATTACAGGATTTTAGTCTGGGCATCATAGAAAAGGTATTGCTTTGCGATACAAGTGTTGCACATATTGCGTGTCCCTTTGATTGCATGTCCAAGTCTGCCACTAAATAATAATAAATGCAGGGATTGAAACACTGCAAAATAGCCCAAGGCTCAGAAATTGCTAATGAACAGCAGCGGGGTGCAGTTTGGGATGCAGTGGGGGGTTGAGGCATGTGAAACCCTTCTTCCTTTTTCAAAGGCAAATAGTCTATGGTCGCTTTCTTTATAGTCGAAACATCTGTGTCATTGTCTCAAAAGGAGTAATGCCGTTCAGTGTGTGCTGCAAAAAAACAAAAAAACAAAAACAAAATATGAAGGACTCTTGGGCTAAGATAAAAACTCATCTTGCTCTTGCATGTCAGAAAAGTATTAATAAAACTTCAACAAGAGGTAGAGCTGTTGTTCATAGCACTTGCTTGTGTGGATTAGCTCTGATAAACAGTGTGAGCATGATCTCCGTCAGCACAATATTACAAATATATGTGTTTTAGGCTTGTTACACTCTCTTCTTTCGCTGCCTGTCAAGAGCTCTTCTCACACTGCAGAAAACCATCAAGCGAGGGGGAAACCCATGGAGAGGGAGACAGAGAGAAAGAAAAAGAGAATATATTTGGTGCTATGTGCTGCAGATCAAAAAACATGGCAGTCACATGATCAAAGGCATTTGATAATCCTTGAACTACATTGCTCCTTTAATCCTAGTGAGAGAACTATATTTTATTGGGGGGTGGGGGTGGGGAGGGCAACAATGTCAGGGTGGCAAACAGGGCTAGAAAAGTAGTAACTAGCTGCTTGAAATTCAGTTTACTAAATGTAGCATGGCAGTTTTGAGGGAGCCAGAGAAAACGACAGCATAAAGCCTCCTTATATGCGTAGAGACTGGAGGCTGAGCTGATGGGGCTAGAAACGCAAATGTGCCACAAGTCCCTGTCCACTCAGCACTGAATAGTGCTCTTGTTCTTTTCATGGGGCTTGTTGGGGAAGTTGGCTTGCTGAATGTGACCAGACTGCTATATACTACATCTGGAACATAAAAACAGAGACTGAGCCACGCAGGGTTTAGGCTAGTATTTCTTTGTCCTAAGCCGGTTCACTTAAATATTTATTAAGACTTATAATTAACAATTTGTAGGTCATGATGGCTCTCAAGTGAGAGTAAGAATTACGCTAAAGGAATTCAACCCTAAAGCGTTACAGAAACAATCCTTGCTAAATCAGCATGTCTCCAAGAAATCAGACAAAAAAACATCATGTTTCAGTTTTCTTTCCGTTTCTTCAAAAAAATAAATTTTGCCATATATTATACCATTGCTCTCTGGGTCTCATCAAATTACAATAACCACCCCAAGCACTCTGAAAAGACAAAAACATCAATATGTGGTGTAATCCAAAGCCCTCTGTTGCAAGCCGTGTCAATAGTGTTTCCCTATCAGATGCAAAATGTCCGAGACCAAAGGTGAGTTGAGATATAACAGTTGTCTTTCCCTTTCTGTGTTTTACTGTCTGTGATTTATCTCCTTCTGATGAGATCATTGTCACGTTTGTGTCTCCTGTAAAAAGCATGGAGTGAGTTATTGCTCACAAAGCTGCATTGCTTCTGCACTGATGAAAAATGTATGATTAATAATTACCTTTTACACATGTGGGTTACAGAAGAGCTGTGCAACCAAAGGACGTGACATAAATGAGGTGTGATGTTTTGTTCTGCTAAAAGAATACAATGAGATTGTATTTAAAAAAAAAAAAAAAAAAAAAAATGAAGCAGCAGTGAATTTAGCCACAGGAGATCTTCCTACGTGCAAGTACGTTTACATGTGTGTCCATGAAAGGGAAAATGATCTAGATTATCTATAGTCGCTATGAAGTTTTAACAGACGCCTCTGTTTATATGAATTAAAGCTTGAACTGAGTTCAAGGAGGTTTTTAGCAAGGCATTGTAATTCTATTTGTAAATATTGCTTCTGTAACATTGTTTGTGCCTTCAAATCAAAGAACCCTGTTGTTCACTTGTAATTCTAAACATATTAAACAAATCTCTTAAGGAAAGATCACACTTTATCAGTAATTTTATCATATTTGGCATCTGATTTTGTACACTGATTATGCTGATGATTTTGACCTTTTTTTCCATTACCTCCTCAAACTATTCTGCAGTGACTGGAATTTGTACAGTCAACTTCAATTTGCACGGGAAATGTTTGGTGTAAGGTTTTTTCAAGCATTCAATTTTCAGTATTATTGCTCCTTAAATAGGACAGAATCATCTGCGTATTGTAAAAGCCGTTTTCCATATTATAGTTAACTAGACTTATATTAAGAATATATGAATCACAAATGCGTAGGCATTGTTTGGAATGAAGGTCATGCTATTTACCCCACTGACTATCAACATATATTTGCAAACACAAATTCCATTCCCTTCTCATATCCCCAAAGAAAATAACTCATGTCCATTTGTCACATCAATTAAGATATCATGGTTGTACAGCCGGCTCAATCTGTAGGGAGAATTTTATATACCAATTCCATTGCCCCAGCAAGGCCCATTTATTCATTTATATTTCATGATGTGGTGTTTATGCTGCAGTGAAAGCCTGGGTGTTTTTTTTTTCTCTTTCAGTTGGCTTGGCCAGTGAGGTGTTCCCCTTCTGCGTTGCAATGAAATATAGATGTTAAGAGTCTGGAGAGTTGAGTGTCTCATCTGTCCTGGTGAAACCATAAGGCAGCCATTAATAGTGTCAGGGAGCATCAGACATACCACAGGCACATAATTGGATATGAGGACATAACTGAAAGCACCTGCTTGGAAATCAACAGGGCCTTCCCAGGAGGCAGGCCCTTGGTAGATTCCCAAAGAAGTTTGCAGAGCCTATCCACTTCCCTGCTGGGTTTGCCTCACCCGTTGCTCTTTTTACTTCTCACTGAGGTCAACTCAAGATGGGTCGTTGTTTTCTTTTTTTTATGATGGCATTGTGAGTATGCAAATACTTTGGATCTTTGCATAATCACAAGCAGCGGGACCATCTGTTGTTGGCTTGTTGACTTACCTTGTGTCTGCTTTTAATGGTGTTTTCTTGTGTCTGAGTGATGTATTGGTGTATTAACAATGTGATAATCATTTAACCTCAAAAAATGCATTCAGGCGTGTATGAAAAAGTCTGAACATATGTTCAGTGAAATCTTCTGACAAAGAAGGATTTATAATCTTTGTGGAGGGATAGTAAAAAGGGTAAACTGGAAAACAAAACAGAACACATTGCTTCCCACTCACATGATGTATGATAAGATGATATTGTCAAGATAAAGATTTAAAACATGACTGTCAACAAAAGCTGCGGTCTGGGATTAGTGGGCGGCAAAGATGTGCTGGTTGATTGAGAGTCGCTTAACCCCCCCTAAAATATATTACAAAAATGTTAATGGTGAGGACCAGGAAATAAGCTGCAATTTCTGTCACTGAAGATTTGCTGGAAGATACCCTCTACTGAAAACATGTCCCTGATAATGTGTTTTTCTTGTAGAATCCGAGCCAGACACCAGAGAAGTCTTTTAACTCACCGCCCCCCATTTGTCCTCATAAGGTAAGCTCCAGTTTGCTTTCAGGCAAGGGACAAACAACATTATCGCAAATAATTGCAGATATTGTAAGCTTTTAATGGTCTTATTAGGTTTAGTTTGCGTGTCTTCTCACATCTCACATTGGTAAATTGGCTCTAAAATAATGTCGAGACCTTTCTCATCAGCTGCTCAGGAATCTTCGCCAATGAATATGTGAATTAAATTATTAATGACTAAACAGAAAAATGTTTTATTTCTAAAATAAGTTTCTTGAAAGCATCTTGTCTTTGTTCCCACTTTATCGTCATGAATGCATCTGCAATTAATCAACATTCATTTGACATGAGGTGAGAAGGACAGATTTATTCAATGTTAATTAGTTCTGTACATGCACAGTAAAAGTCATCACTTCACTCTGACAGTCTCAAGTCATCTCTTGGCACTTGACTGAAGTAACTTTCCCTTTCAACTCCTGCTCCTGGTGCATGCTTCTTGTAAATGTGATAATGTGCTATGTAGTGAAATTCACACAATTTCAGTTCACTTAGCACCAAACGTGTCAAAAAATGCCTGTGTCCTTTTCTGGATGAATGGCCAGTATGGTGGAGAGTGTCTTGTTGCAAGAGTGGACCTTGGTAAAAGGAGCCCAATGGAGGGAAGCTGTCTGACAGCCTGTCATCAACTGTTCAAAACCTAACCCCGCTCTACATCGCTAATGCACCACTAGCTGTTGACAATGACTTTGGTGGCATTGAAAGCTGTAGATGGTGTTAGGGAAGTAAATAACAATAAAATGTGATTCCCCTCCCCCTACGTCCATCATTGGGAAATTGCAAGGGAGGCAATCACATCAGGCCTGAACCTTTCATATTTCGGCTGCTCTTGATGAGAAATTACAGTCTGTCTGCAAAGTCCTGCCCTGTTCTAGCCGCGACAGGGTGTTGCAGAAGTTTTAATACAGGACATCTCTCTTCTTATAACTCTAAAGAGGACATCTGTCAGTGTCTTGTAATTTCTTGTCACCACATTTCCATCTCATTCTGTCTTTCTCTGACCTTATCTCTTTTCATTTTTACACAGCTGATCAGAGCTGATGTAATGGGGGAACACCGTGGGTTTGCGGATAGTGTTATTCACGTTTTAGCTGTTAGCAGCGGAACATAATCTCCCCGTAGTCAGCTCACATTAGTCTCCATGATCCGCACCAACCCAATATGTGCAGCGAATGCAATGGGCCAGCTGGGGTAATTTAGTATGTCAGTCAGCTCAGGAGGCTGGTAAAATGAGTAAATGGCTGGATATGATTTATATGAAAAGAATATTCTGATTATAATGGCTCTCAGAATAGAATATCCTCTGTCTTTTTACACTTCTCTTCATCTGCATTGTATGCATCCCCCAGACAGATAGTGAAATGAACAGAGGGCTTTTAAACTGACTGCTCTGTGATTATATTAAGAGTGTGAGAGCGAGGAAAGAGAGGGGAGGGAGAAGATCGGGTGCCCGAGCACTAAGTATATATAATTGCTTCTTGACACATTGGCCAAATTCTGCAGTGCCAGGATCTGAGCGAAGATGATTAACGGCTGTCCGAGTGGGTGGGCACTGCAGGTCGTTCAGGGCCTTTGGTTTCCATAGCGATCGTAGTCTAAAGGCCATATATTGCATACTGAAAATCCCAGGGGTCCGCACATTGTTAAACTACAATTATAACTCACATTGCAAGCATTGTCTGTCCACTGCAAACTCTCTTATTCATCCGCCAAGCAGCTTTTCTCTCTTTTCCTTTATTTTCTCGCCCATTTTTCTTAAATGGTCTCCTCTAGCTGGTGAGAAGATAAAGAGTGAAAATCTTGCATTCTGTGAATAATTGATGAGTGTGCTCACCTCAGAGCATCATTACAGTACGGCAGTCAGGGTAAGAGGTGAGGGTAAGATCATATTTCTGACACTAGGCTTCAGGCACTAGAAAATTGTGTCAGTTTTTCACAAGGTTTTCTTCTGAATCTACAGCATGAATAACAGTATCTCATTATAGCACAACAGGATAGGAATGAAATTTGAACAGCTTAAACTGTTGAATCGCATTTGTAACACAAGTGGTAAACAGAAACTTCTGAAATATCTTTGTTAACATGTTTTTTTTTCTGATATGTGCTTAAAAATGTTACGTAGTAAATAACTGGAGGCTATGAGCTCTTCACTATTGGCGATAGCTGATGGTGTTCTGGCTGATCCGATTGTGTCTGTATGTGTGAAAGAATGTGTGTGGATGCATGCATAAGTCCCTGTATGTGTCTATGTGAACAGCGCAATCTAGTTAGGTGACAGATGGAGAGGGCAAGGGATGGGGGTGGGGTTCAAGCACCTCTGACAGTATGGGACCTACGCTGCACCCTGTTCCTGCCAGCTCTGAAATTGCTAAGGTAAACTAAAACCATGCAACTCCAGGATGCCATTTCACAGTTTTATTTTCCACACAAAATGAGAACCTCTCCTGTGAAATGTCACCTAACAATGTAAAAGTGATGAAAATGCTAGACAGGCACAGCCTCGTGAAGCACACTTTATCCTGTGATGTTCGACTAGGATACAAATGTAAGCATACTGATCATCACAGATAAAATCCTTAAGAAATCCTGTGTGCAGCAGCAATTTTTAAGCCAAGGAAAGGCCACTGAATAAGCACATCTTAATGATGATTCATTCTGTATAATGAAAGAAAATCCTTCTGGCATCCAAACAAGAGGCTAGTCATGCAGCAATTAAGCTTAGTTAAAGGCATCGACCAGAGTATGGGTGGTTAGAGAGGCATCTTCCTGAACATGTCCATCTACATGGCCTTGTACATGTAAGCGCACAGGCACACATTCACTCACTCAAACCCCTCTCACATACACACAGAGACAATTTATTTGAGGTAAATGTGATCTCAGAAGACAAGCAGCAACAACCCATGGCTCTATCAGGGTGCCTGAGGTTGCATTGGTGGCCATCGTCAAACAAATAATGCTTTGTGACTGAAAAAAAGACAGTCTGAAAGGTCATTTGTGACCTCTGGGACCAGAACTGTGCAGCATCTGTCACTAGCAAGCACCACATGTCTGTGTCAAATGGCAAAAGGTATGCAGTACAGCTAGCCTGCCGTGTAATAAAGGCACTATGTATATACACCATATATATATACGGTATATATACCGGTATTTATATATGTAGCATCACTGTCATAGATATATTAACTCTGCAGTCTCTTAGCTTATCTGCAGAACATCCAACATGCCATATTCCTCACACAAGTGGTTTGATAACTTGAAGGTCTGGTCACAGCATGTTATATGTGCTTTCAATATAAACACTAGGATGCTGTATGAATAAACATGTTTGGATTTACAAGCATTGTGATGATTTCACAGAAAAATCCTCACTGCTTTAATGTCATTGTATGTCTAACATACTTTTAGATGGCATATACAAACCTTTAGATTTATGCCTAACATAAAGGATAAAAGATTACACTTCATAGATAAGATAAGCATTTGGCATATCAATCACTCATTTCAATGTGCACTCTCACACAGTGATCTTCCCATAATGGTTTATGAGGTTGAGGTAATCCTCAGGGGATCCACTAACAATGACTAGTCTCTGTGTTTGATATTATCTCCCTTGTCACACAATTTCCACAACAAGGGTTAATGGCATGAAAAATTTAGGGGAAATTGATGAAGGAATACATAATCCATGCTCCCTCTCAGCTGACTTGCCATGCTCATATGTCTGCATCAGACCACACCTCTATGCGGAACAAATCAATAATATTCCATTTCTAACCAAATTCTTCTTTTTGAATGGTGAAATCCAATCTTCATGGACACACTAACAAATTGGATATCCTGACAGCTGCAATAGAAAAAGAAATAGAAACACAGAGATGACATGGGGCATGCTGTAAAAAATGTAACATGCATATTGTGTTTAAAAATTGCATATCTCACAAAATTTCATTCTGAATTCTCTCAAAGTGCAAATGAGGCCGAGTTGTGTAGTATATTTCCCAGATCTCCTGAACTGTTCCATCTCTTTCCGTCTCCCTCTTTCTCTCTTGCTGGCTGTCCTTTCCTCTCACTTGCCACAGCATATCTCCCCCCTACATCCAGCTAAACCAATCAGGGATTTGAGGGCCTCACTTCCAATCAATTACCACCCAAATCAGTGCAGAGGCCTTTGATATAGAATCATTTGTCAAATCAGTGCAGATGGCTGGGGGCAGGTACCCCTGTGCCATAGGCCGTATCCATGTGGAAATCTCTGCTCAGGGTGGGCTCTCCTGACGCTCCCCATCCTATTAATGGGAAGTCATTGTGTGCTCCAGGACTGCAGGCCAGCTGCCTGGTCCCCTAGATTGCTAATGTATAAGCATCTTAGCCTGACTAGTGGATAATACCAAATCCCAGAGACTGCCATAATGATTTGGACTATTTTTAAGGCAGGAAAAATGTGACTTTCACCAATCTGACTTGAGGTGTATGGATTTCACAAAGTCTGTAGGAAGTGTACATTTAAAAAATTCAGCATTATCACAGTTAACTTGCTGCAGCAAAATGTACTTTAGTATATGTGTCAGTTAAACAAAGACAAAAATCCAATGGTACCCAAAGTTCCTGCAGTTGTTCTTATGTACATCATTACCATGTTTTCTCTTGTCAGTGTTTAACAGAAAATAATGGCTGAATTAATACATTTAATTGCTTAGATAACACAAAAATACACGGTCCTAAGGCCAAGAGTGACTATCACAAAGAAAGTTCTGGCAGTAAGACGTGAAAGAGAGGTCAAAAGAACAATAACAGGTTCTGAAAATGTATAATTATTCAGATTGTAATGACAGGATCAAACAGATTTAAAACAGACGCAAAACAGACAAGACTTGTTCAAATGTTCAATTCATGCTCCAATTAAAAGGGCAGCATATTACCAGATAGTTGAGGTGTCCAACCTTGTCATAAGAAACAAGAAGTGCAGTCCTTCCCAATCTCCTGTGTAATGAACGTGGCCATCGGGCAAACCAGTACAAATCCCGTTGGCCCATCACATTGGTGGGCTGGTGGACTGTCAAAAAAGCCATTAAGTTTTTATCAGCCCTCGCTATGTACCTGTCATTTTTAGGTGTGCATGAGAGTGTGTTCTGGGACTGGTCTCACAGACCAGTCACAACTAAGTTTCAACCCTCATGTTGAGCCAACATTAGCTTGAATAAATCTAATCCAAGCACCGGGCAGTTGTTGACATGTTGCCAAACCTACCTGGATTGTGTAAAAGTGATTTTTACACAGGTTGCAATCCGATGATGTAACTGGTAGCCTGTTTTCTTCAGTTATTGTTAGAAGACAACAGCATTTCCATACTCAGAGAGACAGGGAAAATGTAATGGTAGCAGGAGTAGAGGATGAGCCACAAGAGGCTGAAGAACATGACGAAGTGAGAGAGCAGTAGCATCAATAGCTGAGTTTGAGGAAATAGTTGAGGAGTGTTGCCGAGAGAAAATAGCTGCAACACAGGTTTATAGCTTACTTTGAGTAGCCATATCTAATGCATGTTGGAGTGAGGGCAGACTGTACCTCAAGATGCTACAGTAACTCACTGTGTTAAGTAGTTTAACAAGACAGGACAGGCCAGGACTAGCTGGTTAGCATGTTAACGTCAATAGATACCTGTGCAACATAGTACCTGGTAATCTTCATAATCTTAGCTAATTTCTGAATGATCCAAATTAAACTACCTATACATTGCCTCTTTAAAGGAATGACACTGCAGAGATCTGTATAAACAATTTATTATGATAAAAAAAATATATATAAAGTAAGAGTAAGTAAGTGAAATTCACAATTCAAATGATGACAACAGAGTAAATTAAGCAAATGTAAAGACAATATCCCAGCATAACTGCATGTACATATCAATACTGAGAAGAAACTTTGATATCATTAAGCGCTAGAAATGTCTTCAGTCCCTGCTGCTCATTTCTTTTTCACAATGTCAACTAGCGATTGTAAGTAGTTGAAAACTGTTTCAAATGGGGAACATTCCAAAACATGGACTATTCCTCCATAGATTATGCCATTAATGCATGATTGGTTAATTCATTAAACAGACTTGGGAGAAAAGCAATTTTCCACTGCTGCTGTGTTGCTGAACAGTGGGAGGAATATAAGACGCAATATCTGTCTGTGTGATTAGAGTTTTTAACATAAAAATTCGAAGCAATTTCATCTAAATTAAAGGGGAAAAAAAGATAGAAAAGTAACTCTTCCCTATCTCTCACAGACTAAATACATGCATGTATCCATTAAATATAGACTTTGTTATGTAATTTACTCGGGGCCGGTGGTCGTGTGTGTTGTTTTGTTTTTTGTTTTTTTTTTACTTTTTTGTTTGTTTGTTTTTAATGCCTGTAACTTACGGTCATTCCCATTTCTCACAGGAACTGATGCTGTGTCAGCTACCCACACAGAAGTGAATAAACTTACCGCAGTTACTTTTTAGGTCAATGTGTCAAAGCCTGCCCTACATTATATTCAGTGTAGGTGTTGCTGCTCTGGCTAAAGCATACACAGCACTGCTGTGGGATTCTCTACTAATCATTAATTGATTTACCATAAACATGAACCAGACCATGTCACTTATCACCCACAACTCAATTAGTTGCATTATTTACACTTTATGTGATCTTCTTTGCTTGCCTAAACTATATTTAAATTTACTTTTTTTTTAAATGGTGATGTCATATGTTTTGCAACTCCATATGACTTATGTGGTTTCAATTGACGTTGCTTTAATGCTATCTTGAAATGATGATCTAAAACATTATGAATGGTGAAAGGTGTGCTCCATCAAGAGAAAGATGGCCTGTTAGAAGTGATACAAAAGCTTTGGCATTTTCCTGATGGGTTGTGCTGTAAGGTCACAGCCACGGGGAAGAACACCAAAATAGCAGTGCGCTGCTTGGGGTTGAAAATGAGGTTGTAACAGAACATTTCTTACAGACCACTTGAAAATCTTTTCACCAAAGCACTAAAATGTATAAATAAATACTACCAGTGTTTAGTACTTATATGAACAATCCATTTAAATTAACCAACTAAGCACCATTTAGTAATATTGCTAGTCTTATTGATGTGAAATAGGTGACTGTTGAGATATTGACCTTGTAAACAAAGCTTGTGTAGGCTTAGTTTTGTTTGAATTGACCATTACAGTTTAGCCACAACGATAGATGCAACGTAATGGTGAAATGAGGACAGTCAAAGGTAGAGCTGAATGTCACAGAGTTCCTTCTCATGTACGCATTAAAGAACATTAGAGAAACAGTGCAGAAACTACGCTGTCACTGGAGTCACTTACATCTCTAAATCCTGGACAGTGGTGGCATTTTACTTGATGTCTAAATGTGAAAACTATTATAGATAGCCTGCCATTAAAGAAGCATAGCAAGAACTTTAAACTGAAAAAATGAATGGCTTTTACAATAAGAAATGGGAGCATGGATAAGATTAATATTATGGTAGATAAATCATCAAGTATCTTGTTTCTAATGCCATCTCCCCAAGCCTATACTGTTTGTCATGTTGTAAAGCTTAAGTGAAAAAGTTTGGTAAAGTTGCAAGCTGGCAAATACTGGGCACAAGGATCATTATTATTATTGCGTTTTGTTTGTCCTTTAATGTAGTTATTAAGGCTCTTGCATTGTAATGTAGTTAATAGGGCTTTGGCAAGGTTTAAGATGAAATGCAGTACTGATCTGTCATGTACAGAAAAGAGAATCATACCGTACATCTTCATCCAGATAAAAGAAGAGGTCACAGAGTTTGTTTTTTAATTTTATTTAGATTTTTTTCATAATTTGGTGGACGACCAGTCAAGCATTTCTGATAGTCAGACAGGCATGAAATTCCTCCAACTGAAACATAAACAATGCAGCTAAACTCTTTTTTACTCACATCGATTTTCTTGGCCAGGTTGTTGTCATGTAATTGTTTGCCATTAGAGGAAAACTGTGTAGTTAGATTTCCATGTTTAATGATTTAAGCAAAGCCTTTGAGGCTTCATTAGTTTGCACAATGGTGCGGCCCAAAAGAGATTGTCTAAGAAAAAAGATCTCAGAAGTTACAGCAAACAGAACTTGTGTCCTCAGGTGATCTGGCCTGTCAAAACTAGAATAAAATAATAACTAAAACCATAAATAAATATATATAAATATCTTTTAAAAGCTTCAAAATCCCAAATCTTTAATTTATAGATAAAACATTAATCATAAAATACTTGAGATTCATGGTTATGGCCTAAGTTATAACAGAGATTCTTTTAATGATTTTATTCATGAGCAAGGTATTATTCAATGCCTTCATGTTTCAGTGATGTATCCTGGCCTCTTATTTTTTTCCTCCCAACCATTATAAATCAGTGCAGTGCTGTGGGATGACATGGATGCCAGCCCTCAGTTCTTTGTGCAAGAATAAGGCAAGTTCTCTCTGGTGTTTGATACACATTCTTTTAGAATCTATCTTCAGATCAACACAGCACACTGTGGCTTTGGTAGACAGAACAAAGATTGCCCAGATTAGAAATGAAAAATAAATCTTAAAACAACTCCCAGGGAACAAATGACCATAAGAATTCAAACTCAAACAACCTCAGTGGTCAGTTAATGTCTGCAAATACATTCTACCCAAAAACATATATCAGCAACAATAAACATAATCACAGCAAGCTGCATTTCACAGGTAAATTCTCTTTAGTTTCACAATTTAGTCAGGATACAACACTTCCACTGTAGGTGCTAATAACACTAAATAATGTTAAATTGTTTAGTGTTTTCCCCAAATGTCATCACATCTTTGTACTCTGATCAGAGGAAGCTATTTAGGTTTTAAACCTCACTCATACATACACACTCATCACTTAAATTAACTGCAAACATGTCATGTCTTGTCAAAAAATATCCCGTGATACTACTAGAGGTGTCTCAATGTGCCTCATTATTTTCCTTCCTGCTAGTTTGCTTTACTCAGTACTTGGTAGTTTGTGCTTCATGGTCAAAAGATTGTTAAGGCAATAGTGAGTGTCATCTTCCAATTTTGTTTCACAAAGTAGTAAGGCTGTAAAAAAAAAAAAAAAAAAAAAGAAAAGAAATGCACACTTGTGTGGCACAGATTTCTGGATCTCAGAAATGTCTTGTAAAAAGAAAAACAAATGCAAATGGAAAAAAGGAAGAGGCAATTTCAGTATGCGGATGGTTATAAAGTGTGTAAGTTCTCTAGACGAGAACATTCAACATTGCTCATGCTATTTGTCTCACATGTTTCACATTGGCGCATTCTTTGGAGATTAAACCATACTGAGAGAATTTGACTCTGTATGCTAAAAAGGCATAAATATGGGTGGGATACAAAACATAACCAGCAGATGACCTTATTATGCTTTGTGTGTACTATGCAGTAGCAATATTGCTTTTATTTGTCATTATTACCACCCGCCATTAGAGTGAGTGGGAGAAATCTCAATTTTACAAAGAAGACCTCCGTCTAAATGTTAAGGAGCTCCCCTCTCACAAGAGACACATCCCTGCTGTTCTGAGTGGGCAGATATGGTTGTGTTTTACTACTTATGGATATTCAATGGAAGAGCATGGGTCTTGCCATAATAAGGCATTTACCAATGCAGAGTAGTACTGTGCACTGTGAGAACATATGTTAATGGACTTGGCTGTGGCCAGAGAAACAGTGAGAGGTTGGGGAAAAAAGCACATGGGACTAACCTCCTGGAGCACACATTTGCCTTCTACAAAGATATTAATGTGACTGGTGCTCAGTGGTGGAGGGGAAAGAAAAATTACCCTGGCAGTGAGGAGAGGTCTGTTGTGGTGACGGTGATGGACCCCAATTGGGTGAGGCAGCTTGGGAAAGAGAGACAGCTCTGTTCTCTTTGCATCAATGGCACACTTTTAACTGACTGCTATGCCAGAAAAACTGACATCAACATATTTGAGGAAGATATGCATGGAACAAATTGGGATATGACTGTGAGCCTTGTATCTGTGCTCTATATGTGTTTTATCAAGACTTTGCCACTGGCTTTGCAATAAGCTCTGTCTGTGTTTCTTGTCAGTGGTTGACAGTTACAGTAACAAATTGTCATCTGAAGAAAATGTTTAATAAAAATGTATAATATACAGTACATAGCAGCCACCTTTTGTGAACCTGTTAGAAATATAATGCCCTGACTAAGTATTTAATTTTACATATACACTGCCTTGTTACCATTTGCTTAAAAATACTTACCTCCCAACAACAACCAGCAATAGGGAGATAGTGGATATAGGGAGCATACGTAAAAAAGGGTTTTCTGCAACCAAACACAATGAGTAAATGCCTTGCTTGGATTTCACATTCATGTGGATTACCTGAGAATATATTCATGAACTTGGCACTGGTCTCACTGGAGATGGTGGAAGAAGCAGTGTCTCTTCCTGAATATTAAGCATGTTGACAGTTAATATTTTATCAGTAGCAGCAATGGTCAAAGTAGTTCTTGTGTCCTATGTGCATTCAATCTTATCATAATTAAGCGCCAACTTGTGCTTTACTCCATGTGTATGCAGTCGCCCTCTTTCAAAAATCCTGTCTATTGACCTATTTTACTGTCTGTTCTTTGGTTTTTATTACCATTTCACTGGCAGCAGTAAACACATGACCTTGCTAGGGTGTCATGGGCCTTTACAACCCGCATCACCCCTACTTGTTTTGTTTGTGGTAGAGAAGTAATGAATAAGTAGTCAGAAACTGTACAAAAACACCCCAATTACAATATTTAAAAAAAATCAACTTTCTTCACAACAACATCCAACACTTTCGAATTGTACTTACAAGTTGTGAAATGTACAAAATCACTGTTGTTGGTGCTAAAATTGCTAATACCGTTGAAAAACAAATATATACATGTATAAATAGACTACCATGCTGTCATCTTTCTTTTGTATTAAGCAAGTATAAACTCAGAAACATTTCATTAATTTGTTAGTTTCTTAAGATGGTTTATAAGTGTAATAATGATGATACATGTCAGATGATTTATTTATTGCCATTTCAAAAGAGGTTTTCTTAATTGTGTGATACAATGACATCTTCAGATATCAAGGCTGTGATCTACTCTGTATGTAAAGGCAATAGAAGATTTATAACTAGCTATATGTTTTACACACATACCAGTTTTCTGTATGATAAGTTAGATATTAGTGATCAGATTATATACAACTAGAATAGCAGCAAATGTGTTTTTGAAGTGAGACCCACCAGCACTTCAATAGAAAGAAGATTATTATTAGAAACATAACAGCATTATCACTTCTTGTACTGGGTTCTCATTGAAATTCATAATAAGGTCACAGTTGTTTGGATTGTTAATGTTTCACAAGCATCTTTGTGAAATCTCGACGCTCGTGGGGATATGTGAAGAGTGCAACTCGATACTATGATGAAACTGACAATTGACATTATAGCCAATAGCCAATCATTTGGCTGTAATGTCAGTTGTGTGTTTGAATTTAAGTCAGAAGCAGCTCTCAATTTTCAGAAGATTGTTTCCGTAAATGCTCTTAGAATCATTAATCAGTCTTATTATTGTGCTCCGTGTTTGTCACTGAATGACAATGATTCGGCCTCTTTGCTTCAAACACAAGTCTCTGATGCAGTATGTCATTGCACATCACAATCTATGGACAATGCCTCTGTCAGTGTCAGTGAAGAAAACTGTCAGATGTTACAATGGGAGAAGGATCAAAGATGAACGACTCACGTTACCACGAAATCCTGATAAACTGAAGTTTTGACACATCAAGGCGCCTTCCGTTCTTTTTTCCATGATTCCTCCTCTTCGACAGTACACTTAGCAGCCACTTTATTACACATACCTCTCTGTTAATGTAGATCCCTCCTTCAGACAGAGGGTCAAGTCTTTGTGACTCATTATCCAAGCAGAGAGGACATCCAGACAAGGCTAAGCGCTTCACTCACTGTCCAGCTAAACCTGTAGGTGTTTCACATGTGTGTCACTAACATCTATTGTCTTATTTCATTGCCGTAATTTTTTCACCAACTCTTACGCAGAATGTCATAAATAGTTAAGACAGCTGCAGTAATGTGGGGGTTGTATGATAATTAGCACACTATTAATTATAAAGAGAGATGATTGGATGAGACTCTGAAATGGACTTAACATATTATAGACGCTTCAACAGGAACATGGTCATTAAAAATTTGAAGAGTGGGGAATAAATTATATATTGGATGCTTTCATATACCACTTTATTCTTATCAGACACAGAAAGTTCATTTAACTATATTCAGTCTATCTACACACATTCATACATCCTTATCACAAACACATTCATACACCAATGGTGCAGCCATTGGTGTAATTTAGTGTTCAATATCATGCCTAAGGATATTTTGACATGCAGACTGGAAAAACCGGAGATCAAACCTCTGACCCATTCTACCTCCTCAGCCACAATCTTTTTTAAACTTGTTTTACAAATCCTCATTACTTTTGCTGCCATGCAGATCATCAAAATTTAATTTCGACTCAATGGATCCCAGCCAGCAGCAACATCTAATCAGGGCGGCAAGTCTTCATTCCTTGTAGTTGCACATAAACAGAATTAAATAGCAAACATATGAACCATAACACAGTATACAAAGTGAATATGGAGTTCTGCAGCTGAGTCTTTGTGTGTGTATGTGTTATTTCACATAACTTCTCTCCTAAATAAACAAAACAAGAGACTAAACAAGAAAAGTGTTTTTTGTAACATTTTATTTATAATGCACAGACTGTCACTCGTTCAGGATAATTTTACGAACCAATAAGATTGTCAACAGTGACAGCTGTAGCTGACCAGTCAACATGACTATCCCTGTAAAAATGGAGCTCTTAACTTGTATGAGCAAGCAGTTTATTATGACCCATAGTTCCATTTTATTTATTTAACTGATGGAATAAATTAAGAAAACAATCTAATTTTCAGCAGCCATGTCAACAAGCATCAGCAGGCTAATTTCTACGTATTTCAGTGAAACTATATCAACTTAAGAACCTAATGTAAATTTCTGTCAAATATTGCTAATGCAGCCGCTAGTAATAAGCTGCAACACCAGAGATATTTACTGTTTCAACTAACCTCAGTGGCATGAAAAGAGGAAGAATTTGTATATTATAACAGTAAAGGCAACATTTTTGCATATGTATGAGGCAAACACAAAGATTGGCCATATTGAGGTGTGTAAGTGTGTTACTCTGGATCATGGTGGTAAGGAAGGGCGACAAGTTCATCTCTGCAATGCAGCGAATACTTAATGTTGTTGGAGACAAATCTCAGGAAACTTCCTCGTTTCTGCCAGCACTTGGTGAATTTGTGATATTTTTGTTTCTATAAATACAGCTAACATTGTTGCTGATCAGGTGCAGCCGCTCATATTGACAAGGTAGTGTTTTTTCAAAGATATTTTTTTTGAGCAAGATAATGTATCATTGTCTCAAGATGGTTCCAGGAAATTACTTTACTTTACTCCAATGGTCTGCACAGTCCCCAGATCACAGCCTAATAAAACACTTTTGGGATAGGGGAAAGTGGGATGTTCACAGTATTTGCGCCACTGAAAAACTGCAAAAACTATACTGTCAAGAGAGTGTAGATCAAAATCCCTATAGAACTTTTCTGGCACCTAATGTTTCAAAAAAAAGAAAAGAAAAGGAAAAATACAGCCGGTAGTTCTGAGGGTCAAAACTGTCCCTGCACAGTATTATCAACATTCTCTGCCATAATACATTGTCAATGAGTGTATTTACAGTTCTCTGAAAGGACTGTACTTAAGACCTGCAGCTCAAATATCCTTTATTTCCTTGGCTTTTTAGCACAGACACCATGACATCCTGAATTTGCATTGTAGTAAAGATTAATGTAGCTCCTGGAGGCTGGTGTAACACCTTATTCAAAACAGCTCCCCCGTTTTTTCCCCCAGTATAGTCTGGAGCAAAAGGGGGAGAGCAGACAGTGAGTGATGTGGGTAAAGAAAGGTAGACACTTCCTCGGCTGTACTGAACCTCAAAGAGTATTTTGTAATGTGTCTTCAACTTGGTAAAGTACCTGCAACCTTCTTCACGTCACCACTCGATCGAGATCTGTTTCATAGTATTTGATGCTGTTTGATGTCGGTTGAGATGTGAAACGAGTAATGGAAGAGCTCATTTCTCTAAAACTGCTGTGGTGTCTTTTTTTTTTTTTTTGCATTGTTGTCTTCATCTTCATCATTTGGCACATGAATGATTTTTGGTGAGCGATAATTATTGAGTTAGATGTCACAACATTATGAAGGATGTCCTTCAAGCGGCACCTGATTTCAAGGGACAGCTTGACAAAAACTCACTTTGAATTTGGTTGAAAGCATGTCTAATTGAATTTTGATACGTAATTAAATCAAGCAATAAATCAGCCCAGATCCCACTGCAACCGACAATTCAACACTCCTGAGCACCACAAGCTAATTATGATGAAGTTATTATCTCAGCCAAAGGGAGTACTCTGAATGGCTCCTTCTGCATCATGTAGAATATTTTCAACTAGAATGTGTTCAACCTTGAGCAAAGGGCATCTCTCATATTAAGGATCCAGAAGATCCTATAAATGTCACTCGCTCGGTTGGTAATGTATCCAGGTTGAGACATTCTCCTGCTTTAAAGCAGGTGATTTCTTCAAGCAGCCACAGCAGCAAAATGTTTTGGACTCACGTGTACACATAAATACATTAATGCATCAAGTCAGAAATTATCTGACGTGCTGTAAATCAGTAATTACAGCTGGTAGTAATTCCTGTCAATAATCCCTTGATGTGTAGGAAGTGGCTATATTGATTTAACATGGATTTAGGGCATCATCCTCATCATCTGGTTTTCAGTCTCATATGGTTAATCAATTACATCCCCTGTGATTTCAGTATGCTTTAGATGCCATGTACTGCGCATGTAATCTCATGACATAAGGTATTAAATGAGGTCTAATTATAACTTTGCAGCCATGTGTCATATCGTACTCTTTTAATACCTTTGGTAAGAAGACAAATTGGTGTGTCAGCTAAGAGGGCTTCAGCATTTTGATTCAGTGGAAAACAAAATTTAGAAGTTGGTAATGTCTATCACATGATCATTGCAAATAAATATGCATAAATGAATAAAATGTGTTTTAATGATCAGCTGGCATGAAGCTGAGAATCCTTTTACAAACACAAAAAGACGCGAAAATTCTCCTACTCTCCAGACGACTGGATACGAGATCTAGCTGGTATGATTTTCGTAAATGAATCCTCTGCAACAATTACAGAAGTAGTCTCCTGCATAATTTGATGAGCAAAGAGAACATTGATGAACTTTTTTAATTATTATGCCACTTGGGATTCTGACACAAGTGCCACAGAGAGGAAGGACGTCCAGCACTACAGCTGCTAGTGAACTCTTTTTTCTCCCTTTCTCTTTTTGTACTCTTTCTACCTCCCCCCCTTTCTTTTAATTCACCCAATTTGTCGGTCCAAATGAAACAGCAAAAGGTTAGAGTGTGGAGTAATTAACAGCAGCTAGCCTAATGAAATCAGGAGGGGCCGGTACACTGGGAGGATCAATACCTCACTAAGAGTGAAGCAAGATGGGAGGATTGTCTTGGGGAAACACACATATACAGACCACTTAATAATAATAAGCTGATGAAAAGGCAACATGTTGTCCACTTGTAAATCAAAATTGGTTCGAACACACTGTGACATTATTGCTGTCTTGTAATTGTGTTAGAGGAAAGTTGCTCCATGTGCACGCTCGTGAGGTGTACAGGATTTACACCACTCTGTGTGGGTTGCTGAGAGGGTTTCCCTTTATTGAATGTCAATAAGTACATCAATACACTTTGGACAACTGAACACCAATGCACAGGGAAATGAGGATTCTATTTATCTAAGGCTACACTTAAGTATATTGAAGACTTTATTAGCCCCTTTTGATGAGGAGGTGTTTTGTTTGCAACAGTTTTATCACACTGTCTAAGACATGCTGCGTTTGCCAGAAAAAATAAAGGACGTAAACTTGAACTCTGCCCACTGTTTCTTGGCTGTCACATCTCTGGTGCCTGTACACACGAGCAGATGGCATTCATGTCTAAGTTTTCCACTGTGAATATTTGTAATATGAGTGCATATGTCCGCATGTGTGTGATTGTGACACAGCCACCTGACAAAGCTGTCATTTTCTTCCTATTGATAAATTCAGACACATCCATCTCATCCGTGGGGATAACCACTTGATAGCAGGCCACATGCTTCACTCCCACTCCCCTCCCATCAGCTGAAGTCAGGGACTGTGGTGCTGCACTGACATTTCTGGAATACAGAGCAGTTTTGACAAGTCCTGCTTGACCATTATTTTCAGCAGCTTCTTGCAGAGAGACTAGTTGAGTTGAACAGCATCAGACTTTAGTGAGCCTCACCAATGAACCTTGTGTCAGAGTCATAACAAATGCGAAATACACAACGGTAAGCATTGGCAACCCAGGAGACTGTGGCTAGCTAACATCCTTCCTGTCTATTTGCTTTGCTTTGCGCTTCTCCCCACCTTCAAAGGTATTTACACTATGAAATAAAGTGTTATGTGGGAGCAGCAGATCTCATTAGTGTTAAACTATTAGTAGCATGAGGACCCCAGGGATGAGGGGTTTTAAGGCTTTCAGTGTAGCTTGAAGTTATCACATCATACCTTCTAAAATGTATTTTCCGACTGCAACAAGGTGCCTTGATGCACTGTTTGAAGAAAAAAACTTTGACCAAAGTATTAATGGAGAAAACTCAATGAAGCTTTGCGTTGCAATATGGTCCAACTGCTGAGTGCAGAGGTCAGTTGAATCAACTAAGACAAAAAAGAACTTTGGTTAAATACTGGGTTTCATATCCCTTGCGATTATAATATGGCAGAATTGGTCCTTGTGAAGTCAACAGATATCTTTCCACTGGTCGTGTTAATTGCTTAAAATGAGAGCAAGGAATATCAAGTGGCGGATAGCTATTTCTTGGTCATCTTCTGTAGACAGGCTCCACTGAAGTCTGTCTGTGTTGTCGTGTTCTCAGAGGTCAAGAAAAAAAAAATCTCATCAAAGAAACTGGAAAATCAAGACCTTGGAAAACCAAAGTTATTTAGTTATTTTATTGGTTGTGTGTTTAAAGAAGCCTGGTTGTGGAAACAGTGCCTCTGGTTATTCTTCTGCTTGGGTACAAATGGGTTCTCTGGATATGTATTACTTTGCTAAATGCATTTTTTAAACACATTTTTATTCGTTCAGAATGTTCGTTGTTTGCTCAGCAAAATTAGAATTTGACACTATGAACTGCAATTTTTGCTGTCAGACTTTAGCTCAACCTTTGATGTGACAACACAGTCACTCGGTTGCCTAAAATAATAAATTTGGCATACACATGAGATATTGTTTGTTCTGTCATTTAATTAACTGTTGTGACAGAATAGGAATTTTGTGGCTAGATACTGGCCTGAGTGTAAGGAGAAAAAGAGACAAATTATGGTGCTTAAAAAACCACTACACATTTACAATAAATACAAGGGTTTTGTCAGATGTATAGAAAATGAGCCATGTGAAGTGTAATTGACCTTTTTTGCTGATTCAGTAATGAATAAAGATTGAGTTCTCCAACTGTTGTAACTGGATTAAATCTTGATTAATGTACATTCATTTTTATACTCTAAATGTAAATGTATATGTACTTAGGGAGACTGATTAACTGGCCTATGTACAAAAGCTGATGGAAAATTGTCTTTTTAATGTACCTGATATGCCCACAGTTGGCTTATTGTCTTTTCCCTGCATGCTGCAGGCGTAGTTTCAGCTGTAAATGTAATATTAGCTACCCTGCAGTCACCTACGCACAGCTGCAAAGCACTTTTGCCTGCCTTCTGACTATGCCTTTTGATTATTACCTAGTCCTTCTACCTCTGTGCCAACCTGCCACAATGTTGCTTAGACCCTTGTTGGAGAAGAAAGGTTGCTGCAGCACTTGGAACTTAAAAGCTCTGTTGCACTACACTACAATACACTACAATATTAGATATAATTATATTCATGTATTGTTTCAAAAAAAAAAAAATCCTTACATTGCTACAATAGGTACCATGTGTCAGTTATTTTCACTACTAACTACAGTAACTATATATTCATTGTGCAGCAGCTGTGTCTAAAAATGGCAATAGATTTGGATACAGAAACAGAGCACAATAAGGTCTGGTGTTTTTAATCAATTATTTATCCAATATTTTAATGATCAGAGTGCCTGGAGTGATCAAAGGCTTGGTTCGAGCTCCACTGCCTTTGCTCGCTAAGACATCCCTCTGTACTTTGATGTGGTTCACCAACAAATGCACTTATCTTAAGCATAACTCTCTACCAGGCTTGCATGTGGGTGCTTTGAAACTACTAGTTTGAGAGGCGTACATAGAGAGAAGGTCACTGACCAGCCCATACAGAGGGGAAAAAAAGAAGAGAAAACTCATATATTTGTGCTCTCCAGCAATCAAATGTACAACCACTATTTTGAAAGTCGTCTAAATATGAGACAACCATAGGTCACCTTCTCAGATCCCCCCATGTACATTATCATATATTTAATTGGTTGGCAAGGTCTCTAACTTGAAGCGTGTGTCACGAGATGTTGAATAAAACATTACTTGCTGAAGAAACAAGTGCTTGATGGCAGCCTCAAGTAAAAAATCCTGCTTTAAATGACCACTCTGTGGATGCAAATGAGATGCCTCTCAAACAGACCTGACAAATGCTGGTGTGCTCAAAAATGCAAAGGAGGGGGGAAAGTGATATGACATGATATATGATATAATAATGATAATATATATGGTTTAGTGCTATAGCAGCTCAAGCCATAAGTCAGTGCGGTATAGTGAGGTATGAATTATTCTTAGTAGCTCCTGGCATGGTTGTAAGATCTATTCAGACATAACCTATACATGTCTCTATATGCAGAACAACCGTGTGTTACATTGTAACTATATGTGTGTATATGTGTTTGCTGCTTCCTTGTGTACCTCATATTAAAAGTAAATAATCTATACAGCACTTGTTTTATACATTGATCCTTTGTTCATTACTGTTGTCATTACTTGAATTTTTCTCATTTTTACAGCCTACTTAAACTTTGTGGTGTTAAATAATTAGAAGGGGATACAGTTCAATACACTTTTTGTTTGTTTTGTTTTTAAAATCTTTGTTTTGGTCTCTACATATTCTTTAGTGAAACGTTTTTGTGTCATGGTGTCTTTACACCAAACGTGAAGCAAATTGTTTTCGTGGCCGCATTACACGCAAACGGTGTAATACCACCAGAAACCGACGTGGCGGTGTTGTGCAGTATAGCTCACGTGCGACCAGCAAGAGGAAGAAAGAAGAAGAAAAAACATCAGAGCTGTCCGACAACGATGTATTTAACCGCCATCTACAGCGCTGCCTTTTTTTTTTTATCGCTTTCTTAAAATTTTCCTTCACCGTCACCATGTTTGCTATTGTTTGAAACTTACGTCGGAGTTCGGAACTCTGCAGTCGACACCCTCTAAGTTGTTAACAACCGTGTCGACGTAAAACACGTAAAACACATTGGGGAGTATGAAAGGTCTGACGTTAGGAACTGACGTACATACGTAAGTAGAGGAAGCTTAATGGGCCTTGGAAAAGGTGACAAAGCAGTAGAACTATCAGGTAAATTTAGAACATTTTTAAGAATTTTGCACTTAATTCCAACTGTCGGTTTTTATAATTGTAGCACAACCGGGAGAAGCGACAAACAGTTGGTGTCATATTGTTGATTTAATTTAAAACGTCACAACGTACAGTGTATTTGATGTATAACCTGAATCTATTCTCTCAGAAACTTCATTGCAAATGAGATAATTCAAAGGTTAAACTTTTTTTTTTTTTTTTTTAACATGCCTTTTCTTCATAAACGCGTATACTTAAAATGCAACACAATTGTTTTCCTGCAGGCAGTTATTTGTCAAAAACTCGAAGACCTTAATTTAGTTCAGTTGTCCACCATGAAGCTCCATTTTGTTTTTGATGAATAGCTTTGGGTGTGCTGCTCTATCGCTCAGTCAGGAGCAGCGTCCCTCGGTGAACAATTATGGCGGGATAATCTGTTGACATGAACTTGTTTCCTGTTCATTGTTTTACCGTTCCACCCCAGCAGTCCTCTCTGCTTCCCCCCCTGTCTAAATGGCTCCTCACTGCCAGATTTCCTCTATTTTCTTTGCAAATCAAGTCATGTACTCAGATTATTATACACAGTACAAAGAAAACAAAATTGGTGATTAAAAATTAAATACTCTTATCTCTCTGTGAGTTATCTCAGTCCCCAGAGAGAGGATGCTATTTTGCAGGCTTGCGGGTGTCTTTTGTTCCCAATTTAGAAGCTTGTCGCTGTTTATTGTTAATTTTTGATGCTTCATTTGATATTCTGTTCACTTTCCTCCTTGACATGCAGAGACAACATCTTTATCAAAGTGTCAGTTGTATGGTTTGTGCTGTCAGGATGTCAGGTTTGCCCTATTCTTTACATTTCTGTGAATAGGGTGTGTATTCTGCAGCCCGGCAGCTGAGCACAGAGATTTTCTGCAAACTTTACGTTTGAGTATAAAAATCAATATGTATCCCAAATCTCAATTCCTACTTTTTCTTTTCTTTTTTTTTTTTTTTTTTTTTTTAAAAAGCCTTTAAACTGTCAAATTCACGAGGTTGTCAATTGTGAACTCCGATTGACTTTAAGAGGTTACAGTCAGACAACAAAGTGAAATGACTGTTCTTCTGTCCTTGCAGGAGGCCTGTCAACTTGGCAAGATAACTTCTGTGAATGTAAGTCTCACTTTTTTTTTTTCATTGCTCTTTCTTGCATGTGCATGAGCTTCATTAGAGCATGACACTGTGTAGGTGTTTTGTATGGTATTACAGTAAATTTTACATAAGTCACACTTCAAATAAATCTGCATGGTCCTGTGACAATCCTTGTTGCTAGAAATATACAAATTGCTGTTGCCACCCGAAAGCCTCCAAATCACATTCTCCTTTTATGTTTAAAGTGCAGATAAAGCATTGAGCAATGTGAGTGTGGTTTGTTTGCTTTTAACTTAGGTAAGACAGGGCTCTGCAATCAAACCTGAAATTCACCTATTTTTGCTGGGAAACTAAATAGCATATTGCTTTTTATCACCAGGGTGCAGGCATCTTTCAACGAGCCAGATGGTGATAGCTCACCGCTTATGTCTGTGATTGTCGTCAGCTTCTTTGCCGTTTGGAGTTGTTGGTAAAATTCAAAACAGTAGAGAGCAAAGGACACAGTGAAAGATGGGGAGCGTCCTAAATATAGGCCCCAGATGCTGACAAGTGTACTGCTGCCCAGAAGAGAGTGATACATCTGTTCATTTTCATGTTTTCCCTCTGAAGAAACCTTAAAAAAACTTATTGTGAAAGCACTATGCTACACTGTGGTATCACTGTTTTATTTTAGAGGTTATGGTTTAGACAGACAGGCCAGTCCATGTGGACTTCTGGCCACTGATGATGAAGCGTCAGCCGATTTGTGGTCCAACAAGCAAATCCTCCACACATCACTCAGAGCCTTGCTTCTCCCGTCATCCCAGTCCCACAGGTGGACTCCTGTGTTTCAGAGCAGCTTGTAAACAATATATAGTACTTTCTTCGGAGGAAGAAGAATATGAAAATAAGCTGTTGTGCATCAGAATTCACATCAGCATCCAGAGTTTATAAAACAAGACTGTTCTCGTCTTAACCCCGAACACTAAAAGTTGACGTCCCCAATTAGCTTGTTGAAAGATTGCTGCCCTCCAGTAATGAAAGATCAGAACACTGTTTAGTTTTCCAACAAAAATAATTGAATTTCAGATTTGACTGCAGAACTATCAGGATTATAAATGTATTGTAAAAAAAAAAAAAAAAAAAAACATTTTTGAGATCAAAGGTTTTAATCCACTACTAGTAACTGATCTATTCGTCCCATTCACGATTTAACTTTTCTTTTTCACTTTCCTGTCTTTTGTATTCGAAATTTCTTTGTTATTTTTGTATGGATATGTTTGAAAAGTTATCGTTAAATGTGAACAATAAAAAAACCCAAATCACATGTATTTTTTTTTTTTTTAAATGTGTGTTATTGGAATAGCAGAAATGTGTTTTCCGTCACGAACAACAGAGAGGAGAGATCTGGACACTAAACACATTTTTGATTCTTTAGAAAGCCTTTATTGTTAAGTTTAGTTGAGAGTGGAATAAACGTCTGTTTTTTTTCTATTGTCTTTATTGTTGCATGTTTAAATGAAATATTCAACACATTCAAGGACGTTTCCCACCTCCTAAGACTCCACCGACATTAAATTGAATTCTGTCTAGTCTGAATATGAGCATATACACACTGAGGCATATTGACAATTCGCAAATGTTTGGTCAGTGCTGGAAGGACTACTTCTGGCATTATGCATTTTATAAAGGGTTTTTTGTGATGGTTCATTAAGATAGAATGTGAGAGTATTACTAATACTGTAGTTCATGTTGTACAAAGAACATCGGTCATAGCCGATGACTCAACAAGACATGTAATTGATTAAAATTCATTTGATTTGTCAAAAAATCACTCAGTAATCTCCCAGCCCACTTTTCTCTCTCACCTCCTTCGTGCATGTTCCTGCTAATTCTCCACTTCACACACAGTGGCACATCCACCTCACATATAATAGACTTCTGTGAACAACATCTACACAAAGAAAGGAAAATGTAAAAAAAACAAAAACATATATATATCCTCTATACACACACACACACACATATATATATATATATATATATATATTTGTGTATGTGGCATGATCCTGATATCAAACTCAAAAGGGACATCAGCCACAGTGTTTCTCATGTTTTTGTTCTGTAGTTCTGCAGTTGTTTTTGTTGCCTGTGTTGAATGTATTAATTTTTATTTATTTATTTTTTTGCCTCTTCACACAAGGCATGTGTGACGTGACAAATCAGCATCTCCTCTGAACAGATTTATGCAGGTCTAGGTGTGCCCGCGAGCTGATCCTTATCTGAAATGGCAGAGCCAATCTCCCCTGATTCACTCCTAAGTGGTCCCTGTTTATCAGTCAAAGTGAGGTGGTTGTCAGCCAAGTCCTTCTCCATGTAGCACTGACTTCTTTGCTGTTTCCAAAGTGTCGCAGTCAGGGGAAAAGTATGTATGATAATAAAACTCCAAGAACGGAGGTCTACCAAAGGACGAGGTGGCAGCTACTTGGCCTTTCCTCCTCTATATCTGAATACAACGCACTTCTAATCTGGTAACCCATGAATTCAGCCCCATCTGCCGATTGTCTGGGTGGTTACCAAAAGGGAGGGTTTGGGATTGGTTGGCTTGTTCTGTGGTAGAACTTGGCACGTGTCTTTCCTGTTCATTTTATCTCTGTGTACATACTTCTCAAGGCAGTGTTTTATCTGGCTGACCGTGCTTTGTTTGGTCTTGATATCTCTTACCACAGCTTGTCTTTGCTTTATGGATTTCTGGCAGCGTCTTTAAATAAGTGATAATGCTTAGAAAAACACTCACCTTGACTCCTCTGTGAATGTTTTTTTCTTCGTTTTTTTCCTGTGTGTGTTTGTTTGTTTGTCTTTCAACATTAATGTTTTATTCCCACCAGTCATTACGTTGGAGAGCAAAACTGTTATTTATTTAAGATCCATTAATGGTTTTTAATTGTAATTATCGCTGTAGCTAAACAGTTTAGTATTGAGTGAAATCGTGAAATCAAATTAGGACTTTCTTAACATCTGGCACCAACTTGAACGGGCCTGAATAAACAGAAGACTAAAAATTAAGATACTCCCTTATGCAAAACGATTATGTCCTAATTGTCACGGACAGCTGTTTGTTCTAATAGATTCTGGATGCCATTGTTGGAGCAAGTTTCCAATAATTAGAATCATGTGGTGAAGAAGCAGGCTTTTTGTCAATCTGCCAACCGTCCTTAAGTAGGCTCTTCCCTTTGCTGGAACCTGGACTTTGCTTTTGTGCGTATCCTGCAGTAATTTGAGAAACAGCTGCCAACGCTGTTTGAGAACAAGTAGACATTTTAGACTACTTGAAAGCGTGGGCACATGCGGCAAACCGAACGATATGATTTTGCCAACAAGGTATTCGTCTCTTCTCTCAGTCTTAGAAAATGAAAATGATGAGAAGAGTGGATAAAAAAAAAAAAAAATTCCCCTTCCTCTTCGTGCAGAACTTTAGAAATATATCTCATCATTTGGCAGCAGAAACATCACATCTCATTGAGTCGAGGCAGGATTCATTTAATCCTGTATCTTGTCTATATAAACGCGCGCACACACACACACATATATATATATATATATATATAATGCATTTATGTGGCTCAGAAATCAGTGTAGTTCATGTGATGAACAGATCTCTTCGCTCTTATTTTGCTGCAAGAAACACCAGGGATGAAAAGCCTCAGTTTGTGAGTTATCTCACACTAGAGTTGAAGGTTGTGTATGTTTTTCTGTTTGTTTCTTTGGCTGCATGCCCCTTTTCCACCCTTTCTGTGCATATTTCTCTTCTGTCTTTCTCTTACTAGCGCACAGACACACACACAGACACACACACACACACACACACACACTGATTTGTGGCCTCAGGATCTAGATGAATCAAGTAAATAGAATATTTAGCTAGCTGTTTCAGCACCACAGCATTGAAAACCACTCCGTTGTGTTTTCAGGGTGCTAATTGTGTGGATTTAGGTTAGTCAACCCTCTCTGATAGTTTTTAAATGAAGCTTTTTGTGCACTTGGTTTTTGGCAGTTTGTCCTTCATTAGTGCCAGACTTTATTTCACTCTCTTGCGTCTGTTTTCCTAGCCTTATTTAATCTTATCAGCGGACAATAATTGCTTTATCTACGCACTATAGTGGCTAAGGAAAAATATGTTCGCACAGAGACATCTCCTCCTCCTGAGCTTTAAGGAGCTCTGTGTTAATGATGTTTTTAATTCAAGACTTGCATATTGCTTTTGTTGCTATAGTGATGAAGAAAATCAAGATAGTCAGTTGTGCTCCAATTGGAAAAAAATCTCTTATCTGTTTGAATAATGGGACGAATAAAATTCACCGTAATAACCCAAGCTGAGGGCATAATTATATTTTATGTGTTTTATGCCCCTATATAGTGTGATGCAGTATGATCTTATGTCGGGAATCATATGAGGACATGAATTTGAGCCATGGTATATATCATAACGACAATTCTCTGTTTCACCAGTTTTACCTTAAGGCCAAGTCAGATCTCTTCATTCCTCATTTTTCTTTTTGTCAAACTCCGAGGAAAAGAAAAGAAAAAACAAAAGAAAAAAGAAAGGAAAAAGATGAAATTAGCGGTCTCCACAGATTACACATTGTGCTCCACAATATGAATAATTGTGACTGCAGTGTTTTTTCTGGGGAATTGCTAATACGTTAGCAGGAGCCACCATGTACAGAACGTGTTTTCTTGTTAGCTCCAAAGAAAGGTCACAACATGAACTTCTATAAACCTCAGGAGAAATCAAAGAGACCTACACCTTTCAGAAGAAAATGTCCACACGTTTGCGATCCCCAAGACTTTACAAATCAAAGTCTCATCCTCCACAAACATTTCCACTTCTTTTGTGTCTGAATTGGGCGAGAGGGAAAACTAGGACATAGTTCAACCTTGTTAATACACACCCTGTCTCGATATAAATCTCATAGACTTTTTTTTTTCATGATCTGAAAACTAATTCAATAGACTCAACAGCCCAGAAATCATTTTTGCGTCACAGAGTCACTATTTCAATTAGTCCCCTTGATGACAAGATGTAATTTTGACATATTTTACAACTGCAAGTAGGTAAAGATGATGGATGCAGCATTGGGCATGTCACAACAACGCTTCATACAATTAGGAAAGGATTGCCCTCGTAAATACCATCTCATAGTCCACGGGCCTATTCAGTCACCCATAAACAAGTATTGTTGTCATTGCTTACGATGATATTAATAATCTGTTTGTCAGTGGTGGTGAGCCAAGACTCTCACTAAGAGCAGAGAGAATGCCCATAAAAGATACATTCTGGAATGACGGATGTTTTATACACATGATTTAAATATTTCTGTTTGGTGACTAATAAATAAGTGAGAATCAAAGATCAAAGGTTTACAAGCAGTAAGTTAACACAAATAATAAAAGAAGACATTGTATTTTCTCATTTAGGTGATAGTTTTCACTTTAGCACAATGGTAAAAAGGAATTTCAATTGTAGTGCTCAAAGCATTGAAATATTATATTTTAAAAAAATTCAACAACATTGTGGCTCTCCAGAAGCAATGTCCTTGTTCTGCTGGACAGACATAACTTTGAACAGTTTCCATTGGAGCGACTTTCTACTGCAAAAATAATCCCTATGAAGACTGTGTTCTCACTGTTCTATGGAGGATTCAGAAAAAAACAAGTCACAGTTTCTGGAGCGAACAAAAGAAAAATGCCTCTTGTTTGTATAAATAAAAAAAAATACTACTCACTACTAAACGAGTGACAACGGTTACTCGTTTATGCTTTTGGTTGTTTTTTTTTTTTTTTTTTTTTTTTTTTTTTTGTATGTTCGTTTTTATCAGTGTGGAAACGTTTCTAATAGAACATTTCTCATTTGTTTGTGTCCTCCAGACCCAGCGCCGTGTGACGTTCCATCTTCCGGACGGTTCCCAGGAGAGTTGCAGTGATAGCGGGCTGGGAGACCCAGAGCCCAGCAGCACGGCCAGCACCACCCAGCCTCTTCCCCTCAGCTTCCCCCAGGAGGAGTACTATGAGCAGACATCACCGAACAGCCGCACCGAGGGAGATGGAAACTCAGACCCCGAATCCAGTGAGTACTGAGTTTTTTTTTTTTTTTCATTTTTCTTTTACGGATGTTCAGACATCAGGCAAATCTGTTGCATTTCATTTCTATTGTTTGTCAGGATTTTTGAGACTGACTCACACAATATAATTTACAAGTGGCCATCTGTGTTTTTAGACAGTAAAATTATTTACAGAGATTACAGCTGCCGTTTTCATAGTAACAACACAGCTTTGCAGACTCTTAACAAGCGACCAGTTTCTGTCAAATAACTACAAACAATCTAGTTACATGTTAACTTTTTTTTTTTTTGTGAGGTCATTCTTTTGACAAGTGGGACAACAATTTTCTTACATGAGAACAAAGGTCACTCTGCTGTGGGGGGAATAGCGTGCTGTATTTTTCATTTTTTAGTGAGACCACCTCAGTTGTGTTACATATGTAAATAAATTGGATTTGATCAAAACAGGCAGTGAACCTGCTGTTGAGTGCAGAATAACATTAAGGGTGCGACTCGCCCAAAGGTGCATTTATTATTGACATTTGATTTTGTATGAATGAATTTTGTAAATGTCGTCCACCGCTAAGTTGTATAATGTAAGGGGAATTACACCTCTGAAGTTGAAACTGTGTTGCAGTTTATTTAAATGACTCACAAGACAGCTGTCACTGCATGGCTTACTGCCCAATGATGTTCTCCATAAAAAGCTCCATTGAACGCAAGGATGCACAACTCCTTCCTCATACATATACAACAGATTTTTCACAAAAAAAAAAATTCATCCTCAAATAAATGGCAGAGGAAAAAAGAACAGTGCTTAAGACACAGCACAGAGGACTCTGTTTTTTCCCACCAGTGGTAGAGTGTTAAAGTATATCCAAGGCCAGCGTGACGGTGATACTGCTGAAATGACTTTGCCCTACTGTAACATATGCACACACACACACACATATTCGCATACTCACACTGGATATTCTAGTCCTGGTGAATCAGCTCGTATTGTCTGGAGGTAAACTGGATCAAGGCTCAGACCAGAACAGACTTTCAGTCCTCATGTGGTCAGTGTGTATCGTTGCCAGGGATGATTTCGGCATTGCATGGAGTTACGTATCGAGGCATCACGCTGTTTTATTTATTTATTTAATTTCATTGTATTTTTATCCAGCAGAAAAAAGAAAAAGGAAAAAAAAATAATACGGGACAGGTAGAAAATAGATTGCTTTGCATACACCTACGAGCAGCATAGGCATTGTGTCATAGCTGTAAGTGAGACAACAGTCCTTGGTGCATCTGCCTCCCTAGCAGCTGTGCTGACAGGTCCGGGGCCGGGGTGTCAAAGTGAGTGTGATTGTGAATATATTTGTTAGACATTAGACAAGATGGCTGACATCCTAGCGATAGGCTCCTGTTCATTTACATGCAAAAGTCCATCCCATTTGTGATTTCTCTGTTTCTGATGAGTGGGTGTGAGCTACAACAACCTATTATTATTATTTATTTATTTATTTTTATACTGAAGCCATTTTTATACAACTAGCTGACCCCTGTGTCGCCTCTCTCTCTCGCACACACACCCACAAACACAAACACCTGTGCATTCAAAGGCCCATATATAGATCTACGCAAACATACATCTAATGATCAGAGCCTTCCCTCCCGTGCTGTTCTCTTTAATGTATTCATCATGGTGACACTCGTGATTCATATATGAGATTCATTCACATACCGAGGCAATTGCTCATCACCTCATTAATATTCAGTAGCATAAACATCTCATACTTCATAAACTTAGTCAAATACAACACTTATTACCCACTTTCCCTCTGGGGTAAAAGCCTATTTGTTGAAGTGCATTAGTATTAGATAGGACATCATGTTAATTTTGGAAATGATCTGTGCACATGAGAGTCCTTACAGAATAACTGATATATCAGAGTTAGACATTATAAAAGAGATTGACCAAATACCCACTGTAATGTTCTTTTTCCTTATCACAGCAAATTATCTAAAATCTATGTAATTCCATATAATGTTAAAGTACAAACATGTAACCACTACATGAGAAGTCATTTATTGACTTTATGTGCTTGTATGTAAATCGCTATAAAATTTATGAAGGACTGTTCGGCCATTTTAGGCTTCGTGAAGGTGTAATCATTTTTATATAAAAGACAAAGTCCTTTCATTTACTTTAAGATACTGCTGATTGATTTGACATCACCTTGCACACACACACAAACACACACAAATACACACACACAAATACACACACAAACACACACAAAAACACATTCGCATCATTTGAAGCCAGAGTGAATGTCGTCCTCCATATCTGGCTCCATTATCTCCTTCCACAAGTTAAGTCCGATAAACTCTGACTCTGTGCTACTCAGTTCAAAACGAGAGATGGATGCTGAGCATGTTGACTGTCTCAGAGATGAGTGTGTTGGTGACAGAGGGGGGGCTAAGATGGATTAGATATGGTTTTATCAATGAGCACCAGGCTGGCATGGCGGTGGCAATCTCTTATCATGTCGTCTCAATTTGTAAAGCTAAAAGAACAAGGGAAAGTTGAAAGAGGGGAGAAGAGGAGATGGACTGACTCCTACATGAAGAGGAAGAAATAGAGCAGAGAGATTGAAAGACTCGAGCAATGGTAATAAGAGAAAATTTCAGGAGTCAAACGCGGTATTGTTTCGTAAAGGTGCTTCAGTTTGGACCTGAATGTCAACTTGCACTGAATAATTGTCTGTGCCAAAGGCAAGCCATGTGGCCTTCTTATGACAATGAATTTCTCAACTCCTCTTTAAACCTGCATCTTTATTAGACCACCCACTCTTGAAATAAAGTTCATATGACATTTTATGTTTCTATTATTTATGAGTTAGGCGGCTGTTCATTTTATGGGCTCTTGCTTCCCCCTCCAGGCTTACCTCACTACCCTGCTATCACTCTTACGCTGTCGCCTCTTTTGTCACACATTGTTCCAAAGGTTTTGATATTTCCTTCTCTGTCTCGAGAAATAGATAAAAGCTGCAAATTAATATCATTAGCATGTGTGTGTATTTTTTTTTTTTTTTTTTTTAGGTCCAACCCCCATATGTTTGACTGCTGGCTTTTACAGCACTACACATCCAGAACAATTAGGCATGATGAATCGTACCTGTCCCTTTTGGCCAAATTGCAACACTTCATCAAAACATCAAAAACAGGAATGCATAATGATATGTGATGCATCTCTTCCGTTGAATAAGAAGGATGCACGCTGCTGTATCAGTTGACATATTCTCATACTGAGACTCACTGCAATGGCATCCTTTGTTTTCAGTTCCGTTTCACAGAGATTCACCATCTACTACAAGTGACTGACTTATAATAGAATCACTAAGAGCACAGTTTCTGTATGTGGATTTTGATTTCATTCGTTCAGTTCAGCTTGTCTGTTAACAATGAATAATTAAATCCTGTGTTTATGTATGTTTTATTTATTTAAATATTTATTCATCTTCGAATGTCTACAATGTTAAAGTGATGTCAGCTTAATGATTTCCTGAAAGGTTTTTGCTGAATGATGGAAATCGTCATATCACAAACAGAGAACAGTGCTAAGCCATTGGACTAAGTGCAGCAAAGAGGGAGCAAATCCCTGAGTCTAAATCCTCTACATTTTTCAAACAATATACAATTTTATTCCATTTGTAATATACTTATTTCTTTCCCCTGTTGTCAGTGTTGAGGGATTTAAGAGCTTGCACTTTTGCCCACTTACAAGCTGCTCACTAAAGGCACTTTTTTTGAAGTAGTGCATTAGACTCTGGAAGAAACATGACAACCTCTATATTATAGTGCCGTATCTTAATCTGTGGCATATGGCTTTCAAATGACCAGCTTACACCTTGTCTGTCTAAGATCTAAATCTGCTATTAAAATAAGCCAATCCATTTTAAATACTGCAGGTATAATAAGATTATAGCTTTAAACGTGCTGCGGGGTGTATTATGAGACCACAGCTGTTTTACACAAGGGAACTGCTTCATCAAGAAACAGATTTCAGTAAATGATTTTGTTTAATATTCAAAGTATTTTTCAACTTGCGTAGTTTTGTGTTCAAAGCTTTTGTATCACTTTATATAATCTCTGATGCCAGCAGACAAATAATCTGATTAAAGGCTTGCCGAGCTCTGGCTTTGTGGGGGTTACATTCCCAATGCTTTGATTTCTGTACGTCCAAAATTTTCATAATAACTTTCAGACTGTGTTTCCAGTTCAGTGATTTACAACTGCCCTTTTTCTTTTCTTTGGAAAAGGCCACTTGACTTGATCTAGTGTGCCAAACACATTGGTACCACTTGAATTTTTAATACTTCTCAAACCTCCCAACTGCACCCAGTACGTGTGGCCGCCGATTGCAAGTTTGCCCTAAGAGTGGAATTCAACTGTCTAGACGCAATCTGCCCGTGAATAAAGGGATTTCACGAAAAGGAGGGTAAAAGAAAAAAAAAAAAATCAGATCCATCTTTGTGAGTGAAACTGCATCACTGGGCAGGAGCAACCTCGACACAAAACTTTAACAAGACAATTTGTCATTAATACCAACAGTTTAACATGATGTGACGAGTACAGTGCCATAGTGTTCAGTACCGTCAGCCGCATTAATTATTCATATGAGTCCAATCTCAGTTTCACTTTGAGGGTTCTCATATGCAATTAGAAGTAATGAATGTGCTTCTTAATTACATTCATTTGTGCAAATTTCCATTCCCCATTGAATTTTTCTGTGGAAACATTGTGACACTGACCAATGGCATATCATTTGCAATGTGACTAAATCCATTCAGTATAGAACAATTAGCTGTAATTAGTGTTACAATGTCATCAGCGACCAGGGGGAAAGACTAAGCTGACATGCAAGGGAGAAGAGCCCTCTTGTTCCGAGTTAAAGTCCAACATTGTTGCAAGATCCAGATAATTGGCTGACCACAGGTTAGCAAGACGATGAACTGCTGTAAGACTGGTGGGCTTGATTATGTATTTTTTTTCATGTTGAAGTTGGCTAAGCAGACATACTCTTTGATATAATGGCCTCCTCCACATTTATACACTTAAGAGCTGCCAGTGCAACAGTTGACGAATGGGCAGCTTCACTGAGGTAATTAAGAATGAAGTGCCTTGCTTAAAGGTACGCTGCTGGCTCTTATTCAAAGATAGGAGGAATCATCTCTTATTCATTTCATACCATGAGCTTAATGTCATGTCAGTGTTATTTTAGATATTCTGGTTGTGGTTTGTGTATTTAATTTATTTTGTACATAAATTGGTTATGTGCCTTGTTCATTTTCTTGCATTTTCTCCACAATCTACAAGATTTTGAACTTCCTCAAACTATTTTTTCCCCACATTATTTGCGCCAGTTTGCTTCCCACTATATATTCTCCATCATATAAATAAATAAAAACCTTTGTGCCTTCTGGCTCCCAGAACTTTTTACAGTTGCCCCAGTGGGCCTGCAACAGAGCTAAATGAAGCAACAGTGAGTATTAACCTACATAGATTGGACCTTTCTTTTTAAAATGATTTTTAGCTTCTTTTTTTTTCCTTCACTTATTTTCTTTTTTTTTTTTTTTCGACCGCCGGGGGTCTAGAGCTGAGTCAGAAGGGGATTTAGATGGACTCATCTGTATCCTTCTCAACTGATTGGGATTTGGTGGGAGTGCTCAGCTCTCAGAGGTGAGGTGGAGGGGAACCCTTGTTTTATCTGGTTCAAATGCCACACCAGTTGTCTCGGTGAGAGAGACGAGCTATTGATCTGGAGGAGTCAACTCAGCCCAAAGAAATCTCTCTCCGCCCTCCTTCAAATGACTGAAAAGTGTTATGTTAGAAACCTCCTTTTCCAGAGTGTTAGGCCCACTCTTTGTTGCCCTGCCAATGCCCTCTGTGAAGTTGAGATGGGAGCTTCCTCACGCAATCACCCAGATTTTAGCAGTACAAGATGGAAGAGATATTAAAAGATTACAGGACAATCAATTCATGGCATTTACAGTTTGCTCGCCGGTGAAAGCAATTTAATACTGCGACTAAAAGAAAGTAACGCTTATGATGAAAGCTGAACATCTTGTGACAGTGTTGAGAGCTGACTAACAGAGAAGCAATGTTTAGTCTGAAAACATTAAACCAACAGCCCCTTAAGTCTGCAGAATGATTGACACATATTAGTGTTTATTTTGTTTACTTTGTTTTGTTGCGAGAGAGGATTGTTATAAGCAGCTTTCACCAAAAAAAATCTGCATATGGGCCTTTTTTTTTTTAAAATAAATTAATGCATATTTAGTTTTTCTTCAACTATTTTAACATTTAAATAACATTTTAAATAAGAAACATATTTTGTAAACTTAATAGATCGTTTGATACTTTTATTTCTTATTTTCTTAATGCTCTTATGTGCAGTGAGAGATGTGATTTGAATGCTCCGAGAGTTCACATAGATCTTAAAGAGAAAAACAGGAAAGTTGGCTGAACACACCGTGTTTGCCAGTCCAAAAGTTGCTGTTTCAAATTCACTCAGCAGCACCGTGACTTGAGTGGGCTTTTCAAAGACCTGTACAATTAAAATACTGATTCCAAACTTGTTAACATGTTCAGTAAGTCTTGTGTCTGGTTTGGGAAGGGATCAATAGCTGCCAAGTTTGATCGTGTCTCTGGACAATGTATTCTGAACTCGGCAGGGGTAGAGAGAGACTTCAAACAAGGATAGAGGCTCAAAGGCCCGAGCCAGCAATTCACTTTGTTCCATTTCACTGACTCTGTGATTCCTAAACTGGAATATGGCTCAGACTGCATATTAAATCTGCGAGATGCCGGGTTCGAGAGAGGTGAGCGTCTTTGGTGCCTGATTCCATCTCGCTGATGTGATCTGCGTAACACCAAACATGAATCATTAAAAACAACAACACACCTGAAATCAAAAATGGCCAAGCCATTCATTGGATGCCATGCCATGAACAGGCTGTTTAGCGTATGGAGCAGACGGCTGTGTAAGAACATATTTGTATCCTCAATTGATTAAATGCGGTTGGAATCAAACTGCCAGTAAACATTGCCTTGAACCTCTAAGTCAGAGCTCTTCAGATAATAAACTTACTTTAGCTATTAAAGTTGGACGGAATCTCAATGCAGATCTGGACACCACAAACCTCTGAACTATTTCTCTAGAATCACAATGTCCTTTCTGTGTGATGAGCTGAGGTTACACCTGCCTGAAAGAGCAGAAACTTTTCCTTCACGAGTAGGAGGAAAACATGGGAAGTTGTAAAATATAGATGTGCTAATGTTTTATTCAAGGCCATTTGTTATAGATAGCTTTTTTTTTTTTTTTACAAAAATCCCATTCCTTTTCATTTTTAGTTTGAGAGATTGTGTTAGTTTTAACATTTTTTGCCTGCAATTTAGCAGCCCCTCTCTTTCCAACCTAACCTACCTCACTCACTCAGACACAGCACACAGACAAACACTGCATACACAATGTACACACCTGCCTCTTCCCAATACAAACTTGAACCTGAAGCACTGCATTATAGATATGCTCTATCTCATTTCCAGCATCTCGGCAACATGCTTATAGCTATATCCCTGAAATAGCCGTGGAGTTTCTTTGGCTGCCAATCATGGAACAATGGAAACATCTATGAAAATGTTTAAATACCAAATCCCCTCATTTACCGTTTTTAACATTTGTGTTAATAAATTCTGTCATGAGGTCATAGGTCAAAGGTCAGAAGTCAGGCTGGTTCAAGTTTCAATAAAACCATTATGCTCTTACTCGGAGGTGTTGTCTTTCAGCATAACCAGTGGTGTGGTTTATTGTTAACAACTGCATTAGTGAGACAGAGACAGGGTTGGAGGAAGTGCTTCTTCCCTTTTTTTTTTTTTTCTCCCGCCCTTCCTTTCTCCCCCCCGTTAAGATATAGCGCCATAGACAGATTAAAATGCATGGTCTCATCCCTTTCTCATTTTTCACATGCAGTCGGTCTCAAGGATAAGGATGGCCTCTGCTCAGAAGGACTTATTGACCAAAATAACTGTGCATCAATATGTCTCCTGAAGGCTGAGCAGACCACAGCTTCACAGGGGTTGTATTTTCACCAACTCCCTCAGCCTTTAATGTTATTGACCTGGGTTGTCCAGATATGCTGCAGAATGGCATTGCAGAGTAGAAGCATATGGCACAGCCACCTTAAAGCTTCATCGTCCTATAAAAGAGCATATTTAATGGTCTATCAGGGCAAAAATGAAGGATACAAGTATGCTGACAGAAAAGATGGGGAAAAAAAAAAACAAAAGAGGTTTTCTCAGTATGACATGCTGTGACCAATGTAAAATTATATTGCTGCTTTTCTTCATCTTATTTTTCAATAAGAAATCACAATGAGATAAACTGCAGTTTTGATGAGATTCAATTTACACTGATAGCTGTGGTATTGCTGCAGTGACATCAATGATATGATGACAGACGGCTACAACTATGATGCCATCTGTCTATATTTCATGTATTAGCATATTTCAACTGAAATGTGTCATTCACAAGAAATGCAATATTTTCCTGTGAAATCATTAATTTCATAAGCGCAGACATAAAATCGTAATAAATCTCATGCATAACTGTTCACACACACTCCCATACTCACACACACACACACACACACACACATTCTGATGAAGTTACCAGCAGATAATTCAGATGGTTAAAATATAATAGAGCATGGAGGATACAGTATGTTTTTAATCTGCATCTTGAGTTACCGCTGTAATTTAATCCAGGTGTTGAATGCACACACATGAACAGGATTACTTCCAACTGTACTGTGAGGGACCCTATCCCCACCCAATCAATGTATGCACTGACTGGTTGATAAATTGGTATTCGAGGACAAATGGATCACTTCAGAAACCACTCACGGGCTGGTAACGCTGACAAATGGAGTGAGAGTGTGGCAAGGAAAGAAAGAGGGAGCTGCGTTCAACAGAGAGAAGGAACAGGGTGAGGTTTTCAGTTGGGACATGCTGAAGAAGTCGATTTTCAGGTAGGCCCTGCAGGACATGAGAGGCCTAACAGAAAATGACAAGAGGCTTTTGAGGAGTCTGACTCTAAACACATAAACCTGGTTGTTGTGTGCCCTCCTCAGCGAGCCGAGTGAGCCGAGGCATTCATCACATTCAAAGTGGTCAAGTTTGCGAGGCATCACTGCCCGGCCTCTTTGTGAGGCATCTGTGGGGACCTCAAGGCGATGTAGCGCTGGTGAGGTCAGTCAGTTGTCTGCCACTCCATGCATGCAGAAGCAGACCTGGTACTGAAGCCTCGCCAGGAGCTCCGGCGAGCAAGCACACAGACTGTGTCCCTTTGTCCCCATTTCCCCCAGACACCTGCATGATTGCATTGATTTGTCCTGATTCCATTCAGCCAGGAGTCCTGCTGGATTTCGAGTGTCAAACATCTGTCATACAGAGGCTCCCTCATGCTGACTAATTCAGCACACTCAGGAGAGTAAAATCTTCACAGAGCTGGTCGTGAGGATGTGACATGAATTGGATTCAGAACAGGAAATGGAATCTTTCCAATACAGATTTTATGGGATTTTTTTTTTTCTATAATTGAAAATTGGACACAGTATATATACATGTTGACATAAAATTTGAATTGAAATACTGTAGAGTGGTACACATACACATGATAAAAATACATACAATAATATATATAATTTTCTTGTCTTCACAGACATGAGTAAGAATTTTAAAACAGCCCTTTCTTATTCATTTTATACAGAACAGCAAGAGAGGGAAAGAAATACGGAGTAAAAGAAAGACAGAATGCATTTCACAGAGCAAGTTCACAGTGTTGGCAGAAAATAGACTGGAACGTCTCCTGAAGCCAGTTACAGGCAGCAGCGGCAGCAAAGTCTTTGTGATGATAAAATCAGGGACCTCTGCGAGCATGCCCTTGATTCAGCAGTTGGCTTAACTCGGCAGGTCACCAAGGGGAGGCAGATGTTGTCTCGAGGCATGTCCCACTGCCTCCGTGAGGGCTCCGGCTGGTGTCGCTGAGCTTACAGGTGCAGAGGGGATGGTGGACGGTGTGGGGAGGGGGTAGGAGGTGCACTAAGCCGTCGCTCAGCTGCCACGGGCTAGCGCTGGGAATGTTGGAATGAGCAGATATGCTCATTTTGATCCACTGAGGTATAATAATTGATGATCAGCCCTGCTGTCACATCTGGGAACCACTGGTCCGTGCCATAATACACCCTTAATGCAACACATGGTGGTGTGGACAGAGGTGACATAGGGTCTCATGCTGGCTTCTATTTCATGTGGTACAAAGGATGATTGAGGGAATACAGGTCCATATAACACCAAAGAAACCCATCTCTCACACCTTACCTCCAGATTCAATGTATGGCTAAAAATCATCACAAGAAGAAATTTGATGAATTTGAAAGCTTAAGATTTTAATCTAAATCTTAAAATACATCTCCTCGTAGTCTTATGAGACCTTTTATATTCATTATCCATGTCTAAACATAAGATTGAAGAAGAGAGAAAAAAAAAAGTAGAGATAAAATGGAAAGGGAAGAAAGAGCAGCTAAAAATGACAGAAAATGTAATTTTGGGACCATTATAGTTTTAAAATAAGATAAAATTCTGTTTATACACTGCACAGTGCAAAAGCAGAACTTAGGGACCACAGGTGCAGTGTTAGTGTTGCATAAAAATACACTAATTGTTTCTTAATTGTCTATTTTAATGAATCTACAGAGAATACAAGAGAGAGGATTGTAAGTAATGTTCCTTTTTAAAGTCCAACATCATACTTTAAGCTTTAAACCTGACCTACTTTATCCTATTCTTCTGTATGTTTGCTCTTGTTCTATTAAAAACAAAACAAAACAATCCTATTTTGTGTTTGGTTGCTTGATTAATCACCATTATTTTCATAGATGCAGGGTGCATGCAGAAACTCCACACACACGCAGCAAACAAAGAAAACACGCTAACACAAGCACATACATACACATGCACCTTGATCTGCATCGAGCCGAACAAACCTCCCACGTTGTACAACTACAGTTTAGAACAAATATCTCCAGCATAAAACGCTACCATTGACAACCTAAGGGTCTTTGAAAGCCTCTATTCGCTGATCCGTCTTCAGTGCAGATCTCCTGCAGCAAGAGATCAAACATAAATGCTGCAGCCCAACATAAAAAATATTCAAAAACTCAAACAGAAAAGTCTCCCAGCATTTCTCAATAACCAGGTTTCACATAGTGACATGGCCTCTTTTCAACATTAATGTGAGGCACTGGAAAAAAGTTTGGGTTTCAGAATAAATTCCAAAAGAATCAATAGGCTGCCATTATCCTGGCCACAGTGACCAACATTTAAACCACTGAGCGGCTTTGTCTGTGCAAAAAAAGGAGCTCTGTTGTTCCATGTTTGTTGTCATTGTTGGTCGTCAGTGATCCGATCAAATTTTAATCACACCATTCAGCCTCATTGATTTCAGTTTACCACAGATTGTGTTGAATGAAATATTGTTCTTTTTTTCTGCCATCAGTGGCAATTACCCAACAATGAGAGCTCAATATCACAGTGTATTAGAGGGCATGATGTTTGTGAAATTACTGGGTTTGGGCTACCTTTTTGCTGTTGCCAGCATTTGAGTGTAATAGGCATCCATGCATTCATATTCACATGTAAATTGTAATGTCTGATATCATTTAATCTCAATCTCATTGTTCGAGACGAAAGAAACCGTACAATGGATTGAAAAGTAAAGTCTTATTGGACTCATGTCTTATGTTTTGTCTTCAAGGTCAAACAGGAAAATAAGTTCTAGTCTCTGGTTTCTCTACATATCTGTGCTCCTTTTGAAAGTGGCTTGAAATTATAATAGATCTGTAAACTTAACTGGCCTGTTGTTTTGTCTTCTCATAAAATCTCTCTTGGAGGACCTGAAGCTTTTGTTCCTCTTTTTATCATCTCCAACTAAGCGCTACAGTTATTATCGTTGTGTTGTAAATGATTAATATTCGTTTTTCCAAAGTGAAAAATGTGCACACTTTCACAGAACCAATCCATCTGTCTTACCTTTCGAGCATCTGCCATCGCTTACAGGGCCGTCCACCTCACGAGTCACAGGGACTTAGGGACATCTGTCCCAGCAGATAGAAAATCAGGATAGGGCCATCCATTCTGTTAACGCTCCACTGAACTCTGTGTTATGTTCACCATAATTTGCTTTTGGTTGCTGCAGCATCCCGGAATATTGCTTTGCAGCAGCTCAGACAAAGTCGACTGGTTGTAATGTGTCCCTTTTCGGCCATTCTGCAAGCAGATAATTTGATAAACCCCCAGACGTAATGGCTGTACTGCATCCTGATAAATGTGGGTAATATGACAAGGGACAGAGGATTTCCCTAACAATTTCTGAAGAGAAGTTTGGCTATTAGGATGATTTGATATTTTCCGGAGAGAGTACATTTGATCTGAAGGGAATGTGTTTTGTTGGTGTTCAGTACAACACGGCGAGACTTTTTTAGTTACAGGAATTGATGCATAAAAGCATTGTCTGTGTTGCTTCTAAGCTTGTGGATGTGGTATTTGGATTCGTTCAGGTAACATTTCCTTCAAAATAGTTCTTGCCGTTCCAGGTACAAAACCCATATTCCAAGGGGAAAACGCAAAGTAAGGTTACAAATAACAAAACGTTGCACAATTTCCTGTTTTCCTGACACTGCGCCATATGGTCTCTCTGCTGCACACGTTTTATTCATAATACCCACTTATACTGTATATTCTTGAAAGCACAAATCAGAATAAAGTTAGTGAAACTGACCATGCGCTGACCCAAAAGCTCACTCAGCCATTCCTCCTTCTCTCATCTTGCTTTCTCTCAATCTTCTGAGGGTAAATGCGTCAGCTATTCCTCTTATGGTAAAATATGCAATCTGTGCCTGCCAGTCTATGAGCGAGTTTTGGGTTAATCCTCATGAATATGTGACTTTGTCTGCATGAATAAATAAAACCTGCTCACTGGGTAATTGAGGTGCCGTGCCACTAACAAACGAGGACACAATTTGTAAATTGGATTTTTTTTCCTTTCTTCGATCTAGACCCATGACGATTTACATCATATTTAAAGTGTGTTCAAAAAGCGTATTGATGCACTATATAAAGACAACGTGACATTGAAATGTTGGGTTCTCCCATAAGGTCTGTGGAAAAGTTCTGTTGTATTTCTGTTATTTTATTGTTGGCCTCAGTTTCGTAGAAGCCCAAGTGTAAAAATGTCACACAGTGTTGATGGATAAATTTTGTGCCTGGTGGTAGAAAATGTAGAAGAAGCCATGATTTAAAATTATTACCAGCTGTGACAGCGTGGCTGATACCCTGCGAGCCTGTGTGTGTGTGTGTGTGTGTGTGTGTGTGTGTGTGTTTCAATGGTGAAATGTGAATGTGTAGTCACCTACTGTAGAGGGATCTACCACAGAGGCAGTCTGTCTGTCTTTGGACAGCATCACAACAATGCAACATACACTCTTTACAGGTTGGTAGTTACGATAAATATAAAGCCCTTACTTGTGAAATAATGTAATATTGACTGCTGAGTATGCACAGGTTAGGATGTCAACATGTCGATGCATGTCACGCCTGGTGTGGTCCCATCGCAGGATCATGTCTGGTTTAACTCTGTATGAGTTGATGACAATAGCTGAAAATCTGTAGTCTTAAACTGCCCATATATTCTGTGTTTAATGCAAATTGAACTTATAATGTAGTAAAACTGCAATTATAAAAAACATTGCAATATTGATTGGCTTTTAAAAGAAGTACATAGAGAACATAGAGAAAGAGAGGGAAAAGCAGAGAGATGTAATAGAGACCGGGTTGAGGTGACCCATGATACCATCATGGCTGGTTGCTCTCTCCCGAAAGTGTCCCATTTTGTATTTAAAGTGGTCCCAATTATGGTCAATTTTGTGTTGTGAGTGTAAGGGATTCCTTATGTTGATCCCCTTTTATAGAAAAAAAAAAGCTGTCTGTCTGAAGCGGGTTTGTGACAGCGCACTTTGCAATTTCCCACAGCAGCACCCCTGGTAATTGAGCTGAAAGCCCAAAAAGGTTCCAGCATGTCACTACAAACCTCAGCAGCCAGGTTATGCAAACATTTATGGACGAGTGAAGTGTTAGCAAATTTAAACCAATTATCAGACTTTCACACTAATTTAAGAAATATATAGACTATTACAACATAAGTGTGTATATATATATATATATATATATATATATATATATAGTCTATATATTTAAGAAATATATAGACTAAGAAATATATAGACTATTACAACATAAGTGTGTATATATATATATATATATATATATATATATATATATATATATAGTCTATATATTTAAGAAATATATAGACTAAGAAATATATAGACTATTACAACATAAGTGTGTATATATATATATATATATATATATATATATATATATATATACACACATATGTTGTAATAGTCTATATATTTTAAAATTAGTGTGAAAGGGAAACATGAGAGAAAAAAGCAAGAATGCATTTTATATATATATATATATATATATATATATATATATATATATATATATTGCATTCTTGCTTTTTTCTATATATATATATATATATATATATATATATATATATATATATATATATATATATATATATATATGAAAATGCATAAAATTAAAAACAGTACATGACTAATTTGTGTATTTGTTTAGTTTTAAAATGCACTCCTGTGGGTACCATTTAACATTACACACGTTTGAACTCTGGATCCTGTATAATTTGTACATAGGTTTTTTTAAGTTAAATCACTGACACCTCATAGTGAACGTTGGACCAAAGCATTGTTTTGTTATTAACCTGGGCGAGTATAGAGCTGTAGAGTATGAATATTTTGAACTGTAGAGTTTGAACATTTTGCCACGAGTGTGAAAGCTCGATGCGGTTGTCCTTCTTGACGCACATGTTAAGAGTCTCATCTTTCATACATCTGGAGACCTCATGTGATTTGGACATATGTTTCTTTTAAGTTGCGTTTGGACAAAGATGAATGAGCCATTTCATTTCCTGACCAACCTGTCTTTGATTGCTTGAAATTGATAATCTACTCATAATGGTTATTCTGGTATGCTGCAGTCTTTCATAATTCCAAACGCACCCACTTTTCTCTGAAAGATCAAGGCTTTTGATCTTAACTTTTTTTCAGATCTGAACAATACAGAACAACAATTAATGGAGGTCAGACTAGTTATTAAATTGAAATTACTTTTGCGTGCATCTGCTGTTATTATTTGATGGGTTTGTTTGCTGATAGCTGCGAAGGCCATGTTGGGTTTACTCGGGTACTGACAGAACAATTAGCTCCTTGAATACCTGAACACCAGTGTTGTATTATCCTTTCTTATCTCAGAGAAACGATCGTTATAATGGCCTAACAATTTGGTTAGTACTTACTGTAAGAGCAAAAGTACACAACTATTATGATACTTATCTTACAAGATCTGATGACGGAGAATGCCTAGAGAATGGTATAATCAAACTCAAAAAGGCCACCTCCAGCTTTTAGCCCATCATTTACCACCACGCAACACGCTTTTTTCTGGTGTTCAATATCCCACCAAAGCAAGCCTTGAGAAGTGCATTGATTTCAGTTGGGTCCTCTTTGCCAGTCCTGCCCCTCATGCCTAGTGCTTGACCCACTTATTTTCTCATCTTTCCCTGTTTTCTCATGAGAGTTATGCTTGCACGCTGCTTTTCCCATTACAGCATGAGTGGATGCAAGCCAAGTATGATTGCATCGAATAGTCTGTCTGTCTCTCTCTTCTCTCTCCCTCCCTCCCCCTGTGACTCACACAAACATCCACATGCACTCTGTCTACCTGAATGAGTTAGGTGATACCAGCTCAGTTAGCCAACAAATAAATCACCAGACAAATTGACATGTATGCCACAAGAGAGATAGTCTTTAAAAGAGTCACTGAACACTGCGTGAACTATACGGATTTCAGCCGTGATGGATATTGACAAAGTACTGACTTTAAAATAAAACGAGGGTCCACACCGATCCGGTAATTTTACCAAATATCACAGACTATGGAGCTGGACAGAAGCTTAGCCCTTCTCACAGTGTGAGAAAGACCTGCTGTTCTTTCCCACAGAGTGCAATTCAAAACAAATGAATTATATTACAACATCACCTTCTTAATTCATGTTTTACAATCTCCATAACAAGCCCTCAGGTTGGTGGGAAGCTTGGAAATCTGAGGCATGATCTGAGGTCTTCCTGTCTGTTTTCACCCTGCCAGAGAGATGCATGCTGAGTAAACAAGGCCACCTCATGGGCAGAGATGTTATATCATAACATCAATCCATTTCTGATTTAATCTCTACATAATTTATTATTGATTAAATATTCCTGACAGTCTTTACAAGATAATGTTGCTAAAAAGAAAATCAGGTATAAACGGTGAACACGAGATGCTGTATAGCAGCAGCAGACGTAGCCTTCAGCTACACTTCAGTGCTGCTCATCAGCTGTATTTTCCAAAGATGACAGCACAAGTTAAGCGGTATACTTCATAAATTATAATCAAATTGAGGAAACTTAACTTGGCCCATGTGCTTTTATCACTGCTTTGGAATAATGTTAAGAGTAAGAAATCAAGCTTACTGATACCACCGGGAAAAAGCTGCATGCTTTTTTTTTTTTTTTTTTAAAAAAAACAACACTAAAGAGCAAACCACAGAGCTGCAATTCTCCGTTCTTGCTGCATGCGATGATGAGTGCCACAGTTTGCCTGAGGCAGCCTCATTTTTATAGCTTGCAGCCAGGCAGAGCGCACGTCTAAGAGACACTGTTTTGGGATGTGGTGTCGTGTGAAAAACCTATTATCTGTACTTTCATCTTGTTGAAGGTGTATTCAAGACCAAAATAACTTTTAGGCATTGTGTTGATTTTAAATCACTGACAAAACTTGCTAAAAGAAGTCATTTTTTCCTGGAGAGCTGAGTGTCAAATGAATTCCCAAAACATTTGAAAAGGGTCCTTTGGGTGCTTTAGTGTTGTATTCTAGTGATATTATCATATATTTTACATGAATTTCTGTAGAAATAATAAAAATAGAACATCAGTCAACATCAGTTCTGTTAAAACAGAAGCAGTGAAAGTAGAAACAGGATGTCAAACTACAATGTTTGATATTGTATCATATAATATAGAAATTTGTTGATGAGAAGTAATTTCTTTTTTGTTGGGAGATTTTCATTTTGATACTTTCTCGTCCAGAAAGAATAAAGCCAAAGGAAAGTATGCAAGCAGCAGAGTTAAAGGCAGGAGTTTAGGTTTCTTTGGAAGGCTGCATAATATTGCTTAATAGGGTTGAAAGCAGGCTTGAGGCAGGTCTGTGGAGATTCTCCCTTCCTCTCCCGGATTATCATTTTTAAGCAGCTTCCTTGGGAGCATCCAGAATGAGCATTATAAAAGCCAGCGTTAGAAAAAAAAAAAAAAAAATAGACCCTACCAATTTAGTTATTTCACCAATTTACTTCCTTTCATGTGATTTGCAAAAAATTACTGCTCACTCTCATCTGAGCAAGTTCTGGCTCATTTGTCCCAAAAGCAGAAGCACTGAAAGCTTCACTCTGTTGCACTGACTGTTAAGTTGAACTTAACCATCTAACACATTCAGCTTGAGCACTTTGCTGTATATGTGTTTTATAAAAGCAGTGCAAGCACTGTCATTAGCATAATGCAGACAAATCCTTTACCTTTAATTTCTTTTCTCTTTTTAATGAGCAATATTGCACTAATTTTTTTAGCTAATGTTTTTCTTAATCACAGAAGCATCACGCTTTATTGTTTTATGCAGTTGACAACCATTGAACGATACATACGCAGCATGGTAAAACCTTGAGAGCAAGTCACAATTTATATTGAAACAGATGGCGAAATTATAATTCAGTATTACTATTGATCCTCAGTGGAAGCCGAGCTACAAAGGATCCATCATGTGGACTGGTTGCATTTTCAGTTTTCTGTGTCCAAGTCACCACTTCCCTATAAGACAAAGCCTGATCTTATTAGCAGGAAAATCAGAACTTCTTCAGGTACCTCTTTCAGATTTTTCCTTTCCCAGCTATAGCATTTGCATTTTTCAACAGAGGCAGGATTTGAGCAAAGAGTGTGATTGCTCTCTTTGCTAGTTAAATGTTTAAAGAAGACATGCAATTTGAATTGCTGCAGAGCTCATCAATATGAAATTGGACTAGTGGAGGGAAACAAAATGTAAGGAGGCAGCCCAGCACTCTGTATGCCCAAATCCAACACTCCATTTTCCACCACAGAAACACAGAGAGAGATGTTCAGGGAACAATAAAGACAATCCTCGGGCTACTCTACCTTCTGAGGGTTTTCCTTGATATCAACCGCATAAATACTTGCAATACATATCAGAGCATCTACAGGGAAAATCTGGTAGAAAAAACAGAATGGCTTTTAAGAGACAGAGTGAATGATTAATATTTCATACATATTTGAAAGAATATGCAAAGCTCAGTTATTGAGTGACCAAAATCAATTAATGAATCTTCACCGTGTCAGTCAATCTTATTTCCACATTTACAGTCAGGAGATAATGTTTTTTTAATGATAAGAATAAACAGGTCTGTTAAACTAGCATGAAAAATTCTATATCCATCTGGGGAAAACTTCATCGAGCCTCTGAGCTTGTTATCTGTCATTCAAAAAATGATCCAATAGCATTCATAATGCTGCTAAAGCCCACCCGTTGTTTTCTGCCCTCAAATCCTGCTGTGCTTCAAGATGCATCTGCAGCAGTAAAATTATTGAATTGTATTTTTCATTTTCAAGGTTTGTCAGCAGCCTGGCAATAAATAGAATTCCCCACTACATTTATGTTTACTAGAGGGAAGGTGAAAAAGAAGAGTTGATGTTAGGTAAGTAGGCATGCTCTCAATAAACAAGCAGCCTTTTGACAAGTATCATCTCCTTAGTTATTTCTCTTAATGTCAAGCCGGACCTAAATTTGACTGATAATCAAGCTCTGTCTTAACACAAACGTTGCTCAACAGAATGAAATAATTTGTATGGAGAGACAGTCAGAGTTCAATAGACTTTCTGTCATCGACTCCTCCAGCTGATAAAACACACAAGGCAGCAAGGCGAAAGGGAGCCATTTGCAGAGTTGACAGATTCCATCATGGATGACTTTAGCATACCTGAGCGCTGCTCTTTCCTGCCTTGTGCATGCCCTCTGCGAGCAAGAGGGGTGATGAATCAGGCTTTATGGGCCTTCAGAATGCCAGAGAGGCCAATCTGTGCGAATGGCTGTTAAAATCTGACATAAGTTGACCAGGCCTTTTTAACAAGCTCTAGGCCATATTACACCCACTGTGTAGGCTGCATATTTGTATCATTCCCTAACATACATTGCCCTGATGAGCACCATGCTGGGTTCCTAAATAACAAACTTGACTGCTACTATAGGTTAGAGAGGAAAACAAATATTTCTTCCCCCTGCAGTTGAGGTCATGATTTGCTTTGACGTGCTCCCTGACTTTTCACCGCTGCGTACAGCAGTGGAAGAACAACAGCCTCTGATCTCATGCTGTTAATGTTGGTTCTCCTAAAATCGCCGTTTAGTTCATTGGCTATTAACCATTACACTGTCCTTTCCCTTAATGCTTGCCTCTTAATAAAAGGCAACTGAAAAACAAAAAAAAAAAAAAAAAAAAAACAGCAAATGAATAAAATAAGAGAGAGAAAACAAGACAGAGTGAAAAATATAATCAAATAATTCAACATATTCTTTCCTGATCTGGAAATACAGTGGCTGCTACAGCAGGAGAAAATGATGTGCTATCTCATTATTTCATTATTATCCAAAGCTGATGAGTTAATCTCTTTGAAGTTGTTTCTCTTTCATTAGGCCACTAAAGCCCCAAAGGCACTGCAGGCGCAAAAATATATACACTCAAATCACAAAGTCGGGGAAAATTAAAAATCAGAAAAATGGTAACTCAATAAAAGGGACTAATCTGATGAGCACAGCTGAGGATAATGTGGTCGTACGTTTGTAAGATAATACAAATGAAAAGTGGACTCTTTATCAGGAAAAATTGTGAATATTTGTCAACACGGTTTTGGTATTAACAAAGGTAGATGTGCCTTTTATCAATAAACATTATCTGTTCCAGTATAATGTTATAAATGCTGCTCTGGTTGCTTTTTATCTGATGATATTCAGTTTTACCAAACTGAAAATTTCTAAATTTTAAAATGTGAGTGAGGCCTAAACCCACATTAAATTTCCAGGATGTCATATTTTGTTTCAGAATACTACCTATCCATTTAAAATTAAATGGTGCAGCTGCAGTCAATCAAGCTTATTCTGAGCCAGCACACTGAATCATTATTTCTGTCCCAATTCTCCAGTTGGTTTTTGTTTGCTTTTACAGAGACCTGGTTTACTATACCACTATATCGAGAAGTTCTTGGAACTGTAAAAGCTTTGTAATTTATTTATTTTTTCCTTTTCTTTTTTATATGTCCATCACGTTGCCTTGACAACAGTCTTGGCTAATCCATAGTGCAAGAGGCACAACTGGGCCACAGAAAAGGGTAGATTGATGTACAAAAATGGTAATATCACCTGGACTTGGGCGTCTGATGTCTCTTCACTCTGATCTTCCCTCTGAATATTTTGTTGATGTTGTGAAGTCACATTTTCACGCAGCCGCACCACGTGCACATGTGTGTGTGTGTGTGTGTGTGTGTGTGTGCGCGCATTTTGCCAGTGGTCTGGCAATCATAAGGAATAACATAGCTCCATGATTGCACACTGCCCTTGAAAAAAAAATCTATTCCCAGTTGAACTCAAAACAGCCCGAAGCCTTTCACACCAAACTCAATATTTTTCCTGTATACATTCTGCTATAGGTGGACAAGAAACATAGACAAAAAGAAACACTAGTATTTGTAGGACACCTTCTCTGTAACACTCAGTCTATCTACACACACACAGAAAAAATATTGTTAATCATAGAATAAGTTGTCGTGCAATAAAATTATCTTATTTTCCAGCGAGTAATTATAAAATTACAGTGTCACATGAAATAAGTATAGAGTAAATACATATCTGATCACAACATTGTCATGGTATGTAAAGAATTAAATTGTGTGTATTCTGAACTAATATAATTTCGTTCATTGCAGGTGAAGTGCTACTTTCATGCAGATGTCAGTGGGTTTGGTCTTTTTTTTTTTTTTTTCTCGAAGCATTTTAGATCTGACATGCTTTTTCTTCTTGTTAAATGTCACTGACAGGTTTTGACATGAAAACTTAAGTTAGCAGTATCCAACCTGTCATACTGTATTTGTAAACAGCTTACATTTCCTTCTCCGAGCTTAGGGGAAAGGAGGTGAAGTCTGACAGCAGACAAGGGTTTTTAACAAACAACCCCACATGCATACATAATGCCCCATTTCAAAAAAGAGAAAGTTTGCCGCTCCATTTAATACGTAGCATTTCTCTAAGCGCCCAGAGGATACCTTCTGTCCACAGCTTCTATCTGCTGCATGCACTATACTTAGCAACCCTGAATCTTACTGTATGGCAACACAGCTCACCACTCCCCCTCTCTATGCATCAAGGGAATGAGTGATTTAGTGTAATGAGATTATACCTCCTGAGGAATCCATGTGCCCATGCAGAGTCAAAGTTTCTTGAAATAATCCATCTCATGATGAATTACCTTGAGTTTTTGCAAGATGAACTTTGGTTCGCTGGACAAACTTTGGACATCACACATTGGCTACATCAGCTGTTACACGCTGTGTCCATGTTGCGTGGATATTGATTGATGTAGCTGAGTAGTGCGATCGCTGTCCCGCGCAGCAGCAGACAAGGCCGATAGAAATCCTGTGGATTTCTGTGGCTCAAGCAGGTTTAACTCATCAGCAGAATAGGAATCTATGGAGTCCCCAGAGGGAAGGGCTGCGGATACATCAAGGGCAGGTGTGAGGAGATAGGTGACCCATGACCTTTGCCTCCTGCTAGCTGACCTTGGAACGAGATTTCTGCCACCAAACCTGGGCTTTAATCTTACTCACTAGATCAATTTGATGATGTATAGAGGATTAGGAAGGAATCTTGGCATAAAAGCTCAATATCTAAGTATAAAGACACACATGGGACACACTTTGTCGGTTAAGTCACCTCTCTATTTTCTATACAGTTTAAATCTGCTTAATTCAGCAAAAAGAAATGCAACATTTGAATGGGAAATGCCCTAACTGTGCTGTACATTTTCAGGAGTCACGATCAGTATATCTTCATATATTATCTGCTTAATGAGCCATATTCACAATTGGCAGTTTGAACCAGCTGCTTAAATTCAAAAGATACAAGGTTACATGTGCTTCAGAGATATTCACTGCTTTATTTAAAAATCTGTGCAGAAATGTCTGCATGATAGAAATTTTTTCTGTCTATTCAATATTTCTGAGGCTGCAGAAATCTCCAGTAATGGCCTTTTTGTTTTTGTGGTCTTTTAGCTCAACAGCTGAACACATAGCTGTGATATACACACTGCCCTTAAGTTGTTTTTGTTTTCCAAAAATACATATTCAAGTGTCCAAACAGTTAATTTTGATCATCTTCAGGGGTAATTATCTCGGACAGAACTAAAAGGTTTTTATTATTCATTTATGTGTTTGTATATTTTGTAAGAAGCACAATGTACTGTCCGAGAACCAGTGTTTTCCGAACATTTTAGATCGTTGTGTTTAAAACTCGGTGGGATTTACCTTTAAAATGTGCTCGCACAAACATACAAAATGAGAAGACATTTGGTCGCACTGACTCGGCGAGTCTGCGTCTGTGAATGACTGGACACACTGTGAATAAGCAATTAGATTATGAGTGACTCATTGCGTAATATTAATCATGCTTTTCCCTCGCAGATATGTAAATAATTATTTTATTGCATTAAAAGTTGTAAATTAGACTGGACTGGTAAACATGTCTTTTGACAAAAAAGTGCAACTGCGAAAGACATTACATTACAGTGTGTTGAACTTAAGTTTCTAGTCTGAGCAGAGATTAAAGTATCTGAAGAAAATTCTACCCCCTGTGCGACTTTATGATCAGAGCCAAAATCCTTAAGAACCTGTGACATTTCAGTGTTAATGCAAGTGATTCATGAAATTTTAGTTCAATTCTGAATAGTTTCTCTGCACTTATCTACTTAGTCTCAGTCTCAGTCAGTTGTAAAATACCCTATCATGCCCTGTCAGCAGTCAGATATTTGTGTTTAATATATTTTCTTTTCTTTTTCTTTTTTCAGTAAACATTGTATTTTTTTAATTTTTTGCACAATACAGTATTTATGTGGGTACTAGTGACTAGGTGGCAGGCGTGGCTAAAACATCAACCAGGTGGTGGTTTGAAATTTCTCACCTTTAGAAGGAGCGAAAGTAAGCAGATGGCAGGCCTTTAGGGTCCATAGCACATTGTCGACAACGAATTACAGTCCAGAGGGGAATGGGATGGCTGATAACCTCTATCCCATGGTTCCATCTGCTGAATCCTAAGCAAGGACAGTGCATTCAGACATACAAACACAGACACTGACATCCTGTGAGCCTAATGTAGAATTGTACAAAAGGTGAATGGGTAAGAATTATTAATAGTTGCCAGGATGTTCAAAGTAGGTTTCCTGGAAAACATGCGGTAATTTTGTTTTGGCAATGCAGTGAATCAAATGTACCTTAGGCAGAAATTCTCAGTAATGCTTTTGTTGCAAGTTTGTTAATTGTTGTGCATTAAATTAAATATGTGTTGAATAAAGTTACTATTTCTGAATCCCGATAACCGAATAAAAGCTGAAAATGAAAAAGTCTTGACAAAGAAAAAAAAAATCAAAAAAAAAAAAAGCCTGGCATTTATACCTTCAATACAAAGCAATCTCCCAGCTGTTTTCAGGATGTGTGTAGTCTATTCAAAGCCTCTCTTTATGGCTCTTTGGGGTGATCTAGAAAGAAAAGATTTAGAAATAGCAGAGAAAAGCAATTGTGAGAAAACACACGCCAAGCCTGTCTTTTGTCCTGTTGAAACAAAGTGGTTCGTCATGTTCTGTATATTCACCAGGTTTCAAAATAGGCTTTCATCACAATAAGACTATCTAAATCTCATTGTGACAGAACAAGGTGATGTTCTCAGAATCAAATAGAAAGGGAATGATGTTGTATCTAATTGCAGTTCCTTCACTATATTTTCCAACTGGGTTTAATCTAGCTCCATTCATGTCTGTGCTAATCACAACATAGACTGTGCAGCAGAGTTACCGCCAAACATAATTCAGGCTGTTATAATTACACAACAGGCATTGGCAGGAGCCTCCAAAGTCATCAATATAAACAACACAGTTTGTTGTTTACACTGATGTCTCAATATTTAAAGGCTACAGTACCGGAGGCAGTGGACATTAGAAAGTTTCTTTATTCGGCTCTGTTGCATTTGCACCCTGTGCAACAGCCACCCGCTTGCTCTCTGCAAAACCAGCTGCCTCCACAATATTGTTCAGACTATTTGTATGTGACGGGAGGTCCCTCTCTCCTGCCACGCTTCTGTGAAGAGCTGGTACAGTAAGAAATGAAAGCCTGCGCCGAAACAACAGCTGTTTCTACTTATGTAATGGCTGCAGGATGACTGTTCATATCCTGGCTCGTTGAAGCTGTCACAAATCATTAATCATGGTCCTGTCTGTGGGGCCACGCTGTCAAGTTGTTTTTGGACATCTGCAGCTCCGCAGAAGCGGGACACATCATTTAAGCAGGCGCCTCACACCTTTGCGATCTTACAAGATATCTTAAAATAATCTGACCTCACCTGCAGCTCTTCCTTTGTTGCATTGACGTATGTTAATTAAATATCACTGGACTTCTTTGTTTGTGTGAGGCTGATATGTGTAAACCCTGCTCAGTGCTATTCATTGTTTTATGCTGGTATATATATATATATATATATATATATATATATACCAGCATAAAACATTAAATATTATATAAAACAGCATACACAATACTGTGCTCTTTTTTTCTTTTGTGAGCATTTGACTGTTTGACTGTTTAAAGACAACTTCACCTACGAGAAAATGAAAATCCACATTCTGTCAAATGAGCACTAAAGAAAACAATTGCACATTGCACATTTCTCAATGGTGGTGTTTATGTATGTCTGTTGCTCCCCCTTGTGCAGTGCTACATATGTTGTGGAGTGGATTCAGTGCTGCTAGCACGCTGCAACAGGGAACCCTGTAGAGGTATCTCAGTCTGAATAGCACATCAAGGGGCTTAGCTGCAGCATTAGTGAGGTCTTAAATAACTTTTCAATCCTGAAAGACTTTGAGAAGATACTGAGTGAGACTATGTGCCCTCTACTGGTGAATAGCAGCAAGTCATTTAGGAGACGTCAGGTTATTGAGGCTTATTTGTTGTGTGCTCATTGATATAATGTGTTTTTTATTATTAATTCACTCAATTTATACGGCACGGTTGTTACATGTACGAGATGAAGTAATTGCAGGTTAGTAATCATGTTTTTTTATCAGCAGTCCCCTGTACATTTAGCTTCATGTTGTATTTGTTACGAGTTAAGTGCATTTAATTATTGTTAAGTGGAATAATAATAAGCCTTTGATTTTGGAAAAACGTGGAGACAGAGACACTTTTTTTTTCAGAATAGAAAGAAAAAGGCGATTTATTTATTTATTTTTAAGCTACTTGTTGCTGATATTTTTTATTTATTTATTCAAGTATTTATTTATTTATTTATTTATTTTTGTAAATTGGAACAAATGAATTATAAAGGCACTGAACCATTAAAGTGAGATATACAGTTTGGGCCAACTCATAATTGCTTCTTCAAAGACTAGCCATGGAAGTAATTAGAGGTGGGAGTAAAAACACTAACCAGTCAGATAATCAGCCTGCCATCAACACCTCGGGGGCTAAATTCTGTTATCAGCTTGACCTGACTTGGGAGACTCACTCTGCATTGCCTGATTTGCAGATTTTACTCTTTAGAAACAAAGTGGGAGTGTATTGATTAGTGCAAAGGTCATCATGTAATACCCCCAGCATATCTATGGTCCACGAAGTTATTGACTAAACAGAGTGGATGGCATCATACTTTTTCAGTAGGTTGTTGTTTATCCGCCCATGTTGAGCAGGGTAAACTGATTAAGCAGTCTCTCTCTTTTTTTTTTTTTTTTTTTTTTTTTTGTTCTGAGACAAAATATCCTTTTTTTTTTTGTTGCTTGACCTTTCATGGTGGCCACTGACAAACTTATGATTGAGTGTGAATTTCATTATGGAGAGAAACTCATCTTTATTGATCAAATTAAGAGGCAGGTTGCAGGAGGGGAGAAAAGGCTGAAAGGTGTATTTTGCAGAATATAATCACAATCATTGGACTCCAAACCACCATGTCAACTTGGTGACCTCACTTTTTTTTCTGTTTTTCACTCTGAATTAGAAGTATGTATTAATTTGAGGAGAAAAACAGAAAGTTAAAGTGTTGGAAAGACTGTAAAAATAAACAGTCAGAACGTGCTGCAGTTCTCCTTGATTTATGATTTGCAAAGATTTTTTCATTAATAACAAGGAAAAATAATTACAAGGAAAAGGCATTTAATTTCACATCACTCACACCTTTTGGTTGGTGCCTGACCATATGGTCCATGATCATTTGGCAACAGGTATAAAGTGCAAATAACTGTGAATAATACACGGCTGTTTTCACATGCCAGAACCTTAAAAAAAAAAAAAAACACTTTGCTTTCACTAGGAAGCCGTGCAGTTTTATTTATGGTTAATTTAATTTATTTACAGTATTTTCAGCGGCAATAATTGATGCACCATCCATGGATCATTCTTTTCACAAGGAAGGAAGACAGCATCCTATTTAATTTTGTTATTTTCCCATTAAAACCTGAGAAAACATCAAAGGCAGAATGATTTAATTAACAATGTGGAGAGTCTGTGTACAGCCGTCTGCATTTTGCAAATTACTCTTTGCTCAAAATAAGAGACTTATCAGGTCCATACAGACATCATTGCACGCCTCAAAAGAAGTTGTGTTGACACGAGGAAGGGGAAAACACATGTCTCCCCCAGACAGAATTATCCACTTCACAGGTATTTTCAGTTTACAGTTTTCAGGTTGGAAAATTAATACCCTTTCTTCTTCTGCCAGTAGAGTTTACAATTCTTTGTTGTGTGCTCTATGAAGTGCAGTCTGAGTTAAGTGTCATATGGAATATCACTGTAATTTGTTCCTTATAGCATTTCAATACTTGATAATTGTTTTGGACAGAAAGTGTCTCAAGCAAGCTGATTGTTAATGTTTAATCCCTTCGTGGCACTTGGGTTTGGCAGCTTTCAGCCTGTTTATCACTTCTGGTGGCTAAAATGTACAATACAGCAAACCAAACCCAGAGAAGTGCACTGCATGTGTTTAATAATGACAATGAATAATATTTCAGATGAAATTGAAAAGAAATATCAGCGAAGGCATGTTAACCAATTTAAATGGTAATTGTTCCACCTTGCTGTTTAAAGATCCACATGAATGAAAGAGCATATACCTTGCAGTCTCTAAACTCTGAATACCTTTCAATTTTTGAGGTTGTTTCAATGCAGATGATTTGTTTAAAGGTCTCTTCAAAATTGTAGCTTAGAGTTTTTCCTTTTTAAACATCTCATTGTTGTCTTAAAGTGAGGTATGATGTCTGATTATATTTCCATAATGAATTATGAACAGAAATAACAGGGGTCCTGTGCTCACAAATTAGTAAATTGGTTTATCCTGCATGTGCCAAAGAGATGGATGGTTAACATCCAGCCTTCCTTAAGGCGGACTTCAATACGTTGACTACCTGAAAGCCGTTGTAAATAAAGACCGGCTGAGAGGAGCCATCACCAGATGACATCTAGCATGAAGCCCGTTGTTTAGATTGCATCCCCTAATGCTTTGTCCTTGTATGGACAATCTGCAGAGGAAGTTGTCTGCTCCTGCATGTACTTTAATAATGAAGCAGACTACCTGAAATTGTCCTCTCAAGATGAGAATGAAATCTGGGGAAAAAAAACCAGATAAACAGCAGAGGAAACAGTTAGAGTGAGAGTAGAAAAAGATGGAGACACACACACGCACAGAGAGAGAGAGAGGGAGAGAGAGAGAGCAGGAAAAGACAGAAAGAGAAACTAATTTCATTTTCTTTCCTGGGTTGACACTTCTACCCAACTCAATATCATACCCATGTTTTGCTGCAGTGTTCCTCCTGCTTGACATTTCTGGGTTAGACGGCACCTATTACAGCTTACTGTTGCCACGTTTCACATAAAATCACATTAAGATATTTTCAAAGAAATGATCTTGAGCGATCTCCACCGCGTTAGTCTGGTCATGTACAAGCCGCCACAGGTGAAGGGGAAGAAGAACAAGGAAGAATATTGTGGTGAAAGAAATGTCACATTTGATGGAGTCTCTTTAATTACATACATGTACTAAATTGTTCTGCGGTGCCTTCACGTCGTGTTCGCTAATGCCAGGCTTTGAATGACATTCTAATTCACATTATTTCATGGAACAATGAAGAGAAAGCATCTGGTGTTTTGTCGTTTATTTTAATAATCATTTTAATCATGGCTTAAATCAATCATGGACGACCTTTGGTAATGTACAATAAGAAACCAGTTACTTGCAAAGAAAAACAATAAAGCCATCAAAACACAGTGACAGAGGGTTTAAAGTTAGTTTGGAACAATGCTAATCAAACTCCTACAACTTCTACTACTAGTACTACTGCTACCACTGCACCTATAGTAATAATAATGATATTTTCTAATGCAGAGCTGTCTTGATTTTGTGTTAAGATTTCAGCTTGCACCCTGACTGTTTATTGCAAATGATAGGTATTGTGAGAGGGGGGTTGTGGGCTTGGGTGAATGTCATCAATCAGCATTAACCATCAGCTAGGAGCTATTGACTGATGATTCACCACGGCAGAATCTCCTCTGACTCTAAAATGAAAGGCAGCGGTGGCAACGTGCGGCAGAGACACTCAGTTGATTGGCATCTCATTGAGTCTGGCAGGGGAGCCTTTGATTGCACTAGCTGTCAATATCACGTAATTGTTTTTCTTACATACATGGTGCCCTCTGTGTTTTTGCAGCAAGATCTACCAATATTCTACTTTGTAGAGAGCTTTTTTTACCCTGTCTTTTTTTTCAAAACATTCCAAAAATTTCAAAAATTTTGATTAACTTCTATAAAAACTTTCTTATGGATCCTATGAGGAAAAACTACTTTGTGTAAACTACCATCTCCCAGGGCATCATCATGACATCAGTGTATTAAGATTCACAGCCCATACTAGACAAGCTAGATTAGCTGCATATGGCTGTAAATCTGTCCTTCACACCTACCCTAGTGGGTATTGGAGTAGCAGATTATGCCTTGAAGCTTTAATTGGGCTCCTTTCAATTATCACATCAAGTGTTTTACTGGACTACATATACCAAGCACACTTCTGTCTTGACAAAAGTGAACTGAGTGTGTATTCACTGAAGTCAGGCTCAAATTGAGTTTAAATTTCATTTTAAATGGCACCCATAATTGCCAGAGGAACTGTTCAGGGCTGAGAGAGCAACCCAGTTCTCCACCCCAAGGTCAGCGAGGGAGACAAGATTTAATTGAAATTGAAACTGTCTACCTGATAGTTTGAAATAATTAGCAATATCAGAGCGGAGAGAGGAAGAGTCAGGGATGAAGAAAAATAAAAAGGACATCATGCTGAGATAAAAAAATGGCAGACTGTTGGCAAGTCATCAATTCTCGTGAATTGAATGTCAGTGTGATTGACTGGACTTGACTCAATGTCACACACGAAACTCAAACAAGTAATGCAAATAAGACATATGAAACTTTTTTTTTTATGTGAAAGACATTTACTCAGGCTCTCAGGCAAAAAGAAGGCACTCAGTATGCCCCTAAATTTTCCTAGAAACTAAGCCTCTTGTCTCTTGCTAATGTACTATTATGGATGCAGGCTCGCAAACCCGTACTAGTAGCTTTCTCCGCCCACCCGTAAAACAAACCCTGCCACCCCTCAGCCCCGAAAGACTTCAGAAGTCACTTCTGCCAGGCCCAACATTTCCACACCAGTTAATAAAGGGGGAATGAATTGCATCAGTGTTGCTGTCTTTGCTCATAGTGAATAGGAAATTATCATAGAGATGGGTATTGGTGCCTTCACACACTGAATTACATAGGAGGCCGAGGCTGATTCGCTCTCTCTCTCTCTCTCTCTCTCTCTCTCTCACACATTCACACAGTCACTCACACACAAACACGCACACAGTAGGTTGAAATAAACTGCAGGGGTGAAATTGACTGTAGTGATGTCATCGTAACAGTGGTTGTGGTGGTGATGAGCCAGGAAACCATGGCAATTTTCTCCCACAATTCCACAAACACACGGACACGTTAGTGACATTCAGGGCAGCCTTTTTTTTTTCCCCCCGTTAACTTTCTTGTCTCTCTGTCACCATCCCCAGGCTCTGGTAAGACATGTCAACATTAGAGCTGATTCTAGACGCCGAAAAGAAGAAATGTGACATACCCTTGCCTCTTTGTGGGTGTTTGTCGTGTTAGGGGAGGACAAAACAACTGACACAAAGAGGATGAAACCCCGGGACAAACAATATGTACAAGTGTCCTGGGGGGCCTGACAGGCATACACAAAATCAAAGATGTAGGGTGTTAATATCTGATAGTTAGTGCTCTGGGCTAAACAGCATAAAAGACATTGAGGTCAATGGGTTGTTGGCTGTCTCTAGAGCAAAGTAGTTGTGTGGCTATTTTCACCATCTCTGCCTCTGTGGACTGTTGTGGCCACTGGAGCATTCTCTTCATCATCACAGACAGAACACAATCAGCAAACCTACTTTCTGCTCTTGCCCTTTTATTTTATTATATATAGATAGATAGATATATTTTTTCCCAATGAGACTGTTTGAAAGCCAACGAGGAATAGTTAGATGACTTGCCGTCCAAGAAATGAAAACAGTAGGGAAATAAAAACGTGTTTTTAATATAGAATAGTTTGATTGCCTCGTGTTGAATATCAGTAACAATATCAAAACCTAAACAATGACACTTAATTAAGACAAATGTTAAATAAACAGCATTAAAATTAACTGCTACCTCATGAGACGGCTTCAGTTGTTCCAGTTTCATTTGTAATTACAGTTTAATCATTAAAAAATGGTTGTTTTATAATATTAAATAGAATCACAAATGTATTAACATATGTTACAGTGATTCTGTTAATGATATGTAACATCAGTTAATTGTGTTTATGAATGAAACAGCAATTGATCATTTGGTGCTGAAACAAACTAACTGCAAAATATGTATTTAAGTCACTGTAGAAACAGTTATTTTAGATATTGAGACGGGATCATCCAGTTGATTTTTTTTTTTTTTTTTCGGTCTTCTCAGATTCTGAAATATTTTATAGATTTCTAGCATTATTTATGGGCTAAACTTTGTGCCTTCTTATTTATGTTTCAGCACCTGCCACGCTCTCTCTCACACACACACACACACACACACATACATCTTCTTCCGCGTGTCGGTCTGCATCCGTCGTTCTCAGAGCTGTGAATGTTTCTTGACAATACTTGCACTCAACGCACCCCAAATAAAGTGCATAGTGACAGAAACATTAACACAAGCCACTGAATACCTCTGTAATTTTAGTGAGAGCATATCTGTCAGCCGGGGCCTTGGAGAGTAAAAAGCATATGTCTGAACTTGCAGTGTGGAGTTTGGGTGGAGGATTGTGACAGTCAACATCAAAACAGTAAGAGTAAAACTGTGATTTATTGAATGTGCCGTTTACGTCTGCTTTCATGTTTGGCACTAATACACTATATGACTTTTCTTCTGCTTTCAAGAACATGGCGAAGCAGATGAATTAAACATGTTAAGCAGGAACAGGTCTTTCTCTGAAAGCCTTACCCTTTTCATGATAACCCCTTTTTAGACATTCAGTGGACTTATCACAGCGTATAAATAGGACAGAATTCATTATTCAGGGGAGGTTTCAGTGAAAAATTAATAGTTGTCCCCGGAGGAGGGAGTGTGGTGCTTTGGAAAAGGCAAACCTTTAAAGTGTACATGCACAAGGGGATCTGGAGAGAGGCTGCCCCTCATATTAAAACCTTTACCGTGCTACTCTACACACTGATATTTCAAATATAAGTTTGCACAGCACTAATGACTGTGACTAATACTGCATAAAGTCTGCATTCATGCCTAAGCTGTCCTCAAAATATTTTGAAAATGGAGAAAGGAAAGCAAAGTGAAAAAGGATAGGATGAGTGCTTGGTCCTGACACCGACACCTCACATGGATTACACATTTTCAGGGCTGTCATGTAGGACAAAATGCGAGGATTTGAGCTGTTGACATCTGAAGAGAGTCTCCTTTTCGGTAATTGCATTGAATTATTTCACTTTGAAATATCCCACTGTATAATAAACATACGACCTAGAAAAACACAACAAAAAGTATACAATAGGTCCTCCTCTCAGCTTTTTTTTTATATAAGAGATTACAATTTTCTCCATGCCCAGATCACTTACAGTATGTGCTGAAACCACTGCGCTGCTGGTGCTGAGTGGTTTTCAGGCTGCCAGTTATCCGTTGAAAGATGGGCTTGACGATGCCTTTGTATCCACTTCCTATCTGCCTGGCTGTGGAGGCAATAACAGTAATGTATGGCTAAGGGAAAACAGAGCTAATCATCAATGACTGCAAGATATATAGCATATGCAGTGGCACCTTGTTTATTACCCTCTCTTCTCCTCCTGCTGAATCCATCGGCTCTACAGACAGGCCGCCAGATCTGGGAGCTTCTTCAATGTTAATTTGATTCATTCTTGTTTTCCATAATAATTGGGGGCAATGGGTCAGCATGATGAATTTGTTTGTGACATGACACAGGATATAGCGCAATGGTTGCTGTTGTACATTGTGTCTTTCCAGACTCCGCTCCATCATGTGAAACAGGGACCTCATTTTCTTTTATTGGCTAAATTCTTTAAAGATCCTACTGTTACTGTTTCCTGGTGCAACAGGTTTAATTCTTCGAAGACCTCTTTATGCATCAAATCATCTCATAATTTGATTTTAAAAGGAAAGTTAAGAGCGTTATGAGTGACATTTACATTTTTAGATCAGTCATTTTCATAAAAAAATGTGATTGTTTAGATAGAACTCCTGCTGGAACAGTTCAATCTTTTTGCAAATATCAGACAGCTTTGTCAGTTCCTATTTAATAAAGCTATTTCTTTTTCTTTCTTAATCCTCCTAAAATATTTTGACTTTCTTTTTATTCCATACTCTTTCTTTTCATTTCCCAGACACTTTATCTACATGATATGGAAATTTTCAGACATTCATCCGTGTGCAATGAATTTTAAGGTGGACTCACAATTTTTTTTTTTAATCTTATAAATATGCATTTATGTATTACTTCTTTGTTGGTGACAGCACACGTGGTATATCTACAATATTGTTCACGGCCTGCACAACTATAGACTCACAAATACGAGAATGAATGACTACCCTCGTGTAGGTTTTTAAACTAAGATCGTCTGCGTGTGTGTGTGTGTGTGTGTGTGTGTGTGTGTGTGTGTGTCTGTGTCTGTGTGCGCCTGTGTGTGCCTGTGTGTGCACACCTCTACATGAACATGTCTTGTGTTTCTACCCCCCGTAGAAACTCTGCACCTCCTCCTCTATGTGTCATTGTGGTGATGAGCGCTGATTGCAGATTGTTATGGTGTTTGCACCTCTCATCTATCTGGCCCATGCTGGGTATTTGGCCAGGCCTGATTGTGTTGATGGCGACACCGCCGTCTTGTCCTCGGGTAGGGAAGGCCCAATAGTATCAGACATAATGAAGGAGATGTAATCAACCAATGTCACACACACAAAAAGTCGAGTGTCAAGAGGAAAGCTGAAAGCTTCCTGACTGTGCTCCGTGTTGATGGAAACTACACAGTTGTGGTTTTTGATGTCAGGTGTTGCTTTTTTGAGATATGAAATGGAGGTGTGGGTGGGTGTTTTTTTTTCTTTATCCTCTCCTCTTCCAACAAAGTAAACTCGGAGATAGAAGATTTTACATTAAATTAAGTCTGTACATTATGTTGTTTGTTGTATATTCTCTGCGGAGAAACAGGTTCTTCAACCCACAACATACTTTTAATCAATTGCAACAAAAAGAAAGACGAAAGTGCTTGGCATTGGGCTGTTCGGGAGATCCTTTCTCTCTTTGTGCACTTTGTCCTCTCTCTGTGCTTTGTTATTTGTTTTGGTGTTCTAATCTCAGCCAAGTCAATAATATTCTTTGTTGTCTGAAATTGTGTGTCGGGAACAAAAAGGCCTCCTCCTTTTGTTGAAAGTACCTGTCTGTGACTTTTCACTCTCTCTCAGACTCCCAGATAAAGTAATCATTAGATGTTGTTTTCTGCCTGCAATTACTTTCAGTTACAATGGGTCAAACACTAGGAAAGCAAAAGGGGTCGAGAGTAGACAAGGCTAGATGGATTACAGGCGAGGAACTGTATAGGTCCCACAAGTGCTGATAAATACGTATGTGGCTCGGAGACTCACCGTTGTCAGCAGCGTCTCAGTAAATGCATCAAAAGTAATTAGTCTAGAGTATATATGGACAACCTCGCTCCCCTCTTATCTGCGTCACATTGTCTCCTTTAAAAAGGGCCATTCATTACATCTGGCACTATTTGTTTTAAAAAGTAAAAAAGAAAAGAGAAGCGCAGCAGCTCCACCATTTCTTACATCTCACTTTTTATCGCTGCTACACAGAATTACTCTGAAATTTATGTTTTAGTGGAAAAATCCTCTATCGCATCATCACAGGTAATTCATTACCATTCACTGACAGGCGGTACTCAGGCTGTGGAATTGCTGATGAGGATGGCCAGGAGATCAAAACAGGCTGCAGAGAGATAGATCTATCTTTCTATCTCTTGTTTAATTCCTCATTCAATGATAAAATCTTGTTAATAAAATTGTACAGTATTGTTTGACAAGCAGTCAACCCCAGCACAGATCCTTATAGATCCTAATACACGTCAGCCTCCTACATGGCCCCGCTGACCTCTACGGCATAGCTGGTCTCTTCCTTCCAAAGAGCATATCAAGTTTTTATTGCTACAAAGGAATATTTACTTCCTCCTCCACGCCCTTGTCAGCAGTGACAATGACAGCTCTTATTGCTTTCGCTTTCGGGATTATACTGTACCTCCTCCTGATAAAAGTAAAGAAGACCAAATAGCATTTGCCTCTGATGTGCAGAGAAAAGTTAATTTTCAGAATCATTGCCATAGAGACAGGCTTTTTCCCGAGGAGTCACAGACCCTGTCTCTCAGCACGTATATTCTTATTTCATTGTTAAAGGAATCTATATGCATATATGTGTGGCATATGTATAGTTTTCATTTCTTCAGCTACTCACATACTTTGAATAGAATGTGGATGCCAATCCATCCAAGTAGACATCATCAAAACTGTGAATCAGTCACAAATGTGCATCATAAACATCCCCTGTACAAGTTGTGAAAAGCTTGTAAGTGGCTGTCTTGTATTTATAATTCTGTAGAAGTGAGACATTAGTTTCTCATTCACATGACGATTGCCGGAGCTGCGATAAAAGCAATACCAGCTCTCTTACCAGTTCAACATCAAGGACTTCTAATAGTCTTATTATTATTAATGATTATTCACTTACTTATCCAGATTGCACATTTGGAGTGTGCATAGGTCGAATGAAGTGATAAAGTCTTGATAATTACAAACCCAATTATTTCTACTAAAATATTATTTGTTTGAAAGAATCTTTCATATTCCTGCGTTTCAGTCTTCTGGTCTCTTTCCAGACAGAGACACCTACTCATATACCCTCCGTGACTCTTTTTCATCTCGTCTTCTATCACACAAGAACATGTAGTGTGATAATGATTATGATTTGCACTTATCATAGCTGCAGTACTTGTAGTACTTTCAGGACGGTTGTATAACTCTTGATGAAAGACAGTCTACATTAAGGCTCCTCATGAAGTTGAATATGAGCCTCTTGGCATTTTCCTTTTATTTTCTGCTGCCAGTGAACCTGTTGATCTGATACACAGAGGGTCAGAGCTCTAGGTGATGATGATGCGGGAGGTGAAATGTTTATTCTCTTGTATAGTTATATTGTGGGATTCGAATGAATGTTTGTAAATCTGTGAATTTTGCTCAACCAGTACAACTTGTTGCATAGTAACAGCAGTGTACAAAAAACTATAGACAGTGACAAAAATATAAAAAATAAACCTTCAGTCCAATAGATCACTGTTTAAAAAAGAAAATATGGATTTATGGGGTCAGTCTGCATTCATAGGCCTGAGCTGGACCTTTTAAATCACAATACAGCTGCAGCTGTGTGACACATAACTCATAGGAATATGATTTAAATTTGACCATCGTTGTGCCTCTTCAAGTAGAGGCAGTGTGAGCAACATGATAAAACTTTCACTCGATATGACATGAATTTGATGCATGTACAGTGCGTTTCAGGCTGAAAAAATTGAAACGACTGCGGCAATTAATTCTGTAGGTTGAGTCAGGGGCCCGGTCCACCTTCCTGATGGCTGTTTGAGGAATTTAATGTCCTAGATGCATGCAATTATCCTTTTAATTAGCAATAATGAGTTTATGGATGCTGAAATAATGAGTTGAGTTGTGATATGTGTGCAGACCTTAATGTGAAGCTCATCAAGATGTAACTAGCTCTGTCAGTAAATATCATCAACTGTCATGTTAAATATCTCGTACTATTGTACTGAAAAGCCCCGATCAGCCAGCTCATTTACATCACAGTTGTGTGTGTGTGTGTGTGTGTGTGTGTGTGTGTGTGTTGTATTTATGCCTGTCAGAACTTGTATTTGTATTAGTGGATTTCATGGTCAACAGAGAAAAAAAAAATAAGGGACAGAGAATGCATATCAGTGTAATAAAAAGGCAAAACACCATACATAAACACAAAATGTGTAATCCCATATTCACCATTGTATTAGAAAATTGTAGTGGAAACACTGGTGCGTTACGCATGATGAGTTAATCGTTTTAAATTGGGACATTTATTTATTATTTAGTATGCATTTATTGTGTATTTATTCTCGGCGCTGCTTCATTATCAAAGCTGTAGTTGCAATGACATTATTATCAGTGAATCCTCTGCACTGCAGCTGATTGGAACATTGCAGAATAAGATGAGCACCTGTAAACTATAATACAGACTAATCTATACACCTGCAATATTTGATGGAGACTAGATCAAGACTGGCTCAGAAAAGCTTTTATCTGGCTTTTAATAGGCTCCGTGTACCGACGGCAGCAGATTGAAAGATGTTTACGTGATGCTGATGCACATTTTTTTCCTGCTCGATGCAACACAAACTAAAGCCTCATTTACTCGTATACTTATAAGTCTAAACAAAAACAATATAGACAGTTATGTTTTTAAAACATTTTTAAGGCTATTGAACTGCTATTATTATTATTATTACACAATATTGCAGCTGCTTTAGTTGCCATGTCCGCACTGCCTCATGTTTTCAAAAGATTTTAAAACATTTAAGCTGAACGACCCCACCTCGTTCAGTCCTGTTGCAGTGTTTTCATCCCGTTCAAAACATATCTGTTGATGATGCTTTCTCAGCCATTCAGCTCTCATACCTGACTCTTACATGTGTTTATACAAGCTGCGATGTTTGACCGCATGAATGGAAGGTCAGCTGAAGGTGGATGCAGCGGTGTTCGATCAGTGGCCGGCCAAAGGATGTGTTGATGTTGCAGAACAAGACTGCTGCAGGCTACTACCAGCATTGACCTTGTGTGTGACCATAAGATCAACTAGAAACCTAGAACTGTGGCGCAGCGGGGTGCCTAGAAATACACAACACACCACGAATAATAGATTACCTTATAACAGAGCAGACAAATTAGCCCACAGGCTTTTGTGAATCAGAACATGAATTGAATAACTCCTTGCTGAACTTGTATTAGATGTTCAGTCAACTTTACAGGGTAACTAAACAGGTATTACAGTTTAGTTTCAACTGCATCGCCACTGCTCGATAAAAATGAATCATCTCAAATGAGAACAGCAGGCCTGATCTCAGTCATGCTGTCTATTACACCCCATTGTTTGCCATTATCCTCGCTTGTCTGCCATTCAAATTTCCTTGAAGGCAACATAGAAAAGAACGTTCACTGCATCAGGGGATCCATGGCATCAGTGATGTGTGATTCCTCCTGAAAGCTCTGCGGGGTACAGTTGTTTCCCCTGAATACAAAAGACAAGCGGCATCACAAGCAGTCTGCGGCGTACCTCTAGCTGACGAAAGCAGCCAGAGCTGTCAGCGACATCGCTCAGGCCGTACTTCTACCCTCTCAAACCTGCCACCACCTTTCCAAACTATCCCATTGGAATAGAAAATAGTACAGGCCCATGTCTTGTGGAAATGCTGGATGTGAAATATTGCATATAAAATGGAAGCACTGAAGGCTGTTGACACAGAACTGCTGTGATTTCAAGCTGTGTGAAGTCACACAGCCTCAGTTTACCTTTCATTTATAAAATGTGTTACGTTAAAGACAGCTATACTGATCGTGTAATGCTGAGGAGAAGGGAAGAAAACTAGCAAAGATGCATTTTTAAACGCATGTCTGTTTGTGTTAGGACCTAGATGCATTTATTTATACATGCTCGGGGAATAACATTTATGCTGATAACATTACCTCATCAAAAATGACAGGAGCCTGGAAAGACATCACCAGCAGCCGAAAACACTGAGCGAGAGACTGAGTCAGGGCACGGCCGAGACTTGGCTCAGCCCTATTGTGCTAGCTCAGAGAATGAGAAAGCAGCATCCATTTTTGCCTTAATGAAGTTAGTGACCCTCTGAAAGGTGACACATTTACCGCCCTGGGGATTTATACACTCCTGCTCCAAGGCTCCAGTTCAATATGGAGAGGACAGATTTGACTCCACGTGGGCTCTCCAAATATATCCTCACAATTTATACCAGGCGATTCATTTTCAGACACAGCCCTTATAATTAAAGTTGACGCTGTGCTATTCAATCTGCAGTAGCACAGAAATACAAAAAGGAAAAAAGATGAGTGCACTAGGCCGTTCTGTACCAATCTAGATAGTTTTAGGAGACCGAGCTATTGCCACTAATATAGAGTTATGAGAAATTTCATTTAAATGTTTATCAAATGCCATAAACAATATGAACAATAAACAAGTTGGCAAGGAGATTTCCTGATTTCTATGGGATAGAATTACACAGAGCATGCAGAACCTGTAAGTAGGAAATAGTCATCCAAGTGTACTTTGGTCTAACACTGCTTAATTATTCATAGCATTCTTACTTATGCAAATATACTAAATAATTTCTACATGGCAGCTTGAAGCTGAGGCCTAGAGGAGTGATGCGATGTTTGAATGAGGACCCCTCTCTTTCCTTTGCATGGCCTAGGAAACATAACACTACAGGCTCCTGGTTGCCTTGGTGCATACTGTTTTACATTCTAATTATCTGGCTTGACAGGCTTTATTGCTGAGGCTCAATGCTGAGGCCTCATCCTAGACTCATTCCACATGTGATGTCAGTGCCGGGATAATGAGATAAGATAGTTTGAGTGTTCAGCCTTACCCAGTCGCCACCTCATTTAATTTTCAGTATTTTCTCCCGTATCGTACATTCAGCCTAAATACTGGCGCTATTACCTGTATATTAATTATACCTAAATGTGCTAAAGATGCTCACAGGATCTTGGCATAATGTGATTTCTTTTTCCCCAGCTCTCACTATTTGTGTAGTCCTATTTGACCAGATTTATTTAGGAATCTGGAATATCAAAAGAATGTGAGGTTCGCCACATTGACAGTGATTAAAATAAACAACACTTCGTTAAGATGTTCATTAAATATTTAATACAGTAAAGCCAATCTGAAACACTAACAGCAAGACAGTTTTTTTCAAACCCTAATTAAGCTACAGGGAATTCATTGCATATTGTAGGTAAACAGACAGAGTCACGGGAATACCATTGGAAATTAAATGCTCTGCTGGTGTTTTTCTCATTACAAGATGAAATGAATCATTTATCACTGACTTTGATTTCACTAAAAGGCTGACATTTTGTGGGTCATCCGCTGATAAAACGACAACTGTCTTCTGTTTACATTATGATTCATAAGTTTATTTAGTGCTTTTCCACACAGGGGTAAAAATCATTGCATTGCAGCTGCACTCTCTATATTTTCTGACCTGTCGGATTAACTGTGTTGTTTTCTTCTTTTTCCTCTTTTCTCTCATGTATTTTTTTTTTATTTTTTCTTACAGCCGTCGAGGTGAACTTGCAGAAAGCCTTGGCTGAGGCCTCTGAGACCTGTACCCAGGAGTGTCTGATACTGGGCCACTCTGACAGCTGCTGGATGCCCCCAGCCCTGGCCCAGTTCCAGGGTCCTGGCAGCAACAGCCCCCTCTCCACCCCTACTGCCACTGCCATCACCGGTACCCTCCCCTCTTTTGGCTTCCAGCAAAGCTGTGCCCGGGGAGCCAAAGCTAACATGGGCAGCATGGGGGTCATGGATGGCCGCCATACCCTGGGCAGATCTGTGCCCAAAAAAGATGAACTGGACAAAGGGATCAACCGACCGCAGTTCTACAACACCCTGGATAGACACTGCAGTAGTAAGAAGGAGGATCCCGTCAAGGTCATCCCCCTGGCGAGCTTTTCCTCCCCTGGGCAGCAGACGCCCACTGGGGGAGGCAGCAGCTCCTTCTTACATGAGCACCAGTTGTAAGAGTAATAGACAGATCTTAAAGGTCCTGTCATACACGAGACTCCATCCATTGACAGCATTTTGTCAGTGACTTATGATCAGTATGTATGCGTACGTATGGAGGTATGCACAATTTGAATAACTTTGACCAGCTCCAGCTCAGTTTTGCTTACGAACACATCTTTGGATGGATTTGATCACGATGATGTTGTTCAGACAAAATGATATGGGATCAGTCTTACAGCTTAAATGTTCGAAAAGGAAACGTAAGTCTTAACATAGCAGACCCATGTAGAATAAATAAAAGGTAGTTCTATACCAAAGTAGGTTCATCACAAAAAGAAGATAATTTTTGCTTTCAGTTTGGTGATGTTTGCTTAGTGATAAGAAAGAGCAGTGTACGCTTTAAGCTCCTTGAGCCCAGCTCCTGGAACTGCGCTCTAAAAGACCATTTCCTTACACAGAAACAAATGCAAATACAGTGCTTTGTGTTGAGTGAGCTAAACTGGGCTAAATGTTAATTATGAGCTCTAGGTGGATGGTGTTTCTGTTCAAGTTCTAGTGAAGTATTGCTCTGTATAACACGCTGCACAAACTCTTTTGGTGGTGGAAGATGTTTCTTTTGTCTTGCCTGAACGTGTTACTGAAGTCTATTTTGGTCGGGGGACTGCAGAAGGATTAAAAAAAAAAAAAAAAAAAAAAAAACGTCTACAAAGCATAACTAGGCCAATGGTAGACAGCACCGGTAATCTTTTACATTCTACATGTTCACCATGTACCAGAATACAAAATATAACAGAAGAAAAAAAAAACCTGCACATACGCATATATACCTATGATGTTTTTTTGTTTTTTTTTTTTCATACAGTGGTTGCTCCATCTCTGCCAACTCTATTAAGAAAATGTTCACTCCTAGCATTATCTCAGTAGCTTAGCCTTGAAAAGCGCAGACAGGTGTGCTTTTGAAATGTACCCTTTGTTTCCTTCCCTTTGTTTCTATTTCTCACATTTTGCTGCTCAGAAACTCTCAAATAATAACAGCTATGGAGCCAATTATGAAATTCTCAGTCTAATTACTTTGATGTGTGATCTCAGTAGCGACCCTCATTGTGGTTAGGAGGTCTGGAATGGCTCTCTTGGCTAGCCGGAGCATGTGAGGAGGTAATGAAAAGGTGACAAGCGCTCAGAAATAGCAGCTTTATACGCTCCCTCTCTACCCATCATATCATTAATAGCACCTATGGTCCCGCTATTAATTACTATTTTGTGTTTTCATACATCTCGGTTTGGCTGCAAAGTTTCTATTATCAGGTTTTACTATGTGTTGACAGTGGAATAATAGACCAGGGTGGATGAATTTCTTCACGGTCCTGAGTCTACCTGAATTATTGATGTTAATGTTATTTTTACAGTTACCATAACAATAGGTATTGGCATTGTTTGAAAGGATCTCCCTGTAGGCAGCCTCTCACCATGGTTGCATCACACATACACACACACACACACAGAGTACATCACTGTTCGTGTATGTAAATTCATCAGTAAATTGTACTGATGGTGATAACTACTTCACACTAACTCTGCTGTAACAGATTGGGTGCAGTATAATCTATTGCTACAGCAATAAGTGACTTTGCTGATATCCATTTTTCTTTCCAGTACCATCCAAGCCAGGTGTCTACATCATCAGGTATATGATTCATGTGATTCATTTTCTTGTACCATCTTGCAAATTGGGAACAGGCCTAAATCTATAATGCAACGTGGCATTCCCAAGAGAAGGTGCGAGGCAAATTGTGTTTGCATGCTCTTAGCTACCATACCTATTCTCTCAGATACCTGAGGTCAAGACTCTTATCATTATAAAGAGGATTTATCTAAGAGTCAGTGAAATGATCACTTAAAAGAACAGTGTGTCAAGGACACAGGAAGGGGCAATTCAATTTCACCTTGGTCAATTACTAAAATGAATGTAATTCAAAACAAGCAACTTAAATAAATCCTCCTTATAAACATCCCCTGATGAAAATGTCCTTGTTTCCAGAATCTAGTTTCAGCTCATTTACTCTTGACTGACTTTTTTTTTCTGTCGCTTTTCATCTCATTTCATAGTTATAGAACAGACATGTATCACCAAATTGTATAAACAATGCATATTTAATCAAAAGGAGCACATATCAAAGGGAACATACGTCACCATGTCACCGAAAATTAGAATTTTATCATTTTGACAAATGCAAATCCAGCACTTGTGATGTGTGATCCAAAAGTTGCCACAAAATCCTCGCAATTTATTTTTCTCCATTCAATCATGTGAATAAGTAGGGCAAAGAAACACATTTTGCTTTTTAAGAAACTTTCCCATCCATTAACAATGAGAAGTACAGAAATTATCTGTTTATCTGTTTATAAATGACACAGAAAATCTCACCCTTCCTCATTTCATAAAAGGAGATAATACCCATGTACCAACTAAGGGATAACACACTGTAATAAAAAATATGGTTGTTTGAAATTATTTATCTGATCACATGTGTACAGTAAGCACAACACTACCTATCTGTAACACTGGCTGTTTTAAATTACTCTGCCTACATAATCCATATGTACTGTAATGTTGCAGCAGCTACATTCAAAAGTCCTGGAGGGAACAATATAATAACTGCATGAATGTTCATCTGTACTATGTTAATTTTGATATTAACACAAGTTATTTTGCCTAAATTTTACCTTGTGCCCTTTTAGAGGTAAAAGTAGTGATCTTTTAATAATTATTTATTTGGGAAAAAAAAAACAAGAGCATAGCAGATGAGTTTCCAGTTTGGGGTCAGACAGGAGAGGGGGTAAGAGACTTGAGTAAGTGCTCTAGCAAAAGTTTTTATCTTTTACAAAACACACAGTGGATAAAGTCTAAAATGTGAAGAGTGATCACAGGTTTTCACTTTGCATGTTTCTGTTTTCACTCCTATTTTCAGTTTCAGTTTTCTATTCCTTCTGCCCTAATGATAGAAATATTTGAAAAAAAATACTGAAAATGACTTCGTTTTTTTAATTTTCTGATTTTTTTTTTTTCCTATTTGAATTTGTGTCACGATTATCACGCCAACCTGTGTCATGTTTTGCATGAACTGTGTGGACACTTGCCGATGTAGTTCATGCATCCATCATGAGATTCAGTGTCAGCATTGATGTTAACTGCTCTACCTGTTTGTCTGTCATATGGAACAAAGCAAATGTTAACACAAGAGTACACATTCAAACTTTGTGAAAGTGTGCGTACCACTTATGCCTCCACAGACACACAAATATCTATCCTGTAAACTGGTAAAATGGATTTTAAACTGTAAATAGCAGTACCCCTAAGAACTAGAGATAATGGTTGCAAACTGGAAAGACACAAACAGTGAAGACTAAAGGCTACGGATTAAATACTGGAATTCACTATGTTGATACAAAAAAAAAAAAAAAAGGAAACAAGGAAAGGATAAGAAGTGATGAGATGACAATCTCTGTTGTAATGTAGTGGATACATATGCATAATATTGATGAGAGTGTGTTTGAATGTGTTTATAGGTGATCTTGTATGTGTGTGAGGGGGAGTGTCTGTGTCTCCTTGCATGTATGAATGTGTGTGTGCGTGTGTGCACATGCTGGCATGCACCTTGCCAGAATATTTTATGTACACAAATGTATCTTGTACAAAAGAAAGAAGAAAAAAAAAATATATCAAAATATGATATAAGACTTAAGTATACTGTATGCTTGTAAATTAGTCATCAGTGAGTCAGGTCAAGTTTGCTTTGAGAGAAAGCTTCAATGCTTGCCAGCAAATCTGTATTGGTCAGTTAAAGCTATACAGTCTGTGTTGTCATGCCTTTGTAAAATATTCCATTTAAATCTATGAAAAAAATGACCTTCCATATGGTGAAATGATTTTTCTTGTCATTGAATATTACTTGAGCCATTAAATATTGAGTCCTCAAAGTATGCTTGGTTTGCTTGTCCTTCACTTTACAATGCTTGTTGATTAAATTTTCCTGAGAACATTGTCGTATCAGTGATAGATGTGACATGAGAGCATACTGTCACTGTATTCCAATTATTGCAATTACAAGCTAATGGCATAAGACCCATCAAATTGGACACGGCATTTCACCTTCATAATGTCTAGAAATTAATGCCTCCAGGGATACAATACCCAGGGACATATAGGTGTATATTTATAGCAAAATAAAGAAAGCAACCATTATGAAACACGTAAGATAACATAGAGATAACATGGAGGTTTTGTACTTCGTGGATACCTTTCTTTAACCACATACGAGTTATACAAAGATAAGTTATATAGATATTTTTTTAAACATAAACATTAATAAATATTTGGTGTTAAATACTATTAAACTTTAGTCTTCATGTCATACAAATAAATGGCGTATTGTTTGTCTTTTGTATTTAATAATCAGTTATCAGTGTGGTGATATACTTTAACTACTTGCATAGCAATTATTTTTTGCCACTGAGGGCATCAGCTAAAGCAATAACTCTTTATCCAATATTGAATCACATAGACCGTGGCAAAGTAACAACTCATTAATGATTTAAACATTTTGCAAATTACATTTAATTTAGACCTAAACCTAAAGATCTATGTTTTTTTTAATCTATGATAAGGCAAACTGTTAAATTATGTACAGTATGTAAGGAAGGTTGTGTGGTCAGTTGGGCCTTTTAAAGCATCGCACGTCACCTTCACGGTGTAAAGGGCACTTCCATGTGCTCTGTCTGGGAAAGGCAGAGCACTTCTCAATCAATTCCTACATTTTTAATTTGGATCAACAATACAAATCAATGTACTTCCCGTCATCGCGGTTTCTCCTCTATTCATTAGACTGTACATCCATTATCATATCACTATAGGCCATAGATCAGGAAGTTGCCTATACATTTTCAGAGGGCAATCGCAATAAACACTTAATTTTAGCCTTTTGGTTCTAGGACCAAAATATAAGTCCAAGCTTGATAGAAAAAGAACATAGATATATGATAAAAAAAAAACTGTACTGTGGCTTCTCAGAATGACAGCTTTGATTTACCTGAGACTCACTGCACATCATCTCATAGCATGAGATGATGTGCTGATGAGCTGTGCTGATGTGCTGATGTGCTGATGAGCTGTCTACCATACCTGTTGCCATACAGCCTCTAAGACAGTAAAGTTACAGAAATCTAAATTGTACGTGACATTTCATCTTATTTTGTTTTTGGCCATTTTTGGCCATTGCTTCTAATACATTCAGACTGTGTATCTATTCATCCATTCATCCATGTACCCATTCGTCCATCCGTCCCATCCATCCATTCAAGCCATCCATCCATGACAGCTTTGATGCCTCAAAGGCAAACTCTGCAACAGCTTCAGCAATCCCCCTGGGTTATGTATCTTACCTGAGGCCTTTTTGGCGTAATGCTTTGCCCACTGTACTCTTATGTGCACATACAAGCCCTGGGAGAGGAAACCTAAAGCATACAGTATAGTGCAGGGGTTGATGTTCACAACAACATGGCATGACAGGATCTCTTGGCACTGACTCTGAACTCGTGCGACACAAAGAGTCACATCATGTACCTTGTAATGCGCCAGAGGCTTGCTGGACTGTGTCATCTTGCTGCATCTTCAGCATATGTTCAGTCCCCAGTCTCCTTAAGAGAGCCGGCTGTGACCTGCCCCATTAGTTTTCCATGGTAATTGGCTAATAATGAGACAGTGACAGTGCAGAGGATGTCCGTACTGTCAAAACACATGAATACCTAACTACACCAATCTGCCTTTCCAGTAATTACTGCATATTTGAACAGTAAGGATTTTGTGATCTTAACAGCACTCAGTGCTTGCTTCTTTTCTCGACCCCCCCTACACTCTCCATCCCCATCTGCTAACAAGCCAACTTATTGTAAACCTACTTAGTTCTCAAGGTGTCATCTGTTGAGGTGTCAGGAGAACATATAGAGATTGTCAAACAGTACACTCATTTCAAATTGTAATTAAACTGGCCATCAGGTACCTTGAGGCTGTTTAGTCAACAGCAGGGTACTAATTACTATAAGATGACCTTTGGAATAATATCTGGTGAATTATTCATAGTTGAGAAAATTGCTTCGGAGACATGCCAACGACATCCAAGGGACAGCTGAGTGTACACACAAAGAAAATTCCACTCGAAGATTTCAGCCTGGCCATAAAAATGAGGTCAGCAGATGGATGACAACATAGCTTTTTGCGTATCAGTGAGAAAATGAGATAGATGCGATAAGCTCTGAAAAACAAAGTTGCATTTTTTGTTCACACACACACATAAGTAAGTAAGTAAATGAAAGTAGTTTTGGAGAGAGAATATGTCTGTCTGTCTCAGATTGGCTTAAGAATTAGTTATTATCCTGTTGAAACTATTTTTACAGTCGACTTGTCAAATAAAACCTTGTGAGTGACAGTTCTGAAATCACGACTAAAACAAGTAAGAATGCATGAAGATGCTAAAAACACTAAGAAAACTAACCTTTGTTTTTTTAATTATCTGATACCCCAAGAAGAAGTGCAAAAAGAAATTTCAGGAGAGCATAACATAGTTAATAGAACTGGAAGAAATGCATTACATTACATAAGAGAGGAGATAAGATTAAAGACAAATTGAACAGACTTGTCCTCCTTCAGTGACTTTCAAAAGTACCAGCAGCAACTACTCCCTCATGCTTTAAATGCTTCTGTGGGTTTTTCTGTTCAGAGAAGGCAGAGGTGCCGAAGACTTTCTTTCCCATTTCTTCTCAAACTTTTGGGACACTCAGCAGACATTACTCTTGGGACCTCGCACAAAACTGTTTTTCACACCTCTGTGCGACGTAAATCAAGCAACAATTCGGAAAAGTGGTCAAAACTGCAACAACATGTGGTCAACACTGACAAGATAACCAACAAGATAAACTAAAATTTATAAAGAATCTGGGTGATGGATAGCTAAAACAATACTGCTTTAATTCCTCAGTAGTTTAGTAGCTTTTTACAGATTGACAGTGTCTTACAGAGGCACAATTTTTCACCCAATAGACTCGAAGCACCATGACAATGATGTTAACCATATGGCCAGGCCATGTGAATAATCACATTTAGTGCGATCACAGTTGAGTATTTATGAGAAAGCTCTGAAAGAGGGTCAGAGACAACGCTCTTCACTGCCATCATAGAGCACCCGAATGATTAGTCAAAATTTGGGGTAATTGGTGGTAATTAACATTGACCTTGTCCTCTTAGACATTAGAGAAGCGAAGCCATGCCAGAAAATCTCCCCCTGCCATTAGAGAGCAATTACAGATAGGAGGCCATACAACAGCCTAAAATGTACGCAGCTTAGTGCATCTTCATTTTTTACAAAAGACCACAGATCACATTTGTGTATTGTATGTCTATTTCATACAGTCTAGTTGTATGGTTTATGCCAAGTTGGCACTCATACAGTGTTTCAGCTTTATCTTTCCCAGTGATAACATTATATGTAATGTTATGCTGTCATACCTTGACCTGTTCTCGGACCCCCTTTCTGTTCATTTTTTGGCAAACTTTGACTTTGTTGTATGTTATACTGAAAAATACATCTCTTCCTTTGAGCCTTTTTCTACTGGAAATGAGATACCAGACCTGGAAGTGGAGTCTACATACACACTAGCAGCTATGTTAGGTTGTGTTTGGGCAGTGATGCTTTATGCCAACAACAGCATGCCAACACTGACAAAAGTCATTAGTCAAACTCAACCTCAGGGTGATTTTTGATGAAGAGTCACCAAAATCTGTACGTTCACCTCATGTGGACCATGAATGACTGTATGAAATTTCACAAAAAACCTAGAGGGACTAAGAGACAGGCAGTATTACTGTCATCAACACTCCTTCCATGGCTAAATTAGAGGAAGAAACCTGTATAAAAATGTGTGTGTGTTGCTCTAAATTCATTAATAACAAATACTGCTTTGTTTTATTCTCTCAGGCTTTTCCTGCCAAAACAAAACAAAACAAAACAAAAAAAAGATGATACATGTAGAGTGTTGCCTTGCCTGATAGGTAATAAAGAGAAACTAAGTTCATATCATGCCCCTTTCGCAGTAAGGAAGTACATCAGAGAAACTGCTTTTACTGCGAGTTCTTTGTGCAAATCTAAAGACAGTATCACAGGGCAGCCACTGTGCCTGACAAGACTGTTCACGTTCAGCACACACGCGGCTTTCCTGCAGTTAAGGCAGCGAGTCCCTGAAGCTCTTCCTCTGTGGAGTTTATTGTCAGAGTCTCTCCGATAGTAGGACGCCTCTCCCTCCTCTTTGAAATCCGGGAGATCAAACAAAACAACTGTGTTGACACAGGGTGTGTTGTGTTTGCGGTTTGCATATATAATCAATTTCCGTGTTTAGAGGTTTATATTTGTTGTTGTATTGTTTCTAGATTACTCAATTAATGTGATAATTCAATCTATCTATCTATGTATCTATCTATCTATTATATATAATATTACTGCTGGCTATTTCTATCGGTATGCGATACTTTAAACATTTTTTCCCCCTACCTTCCACATTTACATCACTTTCCATTTATTTCCCTGTAAAAACCTGTGGACATTAATCCTGTGACAACAACACAAACCAGCAAGTGTTGGGATGAACAAGTTAAAGTGTCAGCAAATTGATTTTCATACAAAAAATGAAATGAACAAAAACCAGCAGTTGGAAAAAAAAAATAAAATATCACAATGTTCTTTGAAAAATGTAGGGCAGAAATAAAATATATATTTTTTTATTAAATGGGACAAAATATGCAAAAGCACTGGTATGGTCCCTTTAATCCCCTTCCAAAATAGTATTATTCTAGGCAATCAACCTTTACTTTCAAGAACATCTATTGAACAATGGCAAGCGAAGGCATGGTGGGATGAAAAGAAAGAAGCAACGGGGAAAATCAATATAGCAATTATGTGTGCAGATAATGGACATCAAGGTGTTATTTGGAGTGACCCAAAAGAAGAGGTAACACAAAGCCAATTCAAATAGTGCAAACATTTCATTGTCTCACATCTCGTGCTTCTGGCATGGATTAAGTGTCACCAGGCTCAAGAAAACCAGCAGTGTGTTTTTGTTATTTTCCTGCTTTGGCACAGCTGAATTAGCATTATTTAGAAGCAACTAATCATTAGGTTCCTTCTTATGTTTGCACACAATCACCAGGTTCTGTTAAAATTCAGTTCGCTATTATGTTTGTATCGGTCGTAGAAACCGCAAGAAGGACAAGAAACAAACAGCAATTAGCTAATTATTGAGATCTTAGACAACAAAATGACCACCTCCCTAACACACACACATGCACACATGCACACACACACACACACAATGAGAGAGTAACGTGGGGCAAGTGCAGGTGGGAGAAGGACAGATAAATGTGCAAACACACACACATGGATACACAGCTCCCCCTCCCCCCACATGATCAAAAGAGGTCACCTCCAGGTCTGTCAAGCTTTTCAGGTGGGTCAGAGATCTGGATTTGATAACTGGAGGGAGTTTAGAGAGCAGACATTTGACAAGCATGACAATGCTTTGACAGCCCTCATTGGGCCATGATTAATGACTGACATCCCTGTCGCCTGTCTCATACAGAATGCAAATGCAGCACTGGGAGAAAATTACCCTAATGTGGCCCGTAATTGGATACAGGAAGTATCACGTAAAGCAAGAATGCAAGGGGGCTTCTTGCTCCTGAAACAAGGCTTTATTATAGCGAACACAATGGGGATGATGAGAGAGGTGCTGCTGTGTGATTGAAAATGACCGCCAGCAAATCCTTCTCATTTGTAGTAACACACTGACATTTAGCAGCGGGTACAGGGATGAGCGGAGTCGATGTTTGGTGTCTTTGAGTTGAAAAGTCACTCCTTAGCTGGCTCCCGTACTTCATGCAATAATCATTTTTCTTTCAGTGTTTGGTCAAATGTTACAGACTCAGGGCAGGAGTTTTATACCTCATATTGTACCACAGACAGGGGCAGACGTGCCTTACAATTTGAGAATTAAGTCTACTTGTGCCACGTAAAGAAATGAGTGCCAAATTTATTAGGCTTGACATTGAGTAGGTTCTTTAGTTGCTCCTTTTAAACAGCTGGCTTCAGAATTTAATGAATATGCATAACATCATGATATCATGCACTGACATTTGTCACTGAGCATTTTGACTCGAACCGCAAGTTCACTTTAGCTTCTCAAGGGCGCCGAGAGCTGATGCAATGGCTCTGCTCGACAAGAGAAAGTTAAGCGTAAATATAATCTTATTATTCGCAAACAAAAAAAAAACAAATATTTGGTTACCATGGAGGTGCAGAATGTATTTCCAACATCACACAGTCCACAGTTCCATTCAGCAAGGTCTTGTCATATTAAACAAGAAGTGCTCTAAAGAAAGGAGTGAACTCAGAGCTTCTCATTTAATGCTGAAAGACACATGTCCTTTCTGATACAGAGTAAGATCATGGATGTTTTTGACTCACTAAATTAAGTCTACATTTGTGTTAATAAAGACTAGGATTGATGGAATTTAATTATTTTTTTCATAAAATCAAGAGGGGAAAAAAAAAAGAAAAAGCCGCTGCACATCATCATCAATTCATAAATGCAGGGAAAAACAGAAGTATGTCAGTGTCATCCTCAGTCATTATTTGTCTTTGATCGTCTTATTTGCAATTAAAGAGCAAACTGTAAACTATGAAAGCCACTGGGAGGAGAGAGGGAGATAATTGTCACAAAGCGACCTGATGATGCTGATGGGGGAGGGGTGAGTGGGTGGGGGGAGGGCACTTTCATGACACTCTCCCACTGGTGGGAATAAGTGTCAGAGAGAAGGACTGCAGCAATTACAAAGACAAACAATTATGAAAAACTAAGAAAAACAAGCATGTACAATAACGAGCAAACTTGATATTGTTTATGTGTTATTGCTAAAAGCAGATGAGGCTGAATGTCTCTTGTGAAGTTTTTCATTATCTTGATTGTATAATAGATATAATCAAGCAACAATGTCCAATTAGGAGTGCATAAGGATGCTAAAAAAGAAAGGGATAAATGAACAACTGACACTGTAAATTTGTTTGTATGAAACACTAAGGTTGCTCCCTAATCAGAAAGTTATTGATGAATCCAGGGGCTTAAGAAAAAAAAAAGTTTTGACGTATATCTGTGATATGATGGAGGCTGTGGGATGTGAACAAACAGTCCTTTCCAGGTGGTTTGAGTGATTGCCTAATCCCCTGTAGCTAGATGATTGCAGAGCAAGGTCAGTTTGAAGGCCTAGACTGATTGAGTGCTGTCTGTGGTCGGGGGCTCGCTCAAGTCTCTGATGCCATTAGATGGACAGCGGCTGAAGATTCACTCTGGAGTTTTTTCAACACTTGAACCAAACCTGTCCAAACTGAATGACATTGAGGTTTTGCCAGTAATCATCCGGGTGCGGTGACAGAAACAATACAAACAGCCGTCACGGCCACTGTGTTTCCTTTAATGATCAGAGAAGAAAAAAAGGAAAGTTTTAGTACAGATCTGCTCGTTCTTTGGGATTCACAACAACACTCTGCATCTCTGTGTATTTCAAAACCTGTCCTACTCTGTTGTTGTCTTCTTGCTTTTTTTTCTGCACTTTTCGATCACTTTGTTTCAAGCACCAGGTTGAAAACTACTTGATAACCACATTATAATCCCCCAAATGCCTTCTGCTAGTCCTGCCTGATTTTCATTTGCATGGCGTCAAGTATCGACCGGTTTCTGCTAAATAAATCCTGTTGTCAGTGTTGTCAAGATGTATCTTGTACCTCATCAACACCCATTTATTCTTCGAGCTGTCATTTTGTTACTAAACTGGGTTTGTGGTATAAAATTCAGCGTTTCCTGGGGCTGCAATTGGATCACCCCCTACCGCTATGTACATTCAAATACCGAGGGAAAGTGCTGTTCTGTATATCAAACTCCACTTGTCTGCAGCAGAAATCCTTTGTGCGGACATCTCTGTGACAGCTCCTTGGCAACTTGTACGCCTGTGAGCCACAAGCTCCCTAAGCTGACTGTTTGGATCAAGTGGGAAGAGGCAGCAATCCCAAAGAGAACAAAATAGCAGATCCCAGCAGCTTTCACAGCCGATGCTATGAGATTTACTAGACTAGAGAGGAGGGTGTGGGAGAGTGTCTGTTTGTGTGTATGTCTGTGTGTGTGTGTGTGTGTGTGTGTGTGTGTGTGTGTGTGTGTGTGTAGAGAGAGAGAGAGAGAGAGAGAGAGATGGGGAGGGGCACACATGTACTTTGAAATCTTTTGAAATGTCAGATAAATAAGAGTCACAAGAGGCATTATGTTTCCATAATGATGATACGCTGCAGCTTAAGTGTAGTGTCAGCATGCAAATGTGGAAGATAATAAACCTGTGACATTTTTACTTTTAAAAAGCTCAGGAAATGGGTGAGAGCCATCCCCACCCCACCTCACCCCCTTTACTGTGTGAACTTTCAATGTTTATCACTTTTTGCACAATACTAAAATCTTTCTGCTCAAATATCTATAATTCTAAGTCCAAAGATAAAGAAACATGCAATTGGTGTGTGCAAATATTTGGTTTGAATCTGACAGTTTAATCAAATAATTAAATGAGTGTTCTGTACATACATACGATCTGTGAAAAGTCATTTCTGACAAAAACAAAATAAAACCCTTAATCAAAAACTTTCTCCCATTTGACACCCAAATACAAACGAAATCAAAGATGAATTTGAGCAAACACAGCTTTGTTTACAATTCATTTTTCATCTCTAACAACCCACACGACCCACCCCACAAAATCCCACCGCCTCCTTTTTAATCCCCTAAACCACACATGGGTACGAGCTCTCTTCTCGGGCAGCTGAGCTTTGAAGACACGGGCAGAATTGGTTTCAGTCCGGTGGACACTCCACATCATTTAATGTATTCCAGTCTATTACCACTTTTGTTCTGACACCTCATTCTTTTCCACCAATATACGAGGGGGGGGTCATTCAATAACTGACACCTCTCTTCCATACCGTAGTCACATCTCTGTTGCTGTTTGAGCATGTGTCACAGTTGAGAGGCCCACATTTCAAGAGATAGATCTGCTGACAGAGATATCCCATCACTCCTTGAGCCGAGGCTCGCACAGGAAATGCTACACTGTTAAGGTGCAGTAGCCTTGTCACTTTCATCTGAAGTAATTGATCACAGCAGACAACAGCTGATGTGTGCAAGTCAATTGCAGAGGGCAAAGGGATGCTGCTTATTCAGATAAAAGATCTCTAACATCCCACCAGTCACTTTCATTGATAAGTTGGCATCACAATCAACTGAAAATCAACCTGACAAAAGGTAGACAAATATGCTTACATTTTGATTTTGATCAAATATGATCACAAGTTGAAATCATTTATAACTGTTTAACAAATGCATCTTTCTATTAGGGCATAAAATGCCTCTCCACACCCTTAAGACCCTGTCTGTACGAAGGACCTGAAGTAAGGCATCTAGCTGTCATAGTGCAGGTGCTCAGGGAAAACCATTCTGACTACAAAAAAAAAAAAAAGTACACCATGGGACTTCTCAAATGCTACTTAGCATTCAAGGGCTTCGTGATTCATTAGTAGCCCAGCAGACTGGTTAGATGGAAGCATCTGTTTTCTGGTTTCAGTCCTTATGTCGTCAATGTCACAAATAATCACATACAACAAGTGGATTTACAGCTACAAGTACTTTAACATACAGCCTGTTCCATTACCTGCAATTTTTTTTGCACTATTTGTTTACAAATTTAACACTGTTTTGTTAAAAAATGATTCTCATTTTGTATGTGTACTATTTTGTTAGTGTTTAGCCTTATGCTTTACAACCAGAACTATTATTTACAGACAAAGATAAGACGGCTTTTCACCAGGTCATAAATAAATGACTGAAATATATCATTATAGGGGCTAAATTATAGTGGGTTGATCCTTGGAACTTCTGATATGCACATTTGTGTGCAAGACACTCAACCCCATTTGGTATATGAGTGTATGTGATTGAGAGATACTGTTTATAGAGATCATGGGAACTCATCACATCCTTGTCACCTCAAACCTCAAAAATAAAAACTATTATGTTACCATTTTTCTGGCAACCAGGACTCTAAAAAAGACAAAAAAAAAAAAAAGACAAGACCACCATTTATTTTTCTTTTTTACCTCCATCATTGTCCAAATGTTTATCAGTGTGCAGCATTGTTGTATTGAACATGTTTGTTCGTCACAATGAACATGGAATTCACGATAATTCACAATAATGAGTTACTTACTATAACAACAAATGTGTGTTTAATCCCCTGCTGAAAATAGTTCCCAACAAATATGCTATTTATTTCCATTTGACAGGCATGAGCTAAAACCTCCAGCTTTCAGTTGTTTGTGAATTGCTGAGCATTTAAAAAACAGAATTCTGTTGTGACCCTGAGTTTTCAGTATGCTGTGGTAGGGTTGGAGGTGAGTGCCAAGAATCAGAAAATAGAGTCAGGAGTCAGCCAGGCTGTTCTTGGTCTTTTCATTGGACTTGTTGACAAGAGCAAAAATCTAGAATATTTCCTCCCTCATCTTTTGAAAAGCATAATCCTGATAAATGGCACTAAGTGCTAAGCTCAATGATGGTGTATTTAAACATATTAGCCACTTTTGTTCATGCTATACACAATAATACAAGGGTTGGACACTGTCATAAACAACCCAGTAGATTCATGCAATTCAGTACAATAATTCTGCAAAATAGAACCTCTATGAAGGATGTAATGTTCAACTTATGTGTTTATGTTCAACAAAATCATGTTTTTGAATGTAGTGCAACCACAACACACAATGTGGCCTCAAAAACTGGGTCAACACCTTCCTAACACAGTCTCAACAAAAATGGAACATGTGATGGAAAACTCATTATATACCTTTGTTCGGTGACTCCATTCATTGTGTTCATTGTGTAATGTTTAATTTTACATGGCACAACCTCGATGAAGCCAACACAAGCTAGAAGCTAGAATGTATGATTTTTGTTGTTGTTTGTCTATTATGTTAATTGACACTGGATAAGTTGGTCAGTCATCTGAGTTCCTTCCAACAGTATACAGCTGATAATTCTCCATCACAAACCCTCATATCTATGGCTTAGTAGCTCAGAGACTATTTATACAGGAGTGGAGAGTTTGGTCACAAGCCCTAAATGAATATGTCACAACGAAGATTATTTTTTCAACTGTCTGCTCGATGTTTATTGGTTTCAGTGTCATCCTGTGAGAGATGCTGCCCACTTTTTTGCCTTTCTAAAGTTGCCTCGACAAAAACCTTGATGTGCAGGTTTTTGACCTATCTCCACACATTCCTCCCGCTGAGAAAAGACATCATAATTACCAGAAGCTGTGAACTTGACACTTCTTTGAATGGGGGAAATGATGGAGGTGAGGATGGTGTGATTATGTCCACAGGAGACTTCCACATCCATCCCCACATCCAACAAAACTACAAATTATTGTAAGAACACACAATGGGGAGCATCTGGTAAGGGATGGACATTTCTGTTGAGATGGAAGACAGGAACCCGTTTTGACATTAGGTGGATGATCCATAGGACTGAAGCTCTTGGCCGTTTTATCAGATTAGATTTACTTGTCATTTGCACAGGTATAGGGAAGCACAGGTGCATTGGCATTCTTACACATGTCTCTCAGAGTCATGCACATGAATGACAATATCTATGTGTATGTCAGTAAACAGACACACACACACACACACTTAACATAAGTTCATAAGAAATAATAAGTTTTGAATAGTATAATTTCTTAGTGTCAGTGGTTCCTACTCACATTATAAATATTTTCATATACGATATTTAATCAAGGACCACATTTACTGTATATTTGTATATAGATGCTAACTGCTGTGTCAGTCAAGTAAGCAAATTGTTTCAGTATATCACAGACACGCTCTAATTGACTGTAATGTGTGAAATCAGAATTAAACATCTGGTTGCTCTTCCCATCCAATCTGTTCATAATGTTTTTGATGTTTTGCTTTTAGTATCTTATACCATATATGTGATGTTAGACAACCAGTACCAGCTGTCTGGATTCATATTTGTTAGCATAATATACTTTCCACATAATGAGTGTAATTTATGAAGCAATGTTCTGTTTTCAAGTCTATAAATGATCTATTTTATTTCTTTTGCACAATGCCCATTAATACAAACAAATATGTGTCTTATTTTCTTAAGACACATTAAAGGCTACAGGGCAAAATGTGATTTCTCAGTTTTAAATTGCTGTGGACACAACAGCAATTTCTGGGTTGTTCAAGTTGAGACGGTGCTAGAGATCTCTCAGGCTTGTCGACCTTTATCTCAGCAAACATCAGAATCCCTATACAAAAAAGCAGAAAATGAGCTATTGATTTTCCGTTTTTCTTTTTCCCCCTCACTTTCTTATTCCCCTCCGGTATTGTCATCCCACAGTCTAAATGAAGGTCAGCATTGGTTTCCTTGTCACTTCCACAGAAATTCACAGTAGAAATATAGCAATCTGTGTTTTTGAAAGAAAAAAAAATGTCTTGCAAGACAGGAAGAGGTTTCTTTTGTCTTTAGAGATTAATTGGCTCAATAAAACTTTTTGTCTTAGAGTGGCACAGTTTTTTGCATGTGCCAGATATGTTCACTTAGTATTAGAGTATTCACACATCTAAACTAATGAGTGAAAAAAAAACAGTTGTTGATCCTTGAACTATGCCTATAGCAATGAAAAATGCATTGATTTGATCAACTGCCATTTCTGTTCCAAGTTTTAAATCTGACAAAGCTCAGTACAATCACTTTCAAAGAGTTAAAGCATGCCCTTTGACATCACAGATTAGAAGATTTACTGTCCTCGCTTTGGTTGTGTGATGAACCTAAATGTCCTCTAATATATTCTGAACTGTCCCAGAAAATAAGGATAATGGCTGAAACTTCTCTTCCCTTTAGGATGAGCCTATATTTCAATAATCTTTCCTAAGATATCATATCTCCCTCTAACTCCCAAGTAGACTGTAAGACCAACTGTGTGTTACCTGTCTAAATCTTTAGTCCCAGTGAGCCTGTGATCCTCTAAGCGCTCTTGCAATCTAAATTAAGTTGTGAGCAAAGAATAAAAATTGATGTTTTCTTTTACTCATTCATACCCACAGTGCTACCCAATCAACAACATCGTGTTATATTTGACCCAAGATTGTTTTCTTGTCATCTGATAGGTGGTGGCAAAGACTCCTGTCATCATGTTAGGTACATCAGTGGGATCAAACGCTTTCTTAAATCTGCAGTGACAGTGTATTTGACTTGGCGTGCCTCATCTCAATTCATCACCTCCCCAAGGTGAGAATGCTATCTTGCCAAATCCAAGTCGGTGTACAGTGCAGAAGCCTTTTTTGCATATTCTTCACACTTGTTTATGGTTTACTGAGCAGGTCACTTCCCCTGCTTGCTTGAACAGCTGCTTCAGTGATGACCCCCCCCCCTCCTCTTCCTAACAGGGGTTGGAAGACTACTTGTGTGCTGCTCCCTGTCAAGTTCTCCTGTGCTTGTGAGGCCTGCTGGTGACCTCATGCACAGCCTTTACTGGGGCCATATGAATAATTTATCCTTTGAATTTAGCCCAACCCTGACATTTCGATGTTTGATGCCCACAGGCTTTGGCTTTAACAATATAGATAGTGCTCCTTTCCTCTGTGCATCATCAGATAAAGTCTGAAAGCACAGCTAGTGCACTTGATATCAAAACCATGGATATCAGGGACGCTGTATGTTCCACACACTGGATTCCTCCATTCTATTAACTCTTGCTGCAGTATCTCCACCCATACAATTGGATTTTATATAGGTTGCAGACATTTAAGTTGAAAATATTGTGTTCTGTCAATGGGAGGATAAGATAAGATGGAAATTTAATAATCGCCATGGGGACAACCTTACAGAAGCAAATAGCAGCAGGATAAATTAGAAAATGATATTGACAAAAAATAAAATAGGGTAAAAAAAAAAAAGTCATATTCGCATGCATAAAAGAATAGACACTTTCAGCTCTAGAGCAGGTAGAGAATCAGTCTGGTGTCTATGAATTATATCAGTCAGTATACCACAATATATAAAATGCAGCAACAGGAGCAAAATAACAGTAGTAGATACAGCAGCACTGACTGAGGGAAGTTGGGCAGCTTTTTCATTAGTTTTTTTTAATACACACTGTAATTAAATCTTAGATCCTAACTTGTAAAATATAAACCACAATGCCCTGGGCACAGCTGCTGGACTAAATATGAAAAATAGTTTTTTGCCCAGACCTTAGTCTCTTTTAAACCAGTAGTCTTACAGTGTCTCTTTCGTCAGATCATACCAGTTTGTTGATGTACACGCACGGGTACTCGTAGGTCAGCACCATCTCCACCTCTTCACCCTGAATGATGACAGGTGTCAGTAGCTTCTCGCTCTCCCGGAAATCCACCACCTTGCCCCCTTGATCTTGCTGACATTTAGCTGCAGATGGTTCTCCTTACTCCACCAGACACCCACTATAACAAAATCATCAAAGAACCGCTGGAGGGTGCATGATCCAGAGCTGAACTTGAAGTCAAAAGTGCAGGGAGGGAATCATGAAGGAAAGTGACCTTTGTGTGTTTAAGTGGGTTGTATTTGTCTCTTTGATGATACACATAGATCAGAAATGCATTTAGAAACAGCCCAATTACAGAGCGAATGATATTCTCAGCCTACTGCAGGTCATTATATTGCACTGCAACAAAGAATAAATATCCAAATATATATTAACTAAATATTCCTGGCTCACTGCTCATTTTTTAAATCATTTCTTAGTTCCATTCTGTAGTGTTCATTAATCCAGTGAAATGATTGAAATATTGGCAAACAGTAGTAGTGAAAGAGCATCACTTGTTTATTTCTTCTTTTCTTTTTTGTATTGCTTACTTTTTAATGGCTTATGAAATATCTTAACCATCTTGTAACTTTGAATTTGAAAAACTTAGATGTTACTTAGATGCCACTGAATGCTGTACAATCGAACAAAACCCAGGATAAAAGAAAAGGAAAAAAAATTCTCCACTCTTGTCACAGTCAGTTCTTTACACCTTACTAAAACTTTGGATGAGCTTTATCAGTCAACAATTCACATTATATACGCAGCTATTCAGCCCAACTCACACAAAGATGAAAATTCGATTGACTGAATGCCATCTCTTAGATCCATCTTGCAGGAGTTGTGTTGGCACTCAAAGCATTTCACTTGTGTCAATATCAGGTAGCTCAAGACAAGCAGACATGGATTCTTTTCTTTGTTCTTTATATCTAATATAACTCACTTAGTTTACTTTTCTGAGAAGACTTTGAGGGACGTTTTCTAAAATGTTGTACTCTGGCATTTCCTCTGATCTGACTTTTTTCTTCGCCCACCCCTCCAAGGACATATCCTCCCGCTGCCAAGACCTGTCAGGCAGGAGCATCTCAGAGTAAAGGGGTGAGAGGACACCAATTAGAAAGCCATCCTCGGCCAAGAGAGCCAGCGGCACAGCTTGCCACAGGAAGTGGGATGTCTGACTTCCTGCATGGGGTCACAGCTGTTTGCGGGGAGGTTACCGCTACGAGCCAATACGCGGTACCGTTTAGCGTCTGATGAGGCAGGCCTCATTTGAATAGCAAAGAACCATCTCAATGTCACCAATAAATTTACATGATTTCTCTCTTGCTACAGCTGGGATCAGAGCAGAGACTTTGCTAGAATTAGGAAAGTGTGACAATGTCAAAAGAGCAAGACCGCCTCATTTCAAGTTGGCTAGTTTTAAGATAAAGATTATTACTTCATTTAGATGTTGTTAGTACACATTAGAAAATAATCCTCTAATCATTAATGAATGCTTTATGTACTGTATTTGTTTAATGAAAGTATTTTTTCTCTCAGAGGCTTTTCTGGGGAGTTTTTTTATGTATATTACAGTATGACATTATACACAGAGAGGAAATATGAATGGACTGAAGTAGCAGGTGATGTTCAATAGACTAGGTACATTGCAGTATTTGTAGGCATCCACCAACTCCACCATTATACCTTGAAGTTTGCTATGCATTTCAAGTATTAATTGACAATGCTGCTATAAAATCTGTTCAGTTTCACATTTTGAGCCAATGCCAATCAATGGTACAATGGTACATGTAATGGTACACTTGAAATAATATAATAGCTATTCTCTAAAATGTAATTATTTTTGCAAGTGGCTTTTCAACATGCGAATAACCTGCTTGTTTTTTTTTTTATTATTTTTTTTATTTATTTCTGAGTAGTAGTAGTTAAGGCTTAAAAATAATGAATGGGTGATCTTTGAAATAATCTCTTGAAACAAAACAAGCAATCAAGAACCACATTTCAGTGTGACATTTCTCTACCTGGGGTGGTGAACAACTGGAAGTATGGCAGGGACGGGAGCATGTGATTGGCTCCTGCTATGAACAGCTGTCTTCAATGCCCAACCCAATTACATCCTCTGATCCCCAGTCACTGGACCAACACAGTCAGAACCATTAATCTCCCTGGCTGAGTACTACGCCATGTGTTAACAGCCAAGACACCCCCCTCCGAACCCCACCCCCAACACTAAACCACCAAACCCCACCACTGAGGTTAAAAGCCATGCCAATCATATTGACTTCTTTGACTCTGATGTCTCCTTGGGCTCATTGCGATTGTGGTCAAACCTCTGATGACTGCGGAGAATGTAGGCTACGGTACACAAGGTAACAGAAACACTCCCTTCAGTGCTGTAAGCATGGTATTTCTGGACCAAGGTTCAAATAGGAGTTACATTGTGTGTTTTCAGATTTGTGGTGCAGGTGCGCTGCACTGGAGAAGGGATGGGAAAAAGAGGAGGAGGCAGAGGAGTAGGTCAAAAACATTTTCGGATCTGGGATGTTAACGACAAAATATCCCGGAGCTGTGTCAGGGACCAATTCCAACAAATCATTTTCAAAAGGGACAGTAGTAAACAGTAGAAGGATTTTTTTTCCTTTTGCAACTGCCTATTTCAGAGAAACGAAAGGCACCTTCAGCTCACCGTCTATAAATGCCTCTCTGGAAAAAAAGAAAAAGCAAGAACAAAAGAAACAAAATCATACACTTTGGCTTTCCCAAAATGCCTACCTATTTCAAAGATTTAAAAAAAAAAAACAACAAAACTGACTTAAACCTTAGGTTCCCTGTCTCGAGAATACCTGATAAAAAAGCAACACATCAGATTGTTTTGACCTCTGATTGGCTTTTGGAACTGTGATTAATGTTCATAACTGGGGGGAATAGAAAACCAGGCTAATGTAAAATTAGGAGAAGTGGTCTTAATCAGGGTCTGAATTACATGGACCCTCAGTTCCAGTTTAGTGAGCCCTTTCTGTTCACAAAGATTAAGGGAGGAGTCAGGCAGTCCTCCATTGTTCCACTGAGAAAAGAAACTCATTTGCTTTGAACGATAAATGTCTTTCGAGCATAAATCATGTCTCCTAATCCTTTTACCAATGCCAAGTAATGTAAATCGTCTCTCATTTACAGATTACACAAAAGAGACAATGGAAAAAGTTTGCACACAGAGCTCGTCGCACTGTCCTTTCTGGACTTTATGAAGATTCCATGTTTAAAGTTGTGTGTAGGCTTCATCATGTATCTCTCTTTGTGCTGAATAAAGACTTCTCACTTGATATTACCCTAATAATAAACATTGCAGCAAAAAAACCCAAAAAAACAGTTATCTTAATAGCACTGTGACTCTTTAATAGGCCACCTGCCACCAACTTTTAACTTGTGCCCAACTTAGGTCTGTTTCACACCTTTCTACTCTAGTCTCTAAACACCATGTGAGTCATTTACCCAAGGGAAGTAGGGTGACATTTAGCTCTATGTGTGCATGTGCTCCATTTCTATTCCCATGACAGTGGTGACTTTACAAAACATGCAAGCATCTGAATTTCTAAGGTAAAAGGGGATATGAAAAAGGAATACAAAACCGTCCCTTATGGGCTGCTCCTTCATTAGGAAAGAGCTCCTAGATTTGGAAAGTTTTTAGAGCATGCCTGTTTTTGAATTTCTAGTTGTATCTGGTGGTCTTACTTTGAAAAGAACCACCACAGAAAAAGGGAGTGAAGCACATCTATTAAACATTACCTTTCTGATAAAAGAGTTTGTAATATATCTCATAACATTGCATATATGATACCAGTGTCCAGAATGTATTTGCCTTATAGAAACTTGCCATCAGTAACATGATGTGACCTTACCTTTCATACTAAAATAAACACTACAGAGCTTGCTGAGCAGGTTTTATCGACAGCTCTTCGCTGTGTGATGTCCTCTCTGCTATAGCAGCTCTGAGAATAGACCGCAAACAAATAAAGCTTGGGTGATGTGCATTTTGTGTGCCAGCAAAATCCCTTTGTGTAACTGTGGCTACAGTTGTGTGTTCATGCACTGTAAAAGTATATAAAAGAACGGTATCTGTGTGTGTGTGTGTATAGGCAATAAGCAAAGGGCACGTCCACGTAATATATTAAAATCAGTGTGTGTTCGGGTGTGTTTTGTTTGCTCTGCTTCTGTGTGTGTTTTAGTTGGTCCTGGAGGATCACATTGTTTTCAGAGGGCCCTGTGTGTGGTGGCAACATCTGCTTTGAGCGGGTGATCCATCTCCTCTTAGCTGCCATATAACAAGTCATGAGGGATTTTATGCAATGAATGCCCAGCACAGAGGGCTCCATCATAAAATTTACCATATCACAAGGGCATTGTAGAGGTTGTGCTTTTTACATCCTACAACAGTTACAACTTGTTAATTCAACTGGTTTCTTTCCAGTAAATGTACGGTAAATATAGAAGTTCATTTTCTGTTTTTTAACACAATCTGTTTTCACGTTGTAAAATTTTACAGTAAACTGTAGCTGCAATTTATGTTGCTAATAAAGAGAGTCTCAGCAGTGTTTGGTAATAACAAAATATTCCCCGCTGCTTATTATCATTAGTATCATCTACAGTTGATGTACGTGTCAGCATGTTTGCACAGAGAACAGTAACAGTGTCAGCAGTGCACTTTCAACACTGGCAGCATAGCAGGAGTTAAAAGTAAGCTTTCATCCCTTCTTTGGATAGAAGACTGTTTTTAAATGCCTCTGGCTTTTTTCCAAGCTCCTAGCCTCAAGCCTATGGGTCTAACAAGCATGATGCTTTGAGGATTGACTTGTGATTCAACCCAAATTTACAAGCTGATAACTATGCAGACACTGAGTCAAGTCGAGAACAAAAAACGTGCTCCTTATTTTTTACCAACAATCTACTGGATGTCCAGAGAATTAAATGCTGTCCATGTGTATTTGTATGTTTGTGTGTCTGTGTGAGCATGTATTTAATGGGCACCAGCTGAAACTTTGATGTAATTGATAAAAGAAGCTGTTCCCCTAATCCTAATGGCACAGTTCCTTATGATCCTTTATGCACAGACTTGCGGAGGATCAAAGAAACAGAATTTTGCTGCAGGCGATGAAAGACATATTAAAAATGGGTTTGAAGGATATATTAACAGGATAAAAATCATGCAATTCATTCAATTGATAAGTTCTACATTGCCTGTAGTTCACAGGCTATTTTCATCATTCTCAAACAAAACTGCCCTCATAACTACTAAACAGTGTTTTTTGTTATGGTTAGGAACAGACATTTCTCTCTGTCTCTAATAAGATGGTTTTTTTTTTTAAGTTAAAGTCACTGTGGGTGTGGGCTCATTGCATAATTTGTTTTATGTTCTCAACTAGATGATACACAGAGGATTCACATATACTGTATATTAGCATAATTTGGCCACAATCTCTGCATGTGGTGATTTTTTAATCTGAGGGCTTTCATCACCCACACAGACAAAGAATGATGTCAGACATCTGAGATCAGTGGCAAATTTCTCACTTTTGTAATAAGTCTTCTCTCTAATTAGTGTACTCTCATATCAACACAGAAGCATCAACAAAGAAGCAGCCCAAAATTACCTTCCCAAGCAAGTGCAGATGTAAGGACAGAATGTTGCAGGAGAACACCAAAGAAAATGACGTGAAGTATAACTGCATGCCTTGATAATAACTAGAAAGGGAAAATATTTCACAGCTTACAATCACAATGTAAGTTGTGCCTTTACCAAGAACTAAAAAGGCTGTAAGGGAAAAAAACCTCATAAAAGTCACAAACAGCCAGAGATGTTGTTTTGTCTTGGGTAAGGTGATTCCAGTGCAAAGGAATAGAATTAGACAAGTTCTGGTGAATTAATTTGTTGCTCCCTCATAGGTGATCTATGCTTTGTCATAGACTATTGTCATCATTCACAAATAAAAGGGCTCCCATCACTATTAAACCAAGTGTTCTTTGTTATAGCTAGAAACACACATTCTTCCCTGTCTCTAATGAGCTGTTTTTCAAAGTAAAAGCCACTGTGGGCGTGGGCTCTTTACATTATTTGTTGTACAATATGTACTCAGCTAGCTGACATGCTAGATTCATATACAGTGTATATTAGCATAATTTGACTTCAGTCTCTGCATGTGGTGATTTTTCCGTCTGAAAGCTTTCATCACCCACACAAAGAGTGATGTCAGACATGAAACCATCCAAGATCAGTGGTGAATTTCGCACTTTTGTAACAAGTCCTCTTTCCAATTAGCGCAAGCACATATTAACACAGAAGCATCAACAAAGAAGCAGACTAAGTTTACCTTCCCAAGTCAGTGCAGATGTAAGAGAACACACAAAAGAAAACACTCCATCTGTTCCTTAAAAGAAAAGACTAGCCACATGTCTTGACAGGTGTTAAAACTCATGATTGCAATACATGTACTGTATTCATACTAAAGTGGCTTTTATTACAACTAAACTGGCTTTGAGGATGACAAAAATCACACAAAAACACAAAAACTTGAATTGTGGTTTTGTCTTGCATAGAGTGATTGGAGTGGCTGAGGGATAGAGTGAGACAAGTCCTGGTGAAATAAGGTGCTGGTCCCTCACAGGTGATCTATAGTTTGTCAGCACCAATCAGCCTGGAATGGTAGAACAGCCCATTCATCTGCTCATGGCTTATTGAAGAGGGTGGGCTGCTTTTGAATGCCTCGAGCCCACAGCTTCTTCCAGAGACACTATTGGATTGAGCCTATTTATCTCCCTCTTTATCAGTTGAGAATGCACTTTTTGATTTATACGTCCATATGATTCTCCTCATTGTGAAGAATTCCTCTACATGCAGCCCTGGGGCAGGAGCTCCTGAGCATGAGAAATAGTTGCAATGAATATGCCTCACCGACATCGAGGAAATATCAACAGGAGGTCTCTGCAAAACAGATGCAAATAACATCACCTGAGTAGTTCTTTCAGATTTTAGTACAAGTGATTAAGACATGGGTGATTGTTTTCTGAGGAAAAAAATCTGGTATTTTAGATGCACTGAAATAGAAACATATGCATATTACTTAGATTTGCATTTAGACAAGGTATTTCAAGGTCAACAGAGGATTCCAGTGAGTTTCAGAACCGCATACCAGTTACGGATAATGCAGATTCAATCCAGGATGTTTTAGTTTATATGAATCTTAGTTTTATTCCCTAAAATCTGGTGAATATCTCTGAATGAACCAAGGCATCTGTACTCATTTCACTGCACACTTAGTTAAATAAAGCAATATCTTTCACTGCTGACACAATAAAGGAGATATTAATGTATCCCAAATTCAGCTGACTCAGAATTTGCAGTTAATACACTGTTATACAATGTGTAGTTTCAGCCAAGCAATTTGGTCAAAGATGCGCTCCAACTGAGCTGATAATTCCCATAAAGCACAACTAGGCATACTTTATTGGTTGCCATGCCAATTCTTGTGGAAACCAGGGAGCTTGTTAGTAATATTTTTTCTTATGCCCCTTTTTGTATTATGTATGTTCCTTCAGAAAGCACCTTTCACTTCGTGGATCATGTTTTCGATATAATTACCAAAGTCATTCAGCTTTTTTAATGAAGAATAGTTAGTACATGGCCTTCACATGACCATTGTGCTTGTATTTTCATGGGCATGATTTTGTGGATACGTGCCATTTTGATATTGCCTACGGTTTTATTAAGGGCTGTATTTTTGTAGTTGGTTCCATTCAATCATGTTCAAATTTCAATCCCTGCTGTGTTAAAGTAGTCTTGTACACATAACACATGCTATAACCATACACATTTAGTACATTAACTTCCTCAATATATAGTGTATTTTGTATTTTTTTGTAATTTTGTGAGCTGTCAGTTATTCATGAGAGGAGACCTTTATCTTGCTACAGTAGAACTACTGTAATTACAGGAGAAAGAAAAAATGAAAGAAAAAGAAGAAAGACTGTGTGCATGTGTAAGCAGATATGAACACAATAAAAACTTGGTAAGTGTGTGTGGTAAAGCAGTAATAATTGTAAGACAGCAAACTATAGTGTAAATTGCTGTGGTTGGTGTGGGACCCAGTGTGAAGTTAGGAAATTAATTAGCCTATGATTAAACACCTATCTTGTTAAATTTAATATCTAGACCTAACAGGCAATTGTTAGTTTGTAGGTCTACACATAATTATGTACATTTTGGATTCACAGTGCATGGCTATGTGCAAGAGGACACCAGAATACAACAAAATGGGGGAAAAAATAAGGCTATATACAAATTAAACAATAGTGATCATTTGCTCTCTGGAATTTTTGTTTCTGTTTTACTATTGTAAAATAAGTAGAGGAGAATAACAGTCCAAAATAGCCTGGAAAAACAGTTTCTGGAGGTGACATCTGATCAGAGCTGGAAGTTGCAGTGAAACTACCTCATTGGTCAAATGGTATTTTTGTGCTAAATATAAAGTCAGTCTGCAATGCAGTTCACTATTGAACCTTGTAGAGACAAAAAGACCTTGTAATCTGTGTGTTTTGATCCTATTGTGAACAGGGGCATGTCTAAAGAGGTGACATGGGGTGGTACTGTCAGCACCCTCTTGAAATTTGATCCCCCTTCTGCTGTAAATCTGTATCTAATTCGCTGCCAATTGCAACCTCTAAACTTGGACACCACGTACACACACGCACGCATACAAACTACAGTCCTTATGTGAAAAATAAAGCAAGTAAAATAACAAATTAATGTCACTGTGAGGTTTTTAATTAAGCGGAACAAAACTGTCTTGTCCTGTGCAAAACAGTTATTCTATGCCACGATTTTCGGGGCTCTTGTGCCACTTTTCATGCAATGCCACCTTTACTAGAGCACAGGACACAAACACAAGAGCCTGAAAATCATGGCCAATATTTTCTAAGCCAATTTTCAATGCTGTATTTATTTCTGATAGGATTTTCTGATTTACCATGGGCTCCCACTGACTGATTCTTGGTCCCTCCCTCTGTGCCACCTTATTTATAAAATCTTGGAATCACCTCTGATTGAGAGTCATCTGTCGGTCTTCTCAGTTTGGTGCCTCATATATAGTTTGAAACTCATAACTTATGTAATTTAGGAACTTTGATGATTATGCAGGCATGAGATGCAGCCAGTAGAAACCCAGAGTCACCATAAAGAATGCCCTCTCAACTATTAACTGGTGTCCTTTATAAAACTGGCATCATCAATTTTGGAAAGAGGTCGTTAATGACATCAGATGAAATGTCATCAGCCCTCATCAGTCCTTAAAATCCTAAGGCATATTATATTCACCTATATACACAGGTCAGCCATACCATTAAAACTGGTAACTGCTTTTAATTGTATGGCTGATTTGTGTATGTTTTATGTGTCCTTGCTATAGTATACCTCAAGCCAGAGAAAGACAACAGATGAGTGCTAAAGTTTTATCAATGTCATTATTGAGCTGCCATGGTGAAATCACCTGGATCTTGTTGTGAAGCTCAGTTAGCTTGCTGTGCAGCTGATATGAGTTAAATAAATCCCACTCTACCAGTTGGCTGTTACATTGTGTGAACCTGACACTGAACCACACCTCACCACATCTTCCAAATTTAGCCTGTTTCCCTCTGTGCTTCACAGCATCAACTTTTTAAAAGTAATTCAAGATTTCATCTTAAAAGAGTGGAATTTACTGCATTGCCATAAAAGCAAGCACTACCAGAGAAGCACAATGCATGTTCAATAAAACAATATGAGATCATAAAGGGTGAGCAATAATGCATCTCGGAGGCAGATTAAATGAAAATCAGGGAACCAATAAGGCTTGTAATAATATACTCTGACAGGCTGGCTATAAAACAGGGCTGACACTCTTACATCTCAGTGTGGCATACTGACGTTTTTTTCACAAATCAGACAAAGACACAAATCAGCTTTTGACATGATGTAAGGTAACAAAAGTTACAAAAGACATTTAAAATTAGTTATTGTTGCGTAAAGTTATTATATTTGACCAAGAAAGAGCATATGTATAGGTGTGTAGTTAGATGTATAGAAAAGTAAAGAAATACTGTCACACACTCAAGTCACCCAATACAAAAGTATTTGAATTATTCATGACTATGTTTTATACTACAAAGGCTCCATGGATTCAGTAAAGGATTTCAGCCACTGCGGATAAAGCCAGTAGTGAAGGTCTCAGCATGGCACTGACTTTTTCTGGTGAATACACGACTTGTTGTGAAACGTTATCATACCTCAGTGCCATTCCATTCTGTAGTGCAAACATAAACATAACTGAGGAAGTGAAAAAAAAAGTCATGTTAAAGTTACAAATCCATAGGTTTGAAGGTTTCATCATGGATGACAAGTGTCCTAATAGCAGCCCCGTTCACACCATGCAGGACTGAGACGCAAATCCATGCAGTCTTTCTTTATCTTCATCATTCCTTGCCCAGAGGTATCAAAGCCTTTCTCTTTGTTGCCATGGAAACTTTTCACCCTTTACATTTCCTATTTTCACTTGTGTTTTCTGAGCTTGTCTATCTCAATAAAGCAGAGTTCTGATGGTGTTCACCACGAGACACATGGTTTTTAAGAGCTGATGAACCCTGAGACATATGTCAAATAAGCCAATGTGGGAACTTGACTTAGGGATTTAAAGCTCAATTCAAAGGAAAATTTAATGGGAAATTATCAAAGACATTTACATTCAGATGTGTTAAACTCAATCACTAATGGGGCTGCATTAAAAAATAACAACCAATGTGAGGGTTAAACAAGGATAAAGTATCTAAAACAAAACCGATTAGAAAGCAAAAATACATTAAGACTCCACACTCCATCATTTATTTTAACTGTCATAACTTATTGTATCTGCAAGCCTGCCCTGAACCCTTTCAAATGACAAATGGTTTCATCACATGCAGTAAAAAAAAAAAAAAAAAACACAAAACAAAAACCAAAAAAACTGCAACTCATATTTTGCTGAACACTAATCCAAAGTCACATTTTTGATCATACATGCACATTTCATCAAAATGTGCCAAAGTATTTCAGAAGCCAAATATTCTTGAAGGAGGGCTAATTTATATCTTCAAAATTTCAAAATCCATGTCTTAAAAACTACCCAATAGCACCCTAAAAGCTGTTTTAATCTAGGTTGCTGATTAGCTCATGAGAAGGGGAATGGGGCAGGGGGCGCAGATGTTTTAAAGGGCTGATAAGGTAGGACATAGTAGAGCATCATCTTGAGGGCCGGATATAATTGTACCACAAGTCTGATCTGGACCACAGGCCTTGTGATTGACATATGTGATTTATATGGAAAACAGGACATGTTGGAAGAAAGGGTTAAAAATAATATGTTGGAAATTGACCAAGGAATACAATTACGTGAGGAAATATCCATCTATCTCTATATATATATTTTTTTCTAGCTGTTAAACAACAGCGTCTGTGAATATAACACCATGGTGGCATTACTTTCAATAAAATATCTCTATCTGTCTATCTATCTATCTATCTATCTATCTATCTAGATAGATAGATCGATAGATAGACAATAACTGTTTCCACATATGTTGTAGAGTTTAAACAATGACAAGCAGAGTGACCCTGTTATACACTGTTGGTATATTTAGGAATTTAGAAGTCTGCTAGATGACTACACACTTGCTGGTCATGGATTTGTTTTGCCAAATGTTTGCACTAATCATGTCTATCATTCCATCTTGCCTCGGGGCTGCATTATGGAAGAAATGTGTCTGTGAACATTGAATTGAATGACAGTCATGTGAAAGAGGCGCAACTGCTGCTCATTCCATCGAGAGACACCCTACAACACCCTAGTTGGAAATATTAGCTTTTGGCTACTTGAGCCAGTGAGCTCATCATGTGCTACAGTGAAGCCAAATGTATTTCAAAAGCAAAAAACAGTAAATGTGTGCAAAAGCAAGAATATTTGATAATTTGATGAAGATTTGTTTTTGTTTTTCAGCCCACAATGGCTGACAGAAGATGGAATTGATTTGGTCGCAGATATACTTGCAAAGCTATTTTGAAGACAAACTTTTCAAGGAAACAGCAGTGCGTACTTGCAATATGTCACTGTGTGTGGGCAATAAATTCTGTACATCAAATCACTGCTCATTAGTCCCGTTAGCTCAGCTAGTAAGTAGATGCTCTAAAGCCAGATATCTGGGTTTGTGTCCCAGTGGTGGTAATTGTTGCTGTTAAGATGTTTGTTTTTAGGAAGGACATTGACCTTGTATATTTATAAATATATATATATATATATATATATATTTTTGTTTTTCCATTTCTGAGTTAGAAATGGTAACACTCTGTTCTGCTCTGTTCTTATATGCTTGCAAGTTGAAGGTTCACACATTCCCCCTCGTAAGTGAAAGTTAACATTCACCTGAGATCAATTCATCAATTTAGGAGACATTTCTAGAAAAAAAAAATGTATCAGAAATGTATAAACTATGCTTGGCAACGGACCAGCTCTAAAAAAACCAGTCGACATGTGCTTTTTGGATCTGGAGGTTTACAACTGGGGTGTCCTCTGGGGGGTGCTCCGGAAGTATGTGGTGGGTGGCCCTTTGCTGAGGGCCATCCAGTGTCTTTACTGTCGGAGTCAGAGTTTGGTCCGAACTGTCCGACTCATTCCCAGTGGGAGTTGGACTCCAGGGCTGCCCTTTGTCACCGGTCCTGTTCATAATCTTTATGGACAGGATTTCTAGGCGCAGCTGAGGGGGGGAGGGTGTCATGTTTGGTGGCCTCAGAACCCCATCTCTGCTTTTTGCGGATAACGTGGTTCTGTTGGCATCACCAAGCACCGACTTTCAGTGCACACTGGGGTGGTTCCCAACTGAGTGTAAAGTGGCTGGGTTGAGAAACAGGCACATCCAAGTCCGTAGCCATGGTTCTTGACCAGAATAGGGTGGAGTGCCCACTCCATAGGGTGGCCGGGCTCACCCTTAGAGATAGGGTGAGGGGCTCAGACATCCAGGAGGGACTCGGAGTAGAGCCGCTGCTCCTCCGCATCGAGAGGAGCCAACTGAGGTGGCTAGAGCATCTTAATATGATGCACCCTAGATGCCTCCTGAGGGAGGTGTTATGGGTATGCCCATCTGGGAAGAGGCCCCTGGGGAGACCCAGGACATGCTGGAGAGACTATGTCTCGAGGCTGGGCTGGGAGCGCCTCATGGTCCTCCCGGAGGAGTTGGTGGAAGTGGCTGGGGAGAGGAAGGTCTGGGCTTCCCTCCTGAAACTGTTGCCCCGCGACCCAAACCCTACGGATAAGCAGGAAGAAGGAGACGAACAAACAAGATTTTAACAAATAGTTCAACACTTTTGCATGGAATGTCTGAAACAAGAGAAAAATGATACGTTGGTCTGGAGCATAAGACTATTCAACTGAAGTCTAGTACAATGCATTTTGATCATCATGGCATAAGCAAGTTGAATGATACATCTGCCAGTTGCACAAAAGGTTTCTGCCTAAGTGTACAAAAGCATTTGCAAAATGAACAAAAAATTGTTGTTTTGATGTGCAGTGACAAGAGGATGTGGAAATTGAACAAGACATTTTGAGAATTTCAATTCTGTTCAGAGAAATGCACCAAAGCAACAAAGAAAACTGTAAATGGCAAATCAACAACTGTGATACTGGACTTACACTGACTAGAAGGAAGAAGACAGGAATTCATATAAGAACTTAAAAACCTAAAACTTAATACCGATGTTTATGCATACGGCTTGAAGTCTTTGGTCCTTCTCTTGATGAGAAGTCAATGCAGCATTAACTTGACAATGTTCCATATAAACCTTTCTTTTTCTGACTAGTCACCTCTAGATTAACTTCAACAGGCATTTTCAACACCCATATGTCTGGATGTAAAATAACTTTGCTGAAATATATTCGGTGGAATTTTAAATTTCTACTGTTTTGAAGTGCCTGCAATCTCTCTTCTTCCAATTAGAGCTACAATCCATTTTTTAAATCAGTATCTAGATTTAGGTGAGTCAGAGTGAAATTAAGATAGCTTTAATGAAGGTATGGCAGGAAGGGAATCTGGCTAAAGTTAAGGCCAAGAATTAAATAATGAAGGATGTTTCAAGATAAGAAATCAAAATCCCTGGCTGAGAAACACTGACTCCTCAGCCTAACTTAAATACTAAAAACACTTGCCTTCACCTGGGCATCATCTATATTGTAGAAAGAGCTTCTTTGTTTAACACAGCAACTCAGTTGCTGTAGTGCTGTATAACTTTTACAAAAAGCTTTCCCCTGCAGCTGAACTTGCATTCATTTTTAAAGCTTCTCTTCTCAGAAACTCTTTCAAAGGCTTTGCAAAACTTGTCCTGAAACCAGTAAAAGTAATTAAGTTGAATAAATAAATGTGTAAATAATTGCTTCTGTGCATTTTATGGCTAGGTCTTTAGCAACTTAGACTATTTAATACCAGTGTATTGCACTGCCTCCAGAGACAGGATACACTTTTACTTTTTCTATGTGTATCTGTTTAAGTGTTTACTATCCTATTGCTGACATACTTTAGAAAATTAGTCTTGCAACACCAAAACCATAATTAAAATGTCATTTTCTTTCTTTAAGAGGAATAAACTTCCTTTATTTAAGACAAAGAAAATGATGAAAACTGGAATCTGCAGAGTTTTACTCTTTGATTTTATGAAAATCTTCCGAAGGATAATGGTTTTCTGACATTTCTGCTCAAATCTTTCCATTTTTTGCAGTTGAGCATGCTCTCTTTTTGGTGCAATAGCTATACAAAGATCAAGATGAAGTGATAATTATATTCACCACATCAAATTAAATATATAAATAAATCCAAACAAGTAAAGCTTATTCATTTACTCATGAAAAGCTGGCAATTCTATGATAAAATGTCTAAACAGAGTGCTTTAGCTGTGTACTTAGTTTGTTTGTTATTTGTTATTTGTTCAATACTTTCATTCCGAGTATCTTTTGAAAAATTACATTTTTTTGAAAAAATGTAAACTGTTGGGGAAACTGTTTGACCTTGTCCATTTATACATCTAGACACATGATTCATTTTGAATGAAGCAACATCACAAGTTTAAAGTAAAGTTTAAGCTTGAGTAACAATAGTCTCTCTGACCATTGACTCTCTATAATCAACAACTGCATTTTCAGATGTTTCACTCAGCATCTTCAAAATAAATCTCCTTTCACATTCCCTCACTCCTTTCAGATCTTTCTTCAGAAGGCCTGAAGGACAAATGATCTTAAACACAATCACAAAGGTTTTATATTAAATGGAATTGACACAGGTGAAATATTATGCAGATAATGTAAGAGGTAGGCTAGAATCACAGAAGCACACACACTGTAAGAGTGGGTTTAATAATCCATAAGTAAATGAATTAAATTATACAGAGAAATCAGTAAAAAAAAAATTGCTGTTGTTCAGTTAATGTTTTATCAATAGCCTAAAATTATTAATTGCTTATTTGAATTAAACTTTGTCATTTGTCAATCTGTTTTCTTACATGGACGTCATATAAAATCATAACACAACTACCAAATTGAAATTATACATTTGATCAAATGACTTAAATTAGATTAATCATGATTCACACATGTGCAAGAAAATGGAGCACATTCAACATGATGGAGGAAAGACCGAAATTCTGACCATAAAGTTACCCTTGCCCTTTTTTCTGGTCGTAATTTCAGTACGCACAATTAATAATGACCAGATATTCTGTTTACGTTAACGTTAGCTTGTGTTTGTTGACGTAACGTAACTATTGATAGGTGCAGTACATGCTAAAAGAATTAAACTGTGCCTGCAGCAAATCTGCTTGGCACTACAGGGCATCCAGACTGGTTACTGTTTACCCAAGTTGCTGGACAGGATAGGTTAAAAAAAAAATTGCTATGGCCAACTTGCCAGAAGTACTAGTGGTTTTCTTTAGAGTTTGGTATCATACGCCTTGGCATTGGGACTGGCACCAAGGTAAGGCACATCAGGATGTACAATGAATCCATTGGGAGAGACACTGACATTGCAGAAGTTACTGTACTGTTGTAAAACTTCTGGCCCAAGGTCAGTATCCCTTTTCCTACATCTAAAAGATCTAAACTAACTCATGGTGTTCAGTAAGGCTTGATTTTAGGTCCATTTTTTTTTTTGTTGTAGATACCCCTTTTAACTGTATTTTAGAAATCAAGACATAAATGGCAGACATTTTTTTACAGCTCATTGAGGACAAAACAGAAGTATTTGTCATTGGTTCTGAGACACATGGACAGGAATTGTATTCAAAATTCACTATCAAAATATTCACCAAAAGAAAGAAAGAGAACCTAGGAATTATATTGGATTCAAGCTTAAATTTTACATCACATATTAGCAATAACAAAGATGGCGCTCTTCCAACTGAAGAACATTGCCAGAGTGCGGCCGTTCCTCTCTCAGGCCAGTTGCAGGATTTATTACTATAATGCTCTTCGTTCTGGTCTTCTTAAAAAGAACATTGTTCCTTTACAACTGCTGCGTAACTCAGCTGACAAGGACCAGAAACAAGACCATTAGAAAGAAAGACATTATATAAGAATAAAAAAGTGTAATAAATAGATGTAAAGTGTAGAGGTAGAGGTGTAATTTGTATTTAAAGGTGGCAGAGAATGGTTGAACAGGGTTTTGATCCTTGTTCTGTGATGTGACACAATAAAATTTTGGTTGGATATGTAATGCCTCAGAAGTTTCCTAAAAACCTCTTAGAAAGCCATTTCGGAACACGGACAGACTGTCTTTTTACAGCTATTCGCCCTTGAAGAGGAGGGAATAGAATCAGAGTGGGGGGGCTGTGAGATACATTTTACGTCACCAACAATTTGAATTTTTGTCAAGTTTTTGAATTTGACCCATTTTGTAGCAGCCATTTCTAAAGGAGGAATTTCTATGAAAAGGAGATGTTCAGAGAATCTAGTACTTTTCGCAAGTTCCCGAATGTGGGTGGACTATCGTTCTTCAACAAAGACAAGGTAAAAGCAGTTTTAGATTCTCTTTACGTTTTTCCGACGTTAATAACCAGTAGAATGTGGTTAATGTTTAACTTCAGACATCATTTAGGGCAGTAACATTGTAACCTGATTATGTGGATAATACCATCGCAACTGTAGTAAAACTGATTGAAAGGGACTCTTGACAGCCAGTGGTCATATCAGCCTTTCACCACAGATTATCTAACATTAAACTTTCACCACGTCTTGTCGACATAATGACAACTGTTTTTTCTCTCTAGATTTCCCATCAAAATTATTGTGGATGTGGACCAATTTATATGAAGACTAGTTACAGCCACATGTCTCTATTGTTCAGAGAATGATGTTAGTGATGATGATGATGTTAGTGATCATGAATGATGTTAGTTGTGCTAAAATGTGTTTGATGTTGAATGTTCCAAATTTGTGCAGGAAAATATTAGATTAAGCTTTGGAAATTGAAACCAAAGATATTTTATGTTTGAATTTTCAGGGAAGCTGCTGCCTGTTAGTTTCTGGATGTTTTGGAGGTGGTCAAACCAGCTGTAATTGACAGTGGTAAGTTCTGTTTGTAATATAATATTCTCTGCCATAACCTAGCATATTTAAAACTTAAAGTGTGCTTTCTGTATCATGTTTCCTCAGTTATCTATTCATGCAGGAATGTAAAGGCTGTCAGGATTGTTTTTCGGTAACATCTGAACTTCTAAAGCATTACAGACTTCTTCATCATTGCGGTCGGGGTCATACCTACCTCTGTGCATATGAGACTTGACATGAAAAGCAAATTCCATCCTGCTCAGCAGTTGACCCAAAGAAATAGTTATTCAACATTTAAATGCCATATTTAGAACAACAACCAACTTTTATCTGACACTGAGTTATGAGACTCAGGAAACAGGAAAGAGTTTCTCTTTTGACCAAACTAAAATTAAGAAATAACAGGCAAACTATTAAAGAAAAATTTGCCTAGACTGAGATTTCTTGTTTAGCAATCAATTTTCTTTCAAATTCTGTAAACATATTTTAAACCTTTTAAAGCCATACAACATACAACATACAGACATATCAAATAATAGCCAGAAATACTCACAAAATATATATTCTTTTCATCTGAGATGTTTATTAAAACTTTTAACAAATTACCAAAAAATATTTCTATACAATTTTATTTTTTATTTATTCATTTATTTGTTTCTATTTTTATTATTTTGAATTATTATTCAATATACTACTTTTATGTATTTATTTTTAATCATTTTATATTGTTATTTATTATATTAATTTTTATTTTATTTGTACTTGATAGTTGATAAGATAGACATGTCATAAACTCATGTAGCAAATTTGATACAGTTGGCTAAAAACGGTTAACAGGGTGTTTTAAAAATTGCCTGACTTTCCTAAAATACATTTAAAATAAACATTGAAAACAAAAAAAAAAAAATGTGGCCTGAGTCATTCATCAAACATTTATAGCATTTTAAAAAAATATTAAGACTATTTAAAAGAATTGTTTTTGATAGTCAATGTGTTTTATTTAACTTGTATGTTGTTTTTTTTTTTTTTTTAAATATTACATAATAAGGAATGTATTTTGAAGTTGTATTATGATGGCCTTATTGGTTCTAATTACAAAAAAAGTGCCTCTGTTGCAAATCTTCTGTGAAGCAACTAAATCCGTTCCATCATGTATGAGATAGAATGAGACATAGGTGAATTTAGAAACTAAGTTCTACAGCCAGAGCCTTGGAGAACTCAGCTGGAGGCTAGCTGCAGACCAGGAGATGGTTGCAGGCAGGGGGTCTATTAACACTTAGGGGAGCCTATCTTGACAGCTCCTTACTCATCTGGGCCCCACAGGGAAGCTTGTTCTCGCTCCGGCACTGTTGTGATGGTCAATACCAGTGCTTCCAGGGACACCTGGATGTGAGCTGGGATATTCGGTCATTGTAACGATACTACTCCATCTGGGATTAGATCTAGTAGAGTCCATGTGCAGGGTATTCGTTTCTCCTTTTCCTTACTGTCGTTTTTTTGTGCTGAGCTCAGACAATGAAGGCAATAGACCTCTGAATATTAATGTGACTGCAATACATGTAAACCTACACAGTACAATTGAGGCCGTGTGTGTGCAAAGCAATATACAGCAATCATGAGACCATCAAGCACACATTGTTCTCATTATGCAGGGACTGCTGGGGGCTATAGAGGTATCAAGGCAATAATGTCAGAGCATGCTAACTTAGTTTGGCTGTTTTGCTCTGTATGTAACAGATGTGAATCAAGAACAATGAGGCAAGTGCTTGTTAATTGTAGAAAGCATTATGCTTCTAATGAAAAAGTACTGCTTTGTGCTTGAGGTACATTTGTAGCTCAAATTAGTTGGGTTATTTTATTACTATTTCTCAGGTTCGGTAGTATAGTTTTGTTTTGTTGTTGTTGTTTTGTTTTCAGAACTCATGCATATTGATCAGTTCATATAGAATGCAATTTAAATCATTATCCAATACATAAATGTGGCTATAAATATTTTCACATTTTTAGACCCAAGTGATAGACCAAAAAATATAAAGTTCCTAAGTATATTTGAGTTGGGTCTCCCACACTTTCTGGAACATATTCCATATAGTCATAGTGCATAAAATGTTTTAACACCTCATCATCCATTCTAACATCTCAAAGAGGCTTATCTGTATAAGTACTTCTAAGAAGACTTGAATAGGCCCCAAGATAATATAATATCTAAGGTGATGAAGCTGTAGCTGGTGAAAACAGCGCTTTCATGAGATAAAATAGAAATGAAATTAAAAAGGAAACTTATTTAGTCAGTTTTGATAAGATAAAAAACGTTTTCTTTATATATTCACATGATCATTTCATAATCAGTTCGTAGTTCTACACACTTTTTACAGTAAGTCTACAGTAACTGTATGTAATTGTTATGTTTATACTGATAGTCGGTTGGGTTGAGTAAAACAGCAAAATATTCAGAGAACCAGTGATCACATCCTGTTTGTCCAGCTCCAACAGTTTCTCTGCAGTGGCACATTTGAAAGATAAGCTCTCAAACAATCACACCTCAGAAACACTGCCACATGACTGCTGGGAAATATATAAATAAGTGTGTGTGTGTGTGTGTGTGTGTGTGTGTGTGTGTGTGTGTGTGTGTGTGTGTGTGTGTGTGTGTGTGTGTGTGTGTGTGTGCACTCGTGTGTGCATATGTGGGTGATATTTTACCATGAGCCAATGTGGCAGTTCTCGTCTCACAATGGTTTAAAAAGGGAGTTCATCTTTGTGTCATTCCAATCCATCTCTCCTAGCAGCTCCTAGAAAACTGATATGCCTATGAATATTTGCTCCCATCCTTATGTAGATGTGTCTTAATGGACTCTGACAGCTGTGTGGCTATTATTGATGTCTCTGCAAAGCATGATGAAAGTGAAATCACTCCTCAACAATAGGTGGCAGCTAAATGGTGAAAATATTCACCTGCTCTGACAGGTTAACATGCATCAAAAAATTACCCCACCATATGTAGACTGGAGTCATTAGTGAACTAGAAACATCAAACTCATTTTTATCTGAGACGCCTTATGGAGATATCTATCTTGCGCATGTAATGAGTTCCTGCTGTATAATCCTCTGACGGTCATGTCGATGCAGGAGGATTTTTAATACCGCATTCCTGGACACACATTCCAAATTAAAGCCCATACTGAATAAAACAATAATGGCAATTTTGTCATGAAAGTTGCTAATTTGTAAATTTCCTTCATTTTTCACTGGAATGCAGGTGGCAGGCATTGAAATTCTGGGCACCTCCCAGCTATGGTCATCGTTAATTAAGGCAGCTGTGTTCTGACTTATTGACCCCCGTAGCTCAAGGGATTTTGATGGGTTATGGAAGAGCTCAAGGAATCTGGCCCATGGCCAAAGTTCTATCCGTTTTGGTCATCTGCAGCGTTTGATGCATGGCAATTTAAATCCTCTCGTCTAATTAAATGTGATCTGCACTTGTGCTAAATGACTTTTTTTCTCCTCGCTGAGAGATATCAGCTGTCTCTCACACAAGGTGACATTCCACTTTTCCATTATGCAGGATTATAACAGGTAGGTAGGACTTGGAGGATACAGTGTATGTAGAGGGCCGCTACGACACTGGAAGTCCCTTTTTTATTTCTTGTGAATAAGTAATGGTGATGAGCAGACTGCCAGCCAGGGGGAATCGAAAGGATTTGAGGCTTAATTCACAGCTTAGCTACCCCATCTCTGGTGTCAGCACAATGCAAAGTTCAGCGCTAAATCATTAATAAAATAATGCCATCAGTCAGCCGACAATCAACTTAAAAATGTTGAATACTAATACCTTTGCGGTCAGTACGTGAACTCTGTAACGCAGCAGTGTGGAGAAAGTACAAATGTGTGCATCATGAATCAAAAAGACATATATCATTTCTACATTTTTCACGCCTATAATGTACAGTAGTTTTTTAAACTATCTGGAATAATTACCTCCCAACTTTAGTAAAGGTATAAAAATTAGAGCTCATTAGAGGATAATAATAATAATAATAAAAAAAAAAGTCTAAAGATATATTTATGTCAGTACCTATTGCCATCACATGTTTAGATCAGTCAACGTCTGACAGAGGGTAATAGCTTATGAGACTCCCAATCCTTATCATGACAGGACATGATAGTGTAGCACAGTGACTAGTGTGTTTCATGTGTCATCGGGAAAAAAGTCTTTCACAGAGTCACAATCTTGCTTAAACTAACTAAATGACATGTGAACCACATACAAAATGTCAGCACAACTCCCAAAATACCAAATCCATTCTTATGCATCACATAATAGATGAAAAAGATATGTGCAGATAATATAAAATGAAGATATCAAAAAGATAAGAATAATTTTTGAATCAATATTAATATCCCTATACTTCCTTCAGCAGTTGTGCAAATATCAGAAGCACTTTTTCTTCTAAAATCAAATGTAGGAGAACAAAGATTTTGCCTTCAAAAGTTCGAACTTTTGCTTTTCTTCACCTTTTCCTTTCTATCATTTTCACATCTATGTTTTTGGGTTTGTTCCAAACATATTTTGAAAGGTCGGTCATCACATTTTTTTGTAACCATTTGGGACTGAGTGGGGGGTCTAATTAATGTAAAGTATGTTCCTGTCTTCACCTTCTAACAAGGCTTCGGTAGACCTACCCACTCATCTCTGCATGCTGAAATTTTCATGAGTACAGAGACAGTCAGGGGGTCCTTTAGGGGCTGCTGCCTCTAAAGGGGCAGCGGTGACATTCCTCTTAATCCATTTTTTTTTTTTTTTTTTATTCTCAGCATACCTAACACCTTGTTTTCAAATGAGGCCAAACCTCATCGTGAGCATTTGATGCATCAAATAAACAGCATGGCACAAGTTGAGCGATGGCAGGAAACTGACAGATGACAGATGGAAGCACTTAGATACTTTCAAGCCTGCAGCTACAGTAACCCTTATGTAGCACATCTTCTTATTTCTTGTGTCCAAACATAAGCAGTGGGTTAACTGCCCTTCTGAGCTTTCTCTCCATTGGCCCACAGCGCCATGACCTTTCACAATAAACCTATTCTCTTTGCTTTTCTGGTTAAGCTGCTGAGCAGGAAAGAGCAGGCTACTGGGCTTGGCCCGGCTAGCAGGGCTTCTCAAGAAAATCCACACCCAGCTGTACTGAACCATGGCTGCCAATGTATTTTTGTATCCTCAGGGTGTGGGTTGGGCTCTTATATCTTATTAGGAAAGGTCATTGTTTGTTGTCTACAATGAACACAAATATTCAAATTGTGAGATAAAAAAATTTTGCATTGCTTATTTTTTTAGATGGTACTTATTTTTACCATTGGGACAAAAAAAAAAAAAAGTTTTTATAGTAACTGTTATAGGTTACATTCTACAGTGAAAAGGAGGTATTTCTTGTTTTTATGTACTTCTCTCGGCAAAAGATTCAGACAAACTGAATACACAGCTTGGCACCATCAGTTATCCACAGCTGTTTGTAGCCTGTATGAAACACCTCCTTTCTGGCCAACTGACTGTCCACAGTCATCTGAGGGCGGCAGCATTTATGTGCATTTATTCTGCAGTCTCTGATTTGCAGTAAGATCTGCAGTGTTCACTGACAAGGTATAAAAAAGGGTTATAGATTAGTCCAGATAGCAGCCTCTACCTTCACCAGAGGACCCATACAAAGTAGGTTAGGATCTTGACAAGGATGGCAGAGACAGAGACCTCAGCCTACACTGACCTTATCAATAAGGCCAAATGCTCTTTTTGTGCATAAGCGAGGGAATTTGAAAAGTGCCACTGGGAAGGGCTGTCATGGTTCTTATGTTCATGCCCAGAGCCATGTCAACAAAAGCTACTGCGTGATTCTAATGGGAATACAGAGATCCCTGGATTCACTGCATCTCACCACTGTGTAATGACTTGGCAAAATAAATAAAGAAAGAAAAAGAAAGAAATTAAAAGGAAAAGACTCAGAGCATCAAGAAACAATAAACATCCTGGGTTCACACATTGATTGTTACATTTGTAAAAGTGCTGAAGTGAGAAGAACAAGTGACAGATAAAAAAAAAAAAAAAAAAAGACACAGTGGGTGTTTATCAATCCTCTGGTTGTACAGAGAGTCTAAATACAGAGAGGCTGGCAAATGTACATTTAGGAAAGCAGTTCATAGTCACTCAGGAGTTAGACCAGTGCAGTGGTTGTGTGTTTTGTGAGTTGACAGTGCCATGGGAGGCTGCAGCAGAAAAGGCCTATGAGAGAAAAAAAAAAAAAAAAAACGCACTGTAGTTATATAAAGTTGGCAGTAGAGGCGTGGAGTATCTGCCTGGTGGAGGTTGGCTGTGGGGGTTTTGCAAGCAGATCAGTCTTGTCCCTATTAAAAGAACAGGGTGTAAGAGGGCGGAGTCTAAAGCAGGAAGTGAAAAATATGGCAGACACCTTCAGTTCACAGAAAAAAGCCTGTGGATTAGGGGGAAGTTGAGTGAATGGAACAAAATATAGGTGAGTGCTGAGCTTATAGTATGGAGTTATGATGCTTTAAAGGGAAGTGTATGGGGTGATGAGGTGGCTGAAGAGACTTGATGTTTTTGTCTGGTGGATTAACAAGATTTCTGAATATTGTTTGGTTAGCATGCTAATTGGCTTGCTGGATAACAGTAGAGGCTTTGTTAGCATGCTAACTGGTAAAAATAGAGTGATTTACCAGCAAAGTCAGCAAACACTATTTATTAGGATAACAGGGATGTCCATCTAATTAATCTGTAGATTTGTTATGTTGTTTTATTTAATATGGCAGGTCAAATTTCAATTTTCTTTTTTTTTTTTTTTTTTAATATGCAGGTTAGGGTTAATTTATTTGGGGTGGAGGTTGCTTAGTCGTGGCTATTGGTGAGATTAGTGGAATCGCACACAAATTTGTTAAACTGTGCTGTGTCATTGCACTGATTCTTTCCTGTCTTGCAACAGAAACTTTGTTTAATTTATGCAGTGTGTGCTGGGAGATGGACCTGTACAATCCAATCAATTTCTTGAAATCCAGTTCTGGTAGAAATGTATGCTTAAGAGGTCATGTGCTGGCATGAGGAGTTTGGAGCAAGGACAGTCTGTCTTCAAACATTTCATACAAGGTATTAAAGAATTGTCCTCTGATCAGTGTCTCTGTCCCTCAGTGGGAATTGCCTTTGGTTATTGAGGTACTTTCAAAAGAACCCTTCGAGCACATTTGGCACATTTCTCAAGACGCTGGCAATTAAGATGGTGTAACTACTTGCTTTGACCTCAACAAAGAGATTGAATGATTTGTGTACCTTTCGGTAAACCTGAGCTGCATATTTAAAAGAGTTGGTCTCAGTAGTGCCTCAAACAGAATTCATCCCTCTTGCCTAAGAGTATTTAGCTCTAACACATCAGTACAATATGCTTATACAGTGACTTAGAGGTTGCATAATTTGTCTTGGAAGAATGGATATCAAAATGGAATCCCTCTACAGCTGTTTGTACTCATTCCTTAAGAAGTGTTAAGGCATCGAGTCTTGTACAGAGCAGCCTGTGTGGAGATTTGTGGTTGATTCCCCTGTCCATTCATCAGCTTTACCTGCTGGATATATTTGGCTTTTTCTTCAGGGCTGTGCTCAGCATTAAGGACTGTGAGTGAGAAACTTGTGTGAGAGTCTAAGACTACCGTCCAGCGCAATAGGTCTCGTACGTTCAGCGCAAAGACTATCTTGTTCATGGCTAGCTTTTACTAAGCATATGATAGGTGCGGCAAATTATTAGTGTCTGGCCTATTGCACTCAGTCTTTATTCTGTGTAGTATTAATATAATGAAGCAAATTATCTTAACTTCTTGAATAAGTATAATCCAATTAGAGGTTAAAGTCTACGCAGAAGTGAGAAATAAACCGTTATGAACTATAAATGCCTCTAAAATTCTCAAAGCAACTGTTAGAGATATTCATATAGTTAAGTTGATGCAGATCCACAAAAGAACATAAATAGATGTCCTGAATGGAGTTTTAACTTGACTGAAAAATCACATTTATTCCAAGGCTGTTTGACTCCAAATCATTCATTCAGAAGTTTTTTTTTCTTCTTTTTTGGAGAAAAATAAGAAAGGAACTGCAATTTCTGGTAAGGTCTGATGTCACCCTACAGATGAGCTGCCACTGAAACACACACACACACACACTGCACATTGTCGCTGTGTAGGTTTCTTGCCAGCTTTAACTAATGCCTTCACAGTTAAATTTGCAGGAATGCACCGTAAGATCTCTAGCTGTCCTGGGGACTCAGTGAATGGAGGGTGGTGTAGCTGCTGCTCTGCAGTGATGAGTGGATCATAAAAGTGTTGTGCTTCTTTCACTGTGTAAAAGTTTGAAGACCAAGGAAGAATTAGTTACTGTTTTTAATTTTAACAGTCATGGCTTAGTACCAATAGTATTGTGCTGTATGTGTTGTCCATCACTGTGTAATACTTTCGGATAACAGAGCATCAAAAAAGATTGAAACCATGAAAAGGCGCCGTTTGCCTTACAGCACATGTCAGTTGGCTTTAATCCATTTGAAAGGTTAGTACATCACAAGACAGTATTTTCAAAAAGACACTGAGAAAGCTTTAGTTGCCAACACAAAGTCGACTTCATGATAATGAAGCTTTGTACCCTCAGAGTGTGTGGCCTTTTCTGCTCTTCCCTTTGGTTTTTGCTCATTGGCCAGCAAAAACTCATGTTATCTCGATCATACTCCTTTTCTCAACTTTACAAGAACAAAGCAGTTCTTTATTTATTTAAGAGGATTGTAATGTGCTGTCAGAGACTGTGACGCTATAGACCCACAACATACTGGTTACCTGATGCATAAAGCACTCTATTTTTATCAAACCATTCACACAAAGCATGGAAAATTATACTCACTAAATGGAATGGCAATGTACGGCTAACACATCAATTGAGTCAGAATGTGTTACTTTTTAGCAGCTGTACATTCGACCAGAAGCACTCATAGCTTGAAGTGTGCTCAGTGTTGCTGCCAATTTTGAAATAAATACCCTCTCTTAGCGTCCGATACCAGCATTAGCAGGCAATTGGCTAGAGTAAATGGGAATGTGGATAAACATTATCTATCACTTTATACAAACATAAACAGTCTGTTCACATTACTGTGACTATATCTAACAAGATTACGGCACACCTTGTGGTAATTCCTTGAACATTTAGCGAAGGCACCACTAGACAAAACTGCACCTAATAATTTAAAATCAAAGTGGTACTTTCACCTATTGCTTTGACTTTCAATAGCATTTGTCTCTGAGTGGTCAATGTCAGGTGAACAAATGTTCAAGTTGATTGTAGCAGCGCATGATTTCCTCCAAAAAACAAAACCTTTGGTTGCTCTCCAGCATTTGATTAAACTCAGCTGCCCTGTGTGCATACTAATGTGATGAAGTGCCCCAACGTGTCCGTCCTTGATTGCAATATGTATTTTTGATTGCCATTAATTTCAATAGATTGTCTTTTACAACTGGGAGAGTGTAGTCAGACATGACAAATATTTATGTGATGTTTGGTAGTATTGTTACACTTAAAGTGGTTCTGAGACCGTTTTGGAAGCAAAAGATTTGAATCAGCACAGAGTACCAAGGGAAACAAAACAAATGGTCCTAATTCTAACAAATTGTTACAACGCCAGTGGGCTTCTTCCCAGTGGTTCTTTTATAAATTGGGACTTAATGCTGCAGTAAGTCAAAGCATCCCTCATTTTTTTATGGGACAAACTCGATGATCTGTGTGCCGAGTGTGGGCTCGAAGACGCACACACAAGCACACTGTGACTCTCACAGGCACATACAGACTCTACACCTGCGGAATTGTAGACCTAGCTTGCTGGAGATTGTGGGAGGGGATATAAATGGCCCATAGCGGAACCATTCCCAGCGGGCAGATAGCGATAGTCAAGCAAGTTCAAGGTATAATCTCTGTTGGCCCATGAGGGGGACTAATGAGTGACTGGAAGAAGGGGGAGGAAGATGATTATACTTTACATACTAACCTTGGCAACTGGGCCTGTCCTTTAATGACGGCATAATTCAGCGTTCACCTTGGGAGACTGCCACGGGTTTTGGTTTATGAGGTCACCCGGGTAACCTCAATCATTCAAGTGCATGCTCTGTCTTTGCTTCAGTGACTTCCCTCAACACACACTCACAGGCACATAGAGTCACACACTGCCCCTGTGTTACAGATAGGCTGTCTGCCGCCACCACAAGCGACAGAACAGGTCAGATCACAATCTTCCTTCACCGTCCTTCTCTGTTTGATATCCTTGTGCTGGGCTGACTTGTAGTTATGACTGAATTGATAGATGCGCATATAACTCAGGATTAATCTCCCGGTTTGAGTAACAAGGCAGAGTATTGAATCTAGTATATGGATTATATTTATAGCCCATACAATAACAATGTTCATTTAGTGTCATTCAAATTCTGCATGACAAGTTGATCATTTCATCTTCCAGTGACACAGTGCCCCAGCCCCCACCCCCCCCAAAAAATCTACTTTTTTATTGTTGAAGCCTGCTCTGTAAATTAAGTATTAAGTATGACATCTCTTACACTGTATAAGAAAGAACAATCATCATGGATGCAAAGGCCCCCTGATTGTGATTAAACCCAGTCATTCTAATTACAACATTTAATGCTATGCTAGCAATCACTTTGTCTCTTCTGTCACATTTTCAGCAGTTATCCTTTCACGGATGGAAATGTTCATTTGCTGTAGATGTGAAAGGAAAACCAAGCAAAGATAATTCCTGTGATCAATACAGCTGTTATAGCTGAGTCGCAGCATAATGACGCCATAAATCTACAGAATTTCAATATTTTGCCTTCAAAATGGCACTTTTAAATCTTTATCGTGTGATTTGTTTATTCTAGGCACTGCAGTGATTTCGTTGCTATTTTACTTACCTTTAGAGTTGCCATTTTCTCCTGCTAAATCTCTACCCCCAACCATCACTAATTGATACTAGATCTTATTACATATTGATCAAAAACAGGCTGCGCCACGTCCAAGAACGACATCTAATTAGATGATGTATATTTCATATGGCTCTTTTGCAATACAATACAACACATTGATGTATTAAAATATCCATTATTCATACAGAACGCCAATATGTTTGACATATTTATTTTTCAGTCTGCTTTGGCGGCCAAGCTTTTTCAGAAGATGCATGCATTTGACACTAATTTTTGGATCCATTGTGCGGGTGGGGCAAAGTGGCTCTCTTCTCTACATTATTAAAGGCCTCAGATGTGATTTTCTTGTTTTCAGCCGATGGAAATATATTATCATAAAGCTGTGGAGCATTGTAGCGCCATAGAAATGTATTAACAGCTCCTGACTTGCTCTGGTGCAAAGTACATGATGAGTATGCTTGACTCCACAAATATTGCCCGTCCTTGCCATGTATACAGGAGAAGAGGCAAAGCTTGTGAGCCTGTGTTGTAATAAGAGCAGAGTTTATATTTCAAGTGTGTGAAATCATTATTCTCGCTTGTTATGTTAATGGTATTAAGAGGACAGGGCTTCATATTACCACAGGGTTAAAATGTAAGGGAACGGGGGGAAAAAAAAACTTCAGTGAATGGAAGATTGTATTTTTTCAACTGGGGTGAGATCAATCAAAGAGGGTTTAGAGGAAACCATGTGGAAATAATACTTGTCTTACTGGTTGTCAGGTCACTGTCAAGCTTTTCAGTCGATGGGGTTACTACAATAAAACTGCATCATAATGGACAAACATAAGAGTAGAACATAAGTTATATAAAGCTAATGTGCTTTGTATTGCGGCAGAGCCGGCTAAATCTCTAGGAATGATATCTTAATTGAAACACGTCCTCCAAATGAAACAATCAACCTCTCATGCGACCCTTAGGAACAGCTCTTGAAATCTTTGTTGCCATAGTTTTGATAGTAAATAGGAGGAAGTTTAACACTTGTTTTAGAAAAGATCATAGTGTGGGCTAAAATAAGTAGGTCCATTCGGTCGTGGTTGCAATACTAAAAATATGGTTAAGGTTATGGAAAGCTCATGGATAAAAGAAACAATATAGACTCTTGGTTTCACATGGGAAATTAACAGTGGTCTTATCCTATACAATGTCATGTGACTTCCTCCATTTATCCTATTATACAGAAGCTAGAGGTCACCTGCATAATTTGGCCTGTGGGCTGTTTTTTTTTTTTTTTTTTTTTTTAAACCATAGGACAGTCTCCTCTCATTTGCTATAGACACCTAACTGTCCTCGCCTAAATTGTATTCTCAAAAAAAAAAAAATCATATTCTATCAATCTGTTTTTTTTCTACACAAAGGAAAAAATAACTAAAGCAAATTTTATGACAAGTAAAACTTGTTTTCTAATCAACATCATAGCGAAGTTACCACAACTTCTAAAAAGAAATTGAATCTAAACAATTCTGACATGTCACTGTCACTTGCACATTACTGAAGGTCAGTGTCAGAGATGAATATATAAGAAGCTTTGAGAGACGGTGGACAAACAATTAGCTGTCAGAAACTGCCTCACTACTTTGCTATTTATCTACGTTGTTAAAAAGAAACATTGTTCTATCCACCTCGCACTCTGTAGTGTAATTTGACAGGCAGCTAAACACTCTTCCAATCAACAGCAGTTTGGCAACCAAGTTATAAAAGTTTATTCAGTCATAGTGATCACTTTTCAACTCTAAGTCATGAAGTTGTCATCAAAATATTGGTTTTCAGGATTTTCCATCATGTAGGCTTAGTTAAAATGGAAGTAGGTATCGGACACTTGCTCATTTGGTTTAAGACATTTGAGTGGTTGGAATATTGACGTGCTGAATATACATTAAATGAAATCCAAACCAAACTCTTCTTTCCTTCTCAATTTTTCATTTTTGGAGCAATGTATAGCTCTCAAATGCAACAAAAAAAATACAGGCCTATTTCAAAGTACATTTTGACAAGTATTTTGATGGAAAAGAATCAGACCTCACCCCCTGATGGTTTAAAATCCAACCAATGCCTCTGTTTGTAGCATTTTCTTTAAAGCTGTGTAAGACATTTCTAAAGTAAAACGATATTCACTTTTTCAGGCTCATCACAAAGCAAAGTTGTATTACAGTCAAAACAGTTGAATCCTCAATAATTGAAAAAAAACAATATCTTACATTTTTTTAAATTGAGTTATAATTTGTCTCGCTGCAAGCAGGACCCACCTAGAAACACAGTGCAACTTTTCTTCTTAAAATGAAAATGAAAATGTGTGACCATAAATCAAGACTGATCGGATGAATTGCAGCAATCGATAAAAATGATACTGGCGTTATATTTGACAATGAACATACTGTACAATGACAGTGAATTTTGGGAGAATCACTCAATCTCCTGCCATCTCAATTACAGTCAGTACTTAGTCTTGTCAGATTTAGCCATGCAGAGTCTCTTTAATGATGACTCTCAGCTCTTCTTTATAATTTACTGAAAGCTTTGATGTGAGTTGCCAACTCAGATTGCATTCAAGCAGCTGTCACTTCTCCACATTTGAAAAAGGAGAGATGGGGTGACTTACATACAGACAGACAGAAAGAGAGACAGAGCAGGAGACCAGCAGGTGTGTGCTAAGTCTAGAGTGTGGACAATATACTGTAGCCAGACACAAGACAGAATACTGGTACAAGGAGCCATCGACAGAAACGTTGTTGTCATTATTGGCGAGTGCTACTCTTCAACCAGAAGTCCCACTTTTATTTGGCCAAGGTTTGGGCAAAACAGTGGAATTGATCTGGAATTGATCAAAACGCCCGTACGGCTCTCTCATCTAAAGGGGATTCCATTGATCTGCCAAAGTCCTTCTCTATAATTGCTTCAGTGAAGTGTAGGAACAGCAGTTTCAGGTGGGTAGGTATCAGAGGAAAGAACACAGCTTGGACAATTTACAGATCCTTAAAGTAAAAAGACTACCTCATCCTCCTACCACCAACACGCACCGCAGCCCAGACTCTATCCATTACAACTGCATTTACTAAAAGAGAAGGGAAAAAAAAGTGATTACCATAGTCAGTAGCATCTGAATGTTATAAAACTTCTTAATTTAAATTTATTTTTCAAACCCAACATCAAATTCTGTATTCGAGGACAGCTGTAAAACACCTAAATCTTGTTAATCCATATTATCAGCTCATCTCCGTATCTTGATGTATGCATGCAGGCTTATGGCAGCCAACAGGTTTTATGTTACTAGACTGCCACCTAGTGAATCCTTTTTAAATGGGTCCCCATCTGTTTTCTACATAAGGAGCGACTGATAGATAAATGCAGCTGCTTTCAGTAAGGTGTGTTTGTCTTGCTCAGACCTTTTTGATGGCAACATTTTTTAGGCTTCTGGCAGCAGTAACTCGGCGTAAATTGTATCTTTGTTATATTCACATACAATTGAATTTTGCTGCTTTGTCACATTCAGGGAAGAACAAAAGTATTTAGTATTATAATCTGCTCTGGCAAATTAAAAGATTTGTCTGTCATATGCAACTAATCAACATAAAAAAATGAAGATGCAGAAAACTTTATTAAATAAACAGGGTGTTGTTTTAAAACATTTATAACTGTAGTCCAACCATCTGTCAGCCTCAGCTTCTCTCTGCCTTTTTCACTCTGTCTTCTCTCTTCTTCTTTTCTTCGTTCTTCCAAGGAAAACGCAAAAGCACACTTTCCATTAGACCAATCCACAGCCAGTGGAAGAGCAGTCTAATGTAAAAAGCAGAGGCAGTGGCTGTTGTTAAGCCTTCAGAAAAATTGAAATTACTCAGCATAGCTTTTATTGGGTACATAAACCACAGTGAGTTGGGTTCCTGGTGTGCCTGACAGAGAATAATAATAATTGTCATAACACAAAAAGGAGGGATTCGCCAGATATATATATATTTATAAAAGAAAAAAAAAGAGAGGAGTGGGACGGAGGAATAGTATCAGAGAGGTCAGAGACCATTTTTCTAAAACAACTGCTACCCTTCCACTGATGCACAATGTTTCGATCTTGTCTCAGAAAGTGCAGTTTGTTCGAACTAGTTAGTTTAAACTTTTTTCTTTTTTTTCTCTCGTATCTGTAAAAGCCAGAAAATCAAAAAGCAAAAGGAATATGAGCGAGACATTGTGAGGATTTTTGTTTCCAGCCTGTCACTGCCACTTGGCAGTCCAAACATAGATTTTGTGTTTTATGGCCAACATTTCAGCGTAACTTGACAAGAACTGAAAGAAAAGAGGAAAAAAAAAATATGTAGGTGGCTTTAACAAGAAACAAAACCAGTCAGTTTTGAGTAGTTTGGAAATTTATTCCTCTTATTCAATATTAAGGGCTATCAGATTTGGATAATTCAAAAAAAAAAAAAATCAAACCGTGCATTAAGTCTACCAAATATGCACATGGCTTCCCCTATCTTGTAGAACTGAGTAATGACTAGCCTGGGTAAGTATTGTTAAGGGACTGTTACGGCAAACCCAATGAATTGCGCAGCAGGGGCTAATTGAGAGAGAGAGACAGAGGCACGATTGTTGCATTCTCTAGAGATGGTTTTGTCTGAGGCCAGGCGAAGGGGAATGTCTCCTTATCTCTACTGTGATTACATGTGCGTCAAAAGCAGATTACACTCATAAGTATGACTATGTTACAGATATTATTTATTAAAAAGCAACATTGCCTGGCAACTGAATTACTCTCTTAAGATTAATCAGACTTTTTATTCATTCAGAATTCATTTCAGATTCCAAAATGGATCTTAATAATAGATGAGCTATAGCACAACAGAAAAAAGGGGGGGGGGATAACTGTTAACTGTCATTCTGGTTCTGGTTTTTAATGTTGCTGCAATGGGCTATTTTTGCAGGCTTAAATCAATTAAAGCATTTTAAGGGATGAATTACCCAGCATTTTACTGTAAGCATATATTCTGGCAATCTATTGAACAATGGCATTTGTATAGACATAATTTAATGAACATCTGGTTTTCAGAGGATGCCTAATGATTTCACATTCATCTTCCTCTAAATGGCTAAAGTGCACGCAATTACGTTTTTAATTAGCTGTGAATATGTTTCTGTCAATTGGAGTGATTCATCTCTTCAATGTGAAATACATCATGTGATTTCAGAAAAGGCTGCATCGCTTCTGTTTTTTGGAACAAGTGCGTGTCTTCATGGTTTAAAGTTCTGTCATTAAACTATAGGTCTCTTTTTACTAATTCCTCATATTGCTTTGCTCTCTCCGTCTCTGGATTATCTTAACGTAATATTCATTCTCTCCCTAGTCACACATAAAAAAATTAATGACAGGAACACAGATATATTTAATCATTTGGCTTCCCAGCCCAGCCGTTAAACACTGCTTTCTGCCACTCAAAGCAAATCAAGAAAATTTTCAGGTCCCTAATGAATACTGTTTGGCACTTCCTAGCTTCTGAGACCTTTTGGACTCCTCAATGCGGTGCTGACAGTCATTTCTTCTGGCCCGATCACTAATTCCTCATTAGAAATGATGAGCTTCTTCATCACCTCTCTCTGGAAAAGGTTAGGCCTGAGCCCAGAGGAGAGGTAGGGAGTCCTTCACTCCGGACCTGACGGAAAGCTTCACAGGCCTGCAGTTATTGATTGGGGGCTTCAGGTTGCCTCTCCACCAATGTAGGGGTCTGCACTGCAGCATACTAAGCTGATGTGTAATCAATGACTCATACCACAGCCGGCCTCTGTGCACAGACCCGTCAAATTATACAGTAGCCATCCAATATCTGACATAGTGTGTTTTTAAAATTGCCTGCCGGAAGAATGACACACGGTGTGCATGCACACGCACGCACACCAATGCACACAGGTAAATAAACTCTGGATGGCACGCAAGCTGAACAGTATACACGATGCATACATGTGCAGAACCTTGCACAGTCTCACAAACAATCTCTCACTCTCTCTCTCTTTCTCTCTCTCCCTCTCACACACACACATACACACGCACACACATACACAAAGACACGCTCAAATAACCACTGGGTCCTGCAGGGCTACTTTGATTTTTTTTTTTTTTTTTTTTTCCCTCTGTCCAGATGAAATGTTTATCATCTCAAATACCCTGTGAAAAAAAATACAAGTTACAAAACCCAATCCTTCTTAGAATCGGTTGCCTTTGGAGTCTGGCAAGAAGCAGCCGTGAGACGTGGCCTATCCGTGCACTTGGCTGGGCAGCAGCTCCAACATGCCCTCCTCTTCCTCTTCATGGAGCTTAATGATATGCACAGGCACACTCTGAGACCAGCTTCCCAGAGCATTTAATCCACAGAGATATAATACTATGCTGGATGTTGTCATCCATCACAATCTCTCTGCTCTTTTTCTTCTCTTTCTCCCTCTCTGTCTCCCTCTATACCATCATAAGGTGCTCACATTGTTTGATTAGGTGCTCTGTTATCTATCTGCTTAACTGTCCGTCTGTCACATCTATCTACTTTAACTGACAGAGAAGCACCATTCCTTTTAAAGTTAAATTAAAGACTTTACCGAAAGTGTTTTTGTTGTTTCACTCTTCCTCTGTCTTTGGTGCTGAGTGCTCATTGCTGTGGTGTTGCTGAACTAAGCTCCCTGGAGATCTTCTCAATCAAACTGTGGCTTTAGATCTGTTGCATCTTTTTACTTTGATTTCCCATTTATAAAGTTTATAAAGTTGGAGAGTGGTGTTTTTTTTTCCTTTTGTGTATTCAGCCGTCGTAGGCGTCACTGCTTGTTAAAGCAACTTTTTCTTTTCTTCTCTAAATAAATGCTGTTGTTGATGCAAAGGATCACTTTCAGTGCACAAGAGTTTTTTTTTTTTTCTAGATTTCAGTACTTTATGCTGATTAAGCCAGAACTTGTAAAACCTTAATTTATTTAAATTTACTGATAGAAAAATATAAAAACAAATTTGTTTTTGTTTAATGAAAATATCACAGATTATTACTTTAAGTTGATGCAAAAGCTTTGAGCTATTCATTCCATAAATCATGAAAACTGCATTAGGATTCCTCTGGAAAATGTTTTTTACATTTATCAATATAAATTCTCCAGATCAGTGTTGTTAAGTCAACACATGCCCATCAATACAATCCTTTATCCATTACATGGTCCATTACATTGTCCCTACGGCTTCCCGACAAGCCATTAGGTAACAAAATCTTGCAAAGGAAACACAATCTTTCACGTGGCAAGGCGGTCAGTTTGGAGCCTTCATCACAATATATTCCCCCACCTTCCTCTGGGTTTTACTCTGCAGTATGGAAGACAAATGGCTGGCCATTAGTAGTGTATTAATTACATATAGAGAATTACTTTGTTCATCAATCAAGCAATTTTTACTTCCACTTGTCAAGTGTAATTTGGTGACACATTGAACAAAACCTGAAAGGCCTGTTCTGTTCTGATCTGTGCTGTTAATAGCCCGTGTAGTGAAAAACTGAATGCATCTGCCTCTTGTTTCTTCTACAGATGCACGCCACCGTGCCACCCCGCTGAGCAAAGGTTCACAAAAACACCTCAAATAGAACAGATGCAAATTATCATGTCAAGATAGATTAATTGCAAAGATCGCTGAAAGACTAATGATTACCGCTGTCACAATGCATAGATGCGCAGACACAGCAGTATAACTGCTTTTTAGTGGGTATCGTATGCAATTATCTGTTCTTCTCTGTGAGAATGAAAGTCAAAGTATCATCGCATCAAAATCCAAATACCACAAATGATTAGAAAGTGTAGAATTCAGGCCGTCATTATAGAGTAATAGGACATTGGGTGGGAAGAATTTCAGTTCAGCTCAGTTACTAATAAAATGCCTCACATCACTGGCTACATCATATGTAGCTTCATATTACCTTTTTGTAGCATCATACTATATGTGGTAAGCAATTTTAATGCACTTTGACAAAATATAGGGTTTCTGCAAAGATACCAGCGACAAATGTACATGTTATAGAAGCAGATTAACACATAGTTTTTCCCCATACAGGTTTTTTTTAAAGGGCACGATAAAGATGAAGATGACTGATAAACTGTTATTCAGCAAAAGCACCTTGAACTACCAGGAGTAGAATAGTTTTTATTTTCTGCACGTAGTGTTTCATGTCATATCAATTATTTTTACATAATTGCCTGTATTTATATTACATTTTGACCTTCATGGTTTCAAAGCATTAGTAACTGTACTATTTCTATTCTGTACACCAACCATTGTGTCATTTCTATAAATATGGTTACAGCTAGCCTTGTTGCATCAACAGCTTTGCTGAATAGTAAGCAGAATATTGGATTGTCTTTTCTGGGGTATGAGTAACTCTGGTGTAGGCCCTAAGGCATGGGTATGACAACAGACGTAAGAACAAACATTTTTACCTCCTCTGAGCCTCTGCGCTGCATCCTTGGCCAGTTTAGTGCATACAGGGCCCCCCTGCGAATACACCGTGTGATACCATTGACACAGATTATGGATTTTACCTGCTTAAAAATATGCTATGTGGGAGTGTGGAAATGTCAGGGAAGGCACCCAGGCTCTGAGATTTACTGGGAATTTATAGATCACTAAATGCTGCTCTCTAAGGAGGAAGAGAGGGAAAGTCCATGCAAGAGGCTCGTCAGAATGCAGCCAATGTTTCCCCATTTCACCCCGAGCAAGAACTGATATCAGGCAAATTTGCATATACATGTATTTCCACAGATCCAATCAAACGTCAAGGTACCGACACAATTCCAGGATTCAAAGCAGAATACCAACCAGTGTTTCAGCTGTAACTAATACCCACAGCCCAAGGAAGTAGAGGGGAGGGTGTTTTATCTTTGGAACAGATAACATTTAAACCACAGAGGAGTTTTAAGCAGACGGCATATAGCAGTACAGGTCAGGTCACTTGTTCTTGTTACAGCTGGAGTGTGTCAAGCAAGTAGAATGGATTAAGGGTGGACAAGCCATGCTGTCATGTCCCATACAGTTCAGTAGGACATCTGTCTGTGCATAGTATTGAATAATTAATTATTAGAGTAAAGTATCACAGGCCTGTACAGTATCTGCTAGATAAACAGGATCTTATCACATCATCATGGAGGATGTGTGACCAATTTCGGATCAAATAAGGTTACCTGGTAAAGCCTATGGTATTACTGAGATAAGAAGTTATGCTTACATCAACACTTATATGTGCAAATGCATAGGAAATAGCAAATCCTGTACTGCTGCTTTCTTCTTCTTCTTTTTTTAACTGTTTCAAAGACTTCATCACTTCATTTTTTAGGAGTACATCAGCAGCCTGTGGCCACATACTGTAAAACCAAAATGCACTGCATGTTAAAAATCATAGAAAATCAAAGTGTAATGATTGTTCAAAATCTTTTTTTTTTCCACCAGAAATACAGTTAATTGAAGTAAAGAAACACAGTGGAGGAAAGGAAATGGAATAGAGGTGGGTGAGTGAAAGAATATATTAAACCCTGAATGGAGAGAGAGAGAGAAAATATTTCTCATCGCAGCCTTCAGAACGTGTTATTAGGGAATGATTTCAACAGGCTCTTAGTAGCTCTCATTAGATGGTGTATCAAACCAGAACAAAACTCACTTCTCCTAACTATGTGGAGGAAGTGGATTGGAAAATTAAATGGGGAGAGGAGAGTGAGGGAGCAGTCTCTGCCACGCTCTTGTCACCGTGCCCCTGCTCCCACTAACAAGTCCGCTCAGTCGACTCACGCTGAAATTCATTCACATGGTCTTTAATTTCACTTCATTGATTGGAATTTAAAGCCCCGGAATATAGCAAGGAAGACATTAAGATTATCTATTCCCTAAACCGTGCGCTGAACATTTGTTTTTAAATTGTGGTACAGTATGGCTGAAACCTCATCTTTTGAGTTCACTCCCCCAAAACTTAAAAAACTTTACAAACTGAGCTTGCACTCTTTGTTGGGTTGGGTACTCTATGAATGCCTGCAGTATCTAAAGTATATATATTCATATACTGCATGGTGTAGATCAATAAAAGTAACATTTCATTAATCTTGACATGCTGTTCCTGCTTGATGCCAGATGCTGGGGACACAAGCTGTCGAAACAATAGACATGCTCCTCAGTGCTCACTTTCTCCTTCCCCGTTTTTCTTTGTTTGCACTTCCAAAGACAGCATTACATCTGTCAGCTCAATATGATTTACATAAACATCAAACTATTCTACTGAGTATCTGTCAGAGAAACTCTTGAGACTTGAAAAATATTAGCATTTCAAGGTTGCATTTATGCTACGTTCATATCTATTTTGCATATACTATTTTTGTGTGTGTTTAATTCACTGTTATACCGTTGTCCACATCTCTCGGACCAAAGCTAACAAGTTGAGATAATAGGCGTGTGTTATTAAATAGCAATAATGTCAGTTTTGAGTGTGTGAAACAAAGAATCAGCAACTTAAGCACTGGTTAGAAACTCTAGCTGGTGAAAAGAAAATCAATCGCGAACAGAAATATAAACAGTATTCCAATTCACTTCAGTCAGCAAATGCATGCAATCACATCTTGAAATGGAAATTACATGTTGGACAAGTGCATGGCTCTTTTATGGATTACTTTTGCCACTGATTGTATATCACTCGTGTAGTCTGGCAGCGTCTGCGTGATGGAATAGCTGATAATGATAACTGTATGGAAATTTGGTGATGTTTATCTACAGTATGTATTTTTTGAGTGTGTGCTTGTGTTGGTTTTTGTGTAGTCATGTGCATACTTGTGCAAATGCAAGTGTTGTGTGGGCACAGCGTGTCACCTTTTCAAAATGACAAAAGTGGCTCTCTTGATGCCATTTGCATGATTAGTTATTATTGCTAAACATGGCTGAGCACCGGCTTGGAATTATAGTTGTACAGACAGAAGCACACGACTAGCTTGATTGATTTTTTTTTTTTTTTTTTTTTTTTCCAGCACTTAAAGGAAAAAAAGTCAGACTAACATGACTTGTATTTCTGAAACCCATTAATCTGTCCTTATTTAGACAGGCGTTGATGCTTTTCTTATAGATCCACTTTTAGTATTACATGCACCTATAACAACTCTCTTGTTATTTTACTTTTTTCCTGTATTAACCAAAAAGGTCACACTGCCCAAAGTTTAAAGTATTGCACCTCAAGAGATGTCCTCTCTCACTTACAATATGTGGTCTCTTGATCTTATATGTTAAACATTGTACTTCAGGAACTGTATACATCAATATTCCCTTTTATATGTGGTATTTGACTTTGCTCCAGTGTAAGGATCGATATTCTATGAATTTTTAAGCGCATCTTAGCTTTGGGTATAGCCTTGTAACCTGTGCCACTGACAATCTCATTCGTGCCTTCAGTCCTCTTCAAAGTGCTGAACTAAGTTTGAAGAACTGAACTTATCTTGACAAGACACATGCAGGAGATCTTTGGTGTGTCCTATAATGTCAGAATAATAACGTAAAACACCACTAAAATTGTAGAAGAGAAAGGGACATTTTTTTCTTGCCTTATTGCTAGTATAAAGTAATTTCTGTAGACATTCTGCATTTACTACATCAAATATACAGCGCTTTTGTTTGTTCTTTAAATTCCTTCAGAATTGTGTTGTGTTCAGACTAATGGGGCCTAGCATTTCTATCAGTAATAGAAAGATAATGGAGCACAGTTTTGTTTTGGTTTTCCATTGTTTTTCCTTATGCCCATCAGAAGTAATCAGTGATCAGTAATAAATTACAGGTTGAAGCTTTACAGAGAATCAGAACAAGGTACAATTTCGAAAATGAATAATTTCTGTTGCTGACCACTGCACATGGGCTTTAAAATAGAGTTAAGGTGGTGTGACACTTTACAGACAGCAGCACGCATCCCTCTGATGTATTTTTGACTTAACACCATAACACCAACTTACACAGACTACATAATTGGCTGTTTTGCATTTTCTGGATGTGCTCAAGTTTTTTCTATTTTGAGCTGACATCTTCAGCTGGATTTTTTTTTTTTTTTTCGTCAAGTTTTTAAAATGCTGATCATGTGCTGGAGAGCATTGCTCTCAACTCTGAAAACTGCACTGGCTGCAGTGGAAGTGTTCGACTAAGGAGTATGACCTTTGATAACTGGGATTCACTCCTCTGAACTGACATGCTATAATTTACTGCTGTTGTGAATGGATGTACCTTCACGTCTGAGAAATGCAACAAGAAATAAGACTTTAGAGATTGCTTTAATCCTATTGTAAATCTTTTTCTGTGTGTATAATCTGAAGATAGACTTTATTGCTTCATTTTAAACCAGTTTCAAAAGATATGAAGTCTTACCGTAGTGTGGAAATTAAAAAAAAAAAAAAAAAAAAAAAAAGTTGAATAAACAAAATTATTCAACTATGGGTGGATTAAATGTGTAGTCTAGATTTCATCTCAAGAAATTCTATATACACGTAAAGTAAGACATGGTTGATTTAATTAGTTTGTTTAAAAATATAATTTAGTTTGGGCAACTCTTCATGGAAAAGCCCTCAAGGTATCTTCAGTCTATTTTCTTGAAATTAAGGCCAAGAGCTTTTTGCCCCTGATTTCAAAAGCTATGGGGCGAGAGCTTCAGATGAGTGATTTAAATATTTCTGATGTTGTTCCCAAGTTGAGAGTTAAGCTCCAGAACAGCATGGTTCTGAATATGAATAATTTTGCCTTGATATGGATTTTGGTGGCATTTAAAGGAAACATCAATACAGTAAGTCTGTTTTGTCGTGTTGAGCCACCGAGAGCCAGAGAGAAGAACGCTCAAAGCAACTGAAAAGACTGAATTTGGAAAAGCCTCCACACCTTATTTTGTGAAAGATGGTTTTGAAAACTTTTTCACACCAAAGATTAACAAAATGCTGAGCACTGAGCATTGCAGACCTAATGTCTGACACCACAGAGAGGACAGCAGTTGTAAATTTTACGGTATATCTCTTATGATCATCAGTTAGGTAGACAAATGGACTTCAAATCTAAAGGGAAGAATATGTATGCAATGTCATTATTCTCACTTTAAAAAAAACATAACTGCTTTTCCTTAATCAAGATTATAAGACAATTCCTTTAGAAATCTGTCTTCTTGTCTATTGAATACAGGTCTGATTGGATCTCTCTCAAAAGACAATAAGCATTGCTGTTTTTTTTCTTTCTGTACATGATAATGTGATGTAATTTAAAGATGTTAAGCACCGTCTCGGTTTGATACGCGAAAATCCAAGTTGTCAAAATTAAATTGAAATCTGACTTTCACAGCACAAAAATCTGTTACAGCTGTGATTAAATTCAATGCACAGACGTCATGGTCAGGTTCTATCTTCCATCTTAAGTTCAATACTATAATTTGAGGACAGTGGATTTGTATTGGTGGAGTCAAAAATAGGAGCCACCTCTCAGAGTTTGATGTAGTCTGAATTTCCTGTGACACATGATTTGTAGTCCTTATCATCAGCTCAACCTTTCTTAAGTTTCCTTGGCAGAGAGAGGTAATACATGTTGGAATGGGTCGGGCTATAATCCCTGTGGATACAGTGAATCTACATTGGCAAAAGGACAATAGTAATGATATTCACCTAATCTCCCTTGACAGATTCAGGACATGCTTTTCATTAACACAAAGTGGATAAGAGAGCAATAAGCACTGTTTCAGAGTTTACCTAAATCCTTTGAAGCTAACTGAGATTCACATTCTGGTGTCGTCTGTCGCCGTCTGCTTGGGCTTAAGCCAATGCAGGTACCATATTTACAGAGCTCTTTGACATACTTTTTCAGCTGTATTTCTCAAGGTGTGACTACAAACAATAGCAGACACAAAGTTAATTTCACACCTTTCCTTGTAAGCTTGAACTACATCCAGGGTTGTTAAAATAAGAAAGATTTGTGTTAAAATCTTGCCGTTGCTTTATTTTTCTATTTTAATGAGTTCTTTTAACTGTCGGTGTGAATGGGGGAGGGGGAAAGGTTACAATAAAATCTTTATTTCTAAGAAGCGGTAAAAACACTCTGATTTAAAAAAAATAAATAAATAAATAAACTCATATTTCCTAATATGTTTAATTTCTTCATAAAATTGTCTATATAATATAACTGCTCATGCAGCTGAAGTGTTAAATCTCTAAGTGCCATAAACATATCGGGGGGAAAAAAAACAATAATGTGCTGATGATCTCACCAGATTATGATCTTCTCTGGGTTAATTAAATTACACAGGCTCTAGTCTGTTAAGTTTATCTGCTTTGTCAACAAGCAGTCTTTAATGTCTGAAAAACAAGCGTCCGCTATCGGGCTTTGCTGTCAGTCATTTAAGTGAAAAAACAGGTGTTTCTTTCTTTCGCTGCTTATCTCTTTTTTTTCTTTCTTCCTTTTTTCTTTTTTTTTTTTTTTTATATGAAGATACTGTTCGGTTCTTGATGTTCGCAGGGAAGTTAATCAGGGGACTCTCTGAAATGACAGTTTCTCTTTTGCATGAAGTGAAAAGATGTCAGTGGAGTTTCCATTCAGATAGCAAAGGAGGTAAGAAGAGGGAGGATAGCACTTATTTTTCTTTTTAATTAGCTTCATCTGAGGAATTATCCAGCACTAATATAATGGCTCGATTCATCTCCCACACCATCTGGTGTGAGAGCAGTGCACCTCTGGAGCTGATTGCTTTCCCCCGATGCTGTGTCGGGGTAATAGGCTGTTCAAAGGCTGCTCTGGGCTCGGACAGCTGAGCAGAGGTGGGGCAGGAGCAGCTGGCCTTGGCGCCATCACCTGCTGCCTGTCAAAGGGCTTTCAAATATGGTCCATCCATGCCCTAAGTGTATGTATCTATGTGTGTGTTAGTGTGTGTGTGCTTTGCAGACATGTGGAACATGCTTGAAAGTCAACTTTAGGCACGGCACGAATTCTATCCTCTTCCCTGATAAAACTGGAAGAGAGAAGGAGAGACGAAGAGTGCACATCATTAGGACTCTTGTGAACATCTGGGAGAGGTGCAACAGGTTACAAATAAGCAGTAGTGTCTGGAGATGATACCAGCACTTCATTCAGTTTGCACTTCTGCACTTCATGTCAAATGACGGCGTCTAGAAGACATATAATTTGCTGTATATAAATTGCTTTTTGGTAAAGTGTTCACCAGCTTGGCTTTCAACAGTATTTCAAACACTTGAGCTCTATCTCAACATCCGTCCTTTTTTTTTTTTTTTTTTTTTTTTTTTTTAATCATGTCATTGTCACTCAAGTTTTAGCTCAAATACTATATTTGTTGCAGTGACGGGGCTTCAAGTGACAGTTTGACAACATCTGGTTTGCGAGTCCTCAAAGCTCGTCCCACAGTGCAGTGCATCTACAGTGTCTCAGCATCGCTGACACCTGTTAACTGTGACCTCCTTTCAGTTGAAGAAAGTTGTGATGTAAATCTAGTTTACTAGTTCTTCAAGGAAGAGGATGCTCCTAATATGCAGTAGCAATTACTCCATCTTTAAAGCTGCAGTAATCAATATATTTAAACTGACACATCAAAGATTACTACATGTGACATGGAAGGTGTCACTTACAGTGACAAACCCCCAGAGAGTGATCACCTGACACTGAAGCCGCTCTCAGCTCGACAAAATGCTGCCAAGTCTTTTAAGCTCAGTGTTTTGGTTTTGCAGCCCAAGACAATGAGGGCTTTGGTTCAGTCGCAACACTCCTTTCAAATCTGTTTTCCAAAAGCAGATTTTCAATGACAAACAGTGATTAAACACACAGCACACAACCTGCCCAGCAGCAAACAGCAGACAGACAAAGTCCGTGTCTAGCCAATGAACACATGGGAGTGTTTAAGAGCTAAAAAGCCAAATCTATATTGCTGAAGATTAAAGTAAAGGGAAAGAGAGGCTGAATACTGGACTCATATTTGTTAATTAATCTGAAAAACTACTCCAAATGAATATAAATGTTGCACTGTGTCTGTTGGATGTATACAGACAATATTTTGTTGCATAAACTTTATAATTAAAACAATATGAAAGCAACATCTAATGTTTTGATGAGAATCACAACCGTTTTGAAACAAGCATGGGCAATTGTCTGAGAGTTCTGTTGTGTGTTAGTCTTAATCAAGTATAACAAATAACTGCAGTAAATATGTCGCAGCGACATGCAACATAAATGAAGACGCATTGACTGAACAATGTTAACTGCACGAAATGTGTGTGTCAGTGTGTCAGGAGAGGTGTGAGGGTGCAGGTTATTGAGGGTATCTTATCTAACAGTTGAGCAGCTTTATGGCTTCTAATAGGCACCCTGTCGGATTGAATTGTAAATATGGAGCACCGTTGTGCATTCAGAGGTGTGTACATCCTCTGCTTCATTTACCAGATGCTAAGTCATGACCAACCTGTTTATTACACCGTGCAATCCACAATTAAAATGAAGAGAGGCTCACAAGTAGAAAGTCATTTACCTTAGCCTGAGCTGCACTTACACACTGGACACAAATTTCACTGTTACTTGAAAACTTTTCATGCATGGAGCACATTATCATTTGATTTCCATCCAGAGTTCTCAATTAAAATTATACAGAGGTTGCATTTCATTACCTGAGCTCGGGGCAATTTGCAGGCCATTAAGCTCCTACCTGTTTCACTGGAGATGTTTTCGAGGTGAACATCTGGGGTTGAGGAGGCAGAGCATGAAATGAAATGCCCCTGGCTCTCTGCCCTGCCTTTTGTCCAAAAAGGGCCAAGGGTATTAGAACACCATGCATAGTAAAGAGCATGTTTCTACGGGGTGCAACAAATTGGTCTGGGATCTGAATAGAAATAGAAAACTGACAATGAATATCAAGGATATCAAGTTTTGTCATGAAGCCATCAAAGTATTTCAATATGTGTTGGTGGGCAAGGTTTCAGTCATTGGATGCTGAAGTTGGATTTATTATCATCATTATTATTATTATTATTATCATTATTATTTTTATTGCTGCTACTATGAGGAGAAAAACACCCTGGGCATGTCACCAGTGAGCACTTTTCATGGCTGTCTAAATCCTGAACACCTGTAAAAATGCAAAGTGTTCCTTGCAGAATTCCCCATAAGGGATCAAGGTTCTCTATAAAATTGTAATTGATTTCTGTGCCATGCAATAATAAAGACTTACTACGAAGAAACTACTCTTATGAGACCTTTTAAGAATCCAGCCTCATTACACCTTGGATCTAATGTTTTTCTCTAAATCATGATTTAAAACACAAACTGCAATTATGCCGCCTAACGATATAATGAAATTTGGTTGGTAATGTAATAAAAACTGTGGCTTAAGACGATTAGTCTCAGGAATTGTCTGATCGGGATCTCATATGTATTCCTTGTGCATATTTAGCTCAGTATGAGATGAGACTGAAATATGCCCACAGACTACAGTTGAAGATAAAAAAAAAAAAAAGAGTACAATCATATCAGGTTTTCATTTAAAGCAATTTAAACGTGGGTTCCATGAACACCTTGGAACAGAACATTATTCTCGCAGTACGTCAGAAATGCTTATAGGAATTCATTAACCTGTGGATGTTTGCTCTTGATATCAAGGCGCAAAGTGTTTCCACTGAAATTGTGAGAAATGTTAATTTTCTTTCTTTATCAGCGATTCATTATGTTGCGATAGTTTAAGTTTAATTTGATCTGAATAATTAATGCTATATGCTATGTGAAAGATCATAGCTGTGAATAAGAACAATTCAGAAATACCTTACATATTCCATTGCATCTGATTAAGCATGTCTCAGACTTGACAGTCTGCTGTCACATAAAAATTGGATTGACTGCTTTTCTTTACATAAGAAGCCATATCTATGCAAAGAGCTGTTTTTATCAAGTGGTTCTGTGATAGTTACAGCAAACCACACTTTAATCTTATGTACTTGAAAGGAGTGAAAAGAATAAAAAGCCAATCTAATATTTTTCATGAAAAAATTAGGGGGGAAAAAATGATCAAAACCTGTAACAGAAGCCACACGTAGTGCAAGGCAGCTTTGGTGTGTCTCTTCACTGTTGTATTATTCACTATTATGAATAATAACATTTCTTTGTTGGGGATTACAGGTCCTTGCTACAGAGTGTTCCAAATAATTTTGCTTGTGACAGCCTGAAATGGTTTTCCGTCGTCAAATAAGTGCAGAGTTGCTGTCTAAGTCATGCCATGAACATTCGAAGATCACTTTCTACAATACTGTGAGACGGCAGTGTTAAGAGAGCCCCAGCACAAACTAGCTTTTCATTTCTGTTATCATACTCCAACAGTATGGGGATCTCACTGGAGATTTGTGTCGTACAAGTTGTATTCTAGATGATATGCAGTAATCAGGCCCTTTGAGTCTCCTTCTGTCTCAACACCCACCCCCACCCCCCACCTCCTCCTTCTCTCACTCTCTCTCTCTCTCACTCCCTCTCTTCAGTCTCTCTCCCTCTTCTCTCTGCCCTCACTAAAGCTGGTGAGCACTCAAGTTTTGCAGTGTTTTAGCATTACATCATTCCACATGGCACACTATTAAGCTTTTGGGAACTGGGAAGACAGCCCAGGCCTTCAGATTTGTCATAGCATTGCGCTCCATTGTTGCACTGAACAGATGAATCATGTGTTGACCAAACCGGCACTAAGCTAGGGGAAATAATTAATGTGCATTCCTCTTTTCTCTATTTCATTCTTTAATGTAATACAAGTGGGGACTAGTTGTTAGATTTTGACCTGTTTGTGTCAACACTGGGGCATATTTTTTCTGCAAGGGGCACGGCCTTCATCCATCTATCCCTCTATCTGCCCATATGATATTCCACCCAGGTACGATGTCATGGCAATGCTTAGTTATGCAGTGGAATTTATTGTCTGCACTGCGGCAGATTACCATTGCTTAACATGCCACACAGGAGACTTAAAGAGGCAGCACCTTTCGTAGTGTTGCATCCTGCTGGCAACTATGTTGGAGAGCCTGAGGCATGCTGGGAAGCCTGGTTTTTATGCATAGTTTCCTCTCCTGTGAAGGACATAAGGCATACAGTACAGTGCAAGAGAGGAGAAAGAGGAGACATATTAAACTGGTGGCCCTTGCCATTTACCTTGGCACAACAATCCATACATTTTTATTTTGTTAACTATTTTAATTTTTGCAGTTTTTATTTGATTTTTTGTAGTCTCATTACATAATTGGGCATATTAACATGAGCAAACTGCCATATGCACTGATTATTTAGAAAAGCCATTAACAGCCAGCTCACACACTACTCTCCGGAGAAATTTTTCTTTAGTTCACTTGTTAAAATGTGATGTGCTTAGGGCAGTCAGGGGAAACATTATGTAATGATCAGGTGTTCAAATCCACTATTTACCAGGTCAATATCTTGTGTTTAATTCACCCAAAAAAGCCTTCATAGCTGGTAACTTGATAGGTTTTAGTATTCCTTCCAGTTCTATTCTATAACAAAATACAGCTTCAGCCTAAATAATTTAACACCTCTGTACGTCAAACCAGGGTATCAGGCATGAGCCTGAGGATGAATCTGAAGGGAAAGTTCTTTGCCCAGCTAAGGGGCTATGCAACAAAAGAGTTAGGCTACTTTGAGTACAAGAGATTCCCCTGGAAGAAAATGTGTAGTAAGATGAGAATTAATCTTTTGAAGTTGTTATCTGTATGCATATACGCGATCAGATTCAGACACCGGGCTATAGGAGGATAAGGAAGGTTCAGCATTTGTCCACTGTGGGCAATCCTGCTGGCAGTATGGCTGCCGTGTGGGTTTTGCCTCTGTGATGCTGATTGCCTGAGGTTAAGCAAGAAACAAAATGTTCTAAAAATTGATTAAATCAACCCTGGTGTATCTCTGTTCAGATCCCATCTGTAGGTAATTATAGACTATCGCCTACAGCTGAAACACTGTAGCAGAATTGTTCAGTTTTACAATATCATTTCACTGTACTTGCACATTATTATTACTTTGGAGCTTTCATTTTCTTGTCACATTCACATTTAGTGTCATTTTATCCTCATGCTTGTACTTGTGGTGTTCCAGCTGTATTGTCTTTAGTGATTTAAAGTATGTTTGATCAAACCTTTCTTCTCTATGTGACTCTAAGAGGGCTATAGAGATTTTAATAATTCAAATAATCAGTTTTGTTTTACATGAATTAATTTGTTTTTTGTTACTCTAATCACTCATGCCTGACAGAACTTCCCTGAGAAAATTATTTGGCGCATGAGAAGTGATACACTGATACATTTTCATTTTATGGATTTTTTTTTTCCTCTTTTGCTGTAAATATATGAAGAGAATGGGACGGCACTAAAACAGTTTTTGCCAATATGGCTGCAAGAAATGACAGGACCACCCGCTTTTACACCTATTACAACACTCATCATCAAACGCAGAGTCTCTGGGGCAGTGCTGTACAAAACCACAACTACATGGTACCAAAGATGATTCCAGCAAACAAGCCACTAAAGTGTAGTAAATTTTATGACTTCAGCAGAAATTTCCTGTAAACTTTTACTGTCTTGAAGATGATTTGGCACAAGATGTGCTCATTAGAAGCCAAACAATCAACAGGTCAGTCAGCATGTCAGTTTAACAGCCATCTTGCTGTATATAATTATATCAGGTTCACTTACCCAGCATTATATGTGTCCCTGAAAATGTTTAAGTTGCAATCACTCTGACCTAAAGAAGCAAAGCAGGTGGTAGATGATATTATGAATGATGCTGTCTTGTGTTGAGCGATATTACTTCTCTTATATTAAAGACATAATATTTAATGGAAACTTGAGAAACAAATCTTCATTAAGGGCATGTTTACCATTAGTATTTACCATTTTAACAGCTATTTATAATTTTTTTGATATGATTTGTAATAGTGTTCCAAACAACTCAATGTAGCCATAACATTTTATAATCTGTTTTGATTGATGGGATATCTTGGATGCCTGTCTGAAAGCAGTCCTGGGCATTAGACATACATTGGAATAGAATAATCAAAATAAACAAGTCATATAGCAATATATATGGACCGATTGTGGATGACCCATCTTTAACTGTAATTATCCCACATTAGTTTGACAATAATATATTGTGCGTATAGTGTTATAACTACACATGAACTGTTGTTAAGAATTATTCCTCCTCATACTCATATTTTATGGTGGCCATAATAGCCGAGAGATCTCAGTGCACTGAGGAAAACAAAAGCAAATGAAAAAAGCACCTTCACTAACTCAGAGCATTAAGTCCAGTGAGTCCAAGAAAGTACAAAATTGCTGTAAGTCATACACAACTAAACTAAGTTACATTTAGTTAATAACAATAATTAAATTTCTTTCTCTCTTTTGGTTAAGGTTAGCTGTCTGCTCACACCCCCACTACACTGAAATTAGATAACACGTAATTCACAAAGATACAAAAACCACAAACCTGATTGAAATCAAATCTGAATCAATATGAATTCATATTGTCTACTCAAATCTGAGATTGGCTATTTTACATGTTAACCTCGTTACACTCTCTGGGTAGACTTAGGTAGTTTAGCTCTCTTATCTGCTCATCTATGCTGGTGATGCAACATGCCCAGTTCTTCAGAATTTCTTACTAATTCTCAATTGGCTAAAATGTTGAATTGTCAGATTAGTATTGACACAATTTCAAATACATAAAACATGGTTTAGAGATCACAGAAAAAGCTGAGGTAATGCTTAACAATCATTCAAGAGAGCCTAATCATTTTACCAGATCTAATTGGCTCTAAACGACGCTTTAATTAAGCTGAGTCGCTAAACGCAAGAACAAAATGCTAACACTTATTAGCTCACTAACTGCTAATGCTAATTATGAATGTTTCCGGCACATATCACAGCCATGCAGGTAACTAAAATTCACAATATTATTTTAATAGAAACACATTTATACATACTGATAAAACGGTGCATCTGACAGCTTCATTAAATCAACTGTTTCTATTACACACCAGCTGCAATTAAAGACTGAGAGAGCTGAACCAGCTGAATGAGCTTGGTCTACTAGACTGCAAACAACTACTTTTTTAAATTCAGCAAACGCTGCAAGAGAACCCAGATGTAGGGGAAGCATAGAGGAGCTCATGCTAGGTTAAACCCCAAGAAAACTGCTGTCACACCAGGTATGCTAGGAAATACTGCACTTTGGACATTAGGCAAGATGACATCAGCTGGTTGAGGGCCACTCACTGTAGGATGAAAAACCGTTGAGACTTGTGTTCACAGAGACGGTGCTCGCTGACAACATCCAGTACACTACAACTGAGTTCCACAGACTCCACAGAACGGACAGCGTATAGTCACATCAACGAGGAACCTCATCTACACAAACAGTTCATGGTATCGGGAAATCAGGTTTAAATCAAAGCTGTGTTATCAAAATGTGAAGTATAAATATTTAGAATGCAAACAAGCCTCCCCTCCTCTCACACAGTGACATATCTGACTATATGACTATGTTGATAATACCCGATTTCAGGCCAAGGGTGAAATGTGAACCCTTAGTAACAAAAGAGATCCGTGTTTTGCCACAGGAAGCTTCATGTCATGAAACGCATAAAAGCAGGCCTTGATGCGTATCTGGATCTATTACAGTTTATGTACAGAACAAACCGGTACAAGGAGGATGCCATATACACCACGATCTACCTCACTGTCTCATATCTGGATAACAGGAATATCTATTAAAGGATCCTATTCCTTAACTTCAGATCTGCTTTTGATATGATCATATAACAATAGTCAGTGGAGAAGCTGAGGATGCTGTAAGTAGACAATGGTGCCTGTAACTGGACTCTGGATTTTTTGACAGAGAGGAGGCAAACAGTCGAGGCTGGCAGCAACATGTCAAAACCCATTGTAGTGATCACAGGGTCACCTCAGGGTTGTGTAGTCAACCCTTGAAACATCCCCATAATAAAGTTTGCAGGCAACATCACAGTTGTCAGGCTGATCAGCAATAAGGATGAGGCTGCTCCCAGAAGGGAGGTGGAGCAAATGCTGTCATCATTAAGAGGGCCCAACAGCAGCTCCACCTCCTTCGGGAGGCACCATTGAAAATTTACTTACCTATTGCAACAGCTCCTGGTTTGGTAAAAGCATCTTAAAAAGCAACTACACAGGAAAGTAAGAACCGCTGAAAGAAAATCATTGGTGCCTTGCTGCCAACCCGACTGGACACTTACCACCAACGCTGCATCTGTGGAGCCTCCAACATAATCAGTGATCTTCCCACCCCTCCCACAGCCTGTTTTCATTCATGCAGTCTGGGAGAAGATATGGGAGCATCCGTAGCAGAACCACCAGGCTGCTGAACAGTTTTTCCCCCAGGCAGTCAGACTCCTAAATACCCATCCTACCCACCCCCGTTTAGCTACTCATTCATGCACATGCAGTGCTATGGATGGACTATAAATACACTATTCACCTTATGGGTACCTGTGCTTTGACTTTTAAATATTTGGCAGTTTCAGGCTATTTTAATCTAAGTTTTCTGCATTTTCCTACACCAGTCTTCACACTATTTTATTCATTACACTGCAAGAATAAAACTCCAGTTGTCACAGTTACAAATAAAAGAAGTTAAGCAATTAAAACTGATGAACAGCTACTTAATATAAGGCTAATATTACATTTAATGGCAATATCTTGAGTAATCTCTAAACAGAATTTAAAATAGCCATTCTGAGCCAATTTGTGTATATTGTGTATGTGGAGTAGGAGTAGTAGACAGCTTGTCTTGTAGCAGTTCTGCATGGGTATGTAATTTTTGCAGTATAGCACATTTTTCTAACTTAGTTTCATTACCGTTCCATAATATTCCCATCCTGCATCTTTCAGACATCCGACATGGCTACATAAACCTGACCCAAAGCGTGCAAAGCAGTGGACATTTGTTGGCTCCTCATCCATTCAAAGGCCATCCATTATGGCCCTGAATGACAGATGTAGATATGGCAGTGCACTCACTAGGGCTGTAAAGCATGAGGCCTAACCTTCCTTACAGCAGAAGTAATGGTCCACACCTTTAATTGTCATGGGCTGTTCATCTTCACTAACAATAGCAGTAAGCAATGGCTCTGGGAAAGAAAGGCAGTCGTGTCTGACAAAGGAAGTGATTTAGTTCTGGAGGTAATTCTTAAGCGGGTGTTGCAAGGGCAGCAGTAATGTGCCGGGAGAAAGATCATATGGGGCAAGAGGCAGTGTAGACACAATAGTGGCACACAAGCTATACTAGATGTTTTATTTTTCTTCCGTTCCAAAGATTTATGTGGAAAAAAAGAAGCAGTAAAATGTATATTGTGTTTGTCCTTCATGGAGCTAGGGTTTGTGCTTCTGAAGTGGACATGATGTTTTCTGAATTATGGATGTTGCAGAGGCTTAGACGTTGAGTTCGACAAGTGCAACTTTGTCCTCACAGGCGTATGTGTCAGAAAAACAAGCAAAACATCTAATTTAAAGAACTGATCTATTTGCGTGTGTGATCTTTTTGAGATTTTGATGTTTCCTTTTTATTCTATTTGATGTCAAAACATCATTTGATGTTCAAGTTTCAAAAGTCTGCTTTTGGCTCTGTATTTCTTTATTCCGCCCAGCGTTCCAAAGAGGCAAAACTGCTATGAAAAAGAAATGTGCCATTGATGGGTCACTGGTTTACTGTCCAAATTAGACACATAAAATAACGAATAGACAAGTGTAGTTACCAAATTAAAGCATTTCCCTGGGAAAGCTGAGGCCCATTAAAATGATAAATTGCATGGTGTATGCAAAGGGATACTTTACACCCACAAAACGGTCTAATTGCATTCATTCCTGTGAGAAGTCTACAAATGTTGTATCTAGATTCTCTGGCGTACTGGCAGCAAGCTGCTAGACAGCAGATGACTTGCTTCAAACGAGTAGCGAGGGGGAGGGATGTAAAATCTTGACAAACAGTGTGAGCCAGTGTCCACATCATCTCTCGCCCCTGACAGGCTTCCCCATGCATGAATTCAAAGCTGGTAAAACCATGGCTGGATTCATTTTGATCTGACATCCATCATGTAGATCAGTGTTGTGCTTTCACTGTACTGTGTCCACGATAAGATGTTTTGGCAATCGGCCCATGACATCTGTTAGAGCCAGTCAAGAGTAACTGGGACCAATTTGGCGTTTCTGTCTCATATTATCAATGTTGGGTTTTGGCTTTATGTAATGTTCATTCATATCAGAATAGTCACACAAGTAATGAGATTGATACCCTAATGTACCTGATTTAAATTTTAATCAATTAAAAATTTAAAAAATATATATTGTAAAGTCGTATAAGCAGGTTTTCCATATTTGACTCTTAGCATGATGATTTTCTCAGGCTCCTGGAGCGATTGCATCAAATTTTGTGATTGTATAATGGTTTTTTTTTTTTTTTTTGCTGTTGGTACTGCTTATTTACCCTGGAGACCATTTGCAAATTGGAATATTGGGAGGGATTACACAAGTGAAATTTTGTTCTCTTTTCATTTGTCAAAAGAAACCAGTAAAAGCCTCGCAGACAGTTGCCTGGGGGTAAACGAGTTTTGTGTTCTAGTTTAAAACCATTAGGAAATAAACTACATGATATACCGCAATATTAATGGTAATATAAAATACAGACTAGACACATATGAGTGCAGGGATCTTTCATGGTAACCACTGGATGACAAGTCTTGATTATGCTCATTCGATCACAAGTAATTGAGTAGCCTCTTGGTACTGACAGTGTTATTTAACCATATGGTGATATAGCTGATAGCAGTCATTGAATCTGCTTAGAATGCCAATCTCATAACTCGGTTATAGAATTACAGATAAACTACTTGCAGTATTTCTGTACCAGCCTGTATGGCTGAAGCATGGCGGCATGTGTGTGGAAGGCGTTAGGCAGATGGGAAGTGTCTGATATCTCTCACTCAACATAATGAGATGAGAATGCGCTTCACCAATCTTAGGGCCCGTCTGATGGCAAGAGACACAGTGCCCACTCATACGGGAGGGATCTTTCCCCTCTTCAAAGATAATGAGATGACAATGTATTCAACTATCATTAGATAGAGACAGGGTTGGGGGGAAGGATGGAGGGAGAAACATTCTACTGCACTTGTCTGCTGCCTTTGATCAGATGAGAAAAGCAACTGTCATTCTTTGTATCAGTGCTAGACTCATGAAAGCTCAGCTAACTACTTCATCACCAACAGTGTCACTGAGGGCTACAGTTTGTGGTGTTCTTCCTCGAGCAGGTGATTTCTCACATTCACCTGAACGGTTGAACTGAACAGGAACACACATCTATCTCTTCGATTAGATACTGTCCCACAGCCTGTGCGATATGTTAAATCTTTGCCTCCGTGTAAAATAAAAATATATTTGCCATGTTAAATCAATTTGCTGTCACCTGGGAAGAGATGACACAACATTTTGACATGGCACTGCATGGCAAGATATCAAAAGTGCCATGTTAACAGGCTTATTTAAGCAGGCTAGACGAGACAATCTTATTCTTAGTTGACAGTTTGTTATGGCACTTGGAGAGGGATCTATCTTGTCTTTTGTCCCCGTGGTGAAGATGATCCCTCACATGCTGTTTTTTTTCTCAGTCTTTCTTTCTTAGAACACTGTTTTGACAAACAAACCATCCAAATCCTTTTTTTCAGGCACTCTTCAGTGAGCATTAGGACAACTGATCCATGCTGAAGTTCTGAGACTGTATTTTGACAGCAAACAATTATACAGCCTTATCATTTATCTGGCAGATGAATAAAAGTACTCAGAGAAAACCACTTTCTCTGATTATGCCATGTTATCTTTGTTAATGAGTTGAAATTCATGAAAATTGCCATTTAACCTAAATCCCCCCCCAAAATTACATATTATGTGAGAAAGCAAGCTGGTACTCGCTGATATCGCGTGTATTTACAAGTAATCGATATAGCACAATGTTTGCAACTCATGCTGTTATGTTGCATCTTTCTCATCACTTTCCATCTTTCACTGTCACAAAAAAGGAAAAGAAAACAAAGAAGAACTGCTTTCTCACTTGTAAAAAAAAAAAAATTATATATATATATATATATATATATATATATATATATAAGATGTTAGGAGCAGAGCTCAAAAATAGAACAATATGTCTGCATTTGTCACACAATTATGAGAGACTGTTCAGACTTTTGTGGTGCCAAAATCCCTTTAAAACCTGATAAATCATCTCTCAAGTCAGAATTCATCTTGTTGGGCTTCATGTTCCCCTTAAAACTCAGCAAGATGCTCATTTGAAAGTAAGAGAAGGTGATGCCTTAACATCCAATTTCCCAACATTTCATCATCATATCTTGATAATTATGCAGGGTTATTAGCTCAAGTATTTGTCCTTGGAATTTTTAATGCTGGTTGACATTTATTATGAACAGAAATGGTATTGGAGATCTTTGATTTGCCGTTTGCATTGGCGAGAGTGCTTCTGTACATCCTTTGCGGTGCAACAGCACCCTCTCTTGATGGTTCATAATATAGTTCATCACCATGAAGCAAAACTTAGACGGTCTCTGAGTGTATGTATGTGTGTTAAAACTAAACTAAACTAACACTAAGATGAACTGAGATGAACTAAGCCGAACATTCCCTTACAAAACCAGAACAGTGGGATGTATTTAGATACTTTGTTTGCATAATTTTATTACAAAGAACATAAATTAGAATTTGACATTGCAGATTCCTGTTGGGACTGCTGCACTAAAAGAAAAACTCATTTGTCTCAAGGTTTAAAACTTCACTTAGCATAAAGGTTTTTATTCTTATTAATTGTCCTTTGAAAAAGTTAGAATAGATAAATTGAATTCCTATATCTATCTATTCTTCCTTTTAATCTCTCTGTCTCTGTCTCTGTCTCTCTCTCTCTCTCTCTCTCTCTCTCTCTCTCTCTCTCTCTCTCTCGAGACTTGGACACCTTACCACGTTCAGGTGTGGTATTGCATCATACTGTCATAACATGACGCTGACTGTCCCAGTTCATCACTGTGTGCTTTCAACAGCTGTGGTTGATGACCTATGGCTGTCACTCAGTCTGAGGTGGCAAAACAAATATGGAATGTAATTGTGCAACACTGAGCTTTCAGAAGAATATCACAGAAATGATTAGAGAAGAACAGAAACAGAGAAATCATTTCCAATGCAGAGACAAAATGTATAATTCTATTTTTGTCATTATGCTCTCATGTTTCCACAGCTATTACACTATCCTTCTCGAATTAATTGGACAGAGATATATTGAGATAAACATCCTACATGTTGGAGCTTCCAGTAATATTACACTCTGAGGATGTGGACTTAGGTGAAAGCTATTATCCTTTATTGATTTCCTTTATACGGTCTGACAACAAGAGATATAGATAAACAGAAATAGAAAGTTAGAGGTGGAGATTAGTCTTTATGTCAACTGAGATATAGATTGCTTAAAAGGGCTTTTGTTATAATGTGAGTCTAATATTTTGTGCTTTCTGATTTAAAACTCTAGATATGGACTTATAAGCCAATATTTTGTATGCGAAAACTGCTGAAATCTAACTAAACAAGCATGGGGAGAGTTGAGGGACTTTGAAACTATTTGGAGGGCAAACAATGGAAAAACAAAAAACAAAGGCAAGTGACAGCAGTTGGTCTTCGGTCTGTTGATTAGAATGGAAAAACCCAGAGCAATGTCAACAAACACGCTCACTTGTTTCAAGAAGTGGGGGTTGCAATGACAACAAAACTGAGGTTAATTCTGACATCAACGCAGCCTCCAAGTCTGTTTAGTAGAAGGACGAGTGTGGTTTACCAAAATCAGAGCAAGAGAAATCAAATCTGCCCTCTGAGGGTTCACATTCAATCCGGCTCTAAACATGGATCATGCAGAGAAGACTGAAGTCATTTTATTTATAGTTTTGCATGCTGTACAAAATTATGATAAAAACATAAAAAGTGACATTTTGGCCCCAAAAACATGTTTTAATAACAATTACAAATAGCTCTCATTGTGAGCAAGTTAGTAATGTTAAATTTATGAGCAGCTGAACAACTGTCTACAAATCACATTAGAGTCACATTAGAGAAGTGTTGTGGAGATCTGGTTCTCAAGTGTTGAGTTTAAAAATGTAAAACAAGACTTCTCCATCGTTTTCTTGTTTCTTCAGGGTTAAATCAATGGCTGAGCTGCATCTGTGGAAATGATCATTAAATCCTTTAAAATACAGAGGAGACGATGTTCTTGAAATATAATATTGTATAAATCAAAAAAAAAAACATTAGCTCAGCTAGCATGCCCAGACATAAAGCTAGAGGAATGGTAACAACTGCAGCCACCAGTGCACTGGTTTAGGCATGATCCCATCAACACAAATGTAGTTTCAGAAAGTTCACAAAAATCTGTACAGCGATGTGAATCGATATCAATATGATATATTTTCTGTAATTCACAATTTTGTAAACTTTTTATTTCATGTGTAACAAGACTTCTTCTAAGACAAGCAAATGACTTTGGTGTTCTGTAGCTACAGGCTCAATACAAAAACAACTCAAGAAAATGTCCAAATATATTATTTCGCAAAAAAAAAAGTTTGATTCCATTCCCTAACTCCGAACCAGCCTGGACAAACTCATCAGCCTCAGTGTTCACAGTGGTCTTCTTCACTCAAGTGTAAGAATCTGTTCAGACCACCCACTAAGGAAAGACACTGGTACGTAAGTTACTTTTTTTTAATATTATTATTATTATAACAATTTTCATTTGAGTGGCTATAAAGGGAAATATAAACCCAAAAATATACTGTATGTGATGGCACTGATAGGAAATGTTTATGTATAAATGTAAACTAACCTAAAGTTAGGCTTATTCACTCAAAATGTAAGTTGTACATTAAACCTTACAGAAATACACAGAAGTTTTCATAAAACTAGTTTAACAAACCAGTACAACAAAGGCTTGGCACTGATTTGCTACAGCTTAGGCAAGTCCATGGAAATTCTTGATCGGTTGAAAATGTGGAGAATGTGCAATGCATTCCAGCTTCTGAACAAGTCGTCCCCAGTGGGCAGATATGTCCACTAATGATAGAAACAATGGTTTATGGGCAAGTCTCTGTCTGTGTTTCTCTCTGAAAAATCTGGAAAGCAGAGTTGAAGAAGAAGAAGAAGAAGAAGAAGGAAAAAAAAAAAGAAAAAAGCATGACTCTCAAAGGACGTGTCCTTGATCTGGTGTTTTGTTTGTCCACTTTTCTTCACAGCTCGCTCATTTGTTTTCCCATGCTGTCATGAGACAAAACGCTCAAGGCAATTTCACCACCACCACACAGGCGCCTGCCCTGCCAATGTTGAGAGGGACCTCCTACAGGAAGACAGAGAGGTTAACATGCAGCCCCTCATTTGAGGCTCTTTAAAAAAAATCACTTTGTATTTTATAAATTCACTTCATGCCGATAAGAGAGGTTGTAGAGGCGTAAGTGGAAAAACACTGAGAAAAATTAAAGCAAGATATAAAATATTGATAAGAATCAGTGACTTTAGCAAATTTATCTTCCCAAAGGGCTTTAACTCGAAGTCTGGTGTTACATTTATCCAGTTCTGACAAAAAACAAGCTATAATTCTATTAAAAATTTAATTATCTTAAATATCAAAAGGTCTGTGAAACAAAATGTGTATAGTAACATTTTATTTGTATCTAAAAAAAAAAACATTGAAAAAAACATAAAAAAAAAAAAAAAAAAACTAGTTTGGGTTGATGTAATTACCTCAGTCCACTCGTTGTTCTGTGCATCGTAGGACTCAACAGTGTTCAGATACGACTGACCATCGTATCCACCCACAGCATACAGCCTGTCTCCCAGCAGACACACACCGACTGCATCCCGGGGAACACTGAGGGAGGACACAGTGGTCCACATATCCGTCTTTGGGTCATACCTTTAATTATAAATTTTGGTTAGATGATTTGTTTTGCATTATGGTTGATACGGTCAAAATGCAACCAGCTTGTATCTATACAGAATCTCACTCCCACTTTTTTCATACATACAAACAAAGAAATTTGAGTAGTATATCACAAGTACATGCATCGATGCACCGATATAATATAAATTATTCAGTCTGATAGATGCATTGATTCTGATGCATTAAATATTTTATTTAGTTGATATATTTTAACATTGATTCACTAGACTTTGTAAACTATGGAAGTTTAAAGTATTAACTTGTGAAAAGTTGTCTTTCTGAGTACATAATAATCGCAGACTTAGAATTGTGACATAACAGCATCTTTTTACATCAGGAAAAAAAAACTTTTTTCTTTTCTCAAGGCAATGCATTTCACTGTAGGAGATAAAGTAATACTAATACTAAGTAAACTAAACTTTAAGAACACTAAAGTGTAACACAATGACAAGAGTTAAACGACACAACATTTAGAAAGTGTTTAATTAGTGGTAGACACACATCTCGTCAGTTATCAGAACGTTTGTGGATAATTAAATGAAACTGAATATGGTAGAAAGAATACGAAATTATTATGAATTTATGAATTCTATTTTTCCACCATTTCCAAAATGAATGAACGGTATCAAGTAGTGTCTGAAGGTCACTGTTCTCTCACTGTTTAAATATGAAGTTAATGTGAAGCAAATCTGACAGGAACAGAAGGGATCTGAGCCTTGAATTATAACTGCTGATGCTTGACCAGTGTGTTCCGCCACCGATATGGCCACCAGATGGTGCTGTACACCATAAAATAAACAATGTGTGGAAAGTATGATCTCTTCAGCTGTTTCATTGACATGTCTGAAAAATGTCTGAAAATCCAGGAACAGGGTGGGGGTGAAAAGCAGATTAACTCCCTTTTGTTCTTAGGACAAATTTTACAGCCTCGTTCCCACCCATGACTCGAGTTCGTGCAAAACTGCTTATATAACTTTCTTGTGTTTGTGTGTTTTCTCCACAGGAGAAGTGTTCACTGACCTCTCAACACAATCAGAGAGTCTAGAACAGTGGTTGGAGGCCGGGGCGTCGTGTCCACCTACAGCATACAGGAAGTTATTGTATGTTGCCACACCCACTCCTCCTCGCCTCTTGGCCATAGGAGCACACATGCTCCACTTGTTGGTGTGTGGATCGAAACACTCCATGGACCTCAGACATGAACTGCCATCACGACCGCCTACTGCAAACAATCTGAAAAATTGAGAATGGTTTCAAAATTACAAATATTGTAGATATATGTTCAGTATTAGTGAATCTGGCAAGAAAGGCTTATCTGTTTTCAGATCTTTAGAAATATAGTGACAGTGTGACAGGTTTTATAAAATTCAGCAGTGAGCAGTGGATTGCTTTTTTTAAAAGGCCCTTTCCTTGAGAGTGTTCTCACCCAGAAAGATCACATCAGTGTTTTAAGTGCCTGTAGCTCACAGGCTTGACAGCAAAAAAGTAGAGGCTAGGGAAACAGTTTCCTTGTTGTCTATTTTTGACCTAGATGCAGAAATAACTCAGCATCGACTTTAACACTGAATACTGGATGTAGCCAAAGCAGCAGCCTCTTTTCTCCTTCAGCACACAAACATATTTAAATTAAGCACAGAGCTGGTCTGGTCTTTTCTTAATTTGCTTTCAGATGGTGTTGTGAGGCATTTAATAAATACTAATACATAAAGTGTTTTGCCTTTATAGAGTCTAGATTACACTGTATAAATTACCACAATAATCAGAACAGGCTCTGCTCTGCTTGCTGTTAAGCACCACACGGCCGTTCTGTAGTTCGATTCTGCTTTCAAGAAGTATAATGTTGTCAAACTGTTACCAAACAAATACTGCACTTCACTTTTCCTGGACCAGGGCACTGTGAGTTACACAACCATGCCTGTGTTGCTGCTGCATCCATTTATTCCACATTACATATCACATTACTGCAGACTATTTCTCCACATAAGGCATCTGTAGTGTTGCAGATTTTTTTTTTTTTTTTTTTTTCATAGTAATTTGCTTTGTAAAGCATGGAAATTAACTTCCAGATGATTAAATCAAACCTTTCATGATGATATTTGTTAAAGGTCAAACAAATCTATGAGAAAACATGCAAGAATGTACAAGACCGCTGGCATCATCTGGTCATTCTAACTCAGAAATATGCAGCTTTTCTGCATTTAAATAGAAAAGTGTTTTGTTTTGTTTTTTTTACTTTGGCAGACAGGGCTTAACACTGGAATTCCTTTTATAGTGTAAATTGCCTGTACTTGTTTGCCTTTTCCATGTCTGTACAGATGCCAGTGACCTCAACCTCAGGTTGGTTGATATTTCAAAGCAAAAGAAAAAAACAACAATAGACTGTTGCCCGAAAGTTTAAAGTTGCACATTTTTATCATAAGGCTGTGTTTCTGTAGGTTCGATATAAACAATCCGACTTACTTTCCATTGAGTGCCGTGACTCCCATTGTGCTCCGTGGTGTCGACATGCTGGCCACATAGTTCCACTGTCTGGCCTGTGGGTCCCAGCGTTCCACTGTGTTGAGATAGCTCCAGCCGTCATGGCCTCCCACAGCGTACATGGGGCCTTCCAGCACAGCAATACCTACACAAATGGAGACAAGTGATACACAAGAAAGAAAGAAAAGAAAATTACCCAATAAAATGGTTACTCAGACCTGTAAGTGCCTAAGTAAAGAGCAAAATCACACTGCAATACCTGCAACTGTTATTAACACCATAAATACTTATTGAATGAGGACAAGAACATTTTTCATGATGCAATTCAATTGTGTGTGTGTGTGTTTTTTTTTGGTTTTTTTTTTTGGTTTTTTTTTTTTCCGTATTGACAGGTATTGTAGTACAAGAACACAGCAGATGCTGCAACATCCATAACATTCAGCTACTCTATTAAATCATTTCACAAAAAACATGAAGACTAGAGCAACAATACATCCAATACCTCCGCAGGGCTAATGAAATAAAGATTATTTTCTGTTACAAATTTTCATCATAAAGCACAAAGTCAGCAAAACCTAATGTAAAGCCCACTTTAGTGAATAATCAATGAAGAGAAATGAAATGACATTTATTTCTAAATCAAACTCTTTCTACGGTTCTTGGAGAGAGCTGAAGCAGAGTTATTGTATATTTCTCATTTTCGAACTGGGCCGAGTGACTCATACAACTGACCGAATCTATTCAAAAAAACAGGAAGACTATAAAACAGCATTGTTATTCCTCATTCCCAATTCACAGAGGAAAGCGGTTTTCAGCAGTAACAATACAGAGGATGTTTGAGCACAATGGAATTTTATATTACCACCCTTATTTCCTGTGGTGAGAGTTCAGTTATTTCGAGGGAACATAAGGGCAAGACCACGTCCAGAGAAACACGAATGACATAAATACTGACAGACAGAAACAACTCACGTTGTGAATTTCCTTTATTTTACCAACTGGAGGTTTTAGACTGAAAAATAAAGACTGTTTTGTTTTTTTGTTTTTACCAGTAATGCACACAGTGGGAAATGGCTTTGCAGGGATGTTGGTAGATGCTAAGCTCAAATATATTCAATTTTGAAATATGCACACTACAAGCAAAGCAGTAAGAGATATTTGCTGTTGGAAAGATCAAAAACAACACAGGTAATCTGTACAGTGTGATCTTGTGGGCTCACTGATACCTCCGACCACACTTGGTGTGTGAGCTGAATGCTCTGACATCTCTCACTTCTGTTACCCAGACCCGTTTCTACTGTGAATCAAAACGCTTCTGATATGAGATACACTGGGCAGGGAATGTTAAAGAAGTGCGCTGCCAGCACAGCTTGTCGAGCTTTGATAGGGGAATGAGAAAATATCAAAGGTCTATCACAAAAAGAAATGTGTGAATCTGCTTTACAGCATCCCAGCTGTGACCCTCCTGAGCATGTATTCAGCAGTTTCAAGATTTTCATAACACCAGGTAGACTGAATGAGCTAATAACTAAACACTGAAACATTTCAACAAACTGTCTTTTTTTGTCAGCATCTAAGAAAGATTGTAGTGATCATGACAATCTCACCTAAAATATTAGAAAAATTATACATCATGTGAAGCTTTGAAAATAGTAATAAGTAATGAAATTCTGTTTATTTAGAACATAATGGCAGGCTTAATAAGAATGATACTATGGTCTTATAAGTGATCCTACAAATTGGAATGGTTATTCCATCAGTATTTGCGTAACTTCCCTATTTTCTTTTTTTTATGGAATAAATGATATATAGATGATTCAAAGACACACTCACCAAGTCCATGTCTGTGTGTTGACATAGGGGGCATAGTAGACCACACTTTATTGATTGGGTTGTAGCACTCCACCATGTTTGATGTCTTCAGTCCATCTCTCCCGCCGACCACATATAGTTTGTTATCTATCACAGCCACACCAAACTGGAGCCGGCGTCCATTCATGATACCAACCTGAACCCAAGTATTTGTCCGCAAGTCATACTTTTCTATGGTGGTAGATCCTGTAATTAAGACCACAGCATTGTAATTAAGATAAACTGCGTTGACGTGTCTCGCTACCCACTGGTTTTCCATCCTGATTCTGAGACAGGTCGTACCTTTGGTGGCATCCATCCCTCCTACAGCGTAAAGTGCACCCACAGTGGACTTTCTAGGTTTGGTTCTAGGACTCTGAAACATGGGACGTCGCTCAGGCAGAAGATGGTACTTCATGGCCTCCATCAGCAGCTTTTGGCATTCAAGATCATCAGAGAACATCTTGTTGTTTTCCAGATCTGCGAGGAGCTACATTACAAGAAAACAATCAGTAAGTTTTACCATTTTATTGATTATATTGAAAGGATACAATGAACTGCTCTATAAACTAAGAATAAGCCTGAGCAATTCATATGTGAAATGTTATTTTAAAGACAATGAGCAGCTGGAAGAACTTCACGGAAACAAATAAACCCCTGTAACAGGTTAGAAAATAGTATTAATTTTAGAGCAATAGACGAGTTCTTTATGATTTCAATATCTCTAATATATAACATTTGTAGTCTGGCATCTGTGTGCAGTTTTTCATGGAAGTCATCAAATTTTCCTTTGAAAAAACCTTACTATCAGTCTTAAATGTCTTATCTCTATATATCATTAAGTGAGTGCTGCAAAATGTGGTTTTATTGAATATTTTACTGTGCATTTTGTTTTCATGACTGAGGGTTTTGTATGTATCCATTTGATGTTGTTATGCCTGCAAGTAAAATGTCAGCAGAACTGCTCTGCTCATCCTTTCAGTTTCTACAATATGCAGTACCAGTTTTGCAAAAACAAAACAATGATTCATTTCTCTTGTTTATCTACCTCATAGCAACATCTCCCTAGCCAAATGTGAGATAACTAATGTATTAGATCATATTTTCCACAATTTCCATTCATAAAAGCATTTAGTTCTTCTCTTTTGTACAAACACCAACACTTTTAGTTATTTTTTCCTGTACTTATTCACCATGGTCTTGGTTTAGTCAGTGAAAACGCAGCACCTTTGATTCAAAAACTAAGATGATTTTTATACCTCAGATCTGCCAAATGAGCTGATCTGTTTTATGTTATGTAAATTGTGATGATACAATTGTAAAACAGTGCTTCTTCTATTTATATGCTGACAGTGCAAATAACAACTCCCTTGTAGCTGTCATACTGCCATTTTGATTTATCACTAAGAGGGGCTAGTTATTGTACATCAAACTGATTATGCAGTTGTTGCAGGTACACTGAACACTGTCTTCAATTTGTCCTCAATTTTGATATTCAGTATTTTGATATTCCTCAATTTTGATATTCAATTCATCATTTTTCAAATGATGAACTAGAATTACCACCTTGCAGCTCTATTCTTCCACCAACCAGTCAGATGAAGGAAATATGGTCTCAATATCTTCCTCTTTTTCCTGAGTTATGGTGTGGAATAAAGACCAGAAAATTGTTTTTGTAGGATGTTATGATGTCACATTGAAGTTGACCTTTGTGGGTATGAAAAGTCATCACTCCACAATTTTATCCTATTAGACATGTGTCTGAAATTGTTATAATTAGTGTATGAATCATTCAGTTATAGCCAAAAATGTGTCATATGCGTTCACAGTGACCGTGACCTTTGACCTTTGACCATCAAAATCTAATCAGTTCCTCCTTGAGACCATATGGATGTTTGTGCCAGATATAATGAATTTTCCTCAGGGCATTTCTTATCATCACATGCTCAAGAACGTGAGGTCACAGTGACATTGACCTTTCACTACCAAATTCTAAGCAGTTCATCTTCGAGCTCAAGTAAATGTGCCGAATCTGAAAGATTTCTCGTAGGCATTACTGAAAGGAAGGACGGGTGAACAGCGTGAAAACATAATGCCTTTGGCCATGGCTGTCAAAGCACAGAGGTATGACAATGAAAATATGACAGCTTGGTTCTCAGCTGCAAAATTGCAGTATATAATCCTGATGATACCTTGTTTTCATTCACAACATCTGCCCCTTCACCCACAATCTCACCTGTGGAGGAAGAAGAGGCAGGCGGATGAAGGCAAGAAGCACCCCAAGGTCCTGCTGTCGATGCTGGACATCATACCGCACCCACATCATCAAAGCCTGGAAGATGGTTTCCTCGTCTGGAACGTTGATGTCATCACTGGACAGCAGCTTAACAATCTCAGCCGTGGGGAGCAGCAGGAACTCCTGGTTCTGAATGACCTCCAGGAAGTGTTCCTGTGACACAGAGGAGACACGGAGGAGGCAGATAATCATCAGTCATTAGGTGAGGAGTACATTTGGTGTAGCATTGTGTGTGTGCGCGTTTGTGTTTCTATACCTGTGAGGACCGAATGTCACGAGGTTCGAGAGGTAAATGAGGTTCAATACAAGGAGATAAATGATGTTGATTTGGATTTCTATATCTCCAATTTCTAACATAACTGATAACCATATTTCTCAAAACTTTGGATGAACAGATGAAACCATCATCTGTTTCACTTAGCTCATTAAACCATATGATCCATGCAGCAGCACTCTACAGATCAATCTGGCATAGCACATCTTCAGAAAGCCTCTTAATAAGATTATAAAACATTTTTGTCGCTGATCATACATGGCACTGCTAAGCCTTTATAAGCCTTTTAATGAGACACAGAAAGACAGAATTACCATAACAGTGAGACGGTGTCCAGCTCGAAGTTTTGTGGAAGCTGCTCTCTATTGCCTTCCTAAAGATTGATCTTCCATTTACTGGCTAGAAGCCCAGTCGACATTAAAGCACTGCATGGCTACCTCTTCAAGGACATTGTCTCTGGGCAGTTCCATTAGAGATGATGCTATAACACCCTCCCTCCTCTGTGTCTCTATGGTATGTTCAACATTAAAACACATGGAAGATATACAGAGCAATCTGTGGCCTTAATAACGTCCTGTTTCCCATCTGAACAAAGCAGCAGGCAGTCATACTTATGCTGCCAGAAATAACTTTGACAAATCAAGCTCTGACTGTGGAAAGGAAGCTCAACAATTACGAAAAGCAAGCAGGTTATTGATCATCAACTTGCAACAAATTACAGAGTCTTGGTGCAATCTATTATGAGAACAGGTTTTAAGAGCTTAGCACAGACAGCCTTAATGAAATGAGCGACATCTATTGATCTGTTGTGGTGATGCTGAGAGAAACTCTTTGAGGTTGCTTTAGAGGAGTTACTTGTAATTACTATGCCAGAACAGCCAACGACAATATTGAAAGCTCAACAGAGTTTGTTTCATAAGCATTTAAAAGGATGTGTTTTCAGATACTGGCAAACTCATTGATGAGTAAACTGCCTGGAAAACAAGATCAGCAGGAGAGGATACTAATTGATTTAACTACTGCAAAAGAGTAATTATGTAATAACAGAGGAGGAACACTGATGTTTAATCAGGGGGAGGCTGGGAGAACTACGTTTCAAGAACTTTTCCTTTACATATAATTTGCAGAAGCTTGCTGAGCAGATTGTTGTATCTAGTTATTTTTTAAACTTGCAATTTATTTACTAAAATCTAAATACCATGCTTTTTTTTTAAATAGTAACCAAAAAGTATGTAATATTATTGTTCAACAGAGGTGCCATCCTTAACATTACAATAGTACATTTTTATCGCCTGTAACATAAAAGGAGAAACTCTTTCATTAAAAGGAAAAGGAAGTGAAAGACGGATCTCGGCTGCCACTCTCAACCAGGAAAAACAAGCTTATCAAAACACAACTCATTCCACTTAGAACCCAGAGGATGGACTTCCAGGAAACCCGTCACTCTCCCTGCTCATTACTGAAGGGATTGAACAGGAAGTTGGCTCTCTTGTGCAGTTTGATGATTAGATTAACCTCCTGGTCCTGGATGGGGCCTCTGTAAACAGGCCGAGCAGATGTCCTTTAAGAGATAACGCCTGCCTCGCCCTGTCACTTCTACGTGGCTAGCAAGACACTATCTGACAACAATGTGCATGAATCTCAATCCAATGCAAATATTCCTCACAGAGATATATAGAAATTGCAATTTTCTCGAATCCGGCTGTGCACTAATCAATGTGCTGCAACATCGTATCTCCGACTGACAGCCACATAACCAAATTAGACAAAGTGCAACCATGAAACTATTCAATTTCCATTCAAATGTGCATATCAGCCATTGCACTGCTGAAATTAGGTGATATAAATAACCAAGACACCAACGGATCTTTCCTTTATAGGTTATGACAGGTTATTTAAATTAACCATCACAAATATTATGATGTGTTATATGTGCCATGAACAGTATATCCAGCAATGACGTCATCTATTCATATTGGGTGTGAACTGACAAAACATTACTGATCATGCAGGGTATAATCAGAGCTGAATTCAGATCAGTGTCAATTCTGCCACTGACAATCACTGACAGGGTGTGTGTATATATATATATATATATATATATATATATATATATACACACACACACACACACACACACACACACACACACATACATACATACATACATATATATGGGTAATTAAACATTTTAAACACTTTTGTTGCTGTTAAATCTAAATCTTTCATTACAACAGCTGTCCTTGTGCACCTATGCAATGACAAGTCACTCTGAGGGTTGAGTTCCTTGCAGAAAAATAGATAATTTACACTTAGCCATTTAAGTATGGTGTAGACTCTGTTTGCCCTCTTACCATAGTGTAGTTATGAGCCACGTTGAGCAGGTCCACGCAGCCCTGGGCGTCTGCAAAGGAGCGTATTCCCAGGCAATTAGAGGGATGAAGCTGCTTCATCAGAAAGTTACAGCAAACCTGGATGACTTGTGAAAGCTGCAGGAGGCAAGCTGCCGCCAGTAAACTCTCAATGGTCTCCTCTTTCAGCTCAAGGACGCCTGCAATGTCAAGACAAACCAAATGTATTTTTACGTCATCATGAATGAATGTTTGCCTTCAATAGTTAATACAGTACTTGGAGAAATATTTCAAGAACACTTTAATCAAAGCAATGGCAACAAATATTAGCAATAATATCAAGTAAAACAATTACAGTTACTGAAGAACATTTCCCTTTGGAATATAAAACTAATTCTACTGAAGGGGATGTTCTCATTCAAATACATGGTGTGGGATTTGTAAAAGTGCAGTTTTCCTGGTAAAATAAAGCATTTCATGTTGAGATGCTGTCAGCAAAGTGATGAATTGCTTTATTGATCCATTTTAATAACACTAGATTTTCTCAAGTCTCATAACTAATTGTAAGTGCTAGTGAATGTGTTTATGAGCACTTACCAGTGTAGGCAAAATGAACCAGGGATCTGAGGGCTTCTGGATCCACTCCCTCCATCTTGATTTCCTCCTGCTTTGCCTCTCTTACGTCGCTGGTGAACATAGCAGCAAAGTAGTCTGACACAGCACTCAGGACCAATCTGCCATAAAGGGAAAAAATCATGGGTTATTGCTTTTTTACTACACATTAGCTTAAATGTCTGTGAGAGATCCATATGCTGATTATTTACAGTTAAATTATTACTGAGATTGTGTTTCATGGCCTTGGATGATTTGTTTCATAAGAAAAGGTTTATCTTTGCAGTGTCCTGCAGTATCATATATTTTTGGTGCAATAATTTCAAGTAGTTCTGGTCCTAACAGTGATTTATGCCACATGTGTTTTTATACCATTTCTCAGTGAAGAACTGAAGAACTCACTGTTCTCTCCACATTGTGTATCATTACCCCTTTGTCAGTGTATGATGAATGAAATTACCCCACATAGTTCATGTTGCTAATAGCTACACTGGTTAGACCACTAATTATGTTAACTCATTTGTCTAGCTCACATAACACACTGGTTGATTCATGAAGGAAAAGAGAGATCATAATGCATTACATTCAGATCAAATGACACAGTCCAACCGTCTGTGGTTTCTGATATTTACAGTAGCCTCAAGAGATATTCAGACTCTTTTTCTACTTGATCACTTCACAGTGTTGTGGAGTTAACTGATAATGGCAAAACTTATAATGGCAAAAAAAAACACACACACAAAAACAAACTATTGGCTAAATGAAATATAATAATAATAAAAATAAATAAATAAAATGTGTAATTTCCAAAAATATTTAGACCCTTCAGAGTCTCCCACAAGCTTTGGACACCTGAATTTAGGGAAAGTTAGATCATACTTCCTGCCAGATCCTCTGAAGCTCTGTCAGATTGGAAGGAAAATTTCTGTGAACTGCCATCTTCAGGTCTCCCCATAGATGTTGTAAAGGTTTAAGTTAAGGCTTTGTCTGGACTCCTGTCTCCTTTTACTTCCTCCAAGGACTTGTCCTGAGGCTAGTTCAGGGTTGTCTTGGCATTATGCTGCAGGTCATTGTTGTGTTCAAAAGTGAAAAATCACCTTGGTCTCAGATTAAGTATTCTCGGGAGCAAGTTTTCTTCAGGGAGCTCTTTGTAATTGGCTGAATTCATCCTTCACTAAGTTCCTGAACAAAGAATATTTTTCAAGTCTTTAAATGTCATCCTGAATTCTCCTAACAGGCTGTCCTATACCTTTTACTCAATTACACTTCCATATGGCCATTCTACCACAAAGATCCAACTTACAGAGAGGTGCAGAGATGCTCATCTTTCCAGCACATTCTCTCATCTCTGCTGGTCATGGTAGGATTTAACTTTGGTCATAGTGCTTCTGACAACAGTAAAGCTTTTTTGAAAACAGCTGATTTATACCTCACCATATTGTCATATCAGAGTTCCTTGTTTTCTTCTTTTTTCATGACATGCAATGTTAATTGTGAGACTTAATATGCACATTTGTGAGCCTTCTCTGCGATTCATGTATAACAAACAGAGAATGCACTTGACAGAGAATGACAGAGAGCTGTTCATTTCACTCAGCTCAGTCACTGATTCTCTCTCTCTCTCTCTCTCTCTCTCTCTCTCTCTCTCTCTGAAGCATTCTGGTTTCTGTTTCATGACACTGCCAGTAGATAGACATACAAATGCATGCACTCAATGAACATCAAGGACGTGATGTGATATCTGTTCCATTCAGCCATTCAACTGAAAGCTGGAGGCCTAAATATTGACACTTCCATGTTGTTAATCATCAGAGTTCATCCATGTATCAAATGTACTGTGGAAATGAGGAAGGACTGCAGTGTAATTAGATGACAGCAGTGTTCATTATTTAGATGCAAACCAGTGAACATGAAGTTTGCATATCTTTCCTGTCAACTGGCAGCTGAAAATCAGAAGAATTTAGCTTTTCATTTCAACACTTATTCAGTTATTCCTTGGATGGATCTTTTGATCAAAATGACTAAATATATTTTAGCATATTATAATAATATAATATTAGCATATTATCTATTATCTATGGCCCAAACCAAAGCCTGAATGTGCACACTGACAACTTAAATGACTCAAAGCAGATGCATATCAAAGCAGTACAATCAAAGCAGACATAAGCACAACCACCAACCTGTGAGCTGGTATCTTGTGATCCCCTGCTATCAATAGGACATCACACAGCTGCTTGTGTTGGAGGTAGGTCTCCATCTTGCGGAAAGTCTGCTCTGCATGATTTGTAGCCTGGAAGAATTCATCTGAAGAGTTGGTGGTCATTCTGGAGAAGGTGGTGAGAGCCAACCTGTGAAAAAGAAGCAAGGAGAAAGAAGGTTTGTGAGGTAACTGAAATAAGACAACTAAAGCAATCAGGCCTGTCTTTAACTACAGCATATTTGCTTTGTTCTGCACTTTTAATGTACTTTTCTTGATGGTAACACTTTTCCGCATTCTGAACATTTTGGCTTTGCACCAGAACCCATTTACTCCTGCTACATTATGGCATGCAGCCTCCTCTAAATCAAAAATTTACAAGACTTCACTGAACTCAGCTTGCTCTTAACGATTCATTTTAGACACAGACATTTATTAGATATAGTAAATTGTGAGCTCCAACTTCACTTGTGGCGATGAAGATGAGGAACATAACACACTCCAGATCAAATTAACAAGGAAGTTTTGATTTAGGAAAACAAATTATTGGAACTGATTAATTAATTCCACTCACTGTTTACCTTCCTTCCTTTGAGTATGAAATAAAAAATGAAATTAAAGAGCTGTACACAGTCAGATAAGCAACACATTATTGAAGACACAAAAGAGCTTATTTGGACACATAGCACTCCTGAATCCTCTATTCCCTGCAGTACATCTGCATCTTTCTTTCCTCTCTAAGCTGAAATTAAAACTGTTATGGACTAAACTCCATACATAAGTGGATAACTAAGCCCTTCAGTCCAATGGGACAAGTAGGAACCACAATCTATGCAACAGCTTAGCAGACAGAATTTTCCTGTCTGTATGCATGCCTGCCTTTGTGTCTGTTCCTGTGTACATCTGCATATCTGTGTGTGTGCATGTCTATTTTCCAAAGACAGGGACTTAACAAGTGAACAAGCCTGTTCATCACAGCACCGAGGCGAGGCTGGGTCTCTGTCCCTACAGGCTGCTAGATTACATGCTCTTTTACTGGCAGCCAAGTAATCCCTCAGACTCGTGGCAAATAATGCAGCCCAGTCACTTTGGTGTCCTTCACAGAGCAAGTCCACTCATTGACATTTAGGGTTGTTTGTTACGCCACATAAACAGACCCGAGCTGTCTCTGCAAGGGAATTTACTGTCATCTCATGGTGCTTTTGCTCTGTAAAGACTGATAGTGTGCAAGAAAAAAATGTCAGTGCTATTTAAAGAGACACTTTATGTCCCCACTCATTACTACTCATATGCTGATATGAGAGCTGCATAAACTAGTTAAGTTACAGATATGTCAATACAAACAAACCGAAAACCCTGTGACACTTGGACGCACAGTGTATTGGCACATACTAAGACTGATAATGCAGGAAGGAAAGAGGGGGTGGTGGCTCTTATTGATGTCCTTATTAACACACCATTATAAAGTTTTTAGCCGTGTCTGACTTTCTCCTCTTTGATTACCAAAAGCAACAACATTTACCCACTGGGAATTGTTTATATTGTTCTCTAGTCACTGCAGTATCCTACAGTCTAATCTTTATTGGGAGACTTTATGCTAAATGCAAGAGTAATTTATTGCCCTGTCACGATAATTCCCCACTGACTCGGGAGTCTTGGTGGGGAACACCAAACAAGACTGAATAAGCAATGGGGCAGTAAAACTGAGATGCATTGCCTTTGTATTGGCTCTAAGGCATGCTGTAAGGATTTTTCATGCCTACCAATCTCACAGACACTAATTGCTTTGGTATCACATTCTAGGGAGCAGTAAATTTCTTCGAGCTGTATAGTTCACTTTCAGTAGTGGGTCGGATCATCAGAGGTATAGCCCAATTTTATTGAGGCATTAAAGCTCCAGAACACCTTACTCCAGGGAAACTGTTGTAGGGACAATGCTATATATCGCACAATACAGAACAATTCAAAGAAAGTCACTGAGCTCAACAGGGCCAATGGGTTTCTTTTGTAGTCTTTTGCTGTGTCTATGAGAAAGATAAATCAACCAACAAATAGAATAAAGTTAACTAGAATAGAACATGGACCCATTTCACCTTATCTCACACATCAGATTTCCTTCAGTGAGCAGGTATCACCTGAAGTCTTGTCATTTGCTCTTCACACCTTCCCAAAGCTATCACACTTCAACATGATTAATTGGATATGAGAAAAGATGCTGCATATTCAAAACCTTTGCAATTCAAGTGAAGCGGATGCTGTGTAGTGATATTCTCAAAAATCAATTTTGCTATTTAATAAACATAAGACAAATGCGGTAATATAAAGAAAAGATAGTCATTAATATTTTCCGTTTAACGTCTCTTCCTCTACTCCATTTGCAGTAATCAAGTTCTCCCTGTGCTGACACTGCCCTCCTGGATGAATAGATGATTCAAAATGTGCTTTTGTCAGCCCAGATTAGCCGCCAGCTGTAAAGGTTATGAGTCAGATGTGTTGCTGAGAATCAGTCTTATTCCAACTAGTGTCAGCTCCATCCCTCTACAAGAGGAAAAGTCGTGCCTGCCTGGGCCAAATGGGAAACGTCTCTTTCAAAATGGATTATAACAGCCATTTGCCCCTGCAGGCTGCTGAGTAGCTTGGGTTAGGATGAGAATCCAACAACTCCTACAAAGTCGCATGCAGCATGCGCCAAGTCTATATATTCCATGAGATCTTAATGCCTCTGTACTTTGACAGCCAGTATACTGCCATTCGCTGTTGTGTGAGGAGAAATATATACACTGACTGTAATAACTTCATCCCAGCGGTGAGCCTGAAATGATAACTTAGACGTAAGAAGAAATATATTTTCCTCTTGCACTCTTCCCATCTCTCAGAGGCTTACAACAGACATCCTTCCTCTGATCCCATTGTTGTGCAGGACATACCTGCTCAATATTGATACTGATGGAGGAAATGTAGCTGCATATAAGAACCATGTCTTTTGAAATCTGCTCCAATTGTGGCCAGTGGGGCTCTTTATGTTAGAGAGTGCAGTGGAAAAGTGCTGCTGCTATTAACAGAAATGAAATATTGCCTTCTTATAGCTTCTGCCCTCAGCTTTTACCAAAACCGCACACGCTGTAAAGAAGTGTGGTGGAGAAGCTCATGTCAGCACAATGTCTGTGAATAGATAATGAACATCTCAGTGTGTTGGAGAAATTGTATATACAGTTATTCTACTCTTTTCTATATTCTTACATTATTATCATAAACTGTTACTGGTGCATATTGTATGTGTGTGTGTGTGTTTTAACTATGATTGCAGGCAAAGGAGAACAAGATGCTCTCTCAGCAACAACCTTGACCGTGCCCGGATGAAGATGTAACTGACTAAATGAATCAGTAACGGATATGAGCTTGGGAGTCGAGCCTCCCTTGTAGATAGCATATGAAAGATTTAACAGTCACTCTTTGTATACAAAGATTGTGTGAAAAGACCAGGTCTCAACTGAAATAGCTAATCACCCCCTTTCCCTGTAGCAGTTGAGACCTCATGTAACCAGGGCGTTCCTAAATAAAAGGCAAGGGGAGCAGAGACTGCCTCAGAGTGAGTTTGGAGAATTGTAACTGAGCAGTCTCTGATCACTCTCCTTGCAAGTAAAACTTTAACTGATTCTCTGTGTCTTCTTTGTGTGCAGATTTACTACAAGTGTTGGGGATCTAAACCTAACATTGAATTGGTCCTTCGAGCCGGATTCCAAGATACCCGACGATCCCAGCGTGTGAGCGAGATCCAGGCAAGTCTGTGGCCACAGCATTAAAACCCTTTCCGGGACTGGTCCCTCCCTCGCGGGCTGGGATCCGAAGGTTGAAGGAAGGCCTAAAGACTCAGAGAATTGTGAGTAGAATTTTGTTTAAAAAGGAATGAATGAGAAAAAGAAAAATAAGTAGAAGAAGAAAAAACCCTGACAATCCTAGGCACTATCAGGTGAAATATTTCAAACAGTTAAATTCCGCAGGAGGGTAGACTCCTCTAGTTTAAGAGAAACTAGTTAAATTCTACGAAGGAGGGTAGACTCCTCTAGTTTAAGAGAAACTAGTTAAATTCTACGAAGGACGGCGGAGTCCTCTGTGTTGAAATAAAAGGACAAGAGGTCCTGTGTTGCGAATAAAATGTGTGAAAGTGTGTGTGAGTGAAAACACTTTTACCACTAGGTAATTGTGTTTTATACCAAAACAACAAGAAATAAATGGTGAGCCCTTGTGGATGCTTGTAGGCAAGAAAACTCCACCTGAAAAGGTCGAAGAGAGTTTTACCACAAACGGTTATTTATCGCCATCTTGTTGAGCAACAAACCCAGTGTTAGAATACAGCAGGTATTAAGAACCACTGGGTCCAAATTTAGTTCAAAATGGGAAAGGGGTGTAGTAAAACAAAGCAAAAACTCCTTGAGGATCTTCCTTGTAAAGACTGGAAAGTCATCCAAAAAGAGGATCCCTCAGCAGTGGAACCCCTAGATTATTGGATTAAACAATATCAGTTTAACGGAAAACTATCCACGATTGGCGTTAGAAACTTACAGCAAAAAATAAGGGAAAAATGTAAAAGTAAAGATAATAAAATGAAAAAGGAAGGTTATGAACAGACAAAGGTCTGGATGAAAGTAGCGGGACAGCGAGAAGAAGGTGAAAAAAGGGCAAGACAGGAAAAAAGAGAAAAACAAAGACAGGAAACAGAAAAGGGACAGAAAGATAAAGAAAATAAAACAGATGAAAAACCCATGATGTTCCATAAAAAAGAAGACAATGAGCATTCAGGCCCCTATAATATACTAAGACAACAACTAGTGCAGCCGGTAGAGGCTTCGGCACCAGAAGAAGAGGAACTACCTCCACAGTATACCCCTTCAGTCGATGAAACTCCACAAAAATCATTTACACGATCTCAGGGAGGGGTAGGAGAGTGGTCTAAAACTTTAATATCAGAATTAGGAAAACTACTATCACCAACTCTACCGGGTTATCCAAGAAAGCTTTGTTCTGGACTGTAACAGTCAAATCAGGGGTACACTTAGCAAAAAACACAAAAATGACAAATTTTCTTTACTGAAGAACAGGAGGAATTACTTAAACAAATTCCTATAGAACTATGGTCTCAGGGACCAACAGATGTAGGTCTAGTGAAAAATGCACCACCTGTAATAATAAGGCCTAAAACTGAACATCGTCCTAGAATAAAACAGTACCCTTTAAAACCAGATGCAATGGAGGGAATAGAACCTGTAATAGAAGACTTAAGGAAAGCAGGAGTATTAGTGGAATGTGCCGAATCTCCTGTTAACACTCCAATATTTCCTGTTAAAAAGGCACCTCCCTCAACAGGATGGAGGATGGTTCAAGACTTAGTAGCGGTAAATAATGCAGTTATCCAAAGATCCCCATGTGTGGCGGACCCTCATACGCTACTAAACTCTCTTAATCCAAAAGCCAAATACTTTACGGTAGTGGACATAAGTAATGCCTTCTTTTCAGTACCAGTACATAAGGATAGTCAATACTGGTTTGCATTTACGTTTAAAGGCAAAAGATATACCTACACTAGACTGCCCCAAGGCTACTGTGAGAGTCCAACCATCTACTCCCAAGTGATCACATCAAGTTTGTCTACTTTCGAGCCTCCAAATAAAAAGCCAGCTACTCGCTTATGTAGATGACATATTAGTAGCATCAGAAACTAAAATAGGATGCGAAATGGATACAATAGCATTGTTAAAGCACCTGGCAAAAGAAGGCCACAAAGTAAGCAAAAACAAACTGCAATTTTGCCAAGAAAAGGTAAAATACCTAGGTCACCAGTTAAGTGCAGGAGGAAGAACTATCTTAGAAGAAAGAAAAAATGCCATACTACAGGCACCTAAACCATTAACAAAGAAGCAAATGATGTCCTTTTTAGGCCTCACAAACTACTGTAGGAGCTGAATACCCAATTATGCAGAACTAACAGCGCCATTGCAGTCTCTCATGTACAAAGAAGAACTGAAAATGTCCGATAATTTAAAATGGACGCCAGCAACTGAAGAAGCCTTATGCAAACTAAAACAATCTATGGTTAGCAGCTGCACGCTAGCCTTACCAGATTACAAGAAAGAGTTTGTACAGATGGTAGACTGCAAAGGACATTTTATGACCTCAGTTTTAACACAAATGCACGGAAATAAACTCAGGCCAGTGGCCTACTATTCGACTAAAATGGATGCTAACCTGATTAGAAAACAAACCAATCCTACCAAAAAATCTCTACAAATGGGCAGCAATATTGAGCCATGGTAAGACGCATGTCTCAACAGGAGGGATGGTGGGATTAATAAACAAAAAATATACAATCTATGGATTTATCTTCTATTCAAAAAATTTTTGTAGAGCCTGCCTGGTATGTGCAAAATACAATGCTCAGAGGAACCTGAAACTAAAGAGAGGACAGTTTCCCAAACCAGACTATCCGTTTCAGCACATAATGTATATATGGACTTTATAGAACTTAACAATAGTGAAGGAAAACAATTCTGTTTAGTTATAATAGATTCCTTTTCAAAATGGATAGAACTTTTCCCTACGAAGCATCCGAATGCACTAACAGTAGCTAAAGCCCTATGTAAAGATATAATTCCACGCTATGGAATTCCAGAAAAAAATCTATAGCGACAATGGTTCCCATTTTGTAAATCAAATAATGATTAAAATAGGCCAAGCTTTTCATATAGACCTAAAACATCATTGTGCCTACCACCCACAAAGTGCGGGGTTGGTAGAAAGGATGAATGGAACTATAAAGAACAGACTTAGAAAATGTATGGAAGAAACTAAGAGACCATGGACTAAATGTATAGATCTAGTGAAATTATATATTAACATCACTAGTTCGAATGGTTTGACACCATATGAAGTCATATTTGGCAGACCTTATAGGTTGCCATTTTTTAAGAACATATGGGAAACTGATGATGAAAGTACTTTAGCAGATTACATGAGAAAAATGCTACAACAACAAAAGCAACTAACAGAAAACATTAATGATGACAATACACCTTCTGTATTCCCACAGGAGAACCAGTTAGTTGAACCAGGAGATTGGGTCCTAATAAAAAGCATAAAGAAGAAGCATTGGCACTCACCCAAGTGGGAAGGTCCATACCAAGTGCTGCTGACTACAGGCACCGCGATAAAAATTGCTGAACGAAGCACATGGGTTCATTTGACACACTGTAAGAAAATAATCAAATGTGAGTAAGTAATTATCTCCTTCATAGTGTACACTGCAGCCATCCTCAGTCGTGCTATAAAAATTATCATTGTGATACCTGCTGTAACGCTGTAACTCTTTAAAAACCTCCAGAGAAAGTCCGGCTACAAAGGGGGCTGTAATTTTAGTTTACAGTCGTCTCAAACCCGGTGAAGACAGTCCACAACTCTGAGGGTATTAGAAAGAGTTTCACGTCTATAAGTAGGATGATCACACAAATGCATAAGAAAATGGTGGAGGTAGGCGGATTAATTGGAACAATAATGGTAATACTGTTATTGTTAAAAGAAGAGACAGAACACGTCCGAAAACGTAGAGTAGGATGGTCCAATACAGTGCAAAACGGAGCTCTAAAAAACCCATGCAATACCACTGATGGGGATACGACTAAAACACCAGAATTGTATTTTTGTTATCAAAATAAGAGTACACAAGCCATATTCACCTTTGATAAATCCTTAAAAGTAGGTGGATACGATATCAACAGTTGGAAAGGATATGATTGGTATTTAGACTATAAATATAGGATGATGACGGGACATGACTGGGGAGGGCATTATGATTGGAGCCATGTTTTTGCTAGTACTGGCTCATGGTCTGACGGCTCTTATGGAACTAGCACACAGGCCGGCATATGGAAACAACAGGTTTCTTTAACCAAAACAAATGATAACCTAATGTTAAATATTAATACAACAAAAAAACCTTTTGGAAAACTACAAGGCTTTGGCGCATATCAGAACCCACCATGCCATGGGTTAGCCCTGTGTGTTTGGAGACCACATGCTACAGATCCTTGTGTGACACTCCTTTTGTGTCCAAATGTCACTATGACAAACATTGTATCCCACATGACAGAAGCAGACATTACACCAGGACCAAAATCAAACTCTCCAGTGAAGGCAAAAATCTATGTGAAACCTGACACAGATGATTGGTTTAAAATTACCACAGGTATCTCAAAAATAGATAATAATTGGCTCTTAATGGTAGAACAAGCTGCCCAAGTGGCTAAAACAGATTGCGTAGTGTGTATGGGAGCTAGACCAGTCTTACAAGTAGTACCTTCAGCTTTAGATCCAACATGTCTTGTAGAAGTAATGAACAATACCACGCCTTCTAATACTTGTTCATCCTGGGACACAATCTATCCCTTAACCCCTGATGAAAAGAAAAAACCTATATTTTCTAATAAAATAGCAGCAGGAAATTTCTCTTGCATTAACAGAACCGGAAATGGGAGCTCCATTAGTAAACTTAACAGTACGCAATGTCGCTCAGTACAGACCGTAAATGTAACGTTCAGGCCTCAGTCTCGTAGTGATATCTGGTGGTGGTGCGGAGACGACAAATTATATGACAGATTACCATATAACACCACAGGACTTTGTGCCTCGGTTTCACTGATCCTGCCTGTGTCTATATTTCCCTCTTCTGTTTCTCAAATTTTTACTTTAGAAAACAGTGTACTTCCCCATACTTGGACAAATAAAAATAAGAGATCAACATTGGATTTGACTGACAACGATCCCACCTATATAGATAGTATAGGGGTTCCAAGAGGGGTTCTGACGAGTACAAATTGGTAAATCAAGTAGCGGCTGGTTTCAATCTCTTCTATGCTGGTGGTGCACTATAAACAAAAATGTGGACAGAATCAACTACATCCACTATAATGTGCAGAGATTAGGCAATAGCACTGAAAAAGGATTCTCAGCCATCCACGAACAACTGTCAGCTACCTCCCTTATGGCTTTCCAGAATAGAATTGCTGTTGATATGCTTTTGGCCGAGAAAGGTGGCGTCTGTGCTATCTTTGGTGATCAGTGCTGTACCTTCATCCCTAACAATACGGCAGCTGATGGTAGTCTTACCAAGGCCTTAGAGGGTCTTAGATCCCTTAACAGCAAAATGAAAGACCATTCTGGGGTTGACACATCAATGTGGGATGGTTTTGCAGATATGTTTGGCAAATATAAACAACTAGTACTTTCTATGCTGATGTCTCTTGCTGTGTTTGCAGCTATCCTCACTTTATGTGGATGTTGTTGTATTCCCTGCATCAGAGCACTGTGCACCAGAATGATAACCACTGCTATACAGCCAGTTAAGACAGAGGTATCAGAAATGTATGCCCTTCTTAACCTAAATGGTGAACCCCAGAAGGACAGTGATGACGATGAAGTATCTTTTCATTTTCCAGACTTATTCCTGGATCCAGGTGACCACACCGACCTGGAAAATGATGCCATTGCCCTCTGAGTGTACCATTTGTACTATGCCATGATTCTGTGACCGAAAATCAAAATGAAGAGGTCAATAGATGATAAAAGAATATAGTACAAAGTGAATAAACAGGAGGGAAATGTTGGAGAAATTGTATATACAGTTATTCTACTCTTTTCTATATTCTTACATTATTATCATAAACTGTTACTGGTGCATATTGTATGTGTGTGTGTGTGTTTTAACTATGATTGCAGGCAAAGGAGAACAAGATGCTCTCTCAGCAACAACCTTGACCGTGCCCGGATGAAGATGTAACTGACTAAATGAATCAGTAACGGATATGAGCTTGGGAGTCGAGCCTCCCTTGTAGATAGCATATGAAAGATTTAACAGTCACTCTTTGTATACAAAGATTGTGTGAAAAGACCAGGTCTCAACTGAAATAGCTAATCACCCCCTTTCCCTGTAGCAGTTGAGACCTCATGTAACCAGGGCGTTCCTAAATAAAAGGCAAGGGGAGCAGAGACTGCCTCAGAGTGAGTTTGGAGAATTGTAACTGAGCAGTCTCTGATCACTCTCCTTGCAAGTAAAACTTTAACTGATTCTCTGTGTCTTCTTTGTGTGCAGATTTACTACAAGTGTTGGGGATCTAAACCTAACACAGTGGGCTACTGATTCCAGCTTTGACTATTTCCAAACAACATCAAGGGGGGAGGGGGCGGGAGAGAGATAAATCTTGCACAGTGAAAATAAAAAAATATGAGTCAAAAATATCTGTTTGTTTAATAATGAAATTCTGCATAACTAACATTCACATACAAGCGCAATATTTGTTTGAAGCCACTGAGAAACATAAATACAAAAAGTAGATCCCCATAATGTAAAAAACAGAAAATTAAGGTGAAGACATGATTTAAGGTTTGGTTAAGGTTAGGGTCAGGTTTAGATACAGGTTAGACAAGTAGTAGCAACAAATGAGATCTCTAAGATTTCTAGGAAAGTCCCCAGAAAATAGTCAGTGAAATGTCCCCTGAAGTTATGGAAACCAGACTGTGTGTGTATTTATGTTGGGGGGTTGTGTTGGGAGTTGTGGGCATCATGTAAGTGAAAAATGTGCAGATCTTAGCAAAAAGCTCCTCACTGTTTTGCTGATGGCATATTAACTCACTTAGTGTATGAGACTGTCATCATTGTTGGACTGTTTGTAATTTATTTACATCTGACATTAGTAAGTAAACAGATTAATACACAACATTTCAGTGGTGGGTCTTGGCTGCATGTCAGCAACTGGGTATATTAAATATTCATCAATCTAGGTTTTTAGATCCTGTATGTATATTTGTTGTCGATCTAGCCTGGTATCTTAAGCTTATTGTGTGGGGTATGTTAATATTTTGTGAATTATTTCCCAAATGAACTCAATAATTTAACATTTTCCTGAAAGTAATAAAACTGGATTATATTGTCTAACTGTAATTATAGTAAACCCACTGGGTATTCTGTAAAATACCTCCCTGTGTAATTTTTTGTCTGCACTATCACATTTTCAGCTTGATCACAGCTGTCCATGCCTCTGTGATTCTTTTTCAATGCAAATTACTGGCTGTGAGCCTTGGGACACTGGTGCCTGGTCACGGACCCAACTAATAATACCCATGTAAAATTCATAGAAAGCTCTGTCAGTGGTGTCAGGGGTCATTTTCTTTGAAATAGGTCCATTTGGAGGGGAAAAGTGACCATGTTTGAACAGAAATAAGAGAAACAAATCCTTCAATATCTCTTTTCACCTTCTCACTTCTCAAAGCCTTCTGCAAAAACAAAAACTGAATGTTTACCTTCCATCTGTGATGACCTTGTTGTATACTGTGCTGCTGTGGTAAAGTTAGAGAACATTCAGAATCAATTACATGCAATCATAAAATCCCCTTATCCCTCAGGATGTCATTCTGAGATTAGGGTACATGTACTGCGTTTTGCAATTTACAGCATCTTAAGAACGCCTCTGCTGAATGTGTCACATGTAAACCAGGACCATATAAACCTTGTGGTGTATGAGGTAACCTACAAATATCTGAATTACTGCTGTTGACAGGGGGAGAGGTGGTGGTATTTCCTCTTCAAGGCAGTAGAGTGGGAATTGAGATATCATTCAAACTAACAGCCTGCTGACTCAAGCCTCTGTTAGTGTTTATGTGGGAGAGGTCAGGGTTTCCATTCCATTCAGGTTAACTTCTGTCATATATTCTCTGCCAACAATAGGGAGAGGCTATTTGGATAAGAGTTGTGAAGACAGAATAAATATACAGATTATAGATATGTTGGGGCATTAGGAGCCAAGGGTGGGAAGCAAGAAGGTATTATATCCTACTTACTTCACAATCTTTGATTTAGCAGCTCTGCAGATGCAGTATATTCCAGTCAGTTGGATGACAAAGGTTAAACAAACTCAGGAGAATGCTGATAGAATTGGAGTAATTATAATTGCATAAATGAGTTACTGAATCATCAGTTATCCTAATGGCATCCACACAGGTTTTTAGAATGTGGGACAAAACTTAATGGCAAACATTAACTATAATGACAAAGGACTGTTTCATTTTCCTAAAAGTCTCCAAGAGTCTCCTGTCTCTAAAAATAACCAGTGATACAAATTTATGATTCCTATTACTACACATTAATATAATACATCAACTATTCAACTTGTACAGAGTTCAACATTGATATTTTCAAAACCTTACTTGCTAATAAGGAGTTAGCATGAGCTGCTTTCATTGATTTTGCCAATTGGATCACTTTGACAACAATAATAAACATGAATAACAGAAATGTGAAACCGAATCAATGAAGATACTGATGCGGTGGAAATTTCTTGTAGACATTGTGTAAAAGAAACTGATATCTGAGGAATACATACCAGAAATTGACTGACACACATTTTCCAACTACAGAGGAATGGCTAAAACTTTTGTATTTTTCACGGCCAGCAGAACTGATTTCTAGAGCCAGCCTGAGGGATTGTGACAAATTATGTGTCAAGGATTTATGATGTGAGACGTAATAGGGCCACCCAGCTGGTGGAGTAAATGAATGTGCATATCTCAGTGACATCCACACATCTGCTTAGCCGGCGATGAACATGCAAGCCTGTCACTGTGCAACTTTCTGCATCTACAGATGCACCACAGGTCCAAATGTCATTTCCATCAACTAGTCCTTCACAGTTATTGAGTGACTGCATTTCTGTAAAAAAAAAAATAAATAAATAAAAATTGCCTTGATTGAAGAGTGACAACAGGCAGCTATTTATTCCCTTGCTAACAGCTCATGTCAAGCACATTTTTGTTGCTTTTCTTGCCATTGTAACCAGTCAATAATCAGAAAACACTGATTCTGTGATTAAACAATTATGTAAAACAGTTGCTGACAGGGTGCACAATTTATATATGTGAAAGGGAGAAAATAATGGAACTCAATATTCTTAATGCTATGCTGCCATTTGGGTAGAAGATTTATTTTCTGTGTACACTGTAAATGGTTTGGGCAGGGGAAAGAATCAAACCCATTTAAAGACTTTTAAGTCAGATTCCACTGTTGATTATCTAAATCATGAATGGAGACTATATTACATCCCAGTAGATCTGAGCCAAGGGTCTTTTATGATCCAGTAGAGCAGAACCACTTTAATATTTCATTATCATTGTCAAAATATGATGGCTGTGCTGTATTTTACATGGCCAGCATGAACTCAAGGTCCCCCTGAGAGCCGCAGAGTTACACATTTTTACTGTGAGGCACATCTTTTATGCATGCACTTTTCACACATAGGGACCCCAAAACATGAACATCTGCCAATTATGCCAACACGGAAAGCAGAACATTGAGCTGATTCCAAAACTGTATCTTAACTCAGAATAATTCATGTTCTGTTCAGGGAACCCAACCATCTACTGCTCCTGGCATTTATTTAATCCATATTGACATATATTGTAGGTAGAGAGTGGTCATTTATGATTATCTGTTTAATCACAGTGAGCTCTCTCTAAAACAAGGGGACAGGTTCAGTTTCATTGTTCATTTCATCACCAGGTTTATGGAACAAAAGCAGAAGGGAATCCGAAAAGCTTAAAGACCAATCACCTAAGAATGTCACAGACAAGATAAAAGGAGAGCTGATCTTTTCATCCTTGAAGTGAGATGCTTTTAGTGTTCTGCCAGACAAGCACACGCAAACACACACACATTTCTAACCTGTTTACTTCCTGGAAGGAGATGTAAGCTCCCATGGAAGAGAAGGAGAGAACACAACCTGGAAAGGCATGGGGTGGGATTTATAGCTATAAAAACGTCTATGACCCTGACAGTTTGACACCATGGTTTGTTAAAAGATTTCATGGAAAATACATTCAATAACCTGTGCCACTACATATGATAGCTTTTGGCTTTTAAAGTGTTTGTAGAGGCAATCTAGATAATTCATGTGATTGCACTACTTCTTCTTTTTATAGGTCCAGTAGCTATGTGACGTGATTGCTCTTTCCCACTATTCACTTTTAACTCTCTGACAGATGTGATGTGTAAAAATTAAATGCTCTCAGGAACCAGAGAAACATATACTGTTCATGTAACCTGGAGCACAATACAAACAAGGGAGCAGAAAAAGCCTCAGCTTTCCGTCCACTGAATAATTAAAAGGATGCTTTATTGGTTTATCCTGCCTAACATGCTGTGGACAATGAGTGAGCTGTCCCCAGGTGAGCCATGGTGGCAGCTGCCTAGCCTGAGTAAATTGGAAAATGAAAGCTGTGCAGATAATTTAATCTTACCTTAATTAAGAGATATACACACAGTATGCACTGCAAATATTGAATAGGTTAAAATGCTCTACAATACTCTTCATATACAATATGAAGCTCAGATTTATTATTATTTTTATTTATTATCTCAGAAATGTTGGAAAGGGGTTTTAAATGTGACTGCTACATGCTCAACATCCTTTATTGTTTGAAATCGGATTGTGCTTATCTTTCCTGATCACAACAAAATAATCATACTACTTCATCCTGGCATTTTGTCTCAGACATCAGTTGCAGACTTTATTTAGCAGCTATGGTTTCACTATAAAATACGAGGAAGCCATGTTTTCCCAAAATAGCATTCTGCTAATTGAGTATATGATGTGTTAAGTGACTGATATGGCATCATATAATAAATCTATATCTAATACCTCATGACAGGCATACCTCTCTCTGGCCTCCAACTCTGCAGGTTCCTCTGAGCTGCTCTTCACATCTTCCTGGCCAGTGTTGGCTTCCTCTTTTCTTGTGGCACTGGGTGAGGAACTGCTCTTTGAAGTCTCCTCATTGACCTGGAGACCCTGGATGGTGTTCTGCTGATGCCATGATTGGTTTCCTGCTCTGACACAGACAGGTGTGGGTCCTGGCGTCGGTACCAAGATGCTGTGGACTGGGCTGTTAGTCTTCCGTAGTCCTCCAACACCTCTTTCCCGTGAATGACTCTTCAGCCGACCCTGGGTAGGCGTCCCTCTGTGGTCCAGGCCATCCTGTTGGATGTAGCCTCCCACCCCACCAACACCACCACCTCCACTGCCAGCCGAACCTTGGGAAGAATGGCTGAACCATCGCCAGCGGAGTCTGAGGATCTGCTTCACGTCAAATTCCTTCTTCCCCGACACAGACATCCTCCTCTGGGTTTGGAGACGAAGGCGATAGTAGGTTGAGCCCCCAAAAACATGGAGAGCAGAGGAGAGAAGAGCCTTGGTTTCAGTCCTCACTGATTACAATGTGCCTCTTCTCTTCCGTTATTGTCTCACTACTATCATGACCACCCCTCCTCCTCCTTCTATTACTCCTCCGTTGTTCTTTTAGTGGAGATGGAAAGCAGTCCTCTGCAGCTTTTGTTCCTATGCCTGAGACTATTACCCTCCCTCCAACTCTCCCTCTCTGCCTTTTCTCTCTCTTTCCTCCTGTGCTGCTGCTGCTGTTTCTGTTTGCTGCTGCTGCTGCTGTTGCTGCTGCTGCGCCGCTGGAGCCGAGTTAATGCACATGCATGATCCACACTCCCTCCCCTTCGCCTCCCTTGTTTCGCTTTCTCTCTCTCTCTCTTTCCCTCTTTGCTTGTCTCTCCTGTGCACACGCACACATACACACACATGCACAATAAGAGATAGACACATACACGCTGAAAACAAAATGAGAAAATCTCTTCAGCCCTGCCTAGACACCTCTGCTTCTCTTCTATATGTCCCTGTGTGACTATGTGTATGTTTGTGTGATATCAGTTCTGCCTCCCCTTACAGGAGGAGGTGGGATATCATGAAGCCAGGATGATGAGGTCACACCTTAACAAAGTAAATCACTGCTTGCCGAAGGAGGGAACACTGAATGATGAGTAATATTGGTAGGAGGCTGTAATACATGAATGTATTTAGACACACACATGCTCATTTATAAACAGTAAAGTGGGGATACATTAATAACTCATAAATAACCAACACGCATCTACTCACACTGTTAAAGGCGAGTGAAATTTATCGCACACTAACACACATCTGTGCAGTCTGCTACTCTGACATCAAACACAATCCCATGGGGAAATGTCTCACTATAGGTAGCCATGCAGAAAAAATATTCTCCTTCAGTCACTGTCTTGAAATCCCCTGGCGATCGCAAGTGAAAAACTACATACTGATGAACCTTCAAGGTCAGTAAGCTGCCTCTTCCCCCAGTCAGGGCTTCAGAAAACAGTCTAATATGTCTCAAAAATAGATCCTGTTGCTGCAAAAGCTTAATACGCCACCACTATTGCAGGTAACTGAAATACCACAACTCAACTCCTACTACAAAGGCAAAGGCAAAGGAGCAGTGAAACAGCATACAAGGTAATTTGGTGACATTTGATCCATGCAACAATACCACATAGAACAGCAGATGAATGTGTGTGGTGTGAAGATAATGCTGTATATTATTTTGTCGTCAATATTCAACGTGGTAGTTTCAAATACTTTATTACAATCCACTTGTCAAAGGAAACTGTATGTGCCCACGAGGTAGATGGTAATTGGATTTAGAAATGAATTGTGAACCATGAAAGACGAGTACTGTCCCACCTGCTTGATACTGCATAGTGTCTGGTCAAGATTTATGAATTTTTACTTTGATATTACTCATTTTCATGTTTTTTTATTGCTGTGAGCTTACACTCTGACATTTACATTCCCGTAAAAAAAAAAAACAGCAAAAGAGCAACACTGCCTTTCTCTGCACATTCCACAATTTCCACTTCTATGACAAAGGTGAGAGGAGAACCTTACACTCAAAAAGCTGGATTTAAATATTGTACAATCTCTCATCCGCCTCCACCACCTCCCACTGCAGTTTTGCTGCTGTACTACTATGTCCATTATTACCTACATAAGGACAAGTGCCCATTTTATTTTATGGACTATTCATACAGGAATTGATCTGATCTATAGAAGACGTGTAAATAGCTTCCACTCACACTCCAACTTGTGATTCTAAATATAATTTTTTACAACTAAGGATGATATGAATACTTTTTCTTGCCACTCACAAATTCTCTTGCCATGCTTATTGAAGCATGTGTAAATTATTTACAGCTCAGTAGTCCTTCCTACTAATATTGGATGAGAATATCTTCTTTACAGTAAGGCTTGAAGTTATTCGCATGTGCCAAACAAATACAAAGTATAGGCACAGATTATGATTACTTGACGGGTGATTATCTTCTTGCAACTACTACTAGATCAGAAATAGGCATTTAAAAAATTTCAGGCCAATTCACTATTCAGATGAGATGTTTATGGTGTATGGCAAGTGTTCTTGCTAATGACACAAGAAGAATGGATGAGCTTCAAACATTGTTTTCACAAGAGAGTCAAGAGAGCAAAATACTGAATTATTACTTATTAAAGATTTTCTCAGGATATAAAAATATTTTATATTATATCATGGTATTTTGGAACTGAAAAAGAACAGCCAATCAACCAGGGTTCCTGATAATTGAAAGGCATTATCCACATGCTTTCATTTGGAAGATCTGCCACAGCACAGGTTCAGTCACTAGGGTTTCATTTATCTGTCCAAGTAATACTCTTAATTTGCTTTGCATTAGACCTTCAGCTTTTGGCATTAACAACACAAATAGAGATCATTTATGATGTAATAACTAAATGAATGATTTCCACCAATTAAAAGCAGCAAGACCTTTTGATGTATAATATTTATTGATCATAAGTTTGAATATTTTGCATATATATTTTATGGTGGTATACAGAGTGGTGCTATAACCACTCTCATTAAGTGCTGCAATAATATCCAGAACATTATATTTAAAAGTTCATAAAAATCATTGCGCTTCAAAACTCACTTTGTGTGTTCAATAACTACTCTTAAGGACAGTCTTAACTAAAGGCATAAAAATGTAAATAATCATTTTACTGAACTGATTAAACTGAAAAAATGACAATAAGGGACATAATAACACCCTTGCTGAGCTTGATTTTTATAACTAAACAATCTTGGTGTTTCTTGGTTTCATTTTTATTTCCTGCAAAGAGTTTTTTTGCCACAGTGATTAATCACTACATGTCATCATCCCCCCAGGTAGCATCAGCTGTGTGCATAAACTCATGACAACAGAACTCAGTGAGACTTTAATATCCCCTCTGACTGAACAGGGAGTCTACCTATTTGTTCTAATCCAGGAGCCACTTCATTATTCTTTGCCCACAATATTTTTTCAAGCCCAACATATTATGAAAGCAGCTTCATATTATCCTTTAATAGAGCAGTATGTAATAAACTGAACCCAAATCACATTCATAGAAATGTATTTTTCATAATCCTTGTTAATTCGATCGTTATTATGATATGATGATTACATGGTTCTTGTTATATAAAACAAACAGGACATTTTGTGGACACTATCTCCTTCTCTAGAATGTCTAGGTATATCATAATAATAACAGCCTATTAGAGTGAGATATGGTCTAATTTACACCAACACATCACATTGGGTAACCTCTTTTATTCTTGCAGGAGTCAAGGACACCATCTGGCTGCACTTCGCATGACACATGAGATGTCAGATGTCAGACTGGTGTGGTAAACCACATTATCATCCAACATCTGCCTTCCCAGTGAACAAATCTGTTAGGTGTGTTGCAATAGCAATCACACTGAAACACTTAAATGGTTTGAATATCTGTTGTGTTGTATTAAAAACCATATGTAGTACTGTAAAAGAATAATGCTATATATTAAGGTCTATAAATTAAAAAAAAAAAACATGGGGTACATACAATATTAAGGCTTTGCTATGGTTATCAGAATTTGATTGTGTGATCTGCACACAAGAGTTGTACTGTGAAGTGTTATAGATAAGTGTAGGAGCCCTCTCCACCCACTGCCACAATTGCAAGATCCAAGCATGAATATCAACTAAATGCTTGGAGAGATGTAAACAAGGCCTCACATGTCATATTCTATGCCGTACTGGGCAGTGATATTTCAAATATAATTGCCCAGTGTCCATATTCATGGGGCTAGAGGCTGTAGCTCAGCAAATAAGAAGCAATCAAAATGACACACACACACAAGTACTCAGAGTGCATACTGTACATTTATAAACGGTGATTTGAAATTTCAGAGGAACATGAAATAATATATGAAAGTGTCTAACTTTTGATGGAACATCAAACATCTTGATTTTATATGTCTGTGACCGACTATGGCTATCAGGACGAATCAGTTGAGAATTCATGAGAAAACAATGTTTAATGTTTTATCTATGGCTGAGCTGGCAGCCAAGGTTAATGTATCATCTGAATCAATAGTGTAAAGGGTTTTACACACATTTGAATGTAACCAAGTAGGCAGAATGTAATGGATAAAATGACTCTAATGGTTAAATTACAATCTCTATCTGGCACTGTCCTCCACTGTGGTCAATACATCAGCAGTATTATCAGTAATCAACATCTTCTTACCTGAGAAACCGATTCTATGTATTACTCCTCCTCATTCAGATGATGGAATTATCTTATGAAATGAATGTGCACCATTGCCGACCTACAAGTAATCCAGTAACTTACACATCACAACTGTGCAAGGCTGTTCCAGTTTTTTCTTCTCTGTGTTCTTCTTTCAGCCCAAAATGTTTGCCCCTCCAGAAAGGAAAGGGGCACTTTCCTCTTTTAAAGGAAACTCCTGATAAGTTCCTTCCTCTGCACTACAATAACAATTGCATTCTTACAACCCAGGAGCGCTGCGAACACATCCTGTGTTTGAGGTACAGCCCTGTTTTCAAAAAGAACTGCTCTGTTTCTGTAATACTTGTTGTAATGGGTTTCAGTGAATGAAAAATTTTAACTTTTCAGACAAAAAAAACATTATTATTTATAAAAGTACACAACTTTGCACTGCACATACATCTTAAGAAATTATTATGTCAAATAATTCATCAGTATCAATTTAAATTTTAGATCTGCATATGATGCAGCTTTGTATAAATCATGATAAAGTATCATCTTGAATAATTCATCACAGACAGGTAGTCAAATGCAATGAAGATGACAAATCCAGAGGTGTTGCATTATAATTTAACCACTAGGTGGCATATTTTTCGGTTCTTTACAGTAACCCATCAATATTTTGCATATATTTTGTTAAAGATATTTTAAGAGAGCCAAAGGCTGATCAGCCATATGTAGTGTTTGTTGCTCCCTTCTGTTTTTCAGTAGTGTTTAGCTCTTTCTTTAGCTGTCTGGCCCACCACTTTGTTTTGGTTCACTCTGGCTTCTCTCTTTTCACCAACAGGAAAGAACTGTTTCTGTAGAAAAACTCTAAGAACACACATCACGCCACCTGTTTAAAGGAGACTGAATATCAGACTTTTTTCTTCTTATCTGCTGAATGTGTAAATAAGTATCAGGTTCAAGATATTAATTTCAAATGTCAAATTGTATTAGGTCAATAGATGGGTAGATATTCTATCAATTATTTGATCATAAAATTTTGACCTTATTGTCATTAGATTTTGATACAGTCTACCTAATATGCCACACTTAATCATCTGTTTTAGTAGATATATATGCAGCATGTGTGATTTCTATTAAACAATTAAGTTATTTGGGTGTGCGGGTGACTTGATACAAATCAAGGGGATTCTGAATATTATGCAAACCTTAACTGAATATACTGTTTATCTGGCGAAAGTGTGAACATTACTAATGTTAACTCCTGCTAGTATTTCAAACATCTAGCTGGAATACAGCTGCAAGAACAGGGAAACTTGCAATCATCTAACAATATGTCTATAAGTTGTAGGATCCTGCCATTGCCACATTTTCTTTTCTCCATTTTGACAATGTTTAAAATTCCACAGCCAAGTTGTATTTTCTCATTTTGTTTTTATTCTTTTTTTGTGTATAACCTATTCATTTCACCGTTGTTCATATTGTGTTTTTATAATACTTCCAAATACTCATCCCAACATCTGTCAGATTCTTCTTGATATTTACACAAACATCATACTGTATTCCCCCTTTTCTACATATTGACAAAATCTCCACATTGACAAAAAAATTCCACAGCCAGAGTGTATTTTTGATTTTTGATCCTATGTCTTATATCCTATGTCATATGACTTATTAATTTTTACTAATGTTAATATTGTAAAACATTTAAGTTTCCCCTTGGCTGGAAAAATAAAGGCTATTCTATTCTGTTCTATTCTATTTAAATATAAGTTCATCCTTATGCCTATTTGACAATCCATACATTGAACCAATTTAACATTTTAACAAATACTCTGATGAAATTAGTGTGGAACTAGATATTCACCAACATTTTTTGTTTTCCCATCTCATCATATCATATTATTAAGGAAGTGACAAATACTGATTTAAGAAACATTATAAACTCTATAAATCTTTTTATTTAGTTTATTTGGCAGAATTCACACAAAAGAATAGACCCAAAGAATCATGTCTCCAACATATCTGATCAAAACTATGCAACTCTCTGTCAATGCAGATTTTTTTTTTTTTTTTTTACAAACAAATGACATCAAAAAGTGACATTGTGTTTATTTGTGACATTTTTTTACATAATTAAAAGGATTGTGTACAAAGACAGGCTGACAAAAGACATAAAATACAGAGGATCATAAAAACAGGTCAGAATGAAAATGACAGTATTAGGAAGCAGAACATGTTTACAAAAAATAAAAGCAATGCATGTTAAGATGAATAATTTTTCCTAAAATGAACAGAAAATTACTGATAGCATTTTAGAGAGTTGATAGTTGCCAAACAGTGATTGTCTTTGCAATTATGGTATGTACAACATCACTCTTTAGAATGTGTTATGTAGGGCCAGCTCTATGTTGCGTATATGCGTCTGCACTGATTATATAATATCAAAGCCTGAAAATAAAAATCATTTCATACATAAAAAGTGGTAACTGTTTATATTTGTGTCTGGTGTATAAACAACATTTTCCTTCAAAATAACTATTGTAACTATCTTTTCTGTGCAATAGACCCTTGGATACAAATATACCACACCTGTTCATGAACAACATTCATTTAATAAAATGAAAAAGACAAAATGAAAAACCCTGTAATAAACTATTTGTGAATATTTGGTGAGATGGCATATTTTCAATAAATCTGGACTATGTACAAGACAATATTTATTATTACAATACAAATTAATCTTATTTACAGTTGGAAGGGATTTTAAACAATCTCATGCACTCCTGTCTAATTACTGAAAAAAAGAATTACTTATGGTTAACAACTGAGATGACTGTGTACGCCCCCTTAGATTATAAAAAGCTAATGTTTAAAGAATTTACCATATTAGGCAATGTATTCGAGTGTACATGAGAGAGTTTAATTTGCCTCATATTAATTCATTTTTTTGGTGAAACAGATAGTTCAACTCTGGGAAATCTAAAACCACCTCTTGAACCACTGTCACTGCTGGAGGATGAAGACAATCTTGACTTTTTAGAAGGTATTGAAACATTTGCACTTCCCTCCACTCCTGCTCCACTCTCCTCACCAAGTGTCACTTCATATGAGCCCTTTGACTTTGAACCAAAACCTCCAAAAGTGCCAAACTTCAACTTGCCTTTCTTTCCTTTGACCTTGCTTCCTCCTAGGTCTAATGAAATGTCGCCCCCCTCAGCTTCTAAATGAGTTGAAGGGGAACTGACTGCAAGTCCCCCTTCATCACTCAGAGAAGAGGAGCGATGCCTGGATTTCTTGAAGAGATCCAATGAGGCTGACTTGCCTTTAGTTGTCACACTGAGTCCAGAACCACCTTCTAATTCTAAAGTCCCCCCCTTCAGTTCCCCAGAGTGCACGCTTAGGTCTTTAGAGCCTTTACTACCTTTGGCACTGGAACTCAATTCTACCTCTGGTCCTCGAAGGTCACCTGCACTACTACCCTTTGCTTTTGATTTACCAAACATCTTTGGCATCTTTACCCTTACTTTGCCTTCACTGTGCCCAAAATCTGGACCGGAAACCTCAATACTTTGTGAGCTGGCATGGCAACTAACAGAAGGAGGTTGTATGTTTATTCCACCACTTGCAGAAAGTTCTGATTCAACATTTCCACTTTGGCCTTGGCCTTCCACCTGAGGCAGAGCAATACCAAATTTTGGCACCTTGATTTTGGGAAATGTTACTGTACCCTCCGGGTATTGAAGGCTACCAATTGCACTGCCCCCTGAAACACGTGTATCAATCTCTGCACCACCTTTCACATTTGGCATTTTAATATGACCAGCTTTTAATTTCATTTCTGACCCTTCCAAACTAACATTTGAACTGTCAATACCAGAAACTTCAAGACTGGTGTTCAGACTAGCAGATGGAACATCTAAGTCAGATGATTTCAGTCCCTCTGATAAGGTTCCATCACTTTTCACTTTTGGTGACTTGATATCTAATTCCACATCAGGAAAATGAAGCTTACCAAATAGAGGCTTCTTTACCTTTGTTCCTTTGACATGAACGTTGGGTGTATCTACATCCAGGTCTACTGTTGGTGTTTCTGTGTCAATATCAGGTTTCTTTGCCTTAGCTTTCACTTTAGGAAGCTTAAATTTACCCTTTTTCCCCTTTACATTGATGTCAATATCTGGGGCATCCAAACTTACTTCTGTATCAGGAAGACTGACACCTGGTTTAGAACCTTTTGTTGTCACACTGAACGTAGGTGTTTTAACTGTGGATTCAGGGCCCTCCATTTCTGGTGACTTCATTCCAAACTTTGGACCTTTAAATTTAGGAAATGTAACACCACTCTTTCCACCTCCCATAGTGATGGCTGGAGCTTCAACATTAATATTTGGAGCTTTGATGTTTCCTTCCAATTTTGGCATGGAAGCATCTACCTCCCCTTTGATTTTAGGCCCTTTGAGGTTTACATCAAGATCAGGTGTTTTAATATCAATGTTGGATTTGGGTGCCTTAACGTCAAACTCTGGACCTTTGATATCAATGGCAGGCATTTTCATGTCTCCCTCAATCTTAGGAAGTGAAATATCCATATCCCCCTCAACCTTTGGAGATTTTAGTTTGATGTCGAAATCTGGCATTTTTGGTCCTTTAATAGTTGGCATGCTGAATTTGGGTCCTTTGATTTTTCCATCAGGTCCTTCACTATCAATCTCTGGAGCTTTAATGTCAATCCCTGATGCTGTCACATCAATGTCAGCTTTAGGGAGGTTTACATCAATGTCTGGCCCCTCAACTTTTGGACCTTTAAAGCCAAATGATGGCATTTTAATTTTAGGCATGTCAAATCCACCCCTTGACCCTTCAATATCAACCTCTGGACCTGTGATGTCAACTTTGGGGGCCTTTATATCTCCTTCAATCTTTGGAACTGACACATCCACATCACCTTTGACTTTTGGACCTTTCAAATTGAAATCCACATCTGGCATGGAGATTTTTGGCCCTGATATGGATGGCATGTTAAACTTTGGTCCTTTGAATTTTCCACTAGGGCTCTCAATATCAATGCTTGGTCCTTTGATATCTACTTCAGGGGCTTTGATATCAATATCAGCTTTTGGGAGGCTGACATCAAATTCTGGTCCTTCAACATGTGGACCCTTCATACCGAATGTAGGCATTTTGAATTTAGGCATTTTAAATCCACCTTTGGGGCCTTCAATGTCCAGATCTGGTCCTTCAATCTCAACCTTGGGAGCTTTGATGTCACCTTCGATCTTTGGAACTGACACGTCAACATCACCCTTTATTTTGGGGCCTTTCAGATTAATGTCCCAATCTGGCATCTTTGGGCCAGATATTGATGGCATCTTGAATTTGGGTCCTTTGATCTTTCCATCAGGCCCTTCAATATCAATCTCTGGAGCTTTAATGTCAACATCAGGTGCTGTCACATCAATGTTTGCCTTGGGGAGGTTTACATCAACATCTGGACCCTCTACTTTTGGACCTTTCAGGTTAAATGATGGCATTTTTATTTTAGGCATTTCAAATCCACCCTTTGGTCCTTCAATATCAATCTCTGGACCTTTGATGTCAACATCAGGTGCCTTTATGTCTCCCTCTATCTTTGGAACTGATACATCCAAATCACCTTTGAGTTTTGGGCCTTTTAGATTGAAATCCACATCTGGCATGGAGAGTTTTGGTCCTGAAATGGATGGCATGTTAAATTTGGGTCCTTTGATCTTACCACTAGGTCCCTCAATATCAAGCTCTGGTGATTTGATGTCAACGTCAGGTGCCTTCACATCAATGTCAGCTTTGGGAAGGTCAATATCAACATCTGGCCCTTCTATCTTTGGACCCTTCATTCCAAATGATGGCATTTTGAATTTAGGCATTTTAAATCCACCTTTGGGGCCTTCAATGTCAACATCTGGTCCTTCAATCTCAACCTTTGGAGCTTTGATGTCACCTTCGATCTTTGGAACTGACACATCAACATCACCTTTTATTTTGGGACCTTTCAGATTAATGTCCCAATCTGGCATCTTGGGGCCGGATATCGATGGCATCTTGAATTTGGGTCCTTTGATTTTTCCATCAGGCCCTTCAATATCAATCTCTGGAGCTTTAATGTCAACATCAGGTGCTGTCACATCAATGTTTGCTTTGGGGAGGTTTATATCAACATCTGGCCCCTCTATTTTTGGACCTTTCAGGTTAAATGATGGCATTTTTATTTTAGGCATTTCAAATCCACCCTTTGGTCCTTCAATATCGATCTCTGGACCTTTGATGTCAACATCAGGTGCCTTTATGTCTCCCTCTATCTTTGGAACTGATACATCCAAATCACCTTTGAGTTTTGGGCCTTTTAGATTGAAATCCACATCTGGCATAGAGAGTTTGGGTCCTGAAATGGATGGCATGTTGAATTTTGGTCCTTTGAATTTACCACTAGGTCCCTCAATATCAAGCTCTGGTGTTTTGATGTCAACGTCAGGTGCCTTCACATCAATGTCAGCTTTGGGAAGGTCAATATCAACATCTGGCCCTTCTATCTTTGGACCCTTCATGCCAAATGATGGCATTTTGAATTTAGGCATTTTAAATCCACCTTTGGGGCCTTCAATGTCCACATCTGGTCCTTCAATCTCAACCTTTGGAGCTTTGATGTCACCTTCGATCTTTGGAACTGACACATCAACATCACCTTTTATTTTGGGACCTTTCAGATTAATGTCCCAATCTGGCATCTTGGGGCCGGATATCGATGGCATCTTGAATTTGGGTCCTTTGATTTTTCCATCAGGCCCTTCAATATCAATCTCTGGAGCTTTAATGTCAACATCAGGTGCTTTCACATCGATGTTTGCCTTGGGGAGGTTTATATCAACATCTGGCCCCTCTACTTTTGGACCTTTCAGGTTAAATGATGGCATTTTGATTTTGGGCATTTCAAATCCACCCTTTGGTCCTTCAATATCAATCTCTGGACCTTTGATGTCAACATTAGGTGCTTTTATGTCTCCCTCTATCTTTGGAACTGATACATCCAAATCACCTTTGAGTTTTGGGCCTTTTAGATTGAAATCCACATCTGGCATGGAGAGTTTTGGTCCTGAAATGGATGGCATGTTGAATTTTGGTCCTTTGATCTTACCACCAGGACCCTCAATATCAAGATCTGGTGTTTTGATTTCAACATCAGGTGCCTTCACATCAATGTCAGCTTTGGGAAGGTCAATATCAACATCTGGCCCTTCTATCTTTGGACCCTTCATGCCAAATGATGGCATTTTGAATTTAGGCATTTTAAATCCACCTTTGGGGCCTTCAATGTCAACATCTGGTCCTTCAATCTCAACCTTTGGAGCTTTAATGTCACCTTCGATCTTTGGAACTGACACGTCAACATCACCTTTTATTTTGGGACCTTTCAGATTAATGTCCCAATCTGGCATCTTGGGGCCGGATATCGATGGCATCTTGAATTTGGGTCCTTTGATCTTTCCATCAGGCCCTTCAATATCAATCTCTGGAGCTTTAATGTCAACATCAGGTGCTTTCACATCGATGTTTGCCTTGGGGAGGTTTATATCAACATCTGGCCCCTCTACTTTTGGACCTTTCAGGTTAAATGATGGCATTTTTATTTTAGGCATTTCAAATCCACCCTTTGGTCCTTCAATATCAATCTCTGGACCCTTGATGTCAACATCAGGTGCCTTTATGTCTCCCTCTATCTTTGGAACTGATACATCCAAATCACCTTTGAGTTTTGGGCCTTTCAGGTTGAAATCCACATCTGGCATAGAGAGTTTTGGCCCTGAAATGGATGGCATGCTGAATTTGGGTCCTTTGATCTTACCACTAGGTCCCTCAATATCAAGCTCTGGTGATTTGATGTCAATGTCAGGTGCCTTCACATCAATGTCAGCTTTGGGAAGGTCAATATCAACATCTGGCCCTTCTATCTTTGGACCCTTCATGCCAAATGATGGCATTTTAAATTTAGGCATTTTAAATCCACCTTTGGGGCCTTCAATGTCCACATCTGGTCCTTCAATCTCAACCTTGGGAGCTTTGATGTCACCTTCGATCTTTGGAACTGACACGTCAATATCACCCTTTATTTTGGGGCCTTTCAGATTAATGTCCCAATCTGGCATCTTGGGACCAGATATCGATGGCATCTTGAATTTGGGTCCTTTGATTTTTCCATCTGGCCCTTCAATATCAACTGCTGGAGCTTTAATGTCAACATCAGGTGCTTTCACATCAATGTTTGCCTTGGGGAGGTTTACATCAACATCTGGACCCTCTACCTTTGGACCTTTCAGGTTAAATGATGGCATCTTGATTTTAGGCATTTCAAATCCACCTTTTGGTACGTCAATATCAATCTCTGGACCCTTGATGTCAACATCAGGTGCCTTTATGTCTCCCTCTATCTTTGGAACTGATACATCCAAATCACCTTTGAGTTTTGGACCTCTCAGGTTGAAATCCACATCTGGCATAGAGAGTTTTGGCCCTGAAATGGATGGCATGCTGAATTTGGGTCCTTTGATTTTACCACTAGGACCCTCGATATCAAGCTCTGGTGATTTGATGTCAATGTCAGGTGCGTTCACATCAATGTCAGCTTTGGGAAGGTCAATATCAACATCCGGTCCCTCTATCTTTGGACCCTTCATGCCAAATGATGGCATTTTAAATTTAGGCATTTTAAATCCACCTTTGTGGCCTTCGATGTCAACATCTGGTCCTTCAATCTCAACCTTGGGAGCCTTTATGTCACCTTCGATCTTTGGAACTGACACATCAACATCCCCTTTTATTTTGGGGCCTTTCAAATTAATGTCCCAATCTGGCATCTTGGGGCCGGATATCGATGGCATCTTGAATTTGGGTCCTTTGATTTTTCCATCAGGTCCTTCACTATCAATCTCTGGAGCTTTAATGTCAATATCAGGTGCTGTCACATCAATGTTTGCTTTGGGGAGGTTTATATCAATGTCTGGGCCTTCCATTTTTGGACCTTTAAAGCCAAATGATGGCATTTTAATTTTAGGCATGTCAAATCCACCCCTTGACCCTTCAATATCAACCTCTGGACCTGTGATGTCAACTTTGGGGGCCTTTATATCTCCTTCAATCTTTGGAACTGACACATCCACATCACCTTTAATCTTTGGACCTTTTAGATTGAAATCCACATCTGGCATTGAGATTTTTGGCCCTGATATGGATGGCATGTTGAATTTGGGTCCTTTGAATTTTCCACTAGGGCTCTCAATATCAACACTTGGTCCTTTGATATCCAATTCAGGGGCCTTGATATCAATATCAGCTTTTGGGAGACTGACATCAACTTCTGGTCCTTCGACATGTGGACCCTTCATGCCAAATGATGGCATTTTGAATTTAGGCATTTTAAATCCACCTTTGTGGCCTTCAATGTCCAGATCTGGTCCTTCAATCTCAACCTTGGGAGCTTTGATGTCTCCCTCAATCTTTGGAACTGACACATCAACATCACCCTTTATTTTGGGACCTTTCAGATTAATGTCCCAATCTGGCATCTTGGGGCCGGATATTGATGGCATCTTGAATTTGGGTCCTTTGATTTTTCCATCAGGCCCTTCAATATCAATCTCTGGAGCTTTAATGTCAACATCAGGTGCTGTCACATCAATGTTTGCCTTGGGGAGGTTTACATCAACATCTGGACCCTCTACTTTTGGACCTTTCAGGTTAAATGATGGCATTTTGATTTTGGGCATTTCAAATCCACCCTTTGGTCCTTCAATATCAATCTCTGGACCTTTGATATCAACATCAGGGGCTTTTATGTCTCCCTCTATCTTTGGAACTGATACATCCAAATCACCTTTGAGTTTTGGGCCTTTTAGGTTGAAATCCACATCTGGCATGGAGAGTTTTGGTCCTGAAATGGATGGCATGTGGAATTTTGGTCCTTTGATTTTTCCACTAGGTCCCTCAATATCAAGCTCTGGTGTTTTGATGTCAACATCAGGTGCCTTCACATCAATGTCAGCTTTGGGAAGGTCAATATCAACATCTGGCCCTTCTATCTTTGGACCCTTCATTCCAAATGATGGCATTTTGAATTTAGGCATTTTAAATCCACCTTTGGGGCCTTCAATGTCCAGATCTGGTCCTTCAATCTCAACCTTGGGAGCTTTGATGTCACCTTCGATCTTTGGAACTGACACATCAACATCACCTTTTATTTTGGGACCTTTCAGATTAATGTCCCAATCTGGCATCTTGGGGCCAGATATCGATGGCATCTTGAATTTGGGTCCTTTAATTTTTGCATCAGGCCCTTCAATATCAATCTCTGGAGCTTTAATGTCAACATCAGGTGCTTTCACATCAATGTTTGCTTTGGGTAGATTTACATCAACATCTGGACCCTCTACTTTTGGCCCTTTAAATCCAAAAGATGGCATTTTGATTTTAGGCATTTCAAATCCACCCTTTGGACCTTCAATATCAATTTCTGGACCTTTGATATCAACATCAGGTGCCTTTATGTCTCCTTCTATCTTTGGAACTGATACATCCACATCGCCTTTGAGTTTTGGACCTTTCAGGTTGAAATCCACATCTGGCATGGAGATTTTGGGCCCGGAAATGGATGGCATGTTGAATTTGGGTCCTTTGAGTTTCCCACTCGACCCTTCAATGTCGATCTCAGGTGATTTGATGTCAACATCAGGTGCCTTCAAGTCAATGTCAGCTTTGGGAAGGTTTATGTCAACATCTGGGCCTTCTAATTTTGGACCCTTCATGCCAAATGATGGCATTTTAAATTTTGGCATTTTAAATCCACCCTTTGGCCCTTCAATATCAACATCTAGTCCTTCAGCGTCAACCTCAGGTGCTTTGATGTCACCCTCAATCTTTGGAAGTGACATATCCACATCTCCCTCGACTTTAGGGCCCTTCAGTTTGATGTCCCAGTCTGGCATTTTTGGTCCTTTAATGGTTGGCATCTTGAATTTGGGTCCTTTGATTTTTCCATCAGGCCCTTCAATGTCAATCTCTGGAGCTTTAATATCAATATCAGGTGCTTTGACATCAAGGTTTGCTTTAGGGAGGTTTACATCTACATCTGGGCCCTCAACATTTGGACCTTTTATGTTAAATGATGGCATTTTTATTTTAGGCATTTCAAATCCACCCTTTGGTGTTTCAATATCAATCTCTGGACCTTTAATGTTAACATCAGGTGCCTTTATGTCTCCTTCTATCTTTGGAACTGACACATCCATATCACCTTTGAGTTTGGGACCTTTTAGGTTGAAATCCACATCTGGCATTGAGATTTTTGGCCCTGATATGGATGGCATGTTGAATTTTGGTCCTTTGAATTTTCCACTAGGTCCCTCAATATCAACACCTGGTCCTTTTATATCCAATTCAGGGGCCTTGATATCAACATCAGCTTTTGGGAGGCTGACATCAACTTCTGGTCCTTCAACATGTGGACCCTTCATTCCAAATGATGGCATTTTGAATTTAGGCATTTTAAATCCACCTTTGTGGCCTTCAATGTCAACATCTGGTCCTTCAATCTCAACCTTGGGAGCTTTTATGTCACCTTCGATCTTTGGAACTGACACGTCAACATCACCCTTTATTTTGGGGCCTTTCAGATTAATGTCCCAATCTGGCATCTTTGGGCCAGATATTGATGGCATCTTGAATTTGGGTCCTTTGATTTTTCCATCAGGTCCTTCAATATCAACCTCTGGAGCTTTAATGTCAATATCAGGTGCTGTCACATCAATGTTGGCCTTGGGAAGGTTTATATCAATATCTGGGCCTTCCATTTTTGGACCTTTGAAGCCAAATGATGGCATTTTGATTTTAGGCATGTCAAACCCACCTTTTGGCCCTTCGATATCAACCTCTGGACCTGTCATGTCAACTTTGGGGGCCTTTATATCTCCTTCAATCTTTGGAACTGACACATCCACATCACCTTTGATCTTTGGACCTTTTAGATTGAAATCCACATCTGGCATTGAGATTTTTGGCCCTGATATGGATGGCATGTGGAATTTGGGTCCTTTGAATTTTCCACTAGGGCTCTCAATATCAACACTTGGTCCTTTGATATCCAATTCAGGGGCCTTGATATCAATATCAGCTTTTGGGAGACTGACATCAACTTCTGGTCCTTCGACATGTGGACCCTTCATGCCAAATGATGGCATTTTGAATTTAGGCATTTTAAATCCACCTTTGGGGCCTTCAATGTCCAGATCTGGTCCTTCAATCTCAACCTTGGGAGCTTTGATGTCACCTTCGATCTTTGGAACTGACACGTCAACATCACCCTTTATTTTGGGGCCTTTCAGATTAATGTCCCAATCTGGCATCTTGGGGCCGGATATCGATGGCATCTTGAATTTGGGTCCTTTGATCTTTCCATCAGGCCCTTCAATATCAACCTCTGGAGCTTTTATGTCAACATCAGGTGCTGTCACATCAATGTTTGCCTTGGGGAGGTTTACATCAACATCTGGACCCTCTACTTTTGGACCTTTCACGTTAAATGATGGCATTTTGATTTTGGGCATTTCAAATCCTCCCTTTGGTATGTCAATATCAATCTCTGGACCTTTGATGTCAAAATCAGGTGTTTTCATGTCTCCTTCAATTTTCGGAATTGACATATCCACATCACCCTTGAGTTTGGGACCTTTAAGATTGAAATCCACATCTGGCATAGAGATCTTTGGCCCTGAAAGCGTTGGCATTTTGAATTTTGGTCCTTTGATCTTTCCACCAGGGCCTTCCAAGTCAACATCTGGTACCTCAATGTCCACTTTAGGAGCTTCTATATCTCCTTCAATCTCTGGACCTGTAACATTCATATCCCCCTTCAGTTTTGGACCTTTCAGATTGAAATCCACATCTGGCATGGAAATTTTTGGGCCAGTAATTGTTGGCATTTTGAGTTTTGCTCCCTTGATTTTACCGTCAGGATTCTCAATTTTAACATCTGGACCCTCAACGTCAACACTGGGAGTTTTTATATCAGCGCCACCTTTTGGTAAGTTGAGATCAATTTCTGGCATTTCAACCTTTGGGCCTTTGAAACCAAATTTTGGCATCTTGAATTTTGATCCCTTGGCTTTTGGACCAGTCAATCCCAGGTCAACATCAAGAGCTTCGGAGCTTCCAGTCTTGCCTTTAATATTGATGTCACCTTGTGCCAATTTGACATCAGCGTCTGGGGCCTTTATCTTTGGACCCTTGAATCCAAACTTTGGCATTTTGAATTTAGTTTTCTTTGTACCAATTTCTGGAACATCCACTGTAACATCTGGTCCCTCAAGATCAGCTTTTGGGAGGTGAACATCGCCTGTCAAATCACCTTTCAACTTTGGACCCTTGAGATTGATGTCAACATCTGGCAATGATACTTTGGGTCCAGATATTGTTGGTAATTTAATCTTTGGACCAGTCAGTGTTCCTCCTGGAGATTCAATGTCAAGTTTAGGACCTTTGATCTCAACATCAGGTGCTTTTATATCACCCTCAATTTCCGGAACTGACACATCACCTTTCAGTTTAGGACCTTTTAGATTGAAATCCACATCTGGCATGGAAAATTTTGGTCCTTTAATTGTGGGCATATTGAATTTGGGTCCCTTTATTTTTCCATCAGGTCCTTCAATATCAATTTCTGGACCTTTTATGTCAACATCAGGTGCTTTCATATCTCCCTCTATCTTTGGAACTGACACATCCACATCACCTTTCAGTTTTGGACCTTTTAGGTTGAAATCCACATCTGGCATGGAAATTTTGGGTCCTGAAAGGGATGGCATCTTGAATTTGGGTCCTTTGATTTTTCCATCAAATCCTTCAATATCAACATCTGGAGCTTTAATGTCAATATCAGGTGCTCTCACATCAATGTCAGCTTTGGGCAGGTTCACATCAACATCTGGGCCCTCAACCTTTGGACCTTTGAAGCCAAATGATGGCATTTTAATTTTAGGCATTTCAAATCCACCCTTTGGCCCTTCGATATCAATTTCCGGACCTGTGATGTCAACATCAGGTGCTTTGATGTTTCCCTCTATCTTTGGAACTGACACATCCACATCACCTTTCAGTTTTGGACCTTTTAGATTGAAATCCACATCTGGCATAGAGATTTTGGGCCCTGAAAGGGATGGCATCTTGAATTTGGGTCCTTTGATTTTTCCATCAGGCCCTTCAATATCAATCTCTGGAGCTTTAATGTCAATATCAGGTGCTTTCACATCAATGTTAGCTTTGGGGAGGTTTACATCAGCATCTGGGCCCTCGAGCTTTGGACCTTTGAAGCCAAATGATGGCATTTTGATTTTGGGCATGTCAAATCCTCCCTTTGGCCCTTCAAAATCGACCTCTGGACCTGTAATGTCAATTTTGGGGGCCTTTATATCCCCTTCAATCTTTGGGACTGACACATCCACATCACCTTTAATCTTTGGACCTTTTAGATTGAAATCCACATCTGGCATGGAGATTTTAGGTCCTGAAAGGGTTGGCATCTTGAATTTGGGTCCTTTGATTTTTCCATCAGGGCCTTCAATATCAATCTCTGGTCCTTTAATATCAATATCGGGTGCTTTTACATCGATTTCAGCTTTGGGGAGGTTTACATCAACATCTGGGCCCTCAACCTTTGGACCTTTGAAGCCAAATGATGGCAGTTTAAATTTTGGCATTTCAAATCCACCCTTAGTCCCTTCAACATCAATCTCTGGAGCTTTGATGTCAACATCAGGTGCTTTAATGTCTCCCTCTATCTTTGGAACTGATACATCCATATCACCTTTGATCTTTGGACCTTTTAGATTGAAATCCACATCTGGCATGGAGATTTTGGGCCCTGAAATGGATGGCATGCTGAATTTGGGCCCTTTCAGTTTTCCACTAGGCCCCTCTATATCAAGCTCTGGTGACTTAATGTCTACGTCAGGTACTTTCACATCAATGTTGGCTTTGGGGAGGTTGATATCAACATCTGGACCCTCAACTTTTGGACCCTTCATGCCAAATGATGGCATTTTAATTTTAGGCATTTTAAATCCACCTTTGGGGCCTTCAATGTCAACATCTGGTCCTTCTATTTCCAATTCAGGGGCTTTTATATCTCCCTCAATCTTGGGAACTGAAACATCCATATCTCCTTCAACTTTAGGACCTTTCAGTTTGATGTCAAAATCTGGCATTTTTGGTCCTTTAATTGTTGGCATCTTGAATTTGGGTCCTTTGATTTTTCCATCAGGTCCTTCAATATCAATCTCTGGAGCTTTAATGTCAACATCAGGTGCCTTCACATCAATGTCGGCTTTGGGGAGGTTTACATCAATATCTGGGCCTTCAACTTTTGGTCCCTTGAAGCCAAATGATGGCATTTTAATTTTGGGCATTTCAAATCCTCCCTTAGGTACTTCAACATCAAACTCTGGACCTTTGATGTCAACATCAGGTGCTTTAATGTCTCCCTCTATCTTTGGAATTGACACATCCACATCACCTTTGAGTCTGGGACCTTTTAGATTGAAATCCACATCTGGCATTGAGATTTTGGGCCCTGAAATGGATGGCATCTTAAATTTGGGTCCTTTGATTTTTCCATCAGGCCCTTCAATGTCGATCTCTGGTGCTTTAATGTCAACATCAGGTGCTTTCACATCAATGTTGGCTTTGGGGAGGTTTACATCGACATCTGGGCCTTCAACCTTTGGACCCTTGAAGCCAAATGATGGCATTTTGATCTTAGGCATTTCAAATCCACCCTTTGGCCTTTCAATATCAATCTCTGGACCTTTGATATCAACATCAGGTGCTTTAATGTCTCCCTCTATCTTTGGAATTGATACATCCATATCACCTTTGATCTTTGGACCTTTTAGGTTGAAATCCACATCTGGCATGGAGATTTTGGGCCCTGAAATGGATGGCATGCTGAATTTGGGCCCTTTCAGTTTTCCGCTTGGCCCTTCTATGTCAAGCTCTGGTGACTTGATGTCTATGTCAGGTGCTTTCACATCAATGTCAGCTTTAGGAAGATTGATATCAACATCTGGACCCTCTACTTTTGGACCCTTCATGCCAAATGATGGCATTTTGATTTTAGGCATTTTAAATCCACCTTTGGAGCCTTCAAAGTCAACATCTGGTCCTTCTATTTCCAATTCAGGTGCTTTTATATCTCCCTCAATCTTGGGAACTGAAACATCCATATCTCCCTCGACTTTAGGACCTCTCAGTCTGATGTCAAAATCTGGCATCTTGGGTCCTTTAATTGTTGGCATCTTGAATTTGGGTCCTTTGATTTTTGCATCAGGTCCTTCAATATCAATCTCTGGAGCTTTAATATCAACATCAGGTGCCTTCACATCAATGTCAGCTTTGGGTAGGTTTACATCAACATCTGGGCCTTCAACCTTTGGACCCTTGAAGCCAAATGATGGCATTTTAATTTTAGGCATTTCAAATCCACCCTTAGGTACTTCAACATCAATCTCTGGAGCTTTGATGTCAACATCAGGTGCTTTAATGTCTCCCTCTATCTTTGGAACTGACACATCCATATCACCTTTGATCTTTGGACCTTTTAGATTGAAGTCCACATCTGGCATGGAGATTTTGGGCCCTGAAATGGATGGCATGTTGAATTTGGGTCCTTTGAATTTCCCGCTTGGTCCTTCAATATCAAGCTCAGGTGACTTGATGTCGATGTCAGGTGCTTTCACATCAATGTTGGCTTTAGGGAGGTTGATATCAACATCTGGGCCTTCCACCTTTGGACCCTTCATTCCAAATGATGGCATTTTGATTTTAGGCATTTTAAATCCACCTTTGGAGCCTTCAATATCAACATCTGGTCCTTCTATTTCCAATTCAGGGGCTTTTATATCTCCCTCAATCTTGGGAACTGTAACATCCATATCTCCCTCGACTTTGGGTCCTTTCAGTCTGATGTCAAAATCTGGCATCTTGGGTCCTTTAATTGTTGGCATCTTGAATTTGGGTCCTTTGATTTTTGCATCAGGTCCTTCAATATCAATCTCTGGAGCTTTAATGTCAACATCAGGTGCCTTCACATCAATGTCGGCTTTGGGGAGGTTTACATCAACATCTGGGCCCTCAACCTTTGGGCCCTTGAAGCCAAATGTTGGCATTTTAATTTTAGGCATTTCAAATCCAGCCTTAGGTACTTCAACATCAAACTCTGGACCTTTGATGTCAACATCAGGTGCTTTAATGTCTCCCTCTATCTTTGGAACTGACACATCCACATCACCTTTGATCTTTGGACCTTTTAGATTGAAGTCCACATCTGGCATTGAGATTTTGGGCCCTGAAATGGATGGCATGCTGAATTTGGGCCCTTTCAGTTTTCCGCTTGGCCCTTCTATATCAACCTCTGGTGATTTGATGTCTACGTCAGGTGCTTTCACATCAATGTTGGCTTTGGGGAGGTTGATATCAACATCTGGACCCTCAACTTTTGGCCCCTTCATGCCAAATGATGGCATTTTGATTTTAGGCATTTTAAATCCACCTTTGGGGCCTTCAATGTCAACATCTGGTCCTTCTATTTCCAATTCAGGGGCTTTTATATCTCCCTCAATCTTGGGAACTGAAACATCCAAATCTCCCTCAACTTTAGGGCCTTTCAGTTTGATGTCAAAATCTGGCATCTTGGGTCCTTTAATTGTTGGCATCTTGAATTTTGGTCCTTTGATTTTTCCATCGAGACCTTCAATGTCAATCTCTGGAGCTTTGATGTCAACATCAGGTGCTTTGAGGTCTCCCTCTATGTTTGGAACTGACACATCCACATCACCTTTGAGTTTTGGTCCTTTTAGGTTGAAATCCACATCTGGCATGGAGATTTTGGGCCCTGAAATGGATGGCATGCTGAATTTGGGCCCTTTCAGTTTTCCACTTGGACCCTCAATATCAACTTCTGGTGGTTTGATGTCAACATCGGGGCCTTTGATGTCAATGTCAGCTTTTGGAAGATCTATGTCAACTTCTGGGCCTTCTAACTTTGGACCCTTCATGCCAAATGATGGCATTTTGATTTTTGGCATTTTAAATCCACCTTTAGGACCTTCGATGTCAACATCTGGTCCTTCAAATGCAACTTCAGGGGCTTTCATATCTCCCTCAATCTTTGGAAGTGACATATCCACATCTCCCTCGACTTTAGGGCCCTTCAGTTTGATGTCCCAGTCTGGCATTTTTGGTCCTTTAATGGTTGGCATCTTGAATTTGGGTCCTTTAATTTTTCCCTCAGGTCCTTCAATATCAATCTCTGGAGCTTTAATGTCAACATCAGGGGCTTTCACATCAATGTTTGCTTTAGGGAGGTTTACGTCAACATCTGGGCCCTCGACTTTTGGACCCTTGAAGCCAAATGATGGCATTTTGATTTTAGGCATTTCAAATCCTCCCTTTGGTCCTTCAATGTCAATTTCAGGACCTGTGATATCAACATCTGGTGCTTTGATGTCTCCCTCTATTTTCGGAACTGACACATCCACATCACCTTTGATCTTTGGACCTTTTAGATTGAAGTCCACATCTGGCATGGAGATTTTGGGCCCTGAAATGGATGGCATGCTGAATTTGGGCCCTTTCAGTTTTCCACTTGGACCCTCGATATCGACCTCTGGTGGGTTGATGTCCACATCAGGGCCTTTGATGTCAATGTCAGCTTTTGGAAGACCTATGTCAACTTCTGGGCCTTCTAACTTTGGCCCCTTCATGCCAAATGATGGCATTTTGATTTTTGGCATTTTAAATCCACCTTTGGAGCCTTCAATATCAACATCTGGTCCTTCTATTTCCAATTCAGGTGCTTTTATATCTCCCTCAATCTTGGGAACTGAAACATCCATATCTCCCTCGACTTTAGGACCTCTCAGTTTGATGTCAAAATCTGGCATTTTTGGTCCTTTAATTGTTGGCATCTTGAATTTTGGTCCTTTGATTTTTGCATCAGGTCCTTCAATATCAATCTCTGGAGCTTTAATGTCAACATCAGGTGCCTTCACATCAATGTCGGCTTTGGGTAGGTTTACATTGACATCTGGGCCTTCAACCTTTGGACCCTTGAAGCCAAATGATGGCATTTTAATTTTAGGCATTTCAAATCCACCCTTAGGTACTTCAACATCAAACTCTGGACCTTTGATGTCAACATCAGGTGCTTTAATGTCTCCCTCTATCTTTGGAACTGACACATCTACATCACCTTTGATCTTTGGACCTTTTAAGTTGAAATCCACATCTGGCATGGAGATTTTGGGCCCTGAAATGGATGGCATGTTGAATTTGGGTCCTTTGAGTTTTCCACTTGGACCTTCAATATCAAGCTCTGGTGTTTTGATGTCAACGTCAGGTGCTTTCACATCAATGTTGGCTTTGGGAAGGTCTACTTCAATGTCTGGGCCCTCAACTTTTGGCCCCTTCATGCCAAATGATGGCATTTTGATTTTAGGCATTTTAAATCCCCCTTTGGGGCCTTCAATGTCAACATCTGGTCCTTCAATTGCCACTTCAGGTGCTTTTATATCTCCCTCAATCTTGGGAACTGTAACATCCATATCTCCCTCAACTTTAGGACCTTTAAATTTAATGTCAAAATCTGGCATTTTGGGTCCTTTAATTGTTGGCATCTTGAATTTGGGTCCTTTGATTTTTCCATCGGGCCCTTCAATATCAATCTCTGGAGCTTTAATGTCAACATCAGGTGCTTTCACATCAATGTCAGCTTTGGGGAGGTTTACATCGACATCTGGGCCTTCAACTTTTGGACCCTTGAAGCCAAATGTTGGCATTTTTATCTTAGGCATTTCAAATCCTCCCTTTGGTCCTTCAATGTCAATTTCAGGACCTGTGATATCAACATCAGGTGCTTTAATGTCTCCCTCTATCTTTGGAACTGACACATCCACATCACCTTTGATCTTTGGACCTTTTAGATTGAAATCCACATCTGGCATGGAGATTTTGGGCCCTGAAATTGATGGCATGTTGAATTTGGGTCCTTTCAGTTTTCCACTTGGACCTTCAATATCAACTTCTGGTGATTTGATGTCAACGTCAGGTGCTTTCACATCAATGTTAGCTTTGGGAAGGTCTACTTCAATGTCTGGACCCTCTAACTTTGGCCCCTTCATGCCAAATGATGGCATTTTGATTTTAGGCATTTTAAATCCACCTTTGGGGCCTTCAATGTCAACATCTGGTCCTTCTATTTCCAATTCAGGGGCTTTTATATCTCCCTCAATCTTGGGAACTGAAACATCCAAATCTCCCTCAACTTTAGGACCTTTCAGATTGATGTCAAAATCTGGCATCTTGGGTCCTTTAATTGTTGGCATCTTAAATTTGGGTCCTTTGATTTTTCCATCGGGACCTTTAATATCAATCTCTGGAGCTTTAATGTCAACATCAGGAGCTTTCACCTCAATGTCAGCTTTGGGAAGGCTTACATCAACATCTGGACCTTCAACTTTTGGTCCTTTGAAGCCAAATGATGGCATTTTAATTTTAGGCATGTCAAATCCACCCTTCGGTACTTCAACATCAATCTCTGGACCTTTGATGTCAACATCAGGTGCTTTGAGGTCTCCCTCTATCTTTGGAATTGACACATCAACATCACCTTTGAGTTTTGGACCTTTTAGATTGAAATCCACATCTGGCATGGAGATCTTTGGCCCTGAAATTGATGGGATGTTGAATTCTGGTCCTTTGAGTTTTCCACTTGGCCCTTCAATATCAAGCTTGGGTGGTTTGATGTCTACTTCAGGCACTTTCCCATCAATGTTGGCTTTGGGAAGGTCTATGTTGGCATCTGGGCCTTCTACTTTTGGAGTCTTAACGTCAAATGATGGTATTTTGAATTTAGGAATTTTAAATCCACCTTTGGTGCCTCCAATATCAACATCTGGTCCTTCAAGTTCCACACCAGGAGCTTTGATGTCACCTTTAATCTTTGGAACTGAAACATCCACATCTCCCTCAACTTTAGGGCCTTTAAGTTTGATGCCAACATCTGGCATTTTGGATGCTGATATTGATGGCTTTGTGATTTTGGGTCCTTTGAGATTTATGTCAGGAACTTCAACATCAACTCCTGAACCTTTAATGTCAACGCCAGGTGCTCTGACATCAATGTTGGTCTTGGGTATTTTGACATCAACATCTGGGCCTTCACCTTTTGGACCTTTGAAGCCAAATGATGGAATTTTGATACTAGGCATGTCATATTCTGCCTTCCGTCCTTCAATGTCAATCTCTGGACCTTTGATGTCAACATCAGGTGCTTTTATGTCCCCCTTTATCTTTGGTACTGACACATCCACATTACCTTTGACTTTTGGACCTTTTAGTTCCACATCTGGCATAGATAGTTTTGGACCTGCATTTGTTGCTATGTTGAATTCTGGTCCTTTGATTTTTGCACCAGGAACTTTAATATCAGTCTCTGGAGCTTTAATGTCTACCTCAGGTGCTTTCACATCAATGTTAGCTTTGGGGATTTTTATATCAACAGATGGGCCCTCTACTTTCTGTCCTTTCGTTGTAAATGATGACATTTTTATTTTGGGCATCCCAAATCCACCACCTATATTAACTTCCGAACTTTTGATGTCAGCATCTCCTCCTATCTTTGGAGCTGAAACATCTACCTCTCCTTTGAGTTTCGCTCCTTTCAGTTTTGCATCAATATCCACTTTGGGGGCTTTTATGTCTACATTTGGGCTTTCAACATTGATTTTGGATGATTTTATGTCAACAACAGTTGCTTTGACATCAGTGTCAGGTTTGGTTAGTGTTATATCATGACCTGGAGCTTTTGTTTTGGGACCTGTAACACCAAATGATGAAATTTTGACTTCTGGTGCTTTAATGTCAATGTCCAATGCTTTAGCATCAACAGCTTCTGGTGCACTACCGGCAATCCCAGAAGTCCCAAATGATGGTATCCTTATCTGAGGCATTTTGAAATCACCTTCCTTCCCTTCAACATTCACATCGGGGCCTTTAATGTCAACTTTCAGTGCCTTCATTTCTCCTTCACCCTTTGGCACTGTTACTTCAAGATTTCCCTCTGCCTTAGAGCCTTTCAGGTTTGCGTCTATATCTGCACCAGATAAAGGTGAAATTTGAACCCCAGGTGCACCTATTTTGTATTTGGTATCACTCTTGGTTATTTTCATTTGAATACTAGAATTCATCTCAGGTGCTGTGAAGTCACTGTCCTCAGCTTTCAACTTTGAACTTGAGAGGTTGACATCCACACCTGACATTGAAATTTTGCTTGGCACTGAGGAATATCCTGAAGTAACATTACCTATTGTTATTACAGATTTTCCTATCCTGCCTTTGCTTGATAAAGACCCGCCATTCTCATCTGTCAAGCTTTCCCCTGCACCTCTCTCTATCTCTCTTGTAATTGTTGTGGTCTTGATTCCCCCACTGCCCCAGCGTGTCTCTGTGGAGCTGATGTGTGGCCCAGTGTAAGAGACATTACTTGACTCAAAAACTCCCTCCTCTGTTCCCTCTTTACCTGAAGGGCTGCCTTGTGAGATCCTGATACGTGGAGAGCCGTCTCCAGATTCGTGCCTTAGTCCCTTGAATTCAGGGCTTGAAATTTCAAGTTGCTCACTTATGCCACTCGGCATATCCACGGTGTACGTAGTGATGCGGCGGGTGATGGTGGTAATTGTGCTGCCATCGCTGCTTGTGCTGCTGTGCCGCTCTGTGCGAACATCTACTCCCTCTGCAAGATCTTCAGACTTCAGCCTTGGCTTGATCTTTTTTGTGTATATTCTCTTATAGTCTTCATCATCCCCACTCTTTTGACAGAAAAAAGAAGGAATACAACAAAGAAATGTCATTATACCATGTAATTTATTCAGTAGCTTCCATATAAACAAGTCAGTTAGTGTATATCTTAAGAAAAAAGAAAAAAAAACCTACAAGGATGATATCTGGACTGGAACCTCCATACCGGGGTTTCCCTTCCCATGTCAGTGTGCCTATAGGTGAACGACATGGTGTGCTCAAGGGTGAGCAGTAGGGAGATTTGTCTCCTTTGTTTTGTAGTTTCAGTCCAACCTTATGGCGGTTCAGTGTCTTTAGTAGGTCAGCTGTTTCTTCTGAGCTCATGTTATCAAAGTAGATAGTGGCGCCCACAATCTGGTCACCTGTTAATTGAGTGGAGATAGTAAGAATACTAAATTAGTCATGTGGGGGAGACAGATCTTACTACATACATGAAAGACACTGATTTAAGAAAAAAAATCTATTTCTAATTTCTACCTTCATATACTTTTCCAGATCGTGCGGCAGGTGACTCTCCTTTCACCTCCTTGACAAAGATCTCTCCTCCACTTGTCTGTTCAATTGTCAAGCCAGTTTTATCTGGACCTTCCCAGTCTGGAAAGAGTACCTCCCTGGTTTCTTCCTCCTCAGCCATCTGTAAACATAACCATTCAACAATGAGTTCCAGGAAATAAATAAGGTTGGCAAGTACCTGTGCATAAACTGTTCAGTACAAGGAATTCATTTTGATTTCATTAAATACCTTGTTTTTGTTTTCCTCTGTTTAACCCGTAGTGTGGTGGGAAGTCTACTGTGGTTTTCCTACATGAAGAAAACACAGTAATATTCATTAAGACAAAACCAAAACAGACAACACAATTAATGAGAGGTGAAACACTTTCCAATTTTATTAACAAACAAGATAGATAGATAGATAGATAGATAGATAGATAGATAGATAGATAGATAGATAGATAGATAGATAGATAGATAGATAGATAGATAGATAGATAGATAGATAGATAGATAGATAGATAGATAGATAGATAGATAGATAGATAGATAGATAGATAGATAAAGATTTTTTTATTGTTTTATAAGTAGGTCTAGCTTGAAGGACCCAGTGGTGAACACTAGGTGGTGCTGAAACCTTGTCAGACAATGTGGTCTGTACCTCCCTGAAACTAAACGCCAAACTATCCTCTCTCTCCTTTCTAAGCACTCTGTGTTGTGGAAATTTGGTTGGAGTGAGACCACACCCTGCCCTAAGGAAAGCAGCCTGATCCTGTGCATACACCCCAGCTCTAATGTCAATAAAGAGAACAATCATGGTTAAAGCTTCCTTGCTTTATGAAAACACACACACAGAGGTGCAGACATGTACACTTAAACATACTGTACATCAAACTTGTTAAGACATGCACTCTCATGATACACACATGTACATTCACAAATAGCACTGTAATACTAAAACAAGTACATATTTTTATATGTTCATACAGTGTAAACCAAGCCCTCATATTGTTGTCATTAATGACAGCTCAAGGTAGAATGGCCATATAACTGTTTTGTTTTTGTGTTTTTATTTTATATAACTGTTTTTGTTATTTTTAATTGTATTAACAACTATCACTGCATCATGTTCAACTTATTCATCTTAAAGATGCACTCTGCGATACAAAAGCACATATCATATGACACCATGTTAGGGTGTGGGTCCGTAGAGTTTAGAAACTCCTTTACATGATGCAACAATTCACTCATATCAATGCAGTTTACAGGAATGTTTAACTGTTCTTTAACTGTCTATGTCAGTAAACACATTTGCAACAATTTCAATGATAATAAGGTTTGTTTACATCACTCTCAGACCTGCCTCCTAAAACATGCAGTTTAGCACCCACTCTCCTTTATGGAACAGACAACCCATTGTGTGCCATTAATATCAAATGCTCTGCAACCCACTCCTTCAATTATACAACGCTGTCATGAGCCATGTGTCTCTATTTAGGTAGCAATGGTTTGCATGTTTTCACCTTACATTTATTTGGCTTCTGTCCAGTTTTCACAAACACACACAATGTGAGAAATTTAGGGTTCCTTTTCTTGCTCAAAGACACTTTGCAAGTACATGAAGACACATGTAACATTAAAATGACTACCTTATACCACCTGACGAACCTAAATAACAATTAGTGGAAATGTGGTACAGACAAACTCTGCTTTCCAAAACAAAAAACATCACTGTAAAAAGGCAATGTCATTCACTGTGCTGAGTTTTCATTGCTTGAAGATATGACTTGATCACAACAGCAACAACAGTCAGTCAATTTTTGATAATACTAAAAGGTTTTGTGTTTTTGTTTTTGTTTTTAGATGAAAGAATTTTGTAGTATAACACACTACTAAAATCTGTATCACAACAGTCATTTCATTGGGAGAATTGTTATGTGGCTTTGCACAGCTTACCACATCAAACTGCACAGCAGTTCAGTGGGTTTCAACAAATTGTCTATTTGCCTGTAATCAGTCAATGTAAATGGCGAAAGCCTATCCACAGGCTGACACAAGAAACAGGATATGAGTCATGGTGGTGACTGGTTGCTTGTGTGTTTCTGGTCTGAACTTGACAACCAGAAACTCATTTTGGAAATGGACAATATAAAAATTTTATTAGCTTTATCACTGCATTCCCATTCAATTCAGAGTGATGCATGATACCACCTCTGGGTGGTCAGTAAAACACTTCATATCAAGTATAGGGTGTGGTTGGTGGTAGTGGGAAACTATTATTTAAAGTGACAACATGAAGTCAGATTGTTTGATAAAACCTATCAAGCTGCAGGTGTTCACACACGCTTGCATATAACTGATGATGATTTCACACAAACACACAAAAATGACTTTTTTAGTTAACAACACACTTAACAGTTTTTCCTTACAATTTTGCAACAGTGTAAATGATATAATTAAACCAGTAAGCCACAAATAACCTCCCCATTCATTGAGGCTGCCACACTGTTCAGCAAGATAACACGCTGCTGGGAACAAGAGGAACCTGAGGCAAAGATAAAGAAACAGCTGCTTCAAAAAGGTCAGCAACATGCATCACTTGCTCAACCGCCATCTGCCACTCTCTCCACACTGGCAACAGTACAGTATTTTAAACAAATGAGAAGTTTAGAAGGAGACCATATTGACGTTTTGCTGAGATGTCAAACAAGATGATATATGTTAGTCATGTATATGTAGGGGCCACATATAGACGAACAACACTTATAGACGAATAACCATTCGCACTTACATCCACACCTATGGGCAATTTAGTATGCTCAATTCACCTATCCCCAGTGTTGCATGTTTTTGGCAGTGGGAGGAAATCAGCACAGACACGGGGAGAACATGCAAACTTCACACAGAAAGACCCTACGCCCGACCCAGGAGTCAAACCCAGGACCTTCTTGCTGTGAGGCAACGACGCTAACCCCCATGCCATATCAAACATAACCTTGTTTATTTATGTTGTGTAAATATTAGTATAGATACAGAAACTATGCCTGAACATTTGCACATCAAATTCTGCAACATCCAAATTACTACAAAATGATGGAAAAAAGAAATATCATAACATCTGTGCTTATGAGGGGATGAAACTAAAATGAACACAGCAGATTTTTTTTTTTAACATAGGATGTGTGAGAACCTATTAAACAGACAGTCTGGAATGCAGAGTGCTTAACAAACTGGTCTCCCTGGTGCGCTGGACCATTTCCAAGGACACACAGCACACAATACACCAATTAATGCAAGTCAATAAATAGATGGGTCCTACATGATTGTGAATACTGGAAAATGCATGCAATGCTTTGAGGTAATATTAAGGACTATCTCCTCTAAAAGGATTTCACACACTCTCAGGGCTGTATAGAACAGGCCAGGGCCACTGACGGAGATAAGCAAAGTGTTTATGCCAAAGATGACGCAAACCACATGCAGGCATCCACCAACTGATCTTCTCTCCCCTCTCTATCTTACTATTTCCTCCTTTCTCTTTTAGTCTTATTGTGTTGGTCAGAGTGAATACATTTACGTCAAACAAATGTTTTTGAAATTGACCCATTTTCAAGCAGATATTTCTAAAATAGGAATTTCTATGAAAAGGAGATGTCCAGAATTTCTAGCACTTTTCGCATGTTCCTGAATGTGGGTGGACAACCATACTTCAACAAAGACGTGGTTTAAACATTTTTGATTCTCTGTCACCTGTAACTAGGCCCTTCTGATCCGACCCTAGAGAATTTGAACCAAAAGAATTTATGTTTTCTCCATGGGTCGAACTGTGGCTCATTTTACATATTTACCTCCTCTCGTCAAAGAAAACAGACACAAATAGCTGCAAAACTTAATCTGAACTACACATGATCTTGGTTTCCTCTCCATTTCAGTACTTTCATCTACTTCTTATTGGTATTACAAAGTGCCATTTAGTGTTTGAGAAGGGCACAGTGAAGATGAAGCACTTTCACACTCAAACAAGGCACATGTTATTGCTGCCTTGATTATGTTTCATGTTTCCACTTTTAAACAGTGGAAACGGGAAAGTAACATGCATCTGTAAGTATGGGGATTAAAAAAAGTTTTTATATTCATTCTTCAGTCTCTCAGTCAAAGCTATAACCTAAGGGTACAACTCACTTCAATTTTATTTCTCACTTTTTCTTTCTTCTCCCTCTCTATCCATCTGTCTATTTTCATTTTCTTTTCCTCCCACCAGTATTTTACCCTTGCTCTGAGATTCTCTGTGGTAGAGACTGAACTATTTGGGCTATCCTTGTTCTCACAGTTTTAACATATTTCTGGCAACAAGCTGCAGGGAGGAGCTAGGGGTTACTGCAGTATAGGAGGGAAGGAAGGAGCATGAGAGAGAGAGAAAGAGAGAGATGGAAAGAAGAGGAAATGGATAAAAAATGAAAGTGAGTGAGATAGTGAAGGAGAAAGGGGAGGGATAGTTGTGAAACTGCGCTGTGGAATGTTACCTCCTACAAACCTCCTACAAGTTAACGGTGAGGAGGGGAGTCCAACAGCAAAAAAGAAGTGAGAATTTGGGGCTGCTCTGAGCTTTATAACATTATACTGTGCATTGGCCATCCCACATATTCACAGAAAAGTCTCCCACTCCTTTTTCATTTACTACCAAATTTATTCTGGGGTGTCAGAATCCCCCTGTTTAGATAAGCTTAGAGTCTGCTGTAACACAGCATAAAACACTTTTGGAAATAAGGCAAAGATCAATCCAAATAATGATACAAAATACTATATAATGAATTATGGATTGTTGTAAACAGATGCTAAATAAGTAAGCCTCTGTTCTTCGGATCACAAGACAATCAGACAGCCTGTGACTTAACACGAGCAGCCAACATGACAGTCAATCAGTCCTCTTTTTTTTCCCCTTTCTATTTTCTGTATCTGTGGGTGACATTCCTATTGTCACATGGTCTCAAATTTGATTACTGATGTCATCTAAAGCATGTTTGAAGGACATGCAAATAGATATTTTTGCACAAAACAAGCCTTGGAGAAGCCTTGACGGCAGGAAGAAAATTAGGTTAAAGGGAGATAGATGAGCTTGTCTATGTCCATCTATCATTTTTTTTTTATTATACCCTGGTATGTGTGTTGTGCTGGGGCACTGCGGGGACATACAGCCAGACAAAAGCTTCTGCTAACTAGAGTGCAACCACAGAGTATTTCTGGATACGCCTCTCTTATGTCTTGACATTGGCCTGCAAAAGCTGCAGATGGTTTGGGATTAGTGTCGTCTTTTCAGTTATTTTTTCCTTCAGTCGAAGAGAATAAATCTTCCAAAGATGCTGACTGCAAACAGTTAAAACAGTGACAGCTTGGCGGGCTTTTGGCAAGACTGTTTCATAAGAAGGGGAAAGGGGTTCAAGCGGAACAGGTGGTCGCTGGTGGAGGAAGGAGGGGTGCACGAGGAGGCAAGTAGCAGAGGCAGCCAAGTGTCAGGTTTCCACAAGGCAGGCCTTTCACAGCTGAATGACGGTGGCATGACCTTCCAGGTTCAAAGGAGGCTTTGCAACAAACATTCCAACAGAGGTTTGGCGTCTGGCCACATAATAGAATGCTGTTCTAAGGTGACACTGACTAGAGTGGAGTGGTCAGTGGTGAGAAATCATGTTTTCTATTACATAATCTCTAATGACACTTACCTTGGATTGCTCAAGCAATGCCAAGGGCTTCAGTCTGACGCTGTGATTCCTCTTTCTTGACTTCTGTTAACAAAAACATCAAAAGAATTGGGGTTTAATTGATTACATTGTCCTTAAGCAATAAGAAAAAAGACAGGTATCCTGAATCCATCATGCTTCTCTCTTATTCAATAACGCACAATGTTTCAGCTGCATGTTTAACAGCTGAGTAAACATATCTGTCACATATAAGCCACTGTTGTTTCACAATTGAATCGCCTTGAAGCGTAAAACCATACCATTTTATGAACTCTCCATGACCATATATAGCCTTTATGGTCTTTAATAATCAACCAACCAATGGTACCAGAATTGACCCTGTCAAGTAATTAGTACATGCCTAAGTGAATAATAACTACTGCTTGTTTGGTGTGGCTCTCACTTGTACAGACTCATGCTGTCAGACAACATACTGTCTGCCTGGAATTTTTATGGAATTTGAAAACAAATCTAGTTGTGCAGAAATTACATAAGTAAGTTTTTTTCTAAAATATCATTTTGAATTCCTCTGCTCTACATTCATTGCCCAAGTATTGACTGCAAGACGAGACTTCCATGCCAAAGTGAATTACAAAATTGCCACAGTATTACAGCATAAATTTAAGCCAGTATAGCAATAAAATATTGTTGTTGCAACTGCATTCGTTATTTGGATTTTAAGTTTCATTCTGCGTGCCACGTCAATCTTACAATTACCCGCTGTAACTAGCCCAAAATATTACAAGACTTACGAGGATTATTGCTTCAACCCACCGGCATATTGTGAAACAAAGCCTTCTCTTTGTCAGCTTCAGTACAAACAGAACCAAACTTGATGTGTGTACAGACAGGCATCTACCGGTGGGAACATGTCCCTCCAAGAAATTCTTCTGAGACAGGCTGTCCAACCCCATCATTAACCTCCCCCACTTCAGTCTCCCATGTTCAATAAACTAAAGTGCTCATTACTGTGGTGAAAATCAGCGCAAATAACTGTGTTTGTGAGACTCCAAAACCATTTTGTAAACAGTCAATTTTTAAGAGCTTATGCTACACATTAAATGTAATATATAGAGAGAATGAGCTAACGGGCCTTTAAAAGCAGTGACATTAGCGTAAAGCTTGTAAAATGTTTTAAAGTCTTGCCCAAGAATGTATTGTTACTGGCTGCCTTTTTGAACCGGTGCTCATACTGAAATAGATGGGACATAGCTGCGATAAATGCCTGCCAGTACGTGGTTGTCATTATGTTTGTGTAGGGAGACTTGTGCCACAGCAGCTGTGTACACTCTGTAGCTCATACTCTTGTTACAGAGACATATTCATCAGAATGTCACGTTGAGGAGTCATTCAGGTACACGTCTGAGTGAATGGAATTTTTCAAAGGTACAAGAGCCAATCTTAGTGAGATATGAGTTAGAACTGATTTGTATCAGTGAACCTCTAAACAAAATCAGATAAATTAACAGATTTGAGGTTTTTTGGATTTAAGTATCTAGTCATATGAAATATGAAGTAGTCTCATGCAAGTAGGTGTTTTTTTACTATGGCCATATCTAAGTAAACATCCTTATAAGATAAGAAATAAGTTGCCCCACCTTCTTTACTTAATACCTTGCTCAGACCACACACGTAAACACTCATAAACACACTCTCGGGTATGCACAGTAAGGTGAAACGAAGGGGAAGGCAAATAAAAACACATGCAGTGTTGAAGAGTTGGAATACCACGCCACAAACCACGAGGCAGATCACATCGCCTTGCTCTATGCTCTGCTTACAGAGGGAGCAGCACAGTGCACAGCCCCACCCAGGCCTCCAGTCACACACATTCCTTGATAGAGCCGTCAGGCCAGCTGGAAGGGAGCCCAGCCTCTCCCCACTGTGACTAACCCCAAAGAAATGTCCTCTTTCTCTGTGACTTTCACTCTAGCTTCATTCTATGTTGCCCACCCTGCAGCCTGCCTGAGAGCCCATCCATCCCTCTGCAGTTGGTGACCCCCCACAACCACCCCCTCCAGGTTCTGCTAAAATAAACAACACTCCATTCAGATAGATATACACATTCATTGACACCCCAAAAACATTTCAGCATAACAACATCATTATCTAACATAGTTAAGCTGCCTACACCTGTGCTTGCACTGATTGTTAACAGCGCTCTGCACCTCACTGCTACTTATTTTCAATCCACCCCAGGCCTTATCTCTTCCTCTGTGCCTTGATTCTGCAGATACCTGGATTAGACTACCATAGTTTGTACTTAAGTAGGTCACAGCACACTGGAACCTGATCAAAGAGGTTTTAGTCAACACGTCATGTCCATTGCCAAATTCAATAAGTTTGGTGAACAGAAAACTAGAGCGGTGTGACAATGATTAAAGCTCAATCATAAGTGAATCAGGCATAGTGGTGCTGGCGAGTGATAAGATTTGATTATGAGCAAATAAAAAGGCCTCTGTGCAGGGAGGGAGGAGGCGGGAGGACGGCAGTGACCAAATCAGTCTTGTTGTCAAAACAAAACTCTTTCTGTGTTCTCCTGTTTGCATTGTACTTTGACATTGCAAGTACAACAAATACAAACGGAGACGCAGCAGGCCCCAGCGTAGGTTCACACTTCACTCTGAAATGCAGATAGGACATGCATGTGTGACGCATATAAAAGGAATGCACCCCAAAATAAATGGTACTTTTCTGAACTTCGCAGTCCACATAGTCCTAAACCAAACCACAAGTCCTGCAGAAGACCAGAGCCTGCCCACTGACGCCAACTTGGCCTGCTGCTGATTAAACCATTGTGACTTTGGCAGGAGCTGTGCACCAAATGGAAAGAATGATGAAAACCCTTAAAACACTTCTCTTGCTTTTTCTAAAATCACAAACAAGACCAGGGCTTGCATTGAATGTACATTTCAACTTTGCCTTGATTTTCATGTAAATTATATGGCTCGCGTTTACAAAAGGGCAGTAGTAGTAAGGTTTGATACTGTAAGAGGCTGTGCCAGCTAACTTATGACTCCTATCATTACTCATTGTTCTGTGTTACACTGGATATCCAAGGAGGGAGGACCTCACTTTGAATTTCCTCTCCTGGGGTTTCTTACATTTTTTCCTGATGTACTAAGTTTTTTAGGGGGAGTTTTTTTTTTGTCCTTCAGTAATATTGGGCTATACACAAAAAAACAAGAACATGTCAAAAATATTTCTGAAAAAACGAAAAAAAATATTTGGACTATAGCTGAAGTTCTGAAATGAGAAGTGACTGAGGGCTGGTTCCTATGAGTAGTTTCAGGTCTAGGAAAGTTGACCAACTAACAAAGTAAAAAAAAAAAGAATGTTGTGAAGAAATTGCACATACAGAATAACTGAGATGAGGAGAGCATGGCATGACTGGCATAACTTGTTATGCTACAGAAAGAGAACAAGGAAGAGCACAAGAGAAAAGCTTATATAGTTCTGACACTTTATTACTGCACCAGTTAAGGTTATATCCCTACCGACCTGATGAAGGACATGTCATATAAATGTCAAACTAAACCCCAATTTAGTTTTGCAATTTAATCAGGATTTGTTTCTTGTTGTGTCTTCCACAGCTGCTGTTTGAACAAGAACAAATGCAAGTCCATTCATGGAGCAGAAGGTAAGAAGGTTAAGAGCAGGGCTAGATGGAAACCAAAGCAGCAGCGTATATATATATATATATATATATATATATATATATACACATACACACCAGAGAAGCTGAATGTGGTTCTTCAAAATTTACATTCCAAGCCCTGTTGCCCTGACATTTTGGGCACCCCATTCCAAATAGTGCTTTTGTAACAGATGTTGTATGTCATTCCTTGTCCGGGGCAACAAAACAGTGTTTGTGGGGATTGTAGCACTGGTCAGACAGTTAATGGGGAGAGTGGGAAGAGGGAAGGCAGGTTGGCAGTGCAGCACAGTAACTTGCTATGTGAGTTATTGTCTTTGGGTGCCTTTGTATTGCAGATGTTTGGCTAAGCAGTGCTAAAAAAAAAAAAAAAAAAAAAAAAAAATGGCTTATCAAAAAATACCTCACGCCCTATTTAAATCCCATGCTTGAAAAGGTTCAGCCAAACTTGAAGCTACACTGAAGTCTAGATAGATAGATAGCAGATAGAAGACTTTATTGATCCCTTTGGGAAGTTCCCTCAGGGAAATTGAATCTCCATCACATTCAGTACTGATAAACTTAAGACAGACATAACAGAAGAGCTAGAGAATAAAGACACCCCAAATACCCAACACCAGCATAGAAATATAATATAAATATAAAATAAAACTATATGAATAAAAATATGTATATATATATATATATATATATATATATATATATATATATATATATATATATATATATATATATGTGTGTGTGTGTGTGTGTGTGTGTGTGTGTGTGTGTGTGTGTGTACATGTGTGTACATGTGTGTGTTTGTACATAGTATATGTAAACTGTAAACTGTTCCCAGCAGTATCTGTCATAGTCTTATTATAATCTTATAATCTTATTTCATCTTATAATCTTTTTTTATAATCGTATTATATCTTATAAGTCTTATTGTATGCATGTGATTGGGTGTAACTTCCAGGTGCATTAACTGTGACAATATGATGCGATGATCGTCTCATCATAACTCTAAAATCACTGTTTCTCAGCAGCAACACAGCCGATGCTAATGATAGACACTGTACGGAGCTTGCTGAGGACGTGCTGAGACATTCCAAACCAGCACTGGATGGATGAGAAGGGAGTGGCTGCTGGGTAGATTGCCTAGAAAGACTTTCTAAAATCGCACACTACAGTTAGATGTTTATTTGCAGCAGCACGGGAACTAAACTCTCCTCAATAGAAGAATTGTGTATCTACAAATTTTGTTATTGTTTTATCTAGCAAATCTCTAGAGTGGGACTTCTGGGATTCTGCTTAAACGTCAGGATTCTCGAGAGCTCTGATCTACGTCGAAATGAAAGCCAAGTGTGAATAAAAATAAACTATCGTTTGATTGCAATCATCTATCTTTTTTGCCTCCCCCATGCTGTCCCTCCTTCCAACCACCCACTCGACAAACCCATGAGGAAATGGCTGAGGAAGTGTGCTTGAGACCAGTTTCTTTCCGTTTCACACTGGCATGGCTGAGTAACACCACGTCTCTTCTCTGTATTGCCAGTCAACAGGGCGAGAATATATATGGGGGCTCTGGCACAGTGCTGTGATAAATATTTTTGTCATAGTCAAGCTCAGAGTCTAAACAGTCACAAAGCATGTCTTTTTCTTCAAACTAGTAAAGATGTTTGGCGCACGGTCGGCCAGTGCAACAAAATCAACATGAGTGGCACTCAGAGTGGGATATCAACTATGATGACTGAGCAAGTTTTTATCAATAAAGCCTCTTCAAAATCTCACAGTGTGGCTTGTGGAATTCCAAATGTCTTAATTTGGGTGCCAACATAAAGTAGCCTCTGTACTGCTGCAGTGGTAGACAGTGAAAGTATTTGAATAAACAGTATCCGCCCCAAGCCAAGATGAGGCCCTGTTAACTGAGTATGTTTTAGCTACAGGCAGTGAGGAACCAGTTCTGAAAGTCTCCAAACTCGAAATATACGCACCATATTTATTTTGTTTTCATAAGACCGTACCCTCGTTTGCAGCTATACTCTCCTGCTGTAGTAAGACATATAACACAGTGTGTCTCACCACATTATCACCAAGTAAAACAAGAACACAAAACATTTTCTAACTTAAATGACAACCCACAGCCCAGAGACCTTTGTGCCCAGTGTCACCATTTGGCTCTTGAACTATCCTGTTACAATCAATCACCTTGACAAGAGAAATTTGAGAAATCCTAAAAATTTACAGCTGCAGGGCAGTCAACATGAGTTGAAGTGTGCTTTATGGAAAAGATTGTGCGGCACAGAGCAAGAAAAAAAGGAAGAAAAAGCAGCTCTCCCTACCACTGCACTAAAATGACTTTTGGGTGTGGCAGGAGGGAGTTGTTAGAGGGAAGGCAACTGTCAGACAGACTTTTAAGTCAGAGTCAACAAAGAATAGTCTCTGGTCTGGACTTTTTAATCTGCTTTTTACTCACTTTGAATAAACCCGGCATCACATCAAACACAGACTAGTCTATATGTGATGATTCTAGTTGGCAACACACCTGGAGAGATGCCATTTGCACTTGAAATATAAGTTTGGTTGAAGAATAAATAAATGTATCAACTTTTGGGCTTATAAAATGCGTTTCTCTGTTTCTACAAACGTGCGAAGTCTTCGTTCCCCCTCTATGCCTCAAACCTGGTTTCAATTAGCTTGTCTTTCCAAACCACTACATTCCATTACTCCCCTCCTCGCCCCCGCCCCGCCCATCCCCCCTCACTAACTCACTCCCTGGCTCCCTTTCCCCGTCTTCCTCCCTCCTTCTCCCTTCTCTCCTCTCTCCTCCCCTGCACACCCTGGCTGAGAGCCCAGGTTAAGAAACCCAAGGTAAAAGAAAGAAAAAAGAAATCTCTTTCAGCCCCAAGACTTTAAAAAGTGAGTCATAAAAAAACATACATGCTTCAGTACAAAGCAGCAGTGATAGTTTTTAACTTTCTTATGTAACACTAGCTGGAAAGGAATTACGCCTTGTTCAAAAACTGTTTCATACCATATCAAGAAACTTCACCACATTCCACAAAAGCAGACTGCATGAAAAAAAAGTCCCATATGAAACATTCATAGACATATGACTTAAACCGAGAAGACTGCCAAAGAAAAACTTTTCATTTTTCTGGAACCCTCTGGACAGGGACAGTTGTGACAACTGTTTGCAGCATGTATGGCTTTTTTTTTTTTTTTTCCCTTTTTTTCTTTTGGGTCGTAAAGGGTGTGCCACTGCAAGGAGACAGCGCAGCAAGAAGGGAGGGAGAAAAAAAAGGGAGGGGGCAGAGGGAGGTGAAGGAGAGGAATCCACACCCAAGCTTGTTGCTGCAGGCTCTCACAGGGAAGTACCTTTGCATTTTACACTTCCAAATCTCAGCCCAGGGCTTTAAACAGATAAAAGAAACACCTGAGCAACGACATGAGCACGCAGGATATGACTTTTATTATCTACTTATTTTATATTCTTTCTGGCACACTCTACAGTCTATCATTTATCTAGTGTGTGGGATAGTCAAATGTTTTCAAAAAGTTTGTTACATCAAAGATTAGGGTTTATAAAGGTGTCAAGGCCACACTCATTGCACAATAGTCAAATCTCTACAGTAATAAAGAATAAAGAATGTTATCTCCCATATCTAAAGAGACATAAATCATATGAAGACACTTTACTTTCTCTTTAAAACAGTTGGTTCCACACTCACAAGTGACTTGGGTAACAAGCTTTGTGTGCAGTTGAAGGAAAAGTGAAGTGCGCAACTAGTCAAGTCTTCTGCATTCATGTGGAGTCTGGGGTACACACCCACTTCTCATGTGCAGCACTGTTTTAAGTGACTATTCAAAACTTAGGATCATATTCACACATTATTCCAGCCACTTTATACTTTAAAAGAAAAACTCTACCCAACTAATATACTTTACTTTACTTACTATACTTTACTATATTTTCTTTTCATTACAACTGAACGCCACAATAAAACTTCCCAATAGGAAAAACCATAGGATGCCACAAAAGGTAAAGATGTTATAAAGTAGGACAAAGACAACTCTAATTTTAACAGACACACAGTTTCACCACAAATCTCCACTGAAACATCACTGGTATGTCAGATCCATAACTTACAGTTTTGCAACTTAGTTGTTTAAATTTATGTCAATCAATTGGAAGTGAATTAATATTTCGTAGCACTATTAAGTTTTAATCAAAGCACAACTGTCGACAAAGTTGAACCACAGATTTAAAGAAAAAAAAAGTTTAAAAACATTCATTTCACTTTGAGGAAAGAAAAAAAAGTACATCTTTACCTGTGCGCAACCTTTGCGCCCAAGAAGCCTCACACCAGCTTGAGCATCCTTGAAAACGTGTCCTCTCCCCTTCTCCCCAGCCCAAGAAAAGCACTTCTTCCAGTCACAGCCTTGCAGTCTGTTAGAATTCTGTCACTCCTTTCCTATTTCTCGATCAACCAAGTTTCCAGGGCGTTTTCTCCCCCCCTCTCTCCCTCCCTCTTCTTGCTGTGAGTTGATTTAAACTTTTTTTTTTCTCTATCCGGCTGCTCCTCTGGGCTGAGCAGAGTGGTTGGACAGAGAGCTGGGTAGGGCTCCTGTGTTGGAAAAGGGAGGAGATTTCAGGGGAGGGAACCAGTGTAAGGGAGTGGTCCTCAGCAGCCATGGGACCACCCACTGCTTCGCAATGAAAGCTCAGATGACATGCAACAGCCAAAGTAACTTTTAAGAAAAATGAAAATAAAAATAAGTGTTTTTTTTTTTTTTTGTGAAATATCTAGATTAGCTTTTCATTCTTACCTATGTTTACAACCAAACTGTTGAGAACACTCATTGTTTTTAAAACTTTAGATGTACTTTTCTTGCCAAAGTGAGCAGTGATTTTTAGAAGATATTCCTGTTATTTAAGCAGAAAAAAACTCAAACTAATCTAATATTTTGCTTTACTTTGGACATCTTACTTCATCTTTGCTGCCAAGAGTAACACCAAAACCAGATAACATTTCGACTGAGCTAAAATAAGGCACATCACACCGCTAACTGCATTCAACTGATGCTCATACACAAGACACAGCCTTGTATAGGAAGTGACCTCACCAGTCAAAGTCTATTCTTTTTCCTCTCATTCTGTTATTCTATAATCATTTAAAACAAAAGAAATATGAATAAATAAGTACAATAAAACGTGTCGAACATTTCAGGATGAGAATGAAGTGCACAGAGAAACGCACCACAAAATTGGTATCATACGATAGGCAATGACATAAACATGCTATTACAGCATTTAAATTACTGCATACAAACTTACAGTTATCATTAACAAAATGACTCAGGAAAGAGTCCTTTACTTACACACTAAGGCCAAAGTGTCTATTTACAAGACAAGATTTTCTGCCTTTATGTCTCAGCATTCTTTTGTTTTAACAATGCCCACCCAGAATCAAAGCTTACTCCATTTCAATAGCTGCATCTCTCTCTCTCTCTCTCTCTCTTTTATTAAATCACATCATTCCTATTTTGATTACAAAAAAAAAGAAATGATTTTGAAAGATGCCGTCACACTTTCTTCAGATGAAAATAGCAGTTTAGTAGTTTTGTTTAGTTAAGTCTCAGTCATTTCTGGGAGGAATGCCATACTACTTCTGATACCCTGTATAATCGTGTTGTTTATAGATTAAAACTTCTTATATTCATAGGTACTGTTCCTCTGACAGCCCATAATTATTTCAAGTATTTTAATATCACTTTAGTGCCATGGTGCATAAATGATGTTTCCTTCCTCATAGTATTGTCACAGGGAATGTTTTGGTGTCTGCAGAGTTCTTGTCTCTACAAGTTATAATGCAGAGTCAGCCAAATCAAACTGTCTGTGTGTTACCTCACCCTGAATATTACAAAATATTGTTTTCCACACTTTGTTTTGTACAACTAAAAACACTCCAAATGATTATTGAGAGTTTTACAGCGTCAAAGTCGTGTTCGCATTTGTTTCAGCGCAGTGGAGAAATAAAAAGAGCTGCGACATGAGCTGCTGAGACGGAGCCATACTGGGTGGTGCCTCAGGCTAATTCAGCCTGGGATTATAGATAATATTGGCTCAGCAAATGAGTCCTCACAGGCTTATACATGATACAACACTGTATAAAACATAAGCTGAGTAACTAAAACAATATTTTAGGTGTCTGGAGATTCTGCACTATCCTGCCGGATGAACTCAAATAGACTTCCTCATCAGCTACACCAACCATCACCCTCCAAAGGTGTTCATTTGAAAGCTATTCTGTATTCACATAGCTGAACTCTCAAAATTCTGGTCACTTTGTTCAAATTTCAAGTTCATATTTCAAGTTCTTCTTCTATCTTAGCTTTAGTATTTCAACGATCCATTACTTTTAACTAACTAGCTTTATACTATTTATCCATGCTGTCACCATTTTAATCATTTCTTCCTTCATGTTTATTATATTAGCCAGTTATCCATAATGTTTTAACCAGTTGTTACTGTAACACAATTTTTCATCTATCCATTACTTTTAAAATGTTGTTTAATCTATTAATAAGTGGCCTTAAATTAACTATTTGACTCATTTTCTTATCCTTTACTTTTAACCAATTATTTTCACCATATCTCTTTTTTTTTTTCAATTTACTCATTGCTTTTAACCAGCTATTGCAACTGTTTAGCCATTACATTGAGCTCCCTATTTCAAGCAAACTCATTATTTAGGTAGTTGAATTGTCAGTCCATCAATTAAAATGAACAACTTGATACTTACTATTTAGACTTTTGTACTCTCTTGCTAACCACTTTCCCAAACTCACAATCATAGCTTGTAGTGTATAGGTAGATGCTGCAGCTGACATATCTGAGGACATATTTGAATCTAGTCATAATTTCTTTCGTTCCATGTACAATATTGCAGCTGCAGAAGTCGATGTGTAAATCTATAACCGGTTTGGGAGGCAGAGGTATGTGAATACAGTTTTGCCACTGGGATACAGATGTATGTATATATATATTTGTTCTCATTTTTTTTGTGTCTACATGCTTGTTTACCTCCAACATCAATATTCAGAGTCCTTGAAAGATCCACACGCCACACCCATGCACCACAAGGTGAAACAGCAAACAACATGCAAACGGTAGAGCAAATATAAAGGAAGTTACTGCATGGCTTTGTGGGGAAATGGACCAGGAGTGGCCCACACTTACACACCCACAAGCTTGTATATGTAGAACCGGCACAACTGTTTTAATGTCATAAGGAGTGTTTTCTCTGATACACATAGCAGCTCTGCAGCAAAAGAAGATCCACTGTTTATATGTCTGCATGTGTATGTGCATTTGTTTGTAATTGTGCACATGCTGAGATAAAAGTGAAGGAGTAATCCCAACAATGTGTAAGATAAGCAAGAATCCTAAAGAACTCCGTATGATGCATGGAATTGATTTATTTTTGAACTGTAACTCTGTTGGAAACAAACAAGTCTATATTGTCTCCACATTGCCTCTTCAAATGTAGCTAGTTTGTACTTTTCTACAAAATATAGCAGCAGAAGTGAGCTGCTGTGTTAGCTAGAAGGGATCATTATCATCCTCAGACAAAAGCGTGTTGCTACTGCACCTGTTTGCTCAGCTCCACGCATGTTTGACTTCTTGCCAATGAGGTGTGGCTGTTGATACCTTTGAAGAACAGTTTCAGCTTAGAGCAATTGCTACCTCTAGATAATTCCCATGGAGTGTGTGCATCTAAAACAGCAGGATTCCTGCTCAAACTGCATGCAGCTCAACAACTTTTCTGCAGGTTGCAAATGTTTATGGTCACATAACCGCCCAACGACTTCACAGCAGATATTTGGCCCTTGGCATTTTTTTTTTTTCTCTCCTGCTCAAAATTACTACATATTTGCACTTTCACCTTCACTCAAAAACTCATTCTTAAACTGATTAGGTAAAACAAGACTGACATACCTTATCTTTTGACCGAATGTTTAACCTTTACTAAAATTAAATCAATCAACAGCAGTAAATAGAGGTCAGATAAAGAAAACGATAACACTAAGAGAATCAGTTTAGAAACAAATAAAACCTTGATAGTGCAATACTGCAAAACAAACTAATGTGAGTGTCGAGAATTCCAGATTTCTCCATTTTATTGCAATTGATTTTATGTTTTCACAGACTCAGTCCCCTCTACCCGTCACCAGTTTGTGTCAGGTCACTCGTTGAATACAAGGATATGTGGGAATGGGTGTGTTTCCTGGTCCTAGGTGTGTCAGCCAATGTGAACCAACACAAATAGTTTGGCTCAGACGTGCGATGAGTCACAGCCATGACTACAATGAAAACAGCACAGCTCAGACTGTAGAGAAGAGGAAAATCAGAGGATTAGATATGAACCGGCGGTTGAATGTGTGTGTGTGTGTGTGTGTGTGTGTGTGAATGGCTTATGACTGCATGTGTGTTTGTTTGTTGCCGTCCGTGTGTGTGTGTGTGTATGATTAATATTTCCCGGAGGATATGGAAAGTCACATGGCAACGGCCTGAAGTAAACTTTAACTTGTGATACGATTAAAGAAAATTGACACTGCACTTAGATCTTATCGTTATTTCATTTCTATCAAATCTCCTTGAGCAACTGTTTGGTTCTACCAACAGTCATAAGAGCCAGATGGGTGGGAGCATACACGTGATTGTGTAACACAGGTTAAATCAGACCCAAGGTCTGTCTAAACACATTTCAGGTCGTTACTAACTCATGGGAGTTTGTAAGTTTTGAAAACAGCTGCTAGATGTAAAGATGGGAACGCATAGGGGAAAAAATCTTCTAATACATTTGCAAAATGTCACATTTATTAACTGAAATTCTTTCCTAAATTCACACAATACAAGCTGTGTACTTGGCAAATGGGGTGTTTGCGTGAGTCATCGAGAAGCAGCAATACAATACTAGGATTTTATTCCAAAACACACTTGAGAATGTAACTGAGGTTGCTGTTCCTTTTTTTCGTTTCATTCTGTTCTTTTCTGTATCTTTGCTACAAGCGAATACGTCAAAAAGTCATGTAAAATTGAAATGATGAATTACAAAACATAAATAATTCTGTAATTACGTATGTAACATTTGTAAAGCGCTGGTCTCCATGTGATTTATTTCTCCTCTCTTTTGAAATTGGCAGAAATTGGCAATAATCCCAACAAGACAGTGATTTACATTTTCAGCAGAGCCCTACAAAGTGTCTACTGAGTCTGATCTTGCATACTGCTTTTGTAGTCGCTTGAGAACATCAAAAAAAAAAAAAAAAAAAAAAACTTCAGTCAGTCAGTCAAATCCAGTTTACATCTGGAACAAGAATTGTTAAAGACAAGTGCTTTACTACACAAACCAGATTGTGTGCAAATAGAGGAATTCTTTGTAAACCAACTTCATTAGATTTTTTTTTAACAATGCAACATTGTTGATTTTGTGACAAGTGTTGCACTAGCCAAGGCCGAAGAGACAGTCAGAAAAACATTGTCAAAGAGGCATTGTCAGTGTTGAAGAATGTCAAACGAAAAGTACTACAGATTCAGCTTGTGTTCATTAATGAATGAACGCTCTGTTGTTGGAGATGAATCCAAAAAGCTGTAAAATTGAAGAAGTGCAAATCTTCCAACACCTATCATGTGTTCCTACTGCTGTTTAACAGTTTATTAATACAATCTGCAGTCTGTTACTGTCTGTTTTCATAAAAGCGGACTTTCCTGTTCACACAGGAAAACATGAAAAACCATCTTTCCTCCAGCGTAAAGGTCGAGATAACTGCAAGTTCTTTGTTCCCACCTGCAGGATCTATTCTGTCAGTTTAGTAGTGACGATGACAGATCTATTATACTGTGTGAATTAAACAAATACAAACAAACACACAAGTTACACCTCATCATCTGACTTCTGAAGCTATTGCTTCTTATCTACATTGGTAATATGAGTGTTAATCAAATCAAATGATAAACTCTGTGGTTTGTTGTCATAGCTCCTACTATTTACAAAGCACTGATGTTGCAATACAAACATGATTTTAATCTGTAACGAAATGGGAGAAGAAGTGACAGTGAAGTTATATAGTTATTTTTTTAATAACTTTTAATTTAATTTATTAGCAGTATTTTTTATTATTATTACTATATTTATTCATTTTATTTTTTTCAGGAAACTGTAATGTCTAAGTATTTCAGTCTGTTCTTATACAAATAAATATATTTTCTAACTAATTTTATGAAGTGAAATCTTTTCTTTACAATCAGTGATGGAATGTCACTAATTCATCCAGTTCAATTTACTGATGGAAAATACTGCACGCGACATACGTTGTCATCTTTTAAATCATTTCTACGGTCACCTGATGAGTGTAACTCCAGTAGTCACTCTTCTTTCTTTTAACTAATTCGTTTCTTTTGACCCTTGACTTCATTGAGTCTGTTAACTGTTTGCTTTAGAGCAGGTAGCAGACAATTCTTAGAGCTATTTGTCTGAAAATAACTTCCTGCTGTGACCGCAAGCAATGCTGTGATAGCAACGAAGGCCAAAAAAAGCAGTTGAGTCATGACTGAAAAGCTGGGCAGAAATTTGCCTCAAAACTCTTCAAGGCTGACGGAGTAAGTGATAATTTTCTGTAGGTTCACATTGTTATCTGAAATTGTTGGTATTTTTTAAAATATTGACTGTTGCTGTTTTGTGAATGTTAAGATTTTTAATGTACGTAAGACATTTGTACACATTTGCAGTGGGATATTTTCAGTGTTGTATAACTTAATCCAAATTACACGTTAACTGTTAACCCCTTGAAATGCTCATCTCCATTTATTTAATACATTGTCAGTCATCCGAGTGAAAATGATCAACTTTTCCTTTAACCCTATGACGCTTTATATATAATTGGAAAATTCCTGACTTGTAAAATTGCTGTTAAAGTTCAGAGACAGCCTCATTCTCAATGCTAATTAAATTAATTTTAATTCAATTCAATTACATAAATAATTGGATTTTCCTAGAAATAATTAATTGGACCATGAAACTAAAATAAAATCAGAGAGATAACATTCCTGTTCAGCGCATGAACAAAAATTTTTTACTCTCAACTCAATTACCGTACACATTATTTGTTACACTGGCTACAATGAGTTACCATGCATGGGATATTGCGCTATGCTGTCCCCCGGAGCCTTATGAGTAAGCAAACTGGGACATATTCAAACAGTGGACCTAAGGATAACCACTGTGAGCACAGCGTATCCATGGTGAGATTACAGTTACAAAGAAATCACAGAAAGATAATGACAGCGACCAGTATTCTAATTACACTATCTCGCAACACACGTCACCCTGCTTGATATTTGCCATCACCATAGTAACTCGTCACTGGTAATCTTTTTGGAATTCCCCTGCAGCGCGTGCTCCCTCACTAACACACGCACACAAACACACAGTGATGATTCAGAAAAGCGAGTTGTTCCTTTGGTTCAGAGAAAAATGTGAGGGAAAAAAGGAGAATAAGAGACAGGCTGAATTGTGGTTTCCACTGCGAGTTGTGAGTCATGAACACGAGGGAGGGACAGGCAGAAAAAAAATAAAAAAGCACAGACTATTCTGGGATGGCTGCTATAGCAACATAATAAGCAAGGGGGCAGGTACTAGCAAGGATGTTTCCATAGCAATGCCCTGTGTGTGTATGGATAAATATCACATGCCACAAAGCTGTTTGTAATGTAGTAAGGAACTCTGCTCCACTTTGTTAGACAAAGTTTGTATTTTTTTTTTTTTTTTTTTGAGAGGATGATCACCATCCCAGCCCCCACCTCCCTCCTTCCTGTTTTCCCCTGCAGCCTGAATGGTCTTTTTAATGTGTTCACTTTAGACCCAACTAAACGGACCGATGCAGGGAACACCACTCACAGGTTTGGTCTTGCCACTGACGTCACATTGTGGATTCTCAATATTGTTCTTGCAGAAATTCTACCACCAGGTAAAGTACTGTTGCACAATCGGTGTAACTCATCCGCCTACAGATAAAGCAGTGAAGCAACTCCACGGATATAACACATTTAACATAAATTCCATTGTGTTTCTGACTTTGTCATCACTATCTTTCCGGTGCCTCACAGTTACTCACTGTTAAACTATTTAATTATTGATCTAGTCGGTGTGATAAGAAAACACGGGTTTCTCCACCCTGTGGTTCACCTCCCATCTGTTGTGCTTCAACACAAGCAGATACCTTCCTGAGCTGCACATTCCAGTCATAGTTGTTAATGTTCCAGGACTCCGACTCTTTCAAAGGGTGGGATTTAAACTACCAACAAGTCAATACATGAAAAATCCTATCATTTATGTCGTGAACAGGGCTGGGGTACCTGTTTGTTCAGGCAGTTTTGCTGTTACACCTGCCTTTTTACCCTTTTACAAAACAAGACAATGTACCAGTGTTTTCTGAACAGATAGTGATAGCCAGGGGGCAATTTAAAGATTAAATGATAGTCACACACCCAAACCACAAAGCGGGTGGCACTATTATGACTAACTTATGTATGCACTAATTACTAATATATAATTCTGTATGTCAAGTCATGCACCGACAGTGCATGCTGGAAAGTGGAAAGGAAATCTATTACAATAATTGTTGTATTTAATTTTATTACTTCCAGGACAATAACCTAAAAGTCTGCACATGGTAGTCATGGTACTGCATATTACAGTTTTGCCTCAGTTTGACAACAGAACTTCTCGAGCTCCACCTCCAGATTCTGGTAATATGAGACAGAAACAACTCTGGGGTTTCATGTCCAAAAACGCAGGGGCTGTCTGTTTTCCCTGCGTAGTACCTCTCTCCACTCTTCCCTCGTGTCACGCACTCTCCACTCCACACACACACACTGGCAACCCCTTGTTGCAGGGCAACGCAAACTCGCCAAGAAAATACATAATTGATAATCACTTCTCTAAACAACGACTTGTTTGAGGATGTTACTCGCATGCATTTTGTATCCACGTCTGCTCAGTCACCATCGTATCATCTTGTCTTTCCCTGCCTTCTTCAGCTATTTCCCCTCAGCAGATCCACCTTTGACCTCTCTCATTCCATTCCAGTACTGAATTACTACGCTACGCTTTAGTGCAGCTTACACCCCTTTAAGTGCACCAATGGGAAGAAACGCCCCTCACTCCGGAACAGAGGTTAAGAGCCAAAGATCACTACTTTTCTTCCTTAATAGAAGATTCACTAGGATGTAAATTAGAGATGCATTTGTACCATTGTTTAAAATTTGCATAGTTTTCATTACTTCCCTCTGTTTTCTTTGTGTTTATCAGAGTCTTCACGTGCCTTCACTTGAATTCCACCGTAGCTTTCACATTTCCTCAGCTATTAAGTAAATAGGGGACACTCGAGGTGAAGCAGCTTTCAAGTGCTGACTAAGGATCCATTTTCCTGCTCCCATTCCTTTTGCTTTAGTTTAGTGTGTGTGCGCCTGGATGTGTGCATGTGTGTGTGCGTTAGTGGGACTTGAAGCCCAACCCCAGACTGGAGTCTGGGGAAAACTCCATAAAACTTTGAGACTGTATGTATGTGTGTGTGTGTGTGGTGGCTGAGTCCAGTCTCTGTCTGCTCATAGTCGTCTTTACAACAGTGACAGTCTCTTGTTTTGGCTATTAGGCCCAAACACTGTTGTAGAGCTGTAAACATGTCTAAAGGGGGAGTGAATATCTATTTGAGGACATTGTGGCCACAGTGATAACCCCAAAAAAATCTACGCATTCTCCTGTCTAATTATAACTGTCTCATTTTGCAGACACAGAAAATGCTTAGACCATAGAAGAGAAACTCTTTTCATCTACAATGCATTGAGTCTCTTTAAAGGAAACTGTGTTGGATTTGAACCTCGGACTCCCCAGTGTTCAGTGCACTTCACCTCGCTGTTCCAAGCCCTCCACCGACCACCTCACCCTTTTCCAGATGTGAGTCTCGCACCACCAGATGCTCAGCACATGCATACCATGCCTTAAGCTCCTACAGGGGGCTGACAGCCACACTGGGACCTTGTGTGGTGAAACAATACAGCCTCTCTCTGTGCTCCTCCCTCGCCAGCACTCCTCACTGCTGCAACTGCTTTTAAGAAACCCCTTCCACCCCACTTCACCCCACCCCAAAGCACACACACAGAAAAAAATGTCCAGAGAGCAAGGATCGAGAGAGAGAGAGGAAGGAAAAAGAAGTAGTAAGTGTGCAGCCAAGAGAGAAAGAAAGACCAGGGGGAGGAAGGTTGGCAAGACTGGAAGAGAAAATGTTGCTGTTGGCATAAGAAAGCATATTGTTCTTGTAGCTTAATTTAACTCTGCAGTTACAAAACACAAATAAGAAACAGATCATTGTATGGATTTGATATCATTTTTTCGTGCTTTTCTGTAGGAAAACTGCCTCAAGAGGCTGTGTGTGTCAAACTGTGTGAGTCCTGCTTGCATTAATTTCATATTCACGTGTGAGAAGACAAAGGCTTTTGTAGCACCACTCCCTCAGCAATCGAAGGGTTAGCCATCAGCCTGTTGTAACTGCTGCGATGCTGTGGGTGAAGTCAAAGTTATTTGCTCAAGTTACAGCCCTCTTCCACCATGATCCACAGGATGGGTGAGTCATGTGTTCAAGGACTTGGGCGCTTCGCTGTTATGGGAACATTTCCATTTTCTGATTTCCATGAGACCACAGAACAAACTAAAATGGCCTCCCTGATTCAACAGTATGGTGAAAGATCGTTGTGCCAAAATGATCTTGAATCATGCTTAGTAAGCTGGAAAAAATGACACATCTGACTCACTCTGGGATGAGATTCTTCTCTTGTGGATTTTGCATGTGAGTGTGAGTGTATATCAGAGACAAAAAGAGATCCGCCCAAGTTTTTTTAAGAACTTTAACATATTCAGTGATGAAACACAGGGGGGTTGTGCTAAATACATTACTAAACATCTACAGACTGACTTTCAAGGTGATATGAATATCAAGGAACATTTCATAGACTAGTCCAGGTGTCCTATTTAACCAGTAGTTACTGTATGTACAAGAAACAATGAAGTGGCCAACAAAGAAATCAGTTATAGCAGTGAAAGGATAAGTCTACCTAGAGGTGTGAGAACAGTCAACAACAAAAGTGCTCTACAAACTCAAGCTCTCGGGTGTGTCCGGTGAAATCGGGTGCTTTGTCTTCACAGCCCAGTGTTGACTCTACCTGACAGAGAAAATCCAAATAGAGCTTTATACATGGTGCCATTTTCTTCAATCATTATAGAAGAAAGCGAATGAAAGAATGTTTTTTTTTACGTGAGAATGTGACTGAATGTTCTGTGCCTGCACAGAAAATGGCCCGTACATGGTGAAAATCTGTAAATAGAAAGTTTTTTTCTTCTTTAGTGATACCAACTTGCAGAAGTAGACTATGAAACATGGTGTTTCTCTATTTGAGTGGGGTGTGGTCACACCAGGCAACAGAGCTTTATATCTGTTTGTCACATCAAGAAAATAATTCACCTTCATGTACCATACGTTTACAGTATGCTGGTTGAATGAATGTATCTATAGGGTTAGTCTGACTAGTATAGCAACATTGTCAGCTTAAAGAATTTCTTAGTTCGTGTTGGTGTCACATACTGTTGAACTGAAAATGTAAGTGGATGTATTCAGTAAAACGTAAGTTAACAGTTCCGACATGTTACTCAAGACAGATTTAGTGGAAAGTATTTTTATGTTTATGACCTTGCAGATGACATTTGTAGAGAGATCCAACTGGATGTTCTTTATCAAAATTTGTTCCAGGCTTCTCTCTTCTTGAGGAGGCACAAACAACATCAAAATAAGAGCCAGTAGTTTAAAACAGATGACAATCTCATTTTAGTGTTAGCTAACCACCAAACTCAGCCCAGTTATTTGCTTTCACGGTTAGATGCTCCTCATTCAACAAGGTTCAGCTGCTCTCTGGTTTGAAGTCTTTGCCTGCCCTCTGGAGGGTAAATGAACTACTGCAATGAGCTGGACTTTGTAACTCGCACTTGCAGTGACTTGTGGGTTAACAGCTGCTGGTGATAGTAGAAAACATTTAGTGAACTAAAATGTTTACTAGATACTCTATTTTCAGTACTTGTATTCAAAAATAAACAAAAACTACCCGTAGGGACTCGTAAGAACTTGACACCAAACTGAAAAAGCATCGTTTCACTGACCCCTTCTGGTAAAAAGTTAAAAATCTGATGTCTCCAGCCACACCCTGCACTACAGTTGGGTGTGGTAGTACAAGTTTGTGCTATTGTTCAGAGACAGTTTTAAATTATATACTATATAACTCCAGAAGGTTTATAGACTTAAATAAATTTGCTTTTACTTTGCAAGTCTGTTCATCAACAATGATTTACACCAGCTATATTGTCATTATTGAGATTCATTTGTCTTCAACAAAACGTGGAAGTTTAAAGCATTTGTACCTCTGCTCCAAATATGAAAACAAAACCAGACATCAAATCTCAGTTGGCATTGTGGAAAATGCTTTATTTTGCAGGTCAAACAACAAAAAACCAGTTTGGGGCCACAAACAAAATTCACTCTTGTCTTTAAACACTGTCATTTCCAAGTCAATCTTGCATTTATGTAAGCACGTGGTGGCTGAATGTCCATAGGTTTTAAGTTTCAGAGAGCAGAAGCGCTGAGTGCCGAGTGCTTTCGTTTCAGACTTTCCCAGTGTCCTCTCACTTGAAGATCTTGCCCTGGTTGAAGGCTTTACCCACATGCTTGAAGTCTCCTTCCCAGGCAAAGTATTCCTTTACCATGGTCTTGCACTCCTCGCTATCTGGATCCAGCTTGCGCCAGTCGTATGACTCGTAGTCGATCTGCCAGTCTTCAGACAGCTGAGAGAGGAACAACAATACCGGGAGTTATATTACCCTCAGGTTCGATGACTTGATAATGTATCACCACCGACTGTCAGATGATAGTCTGCATTTTAGCCATATTTTGAATACTTGGACCATAACACAGGCTGCATTCAAATGCAGAACACGTAGGCTGCAGTGTGCCGGAACTATCTGAACAGCCAAATTTCAAAGCATTTTCTCAAACAGTCTCACGATTTGTTTGTTTTGAGATGCAAATTGAGTAATCGCAGTTCAGCATTACACCAGCGCAGAAATAGAAACCTACATATGTTAATATGTGCCCATAGCATGAACCAGCCTTTTTCTCACTAAAACAGAGATGACTGGGATGAATATGGTCTCAAGTCTCTCTTCCCCCGTCAGATTAAGACTTAGTGTCACGACGAGACACTGCCTTGCCCAAAGACAGGGGACAATCCGCCAACTAAGATTAGGAGTCTTATCAAAAGAAATACTTAGTCTCCAAGGAAACGGATCAGTCGGTCAAAAACATGCAGGAAATGTCTGAGAACACCATGTAAGCGCATTCTTGCTTATACTTACAGTGAAAGCCAGCTCCTGGCCTCTGAAGATCCAGATACCAGAGATGCTGCTGTCGTTGTTGGTGCCAAACAAGATGACACTGGCGAAGGCATTCTTTCTGAGTTTGTCCAGGCGCTGGAACATGCCTGTTAAGAAAAAGGAGGATGTTACATGGTGGGTATTTTATACATGGACAGAGACAAATATACTGCAGTGTAAAAGAGTGTAGCAGTCACGTCTGTGTAAAAGACTTCAGTCAACACTTTGAATCACAATAAGTTTATTTGGATGATTCACATCAATTTTCTGCCCTTTAGACATCCAAAGAAAAAGGCCCAGACTAAAACACTAATAAATCAGTGTAACACTTCAGTGCCCAAAGGTCAATCTGGTTGTAATGTGACCACAGCATGAACCAGCCTATTGCTCACTGGAACAGAGATGACTGGGATGAATATGGTCTTCAGTTTCTCTTCCCCTGTCAGATTAAGACTTGGTGCCATGAACGGACACTGCCTTGCCCAATGACAGGGGACACACTGCTTTCTCCAAAGAGGGATGACGGCTGATATTAGTGCAGTACACTTATGTAATCTTTAACTGTTATGATGCATTTACTGATCCAAGAATTCAAACATTTTTCTTCCACATACTTTCATTACATTTTTCAGAAGCATCTGTTGACACGTCCTTGTAATTATATTCAGAACATGATCTTTATCAACTTTCCTGAAAAGCCGTGCTTCACTGAAGTATAAGGGGCCAAATCCACTCACAGATGCGAGATACAGATCTACATTGCTAAAGACCGTAGGCCTTTTGCTGATGAAGTATAACTGATTGCAAGTGCCTAAAGTACAAGATATAAAAGATTGCCTACATGCAACTTTTACAGTGCATGAACATGGTTTAATTCACAGTGAAAGGAAGATCTTAAAAATAGTCACAGTTTACAAGGATTCTGAATCAACTTGCAAGGCCACGTGCAAGTTTCCCCAAGGAAACTCTTGCAGTGACTAAGTCTCACCTGTGATAAGGTTGCAGCTCTTGAAGGTAAGTGTAAGCTCCTCAGGGTATTTGTACTGGCTGTACCAGATGGAGTAACCCTCGCGGTCAAAGTGTTCCCAGAAGTGGGGCAGGGCTACTGTCAGGGTGTCCTCGTTGGAGTACTTCCTCTTGAACTCATCCATGACAAATGCGCTGATAAAAGGAAAAAAAAAATAAAAACATAGTGAGGACAATGGGACTACAATAATCCCATATACTGTTCACTTTTAACTTTCCCTTCAGTTTTCTAAAATTATCATGTTCATTGTGATACAGTGTAGCCACAGCATGAACCAGCCTATTGCTCACTTGAAACAGAGATGACTGGGATGAATATGGTCTTGAGTTTTTCTTCCCCTGTCAGATTAAGACTTGGTGCCATGACTGGACACTGCCTTGCCCAATGACAGGGGACACTATTCTCCCCAAAGGGGATTTTCTAATTGGTGTCCAGGCCTGTTAGCACTCAAGTGTGCAACCACCAACACCTTATTCTGCAAGTGATTTAATATTCAGTGTATTTAAATGCTCCAAAGACAGTTGGGAGCCATTTGCCTGCACTCACTGATTAGTACATCGTTTTCATAGAGGGGATGTTCTCTGAAATAATCTGCTGAGGTGATCAGTTGGAATAAAAGCCCTCTAATGGGAGGATGATACAGAAATGTACAAATTGTTACAGAATTGCCTACAGATTTTTATTACCTCTTTGGGAGGTGTGCAAAGGGGTCCTTAGCTTTGGGCTCAGCAGCCAGAACAGCATCACAGTCATCCATCTCCTCCTCTGGGGCAGGCTTCTTCTCTTCCTTTTTCTTTTCCTTCTCTTTTTTCTCCTGGGGCTTGGCTTGCTCCTTTCCACCCTTCTCTTTCTTAGCAGGGGTCTCCTTCTTGGGCTGCATCTCAGAAAACTTCTTGGCTACACAAGCAGAACAAACAATGAAAAACATGTTTTTCTGTTAAATGTTGCAGAGATTTGTATTTTATTTTGACCTCTGTGCCTTTGGAAATTTATTGTCAAGTATTAAACAATTTGACAGTTTGTAGAAGAAACTCACTCATTCGTCAAATGGCAGCAACGTACTTTAGAAGTGTGCCCTTGTTGACAATAACTTACCATCAAACTGGGCCATCTTTTCGCACAGCTTGACCTCTCCAAGGACAGTCTTGAACTGGGGCTGGTTGACACAGGTAACAAACCAGCGGGTCACGTTGGGGAAAGGCTGGCGGAAGGAAGGCTCAAGGACCTACGGGATGGAGAGAAATCAAGGGCTTAATGAGAGCGTCTTGATTCATCATTTCACAAAACCAATGAGCGACTGATTCTAACTCCTGTGCTTGTCAAATTTATGCTTATGTGCCATACGATGGTCACATGACACACAATGGCACAAAGTCACACACGTGCAGACATTGTGCCCTTTAGACATCCAAAGAAAAAGGCCCAGACTAAAACACTAATAAATCAGTGTAACACTTCAGTGCCCAAAGGTCAATCTGGTTGTAATGTGACCACAGCATGAACCAGCCTATTGCTCACTGGAACAGAGATGACTGGGATGAATATGGTCTTCAGTTTCTCTTCCCCTGTCAGATTAAGACTTGGTGCCATGAACGGACACTGCCTTGCCCAATGACAGGGGACACACTGCTTTCTCCAAAGAGGGATGACGGCTGATATTAGTGCAGTACACTTATGTAATCTTTAACTGTCATGATGCATTTACTGATCCAAGAATTCAAACATTTTTCTTCCACATACTTTCACTACATGTTTAAGAAGCATCTTTTGACACGTCCTTGTAATTATATTCAGAACACAATCTTTATCAACTTTCCTAAAAAGCTGTGCTTCACTGAAGTATAAGGGGCCAAATCCACCCCCAGAAGTGAGATACAGATCTACATTGCTAAAGCCCGTAGGCCTTTTGCTGATGAAGTATAAGTGATTGCAAGTGCCTGAAATACAAGATCAAAAAGATTGCCTACATGCAACTTTTACAGTGCATGAACATGATGTGAATGAAGATCTTAAATATAGTCAGTTCACAAGGATTCAGAATCAACTTTCAAGGCCACGTGCAAGTTTCCCCCAAGGAAATTCTTGCACAGAGGCAGTCACACAGGTAGACATTCTTCACTGTGAGTAACATATGCTCCTGAACTCTAAGAGATGTCACAGCCACATGCCAACTCCTATGTACGTGCACATCCACACTTCCATTGTTGCTGCTGCAATGCTGCTACTTCCAGCTCTGCCTTTCTACACTGCACTGGCTTCATTAACTGAGTAACCAGAGAGCTGTGACATGATCTCTTTACCCTTGTCAGGCGCAAGGGAGAGTAACCAATGGAAAAAAAAAAAAAAAACTGCCCTACATGTTCTATATGTATGTGCTGTTCTATATGCATGTAATGGAATGATATATAATGGTAGATATATCCTTAGAAAGACTATAGCAAAACATGTTTACCATTTGAGACAATGGAAAATGTATTCAATAGTGATACATATCATTCTAAATGAACAAAGTCATTTTCTAAACCACTTAAGTTTAAAAACTAAATACTTCCGAATGTAATTCAAGATAACAGAACTGAGGGGTTCGAGTTATAAAAGATACTGGAATCTGCCAAGAACATTGTGGTCAGTACACATCCCAGTTACGCTAAGACGTGTCAAAATTATTGACCAGTGAGTAAGCAGCCGTTTGTGTAATTAATGTGCTGTGTGTATGACAAACCTGTTTGTAGAGCCAGAGCATGGAGCATGCCACAGTGATGTCAGCAAGGCTGACCCTCTCTCCGACGAGAAAAGTACGGGTGTTCAGGTGTTGGTTCAGCACCGTCAGGGCCTTCTTCACGTCCTCCTTGGCCTGCTCTGTGGCCTGACCCAGACAGAAAACATGACGATGCAGGATTACACAGGATTTATAAGCTACAATAACGTCAAGCAACAAGTCACAATAGTTGCGCTCTGGCCAACTGGCATCTGCCTTCCACCACAGCTACCAAATAATCATTTAAGTCTTTAGGTCTGGCCAGAAAATGCTGAGCTCCATACCTGTTTGTTGAACTGCATGATTCCCAGAGTGGGGAAAACCCATGTGCTGGCTGGAGGGATGATCTCTGAGTCAGCGAAGCTCACCCACTGCAGCACCTGGGCTGCGGCCTGGGGAGTGGCACCACGCAGAGCATCATTGCTCACTGTATGTGTCAGACAGAAGATGTTTGAGGAAAAAAAGTCAAAATTTTGCACTTTGTGCGCCGGACACCAAGATTCTTAGCATAAACTGTTTGAACATTATGACACTGCCTTTAAAAGATAAGCATGTGAATAAACACATACCCAGTACAACTGAAAACTAGTTAGTCCAACATAAATGTGAACCAACACACAACAAGAATTCCAACATTCAAACATGTGCAAACAAGTGTGACTGACGTGTTCATTCCATTTACATGCAAAGGGACATATATGTTGCACATGTTGACTCAAGGTATGAACCACGTCTACAGTGAGCCTACAATCTAAATATCCGAGATATCAGTTATTGTCATGTCATGAGAACTCTAAATTTAATATGCCACCACAAACCACACCTGTGATAAACATTTAGACTTGCATGCAAAAACTGTTAAACCAAGTGGTAGTTACTCTACATATATTGAAGCTGAAGTAAATTATGCACAAATGGTTGAATGAGCATATACGTTTTTTGCACTGATGTTCATTAGTAAATGCAACACTTACGGTAGTGAGCAATGGCATTACTCTCAAACAGACAGAACCCATCATCTCCCTGGTAGGCAGGTACCTGAAAACAATGGAATAAAAAGATATTCAAGATTAATTATTTAATACATTAGTTATATTTCTGTAGAGACAATGAAGCGTTACTGTGAATGAGCAGATTTATTTGTTACACAACGATGATGTGGTCAAAACAGTGGTCCCAACCACTTTCATTGCTGAATTTGCCACAAGAGCTACTGTGAAACATGAAGCCCTCAGAGCTTAATGCAGATGCATTTTCAGAAGTGGAGTAACCCCACTTTATCGACCAAACCAGCTGCACCAACCTTGCCCAGAGGGAAGTTGCTGAGGAAAGCAGGAGTACGGTTCGTCTGTCCGAAGGTGAAGGCAGGGGAGCTGCTGGCAACTTTGAGGCGAGCCCCACTGTACTGGGCTGCAATCTGGGCCTTAAATGCCCGCCAGTTCTCTGGGTAAGTGTACAGAGTCTGAAATAAAGAGAGACGATACTGAAATTATTCTACAATCAAAAACACATTAGAACTCAGCAGCAGGAAGCCTACGCCGTTTAAAGGCCAGATACAGATATTCTTATGGAAATATCTCAATGTGCTCAATATATCTCAAACTCAGAACCTTTTAACAGTTTTGTCATTCAATAACATATATTTGATATCATAAACACGATAAGGCAGTCAATCCAGCTGTAGTGTAATTTGGGAACTGTGTGTTCTAGGCACAAATGACTGATGCCATCCACATCCAAATGGCTAACCACTTTTAACACCACTGACCATAAGGAGAAGAGAATGAAACTGAAACACGTAGGCAGATATTTTTTAGTTAAAACGGACAACAGTGACATGCGCCCTTTACAGTTGACTACAACCTAAAATTCACGTACCTATTCACGTGGCTATTAGCTTGCTTTAAATGCTAACTGGCTAACTACTACCGGTAAAACAACCCGGCTTCGTTTGTATCTTTATTTAATTTCCACGGATACAAGGCAGCTCCAGCGTCATTAAACCCGGACACAGTTACTGAGGTTATGTGAAATTATTAATAAATGTAACAGTAACTTTTCATAGCTTAAAAATAGCTAAGGTAACGTGGCATAAGCCTGGGCCAGGAAAGGGGCGTCATTCAGTTTCAATGCAACGTCAGAGTAGCCAAAGCTAACCTCAGTTACAAATGAACACTGAATGAAATTCTTTGTAAATAAACGCTACATCGGCTACCAAACAAACAGAGAGCATTGTTTTTATGTAAAGGTATTCCGTAGGAGTGCAGATGGCACTGATTTTCAACGGATTGCGCCAGGAAAGTGTAAAGAGAGTAGCAACAGTGGTCTTCTCTCCATCTTACTCACCCCTGCCGCCATCTTCAGGACGAGAGAAAGAAAGAACGAGGGCGCGCTCCTCTGACGTATTTAGGGCCACAGCACGTGCGCGCTCTTGCAATTTCCGCGTTCACAAATCGCCTCATGTTTAATCCCGGCGAGTGATGATTTGCCACGTTAAAACACTTCTGAATGTTTTTTTTTCAAATGCCTAAACATTAACTACAGATGAACCACAGTTACGGAAGCGCATCCAAATGATGCTGATGCTTAAAACAGCAAAGCGTACAAAAGCATAAGAACAAATAAAATATTTTATTACAGCTGACAAAAAAAAAAACTTCTGCACATAAAAAAAAAATAAGTACATGAATTATTTTTGTATTATTGGTTACAACAGTGTCTCTGAATCTTGCATCACTTCAACTAAAAACCTGGAAATACAAACTGTACATCATAACAATAAAACAAAGTAGCTATTGGTCATCACAATTTGTCATCAACCCATATCAGTGTAGAAAAATATTCATTTAACATGAAAGAGTCTAGAGCAAAAAAATGCCCCATGTGATGTGAATCATCTGGAGGAATCAGCTCACAAGACCTGAAATAAAGTTGAAGGTGAATTCAATGAACAATTATATAACAGAAAACAAAACATTTTTATCAACAGGGCTCCTAGATCTGCTGGTGTAAACAAACACAACACAGTCAGCAAAAGAAGTTGTCAAACTTCTAGTCATATTTTCCTCATTGTGAGTAATATTATATAATGTTAAGCACCTTATCAATTTATGTTCATCTAATGACGACATCTATTTTTATGTATAATGTATAATTCTGTAAGTCATAATACTCACCCAGATAATCATCCATGAGAGATCCAATAGCAAACTGGAAAACAAATGAAAAACCTTGTTTTTAATTTATTGTAAATTAACACGCAGTATGTTATTTCTATAAACTACTGTATAACATCTTAGGCAAAATCAATATCATTTCTTGGCGTATTTTTTTCTGTGGTGAGGTGAAATTCATGGTCCTTATTTTTGCAGAAGAAAGAAAACACTTACAATGTCATTCTTATCCACCCTTGTTCCCACAATCTTTAGCCGGATCTCATCATCTTGCTGGATTACGATGTCCTTGAAAAGAAGAGAAGATCATATGTACATTTTTTACTCTGAGAAAAAAAACATCCCTGCCTCCATGCAACCAGTAAAGATGATTATGAAGCTGGCAGACCTCGGACTGCTCACACCCACATGTAACTGGATTTATTTCCAGACAGACCACAGGGGTGAGATGGCAAATCAGGTCTCTGTTGAGCTCACATTCACCCTGCAGGAAAACTGCAGGATAATTGTCTATAGAGAGGACAATGACCTTGGTCTTAACATAGACAAAACCAAAGAAAAAATTATATACTTCAGGAGGAGAGCCACCTCTCTGCAATCTCTCAACATTAAGGGGACTGAGGTTGGGAATATTTTAAACTTTCACGAGACAGTAAACCTGAGCTGAGCCAAAAACACAGTGGCCACAGTGGAACAAAGCACATCAGCTGCTGGTTACTGACAAAAGCTTAATTTAGCTGTCAGCCTTTCACCTACACCCACAAAAGACACATTCTCACCAGCAGCTCTGTGCAGCACCGCCCCAGCAGAAAGAGACAAAATACACGACTACTGCTGAGTTGTTTGATGTCGGAACTAATGCCTATTATACATTTTACCAGTGAACACAAAAACCAGAAATAGTGGGTGTTCATGGGGCTTTTTTTTTTTGTTTGGTATAAAGAGAACTTAAGGAACAGAGCTAAAAAAAAAAAAAAAAATCCAGTGTACCTGGACTGTCTTGTACCTGTCAAAATGACAAATTAATCAAGTCTGTATCAGTAATAACAAACAACATTAAATATTCTTACCTCATCGACTGTCTTGTAACAGGGAGGATTGGAGTTGGGGTCAAACTCCATTTCTGAGGGGATGGACTGCAAAAATAATGTGTCTTTTTAGATATACAATATAGGATGTGTTTCAAAAACAACCAATTCAGCCAATAACTAATGACTAGTTATATAACTACAATAACTATGACTCACATGGCGAGAGATGAAGCAAGACATGGGACCAATTTCTGTGAACAATCCAACCTGCAAGATAAAGGGAAGATGATGTTTCAATGACAAATAAATTGTTTACCACTTCAAATTTAAAACATCACCATCTACACAGATGTTGACTTCTAATTGTGTTTAATTTAAAGGCATGTACCAGAATAATTATTAGTTAAAATCATGGAATTCAATGATATCTAAATAATTACTACAACTGGTACCACAATGGATCTCATTTAAATGGAGGGTGGAGATGGAGAACTTTGTACACAGTGAAAATTAAAAGAATGACATTTAGGTTCAACAATCATAGCAGAACTTGCACTGTATTGTTCTTCACCTTGTTAACCTGAGTGACCACGGCGTCCACCACTTCTCCTTTAAATGGGCGGAACACGATGGCCTTGTACTTCACTGGGTACAGGACAAACCCTCTGCCTGGCTGGATCACACCCGCTCCAATGTTGTCAATGGTGGTAACCGCAATGACAAAGCCATACCTGAAAGAAAGAAATAAGTGCAACAAATATATGTCAAGCCTTTGCATGGAAGAATGCAAATATTCAGAGTGATTATATGAGTTATTCGTGTTCATGCTATCATGACAACTTAAATGGCTAAACCAAATATTGGCCTGCATATTGATCTGCAACCTCTTGCATTTTGCAAAAGTCACACTTTTAAGGACAATATTTAAGCCAAAGATCTGAAAGACTGAAAATTACTTAAGTTAAATTTGAAATGTCAAACTTATAAAAAAGCACTGACACTCCTAAGACGACAACACACACACACACACACACACACACACACACATAAAACAAAACATTTCTCCATTACTGTTAGCATAAGGTCCTTTACTGTAATTAATTTGAGTAATATCTAATCAGCCTTATATATGCTGCATGTCAACAAAATAGTAGGTCAACACTGTCCAGTCAAATTAGGCAATTTCTTTTCATCGTGTGCACAAAACTGAATAATGCAGCTACTCACTTGCCAGTACAGGTTCCTTCCACCTCCGTGAAAAGTTTCTGCTTCACGGTGTTAAGGAGGTTGGGACCAAAATACCTCGGGTGTAGTAATATTTCATGCTCCAGTGAAATCTGTAAACACAAAAAGCATGTGAATCCCAAATGAAAGGACCCGTTGTTGTTAAACGCGTAATGTTGAACATATTTGCGTGTTTAAAGATACGATGATGTGTTGCAACGGCGTATAGACAATATAGAGTAAAGCGTATCAGTATTGCCGGTGAAACAATTTGATTTTAAGAAGTTTTGTTTAGCTACATTAGCAATGCTAGCCAAGCAGCGATCACGCTAGGCAACCATTTATAAACAATACATCGGTTCACTGTTGTGGTCAGCTCTCATGTGGAAAATAAACAAAATACTTACATGATAGAACATTTCGGCTCGATATGGAGTCGAACAGTATTCACTTTTTATAATTAATTTCTCAAAGCGCTTATCACTTGAAGTAATTGAATGAAAACCAGTAGCTCGTCCGTTCGCAACCGCAACGAAATTCCTTCCGGGTTACCGGGTCGATCTTTGATGACGTGATCTTTTGTTACGCAGGATGCTGCGTCCGAGGCTGCGTACTAACCAGCTGAAAACTTTTATTTTAATAATCGCAAACTTAAATTAATTGTCCAAACTTTGTGTTATATTTTTTTACAGGATAGGGTGGTAGCTCAGTCTATTACACTACATCGTAGTGTTTGAAGTTTCCACTAGCTACACATTACTCACCTGGTTTACCAGATTAATCATATAATGATTTCAACAGGACACTTAAGTAAATATGTGTTTGTAGTATTATTAATTACTGGTAAGTACATGGACAGTGGTTTAGTCTTTCATCACTAACAAAGTTGAAACGTGAGACATCCCCAGGTCAATCCTAGTGCAGCTCTGGGCCCAACAGCGGATGTAACTGTCCCCAGTGATCCAAACCCTGTTTGGGTGGGAAATATATCATGATAACTAGTAGGATAGTGTAGATAATAAAGAAAAAATGTGCAGTATTAGTAGAAAAGATCCACGCAGTTATCTGAAAATACTTTATTCCCTTGCCTCGGTTGTATAAATAAATAAATAAATAAATAAACATTTAGAGTGAAAGTGACACTGTGCATGGCGACCCCTGGAGGTGAAGGTGATTCCTGCACCAGGGCGGGATCAGAGCGGGCGTGACTGAGTGTGTCACTGTGATTGGACTATTTGACTGGACGGCGAACATCTGATATCAGCGAAGTAAAACAGGATTTAAAACCAGACGAGAGATTAATGGTAAATCTATACATTGTTATTATTCTTATTATTATGACAATAACATGATATAATCAGCCTACACAGGATTATAATGTGTTTTTATAACATGTTGACATTTCGGTCAATATTAATTCAATAACAACTGAAAGTTGGACAGACTGATAAATATTATATTTTATTCTGCAGCAGTGACCGACTTCCTTAATCATTCCTGGAGCAGTGTATCCGAGCTGATCGCTGGTGTTGACGCTCCCTCAGGCTGATCTCCTGCACTTTCCTGCCTGACGAGGCGAAAATAAACCAAAAAAAAAAAAAAACAGACTGACATGGCGAGTAACTTCGTCTCCAAGTTGTTTCGTCCTGCGCTGTACACAAAGCTCGTAAGTTTCCATATGCTTTTCTACTCTGTGCTTGTGTAAAGTCCAGTTTCTTAAAGACCCATGAGACTCTGGTTCTTCGTCCAGGCGTCTCTGCGCCCGGTCCGTCAGTCTCGGAAGGAGGCGGCGGCGGCAGCAGCAGCGTGGAGCAGACACTTCTCCAGCGACGCTCCTCCAGAGAAAATCAGTCGTTATCCAGTCCCTTATAAGAAAGACTTGCCTTATGACATAGTTGCACTCATGGAGGAAGTGGAATCAAAGGTGAAAGAGAAAGTTTGAATACAATATTTATGATTTTATGTGCGTATATATATATATATATATATATATATATATATATATATATATATATATATATATATATATATATATATATATATATATATATGTGTGTGTGTGTGTGTGTGTGTGTGTGTGTGTGTCTGTCTGTCTATATATATATATTTACTACTTGCTGAACTTTTTTTTCTTTACAGGGAGGCTTTTTGCCAAATGTCTTTAAAGTCTTGTCTCACAGACCAGCAGAGTTCAGAGCATTCTTCGCATACTACAATGAACTCATGAACAAGGAGACAGGTGTGTTTGTTGTCATACTATCACACACACAGAGGAGATGAAGGTAGTTTTTTTTTTTTTTTTTTTTTACCAAGAATGGTGTTAAATGATCACCCGATAGGACTGAAATTGTGTTGGCATGGTTGCTCAGTGCTTCATCTATGACCCTAACAGGCCTAAATGTCAGAAAGTGTTGCTTCGCAGAATGTCAGTAGGAGTATTTGGAAATCCTCTGTTGACAGAGGTGAGGCATTGTTGGTGTGATGCATGACGCTGTGTCACTTGATGGTCAAACTGTGTCAGGTTATGTGGCCAAGGCCATTGTGAAATTAGGGCTTGTAGAAATAATCAAGGAAACAAGTTATTCAGGTCAGGATAAGCAGCAGGTGCTTATGTGAGATACTGAATTAATGTGGACTGGAGCCTGAAATAAACTTGAAATAAATAAGAGTGGAAAGTTGGTTAGAAATACATATTTACTTACTCACTCTCACTGATTCTGTAGCTTTTACTATGATCTTGCTGCTGAGGTCATAATTTTATGTTTTTAACACACATTTACCAGCTCTGAACTGACAAGGTATCAGTTTGCAAATGTATGCTAAGATGTAAAGTAAATAATATTAATATAAAAATGTTAAATAATTTATGCAATATTCAGAAGACACACATGAATTAGCTTCTTTTAACAGTTCAACAAAGCAAGTGTCAAATGGAATCCTGTTAAGCCGAGTGAACTAAAACAAAGGGATTCCTGTGGTAATGTGGGTATTAGTGGAGCACTGACTGGCATATGTACAGCTTGTTCATGTTTTTGTCTGGCTGCTCTGTAAATACCTGAATGTGGTCTCTGTTATTCACTGAAGCACCCAAACAAGGAAATGTTGAAGAAAAAGTAAATAATATTTTCCAGATGTCCACAGTGATGTGTTTGTGTGAGCTGTGACTTTCTGTGTATCTGAAGAGGAAATGTTGAGTCTGTCATTTGATTAAGTTTGTCCTGACCTCAGATTAATTTAATATCTAATGTCTTTCAGGCAGATTATCCAAAGCAGACCGTGAGCTCATTGTAGTAGCTACCAGCAGTCACAACAAGTGTCTATACTGTGTGGTTTCCCACAGTGCACTGCACCGCATCTACTCAAAGAAACCTACAGTTGCTGATCAGGTATCATCTTTCACTGATTACCTTTGCTCTACTTATTGTACGACAGTTAAATACAGCAGTCATCCAAGTTATTCTGAGTTGTTATGTTATTCAGAATCAGAATCAGCTTTATTCGCCAAGTATGTTACACATACAAGGAATTGTCTGCAGTTCTTATCTTCGCTTCCATGTAATTTAAGCATACAACTATAAAAACAGTAATAAACATCTTATTCACAGAATATAAGCAATATATAAACATTGTGTGTACTGAGCTTGAGGACTGCAATGGAATAAATATGAGCGAATGTTAAAAGTGAATAGTTTTATGTATATTAAATGTTATTGAATGTATTTGCCAGAAAAAAATCAGAAAAAAAATTTTTTCCAGCGCTCACCTCTTTCTTTCTTCACCTAGGTCGTTGTTAACTATGAGAATGCCGAATTGGAACCTCGGGAGCGTGCCATGCTGGACTTTGCAATGGCCGTGTGTCGCTGTGACACCATCACAGAACAGCACTTCCAGTCTTTGGAGGCAGTTGGCTTCGATCACGAAGACGCCTGGGACATCGCCGCCATCGCTGCTTTCTTTTCCATGTCCAACCGACTCGCTCACCTCACTGACATGAGGCCAAATTTAGAATTTTACAACCTGGGACGTATACCCCGGGACAAGAGCAACAAGGACAAGGCAGGGGAAGAGGGCAAGTGAAAAAGTGGTGGTATTACAGACAAGATTGTGAAAGGTCACATCACATGTGATACCAACAAAAATGCTAATACTGTTTCTAAACATGTCTCATTTGTGGTTTTGTATTTTTGCTTCCCCCTTACATGTGAAAAATGAGCTTCTCTCCAATGAATGTTGAAATGAGGTGCAATATGAGATCTGTGTGTGACACCTGAAAGCAATTGAATATGAACATTAACACTGGAAGTAATGCGTCCTGAGATCATAATACAGGCAATTAAACTGAGTCACTGGTTGCACGGACGACATCTAGAGCCTGAAATAAAGTGAAATATTATTGATCAATTTAATGTTTTCATTAAGTTCAGTTTGGTATTGTACTTTATTTGTTGTGTTTCCTAAACACACAGGAGAAGACAGGAGTTAGGAAATAAATGCCCCTCCAGAGTTTTCTTCAAAATGTGAACATTTACAAGTGAGTAGCTCTGGCATTTAAAAAATGTGTTGCACCAAATGAGGGAGAAGCGTGGGAGAGACAATATGAACTTGTGAGATGTGACCTTGCACTGTTTTTTTTTTTCGCTCATTTTCTTTTTGTGGTGACTTGATCTAAATTTGTATCTAAATCCAGTCATAATGTTTGTGCATTTACTTCGACATTTTGGAATTTTCCTGGCTCTGGTTCATTTCACAAGTTTTTTTTTTGTAGTTAGTTATACTCTAACCATAATGACTGCACTTGAGAGAGTTCACAAAATACCGCAGTTGTCTTTTAACTCCCATAAAGAGGGTTTTGTTGTATATTAACAGGAATGAAAAATACCCCAAATTCTTAATCACAAGGCAGCTTTTTATTTTCTCATTTAAATAAAAATCTCTTTATTAAGATGTGTTGCAGAATTGTTTATATCGGTCTTCATTCTTGACAAGTTTATCTTTTAGGGTTCTAAAACAAAAACTGTTTCTCTACACCTCCTGTTTATCTTCTAATTAAAGTCTATTTCTCTTGACACTGAGACGTGGCAGTTGTTTTTGTGACTTTACCACTTAGCTCACAAATAAATGAAGACAAACCGCTTTGAGAATAACCAATTTAGAGCAGATCCATTGTACCTTATGTCCATTGCTGGGGAACAGGCAGTGGTGTAACTGTGCAACACCACTAGATGGCATCACATCCATATCAAAAACCGAAGCTTAAATTTACACAGCTATTGCTATACAGCTTTGTTAAGGCTTCTTGATTTATTTTTGAAGTCTCTTGAGTGATCCCCATTTAAATATGCTGCACCAAGTTTAAAGTTTAAGACGCTGAATGTGTCTTCTATGTTTTCCCACCCCTGTGATGCTTACCCCTACCTGATTTGTTTCCCACGTGTCTCATCAATTCCCTTCACTAAAGTATCTAATCTTTGTGTTTCCTTTCACTACTTGTCAGTTTGTCTTTTTTGTTCTTGCATTTACCCCTTCTTGCGTTCTTGTGTTTACCCCCATGTGGAGAAATTGTTTTTATTGCTGAGTTTTTTTTCCCCTCAGTCCTTCAGCTTGGCTCTAAATTTAGCACATCGTATATTGTCATCAAATTACCTTCAGTGAAGCTTACTGCCTGTTTGTCATTGAACTGGAAAGATGTCTTCAAAGCTTTGCTGGGATTTTTTCCAATTTATTCAATAGGAAATTGCAACGCAGCATTTTTCCTCTAAAGTTTATTTTCATGCAGACTATATTTATTAGCGATGTCCTTGTGTTATGCTTTCTAAAGTGATACAAGTCAAACATGACTTCAGCCATCAACAGGAGAATCATTTTGGTGTGCATGTGAGTGATGTCACAGTTCCAAAAACATAATGAGGAGCTTTTTTTCCAAGTGGCGCCAGCTATTACTGGTTGGTATTCATTGATTAGGCCTCTATTGGATCCCCTCCAATTCACTTACCAACCAGATGTCAGAGTGTATGGTGCCAACAAATACCTGCTTCACTGTACCTACACACACCTGGACAGGCTGGTTGATGTGGACAAAATCATGATTTCTCCAGCACTTTAACACCATTCAGCCTGTCCTGCTCTGGGAGATGCTAAGTGACTGTCTCACAGGTTGATGCTCCTATGATGTCCTCAGTGTGAACGTCTTCAGTTCTATAGGTCAGACACAGTAGTGAGCAGTCTTGAGCTCTACGGGAAGTTGCCCTGTTCTCTTTTTCTCTTTACCCTGTGCAACGCAAGTATCAACATGGAGACTTTCCACCTACAGAGGTCCTCAGTTGTTGGATGCAGCAGGGGGGAGGATGAGTCTAAGTACCAGAGGGTGGATGTTGTTGTTTTTTTGACAGTGAGTTGAACCACCTGTAACAGAGCATCAGACAAAACAAAGGAGGTGGTTGTAGACTTCAGGAGATCCTAGACTCCTGCTTCTTCTCCTTCATTTTGAGGAGAGGAGATGATACAGGATTACAGATTTTTACTCTGTAGTTATTATGTTATTATTCTCATATCCAAGCTGCATCTTCAGCAGTTGTAACAAAGCTATTTCTCTGCAGGGATGATTCAAAGTTTGTCTGACTCAATACTTAGGAAATTCACACTTGAGAAAAAGTGTTTCAGCCCAAAGAATTTCAAATAATACATTGGTGTTAACATGTTGCACCACAATCTGTCATTTGAGACCTGAAAGTGAAGTGAAGTCATCTGAACTGCTTATTCACTTCAGTGGAACAAGATTCTTCAGAAATTAACATCCTGACATTAAAATGTTGTTAAACTGTGAAAGCAAATCTGCTGACATTAGTAAAGGTCTTAAGTTTTCACCACAGGTCTTGCCCTGTCCTTATCGGCATCATATGTCTCAGAATCTGTTCATGTATAATCACAGTTGTTCATTAAGCACCAGTGTGAAATCCTTGTCCTCTATAAGTACAACAGACTCCAGACAAGGCTAATTTATGGACTGGGGCTGCAATGCATCACTCATCTTCAGTTCAAGAATGGAGTAGCATGAAATACAAGAAAAGACAACAAGCCAGTTTCTGATATCTACCCTTGGCAGGGATTGATGACATGGAAAAAAAAGGTTAACAGCTTTCAGTTGGAGGGCTTTGGCAATCTCTTATTGTAGTCCGTTAGTACAGTGATGGATAAATCAATAAGATTTTATCCCAGTTGTGAGCTAGAAGAGGAGTCCAGGGAAGGCTTGATTTTATGTCTTTATTCTCCTGAGGCAGATAAAACCTGTCACACATGTCAAATGAGGCATGATACAGAGCAGGAGAAGAGTGGTAAAGCAAATAAGAGGATGGGGTGACAATGAGGGTCAAGTGAAAAAGAAAAAGTCTGGCGAACACTGGTGAAGTGGACATCATTCATGACACTTAACTTCCCTGTGGTTATTGACAACTGTAAATTAAAGAGCTGTATGAGACATGTTACATCTGAGCAGCTCTCGCAGTGTTTTTCAGAGTGAGGATGAGAAACTCGTAGCAGTTTTTACATTGAAATTCCAGTTGCAGATTCAGTCATACCCCTATAGTGGAGTATGAATTCGTAGTAATATAATAATGTTATACCCAAGATGATTCTTTCTTCTTTTCAAAACTAGTGGTATAAACTCTAATAATAAGTGTCAAGTGAATGTCTTCAGATATTTATTTGATGGAGAATTTAAACATCTGATTTAAAAAAAAAAAAAAGTCAAAACAGGACACTGGTCCGGGGTGATTTCAAGATTTTCTAGGGTGAATCTAATCTTGAGCACATTCTCTTCTTCAACTACTATTACATATAAACCATTTAAGGTACATACGTTCACACACTATTTTCAACCCATAGAACACATCCCCTTCCTTTCAAAATGTCATTTACAATATAAATGTAACTTTATTCTTGTGATTCATTATATGCTTTTTTATGTAAATCTGCTATCTCTTTGTGACTTTCTACAGTCAGACAGCTACATAGCTCGAGGAGAGATAAGAAGTTGGGTTTTTTCTTTCTTTTTTTGAAAGAAGTGCTTCTCATCTTTTATGCGTCCTCTGGGTGTTCAGGCAAAACTTGTCCACTTCAGTAGAACAAAACTTTGAGTGTTGTTAGACAACTCTGTCCTTCTCTCAGAAAATTCTTAACTGTTCTGCTTTAAAGTTTTTTTTTCCATTTGATATGTTCAACAATTACATGAGCTACAGTTAGAAAAACAGACAATTTTAAATCTCTCCTTCCACAATAGCATTGATTGGACAGGAAATGGTAAAGTCAGGAAACGTGTTTTACATGAAGGGCACTGCCAATCAAAATAATCCTTAATTGTTCACAATCTACAGTAATAGTATCAAATATATACAACACACTTATCAAATGGAAAATAATTCTGGAAAATTAAATGACTGAATTAGTAGAAGTTAACAAAGCTTGAAAAAAATCATGTCTGACCCATGTCTTTTATAGGATGATTATGAGTTCTATAAAGATTATATCTGAATGGTCTATTTCAGGCTGGATTTTTCTTTAACCAATTTACACAAAGGAGATGCACTCCCACTTTGTGACTCATTGACGAGAATGCAGAAAGGCAGAAGGGGTGAATTTGTTAGGATTCATTTTTTCTACTCCTTTTGTTCTCTGTTTCTGGTTTCTGTCTAGTGGGTGTGCATGTGAGGTCGACCTAGATTCAATATGCTGTTACATCCTTCACTTTTACTTGTACCTCATCACCCAATCAACCTGTCACCCCACCAGCGGCATAAGCACCTGGTTCAGCTCTTAGTTCTTCTATCTGGGGTAACATACAACAGACTGCTGTTCAGATGTTGTACTCCCTACCTGCTTTGCCTTGCAAATCTCTGTCTCAACTCACCTTCTGGAGTATTACCTGTTCTATTTGCCTGTTTAAACAGGCAAATAGAACAGGTAATACTCCAGAAGGCGTTTGCTATCTAGGACTCACTCTCCGAAAAACACTAGCAGTGATGAAATATTTTATTTTCACTTCTATTTTCACTTCATATTCCTTTATATATATATATATATATATATATATATTTGTATAAAATTGTAAAATTGTAATAGCCGATCATCAGATATCTTACCACTTCTCACTCACTCTTCTTCAGATTCAGCTAACCCATCTGCTGCCCAATCAAGTCCAAATCCTGTTCCTCCAGATTCCCAAGGGCAAAACTAAACTCCAATCCACAATCAGTCACTCCAGGATTGGATTAGAAGCTGTTTTAGGATATTATGTATATATAAACTGACTGTACAACTTGTTGCCTGCACCAGCATTTTGTGCTAATAAACAACTTGATAACTCTGAAGAAAAATGCCAGAATGCAGCATCTCCACAAGGCTGGGGCTCTTTCATGACCTCACTGTCAACCAGTTTGAGAAGTGTTTGAGATTAGACTGTTCCAGACTGATAATCCAAATGCACATTCACTCAGATTACTTCGTGCCTGCGGATTACAGGTCATGCATCATCTCATAGTTGCCACTGAAAGAGAATTTCCTATCTGTATTGTTTGTGTTTGTTTGAGTATCCTCGCTTTTTTATTCTTGTAAGATATAGTTTTGTTTTTGTGTCTTTGTTTGTCTGAGCACTTACAAGCACAGTATTTTGCGCACTCTGTTTTTTTTTTTTTTTTTTTTTTGTCTGTTGTTTCTGAATATTTTATTCCAGGATGAAAAGTGCAGTTGAGGTCCTGTCAACACATCCATCAAAAGTGTGACCTGCAGCCCGTCCTCTCAGCTCCACGCTGAGAGGACGGGCACGCTGGAACTAATGGCCTTGGTATTAGATGGAAGATTGTTTAATCTCTGTGATGTGTTTTGTTTTGGGATTATTCCCAGTTTAAACATCAAAGTAGGTATGACTTTTGTTTTTCTTTTGTTTTTGGTGTTTCGGTTTCCGATTTTGCTTGAATCTAGGTTGTAATTATTTCTGAAGTCTACTTTCACAGCAGTTGTCCTTGAAACTTGGCAAGATCATCCCTTGGCACGCTCTATTGTAAGTATTTGCAAATGCTGTGCTAATTTTGTTTGTGTGTGCTATGAATATGAATATTTGACTCAATTATTGCCACCGCATCTCTTGCCGGTGGAGGGGTTTTTACACATTTCACGTAGAAAACTCACTTGCCATGTCAAGATAAACCCTGAGGAAAGTGAGAGGAGACTGATTGATGACAGGACTCGTCCGGCCGACTGCAGTCCTGCTCTCTCATTTGCCGATACATTGCATTAACATTCACGTTGTCCTTTTTTCCCCACCTGCTGAAATGAATCGGAGCTTATTACAGTAATGGAAGTGTTTTATGATATAAATAATGCTTTCATTAATTGAGGCAAAACATAGAAAAATATAACACAATAAAGAAAGCAGAGCAGATGAGACAAGCAAACACAGAAGAAAGATGGTACTTGAAGGTGAGAGACTGTTTGGACCTGAAGACCAGACAGGTGGCCTGGCAATGTTCAGGGCAAGGAGGGGAAGATGATCATCTGGTGTGGCAGCAGCATCCAGCAGGGCTGGTTTCTCAACTCCAACACCCCCCAGGGGACTGTGGGAGTGGCGGAGAGGGACTGGAATAACCTGAAGAAGGAGCAAGAGATCTGCTGTGAACGGAGGAATTACACCAACTCACAATCCTCCTGCAACACAAACACACACCCAAAGCTGTTTTTCTTTTAACGAATAATGCTGGCCCAGCAGTTCAGCAGAGCAGAGGTCATTGCCATATTGGATGGTAATAAGACTAAGCTTCAACCTATAACTTTTTTATGGATTTCATTACTTTCCTGCCTTTGCCTCACTTTACCCTTTTGCCCCATTGACTTGTTTATGGTTCGGATTTCAAAATAATTTAGCTACTATGGTTGCATTATTAACCATCACAGATTACATTTTAGTCTGTATTCCCATAAAAAAAGGTAAGTGTCTGTGTTTTGGTCCATAACTTTTTGATTCCCAGTTAAGTGTACATCAGTACCATGCTGAGCTCAGCAGCCTGACCATTTGACACTCTCTGAACATGCAATCTGCTCTCGCTCAGGCTCCCGCTGAGCACAGTGTGTGTGAATGTGTTTATGTTGATGGCGTATAAGCATAAGTGAAAGTGTGTGTATGTGTATGTGGTCTAGGTATTCCTTACGTTGTGGGGACTTAAATCTGTTTTTTAAAAAATTAAGGTGAAGACACGATTTAAGGTTTGGTTAAGGTTAGGGTCAGGTTTAGATAAACGTTAGACAAGTGGTACCAACAACTGAGATTCCTAGGGTTTCCAGGAAAGTCTCCAGGAAATTAATGCAAGTCAATGAAATGTCCCCTGAAATTATGGAAAACAGACTGTGTGTGTGTGTGTGTGTGTGTTTTTTTCCAGTAGTGTTTATATGAGGCACCCAACCTCCCAGTCTTGCACTTGCACTTGCCATGTAACTAAACAGGCTCTATATCTACAGTCTGACATAACAACAACAACAACAACAACAACACAGACAATATGTTGTCTTCTCAGGAGCCAGGCTGGAGTTTGCTGTGTATACAAAGCAGTGTTGATGCAATTGGGATATAAACATCTGTTCCACCACTTTATTTTCCCCAAGACTATTAACTAATTTTCATAATGTAAGAATAATTAATATAGGAAATGTTCAACATTAGGAAGAGTGTGAAGAAGGGCAAAAAAAGTTCTGAAGACAAGAGGAAACCCTCTCAGGAAAAACAGAAACCATTTGCATATGTTTATATATTTACTGCAACATAAATTATATTTAAGAAAAAAAAACAAAACATTAACCTCCAGGACTCCTTCACTGTATTTTGTTGTATTCTTTAAAAATCTACCCTCACAAATCTTCTACAGCTTCCCTAATGCTAACACTGTAAGATTCAATGATAATGATGAATTTCTTTTACATTTGCATCCAAAATGCAAAAGTGCCCAAATATTAATGGCAACCAGAATAAAAAGTGTATATTTGAGACATTGTCTCGTGATTTAAACTTTTCTGGACACAAGTAAACTGTATGTGATGTGGTGAGTGATTGTGTTTGTTTTCCACATATTCCAAGTTAAAACTGATGTGCAAAGTGGGTGTTTGCAGGTTTGATACCTTAATACAAAGTCATTTATCCTTAACACTGTTTATTGGAATGTTTTTGACAGAGCAATTTGCTTGTTAATTAAATTTTTAATTAAATGCTGTAATTTGTTACTGTTCATTGCTCCAAAAATACATTACCTGTTCAACATAACACAAGTTTATGGATAAAAAAATGATCCTTAATGTCCGTGTCCACTGCACTGAGCTGCTGTTTTGCTGTTTCTATAAAGTGTATGCGGAGTGCATTCAAAAGTTTTTCTCTTAGACTCTTCAATCTATCACTCGATGTGTCTGTGGCTGTTTACTTTTTTTTTTCTTTCTCCAGAATTATTCATGATGCAGTTTTAAAGTTCACTGTCACACAGTAAAATATTTCAGTGCAGTAACAACCCTCAACATTTCACAACCCCCGAGGCCTGTAAAGTGTCACGAGCTCTTTGATCAGTAGCAAAAAAATAAATAGATAAATGAATAAGTAAACAAAAGCAATAGCAGGGTTTGTTCTTATCATACTTCATATAACACGATTACCATCATAATGTGGTCAGCCTTCGCTTGGAGCGGTTACTCGCAGTGATTCATTGTCATCAGAGGAAAGTGAGGTAAGAGTGAGTTCTTGCCAGTAGGATCTCAGTTTGCCTGTTGTGTGTTTTGCGATAGCCGCTGTTTGTGTGTGCCAAAACGGCACTGACGTTCTTCCACCTTGGTGTGCTGCACTGATAACACTAATGAAGATCATGAAGATAATAGTGATTGTGTGTAGCTTAAGTGAAGATGCTGACCCAGACTAACAGTCTAGCTTGAACTTTCTCCATGTCCTGTATATGAGCTTTATTGGTTCCAGGATATTATCTTCGATGAATAGACGCTTCCTTGGTTTGTTGTTCTGTACACAAGCTCCAAAAACCTCAAGGGTGTCGCTAAGGTAAACAGAACAAAACAGAGGAGGGCTTGTCTCACAGTGAGAGAGATTAAACTCTTAACCTTTAAACACTACATAGAGAGTCTGCTTATCTTGCAGCCAAAATACTGGCTGAAGAAAAGTCTTTAGGTAAGTGCGCACGCAAACACACACACACACACAAATGCATCAGCATGTGGGTTGTTACAGCTCTATATGGTGATCATGTCCACTTTATCCTTAACATATATGCCTCAATGCACAGAATCTCAGCTTATCCTGTTATGTAATATTCTTTATGTGTGGCCCACTGACTGATTGTTACCCGATAGCTTAATCTCTCTCTATCTCTCTTTATGTTCAAACAGTATATTTACACTGTAAGTTTCCTGCATCCCAATCTAACTTATTATTCCAGAGTTTATCAGAATCAGAATCAGCTTTTTTTGCCAAGTATGTGACACATACAAGGAATTGTCTGCGGTTCTGTTTCTTCACTTCCATGTAATTGAAGCATACAACTATAAAAAACAATAATAAACATCTTATACAGAGAATACAAACAATATATAAACATTGTGTGTACTGAGCTTGAGGACTGCAATGGAATAAATATGAGCGAATGTTAAAACTGAATAGTTTTATGTATATGTGTATGTATGTATATAGATATTAAATATTATTTACAGTGTTTTTTTTTTTTTTTTTTTGTACATCGTGCAAATTACAGATCAGTCAGTTGGAATGCTTTGTGCAATGTGTTTGAGTAGTAGAGTAGTGTTCATCAAAGTAACGGCCTGGGGGAAAAAACTGTTCTTGTGTCTGGCTGTTTTGGCGTACAGTGATCTGTATCGCCTACCGGAGGGGAGAAGTTCAAACAGGTTGTGTCCAGGGTGTGATGGGTCTGCAGAGATGTTTCCTGCCCATTTCCTGACCCTGGATGGTGGGCAGATCAACACCAATGATTTTCTCTGCAGTCCTAATTGTCCGTTTCAGTCGGTTCCTGTCCTGTTTGGTGGCAGAACCAAACCAGACGATGATGGATGTACAGAGAACAGACTGGATTATTGCGGAGTAGAACTGGATCAGCAGCTCCTGGGGCAGGTTGAACTTCCTGAGCTCACACAGGAAGTACATCCTCTGCTGGGCTTTTGTGATGATGCAGTTTATGTTGAGTGTCCACTTTAGGTCCTGGGAGATGATGGATACCAGAAACCTGAAGGTTTCTACCGTGGTCGCAGTGTTGTTGAGGATGGTGATGGGGGCTATATGAATGAATGTAAGCATATGGTGACTTCTTTTCCCTTTGGAAACACTTGTAACACAAAACATCATATGTAAGAGTAGAACTGGTCCAGATAGTTCAGAACATATATCCATATTCTCAATAGATCACAATTAGCAACACACGTCAGCCATAAGAATCAGAGAAGAGATAACGCATCCTTCTTGAGTTCCATTTCTAATTCAAAGTGGCATCTCCGTTTAATGGAGCAAATGTATTAGGATACTGTAGCAACTCACTGACACAGCCGCACATCTATTCTCCCTTGATCGACCCAAATCGCAACTGCTGTGACTATTAATCATCGTCTGATCTTACAGCTTGATGTCTCACAGATATAAGGGTGAATCTCTTTTTAAACTGCTCATTCAAAATGCTGCACACCCCTCCGTCCATCAGCAGCAGTACTTTCATCTGCCTCTGACATGGACTGTTTCACTCATTTTTATTCCCATGCCCCTTAATAATAAATGATTAGAATACTGACAGTGCAAGAGGCATAACTCAGCACTTTAGCATCCTTACGTGTTACACACAGAGTTTATGCACAACTTTAAACATCCTGTTTATCAGTAGTAACAGGTGTGTGTACGTAGTGCTCGTTGGTAAGTCCAATAGCAGTAAAGTATCTAAATCTCACAGAAATGTTTGTTGCATTTTTGTGTTGCTTTCTGCTACAGAAATTGAATTAATAGAAGTCTGCAGGATGCACCACAAGCCCTATAGCCGTATGGCAGGATAGCTACAAGTAGTTTTTCAGTAAAATACACTGACTATATAAACCACTGAACTCTCAGGTATGAGCCTGTATAGCAATAATGTATCTAGTATCTTTTTTACATTTGCGTTACATTTCCTAGCCTTGTTGTCTCACAAAGTTTGAACAAGCATACACTGAAAAATACAAAAATACTATAATTTGGGAGTCAAGATAATGTCAAATTCTATTGACAGAAGTACACCAATTAAAAATTTCAAGACTTTTTCATGACTGAGTTGAGAAAAATGTTGAGAAAATGGATCTTTACTAGTTTTCAAGTGTACAGGCTTACTTCAAAGACAATCTTACCTCTTGAAGAGATAAATACAGGAGCCATTATGTGTGAAATGTGGGCTCTGTCTCATTGACTGGAGTTCATCCACAAAACATCAAACAGCTGGAAGTTGAGAGGAAGCCTTTGTCGCTCACACAAAAAAGAAATCAGAGCATATTTCCTAGACCACAGAAGAAAAACATGCCCCACATTTTTTTTTTTTTGTCTTGAATGATTCTTTTGCCTTGTTCAGCTTTTTATTTGATTTTTTTCCTCATGTTTAATTTTTTATTTCTCCTCCTTATCTGAAACCAAAATCAATCTACTACTATCTAGGAAAACAAGAACATAAAGTGAATATGTAAAAACATTGTATTTGTTGCTTTGTCCTGCTGATGTTCTTTGACTGTTTGAATTATACAAATGAAAAGCTCCTGGTTAAGATTTTCTTTTCAGTCCTTCTATCTCAGTGAGCACACTCCGGGTCCATTAAATGTTGGCATAGTGAATATTTCAAAGTGATAAAAGCTGGAGATAAAAACACCAGATGTCGTAATGTCTCACTTGTCTCCATAATTATATGAGGACATCGACGATGACATTGTGTTTATTGATATGCTCATCTTTCAATATGCCATCATGTTGCTATTATTACAACTGAATCACATCCCTTTCCAGTTTATTCCAGTTACCCTCACATTATCCTCATTAACAGAGCCTCTAGATTTCACACAATTTCTTCCGATTTGGCAGCTCACAGTAAAAACAGTATGTAGTCTGACTGAACTTGTAACTTTTACATGGAGTTTAACGGGCTTGAAACAACTGAAACCATCTCACTGAGATTTAATTTGAACGCCACAACTTGGTGATTATATCTTATAGTTTCTGCGAAGAATCCTCCAGATGATCCAAGCACTATCGAGAGCCTGTTTTATACAGAGAATAAATAGACTTTTATTAACACAGAGTCCAAAACTGACACTTGGAATGACGAGATAAAAGAGAAAAAACAGTAACATTAACTGCACCTACAACAAAGACGTATCTGGGAAGTGGAGGTGAAATTTAACACATTAACAGCTTTGTTGTATGAATCAGTCATTCGGCTCTCTCTACAACAAAACACAGGCAAAATTTATGACACCTTATATGAATCTACAGTTTACTCTCCAGTGATAGGGTGGCAGAGCCGTGACGCTTTCCTCTTGCTGTCAAGCCTCTGGCCATTGTCTTTGCATCGGTCACATCTCTCTTCATCATTAGTGGAAAACAACTTCCAGTTCCTATTCGGGTACATGAATATGAGGATTTTTACAGCAGAACTATTGCAACTTGTTGACCTGTTCTCTACATATAAATTAATGATGCGTATGTGCGGTGTTAAGTCCATTTGATTGAAAGATGCACTGTACAGTTTCACATACAGTATTTGACTGTATTTTAGAAAGACATGTTTCACAGCAACGCCAGTCCATACCAGTCAGCACAGTGCTTTTTGACACAATATACTGTATGTTTCTTTATTACACTGTCCCAAACTGTTGACTACTGGCTAAATTAAACAAGCAAGACAATTTTAAAAAGAGATCTGACCTAAAGTAGCATTAGCGTACTGGTGAATAAAGAAAATGCCTCTACACAAGTGTCAAAGCAATAAAGTTGTGTCCAGTGCTGATCAAAGTAAAACCGAAAACGATAAAATTCACAGTGAAACATCTCATTTTAGTAACTAATCTAACATCAATACAAGGTTGGTACATCATCAGAAAAAAAGTCTGTAACCTTCTTACCAAGAGTTCAGAAGGTGAGCAGTCACTGTATCAGCTCAGACTCAGGAAATATTTATACATCAGTGCGTGTTATTTGTACATACGGGACAACAACGGTGGACATGGTTGAAATGAATTAGAAAGGAGGCAGTGAGGTGAACTGTGGTGCTGGGTGTATCATTGTGCAGTGTACTAAGCTGGTTTTTAAATGACTGGTACAGATACAACAATGATATTTACATGGTTTTATACCCTTATTGATATCTTACTCAATATAAAAAAGTAAATCTACTCAGTCGACTCATCCTCTGCCTCATTGATTCCCAATCTTCTGTCTTTTCTAGATATGTCACTGACATCAATACAGAATAGGACAATGAAGATACATTTCCTTAATTTGGAATTTGCTAATGAAACATTATGGTATATCGTCTGTATCTTGTGGTGTTATTACTTCCTCACCAATCATGAATAATGTGTTTCCTGAATTGTTCACTTGACTACACAATTCAGCAACTTGGCAGAAATGCAAAGCTCTGTTTGCAATAAGTTTCTGGAGATATTACATTTTTTCTCATAAACACTGTGAGGCCTCATACCCAGCATGGTGTCTAGATAGGCTGAGGACCACCTACAGTACAGCTTTGCACTCCCCCCCCCCCTTCATTTTCTTTCTTAATCTTTTCTTTCTCCTTAATTATTCTGTTCCTTCTTCCTTCTCTGTCTCCTGCTGCTGCAACCAGCTATGTGAAGTCCTTGGAAACAGCTTCTATGAAGTTTGGTGCTGACATGAGAATGGTGAAGGTACAAATGATAGAGAAGAGAGAGAAGGCCACCAGGCACAGCCGGTCCACCACCGCTGCTGCAAACTTCCACTCGCTGCAGATGGCCTCAGCCTCGTCCTGGTCCCGGAACCGCTGAGCTATGTACGACACTTCTTCCAGGATGCGCTGGATCTCAGGTGGGGGAATGTTAACTCCCATCCCCAGGCTTCCAATGCCACTGCCAACTCCTCCAGGTGGCTCAGCCTCATCACTAGGGGAGCCATGGGCGCGTCCGCCTAATGCTACACCGGAGTCGCTAGAAGGTGGGCAGTGTGGGCTCTCTATGGGATGGTAACTGCCAAAGTAGAGGCTCATTGAACCGTTGGAGGTGCCCGTGGGGCATGGAGGGCAGGATGTCTGTGACAGAGGCACACTGAGGCTTGGTACTGTGCCCATTTCTATGGAGCTGGTGCTGGAGTGGTGCTGGGAGCTGGGGCGATACTTGTAACTGGGCCGTTTGCGTTCATCTCCAGGTTGTTTCATACGGAGAAACCAGGCGCACCAGTTCAACAGAACCACCCGAATCTGACAAGAGGGAGAGTGTCAATGTACAGACACATTAACAACACAGATGCTTGGCCTCAGTCAAATGAGATTTCCTCAGATTATTATTTTTTTTCTGTCAGTCACTGCTACTAGACTTTATAAATGGTATAGACAGTTGTGGACCCTGACCAGGGTGAGTTTGAGTAAGAAAGGTACAGCTGGAAGTAGTTTTTGGTTGTACTGCATTTTGTTTTCATTTTGTATCCCAATTCAACATTAGTGTAGTTAGCACACATTAGCTTGCATGGCTACACGAACACTGTCACATGGAACATCTGGCCAAACCCCCAAAATCAGGCTATTTAACAACATGAACAGGAAAAAAAACAGGTGGTGAAAATGATAATTATTATTATTTGATCAAATAAGTTTCAGTCACTCACCCACTTGGGCATTTTGCCACCCTGAGGGTCATGATGATGAAACTGCAGGACTATAACAGTCACCACCACAGACATCCCCACAATCATCATGGTGCTGGCAAAGTACTGGGCTGTTGAGTACACACACACACAAAAAAAAACACATTACCGTGTTTTCAGTTTTATGCTTTATGCAACTAAGGTCAAACATTTTACTACTTGTTGAATGACTTTCCCTTTTAATCTCATACCCTGTGATAACACTTAGAAGCATGTACTCATAGGTAAAACATTAACCTCAAATTAAATCCCAAAAATAGGTTGATTTCACGCTCGAACATGAAAGGAAAGCAAATCTGATCAATCTATGAACACAGTTACATTGCCAAGGGGGGAACTGATGCACTTAGACAGGAAGAAACTAATTCTGTGGGAAAAAAATGTGACAAAACAGAGAATAGGGGTAAACAAACCAAAAAAAAAAAACAGTGGGGGAGACAGAGGGAGAGAGAGAGATTAGAGCTGGTTCTGCAGGGATGTTTTCACCCAGATCAGGGAACAGTCAGGGAGCACTAACTGAACACTGTGCTCTCTCCCAGCATGTACAAACACACACGAGGTGTATCTGAGGGCCTGCCCTCTTTTCTTTTTGGTTGCAAGGGACTGTGAACAAAGAAAAGCTAACAGCAACATACAAATTCGATTTCTGCAGTGCCAGCAAAGTCAAACTTCATCGTCACCTCATGAGGTTAGAGATTATGGCTTTATTTGTCAAGTCTAGAAAATAAAGATGGAAGACAAAAGAGAGGATTGAAAGACAGGGTGGAGCTGAGGATGATGAGGCCACTGAAAATGATGTTAAAGGATGTGTTTATGAGACTTGGAAGGACGTTTGCCATGTCCTGACTGCTTTATGATCAGTTGCTAATGACTTTGACTTTCTTTATTGATGTAGAATCAGAAGAAGACTTGTCTGCAGATGTGATTTATAACAACTCAAAACAATATTGAGAGACCTTTAGTCACAAACCACATTGTAGTTTATGGCTGAAACAACTAAATTATAAATGAATTAGTGCTGAATTAAAATGAACTGAGCCAAGTGGTCCTGAACAGATAAGAGATGTCTAGCTAAAGGGAGAGAACCCACTTCGCCCATCTGGTGATTAGGAGCTGACGATAAAAGGCATATGGCCTAATTCTGGCACTTGCTTTGTACATTTACAGTCGTGTTTGAGCAGCTGAAATAAAAAAGTCCATCCAGATTCAGACGCTACATTGTAAAGGGACACGAGTCATTTGAAGAAAGTTACTAAAAGTGTACAAATTATACAAAACCCTGATCGATCACTCAATTGATGCATCAATTGAAGCTTGAACATTCAGCATGTCCACACACTACCTACATCAATACACCCATATAAAATACAGCTGATAGTAAAATTATTATTTAATTATTTATATAATTCACTTACTTGACACGTAACAAACAAGACAGCAATCGTAAACCAAAGCATGTAACTTTGTTTTTATCACAGACATAAACGACAAAAAGACACATTTCTTTCTCCTCTTCGTGCTTTGCTGAGTTCTCACTGACGAGGAGCGTTGACCCTCATTACATTTCTACCTTTTCATTTACTCAGCAAAGCATTTGAACCCTGAAGGACTTTAGCCTTCTTTTTCCCCTCCGTCATGACCTCTCATCCATTATTTCTTCCTCTATCCACCTTCCATCCATCGCCTTCCATCCATCGCCTCCACACTGGAGAATTAGACATTTCACAGCCTATTAATGGTGCTGACAGCTTTAGTTCAGACCACCCAATTTGCTCCATCCACCAGCCAGCGGTACTCCGAATGATATATAGATGCCCTCAGGCTACTCAAACCGAGGCACAGTCAGGTCTAAATATCGTTTTTTATTTATTAGATTTTCTGGAGACCAGATACAGTATTTATGGAGACAAGTCAATTGTCAATACTGAAAGCATTTAATAATCAATGCCTATTTTATATTAAAGGTGTTAACTGGAATTGCAAGAAACTCAATGACATATTACCTTAAGCTGATTTTTACAGACCTATTTCTCATCTGTTTAGTTACGTTTTTTTAAGCAGAAGCACTGGCAGCTGACATACTGCTTCTGTGTCTTCATGTGCAGCAATGACTTCCCAAAGTTACATATACTCACAAAGACATTTAAATATAACCCACCGATGAGGGGAACGGAGTCGGACGTGGCAGGCATGATCTCTGCTACCAGGAGCATGAAGACAGTCAGCGAAAGCAGCACAGTGATGCCTTGAGGCAGATATAAAGAGGGAGACAGAGAAAAAAAAAGAGAGAGAGAGAACATGAGCATGTGCATAATGATGTGATCAGGGTCACCGGTGTGTGAAATTATTCCTGTAATTACTTATGTATGTAATCAGTTATGTTCTCATGACTACAACCATTTGTCAGCTGCTTGCTCATCTGACGTGTCCAAGGTAGGTTTCAGAAATTCCTCAAACACTCTTGACTTTGTAACTGGTGGCTGCTCATCCACAGACAGCTATTCATCAAAAGTCACTGGCACTGATAGAACCCCAAAACAGATTTAGTGTCACGACTTTTTATTTTGAAATTCAATTATTCCAAGGTGATTTTGACATGAGTGTATTCGTGGCTTGTTCTACGTGATTCATGAGGACGTGTTTACGGTCAAATATGAATGTTTACTGTATGTATGAGGACAAACACCTTCAAACCACTTTGTGTTTTTTTTTTTTTTCAAACTTTCTGGATGCAATGTATTAAAAACTTTCATTACAACATTCCTTTTAATTGATTGTTTAAAAAGTCTGATATCGATATATGTGTTGGCCATTGATAACATTCTTAACATACATACAATGTGTGTATAATAATTCACATCCCTTGGATATTTTCTTGACCTAGATATAGTAAATTTGACCTCTCTGTGCTGCAAATTCCAGTTCCTTATTAGCTGACATACAGTACACAGCTATGTATCTCCAACAAGCTTATATCAGCCAAAATACTGGCCAGGTCAACAAAGAGTATGTGTGTTAATTTGTTCAGCATCCCATTCTCACCCAGAGAAATCTTTTCCCCGGAGTCTGCAGGTAGCAGGAAAACCAGCAGGGCCAAACCAGAGATTAGCACGCAGGGAATAAGCAGATTGAGTCCATAATACAGAGTCCTGCGGCGCATGGTGACTGTAAACGTCACGTCAGGGTACGGCTCCTTGCAACACTCGTAGTACAGCTCATTCCGCTTAGCTGGAACACCTGAGGAAGCAGTGAGCATGTTTAATTATATTATGGTGGATTCATTTAATTCAACGATTTTGAAGATTTTATTCCAAGTAATTAACAAATGCTTTCCTTTTCTCTATGTATCTATGTATCAATCCATATGGATGGCTGAATAGATTCAAAAGACAGATGGATTTTATGTACACCACATGATCCAGACCAGATCTAACTAGATCCAAGTCAGACCAGTATTTCAAAAATTCCTTTATGTGAATTTTGCATTATTAAAAATGATCAGTAAACCAAAAAAGGTGAACTACCTCACCTTGAGTTTTTAACTCGAGGGATGTGGAGTGCTGCATTCGCATATGGCTTTGGCTACACGTATGCCAGTGTGTCAAACATTCCTATTGAACGCCATCTGGTGCTGTCTGACACCCATTTCCAGCTCACCATCACCCCAGGGACACAAGCTCTGGGATCTGCTGTTTCTCTGTCCCAGCTGGAAACATCCCGCTTGGGAGGTCTTCCAAAAATCTTCCATCCAGTTCATTCACCCACAACTATCCTAATGGTTCGCTACAGTCAAAGCCTATTATGTAACGGTGATTCATATTCCATTTACCATTCCACACACAAGAAGCTAAAAATGTTTGAGAACGGAACTTAAATGTCAAAATCTCATGAGCTGATGGGAAAAATCTTTAGTTAAGATACATAGACAAAATGATTAAACTATACTGAATTCTCAGATGCAGTGGCTCTCTTACCCACAAGATCCCACTCTCCGTTGGGTATGTAGGTGGACGTGTCCACGTCCAGCATCTGGAGGTCCAGCAGCCAGCCGTTGTGAGTCCACGAGCCAAACTTCAAGTCACACTTCTGAACATCGAAGGGGAACCAACGTACGTCGATGTAGCAAGTGCTCTTTAAAATGCCAGGAGGGATGTACTGGCAGTAACCTGATGCATTTACCAGTACGTTGGTGTGGAAGGTGGCGTCGAACCGCTCATCCGCACTGGGGAAGTAACAGAAAATGATGTTTTCATGTAAGTGCATCTTCAAACAAAATTAATAATCTACCCGTCTGTTTTTACCCCTTTCACTGAAGCAAACATCGTACCAAGGGACCACAAGTTGGCAGTTACTTTGACATGGGTTTGGTCAAACTGCAGTCTCATCATCAACAAGACAAGAATCTGCACATCTGGTCAAATTAAAAAAATAAGAAAAGTTGGGGTAAAATATATATATAATTAATTAGCCTGTTAGTTCAACACATGTTTAGTGTTGTCAGTGTGTATTTGTTTACCTGTGTGAGTATATCTCTCCGCTGTTTCTGGTTTACCAGCCACAACAAGTGATGTATAAACCCAACCATCTGTGGAGCAACCAGCCGGCTGCTCCGGTACTTCACACACACACACACACACACACACACACACACAGCTGAAACCCAGGTGAAATCCAGGGTGCAGTGAACATAAATACTCACTTCCACTCCTATGCCAATTATGTAGTAATGGGGAATCAAATCAGTGACATGAGGCAATGCCACAGATGCCTCCTTTAAGGTTCTGCAACTCACCACCTGCTAGGATCATATACCAGCACCTGTGGGTTTATTCTATACATTAATCTTCAAATATTTTAAGTTTGAGATGGATTTTGTTTCACTTGCTAGACTGTCAAACAGTATAGAATCTAAATGAACTAACTGAACAGAGCAAAATCTGTATTCATTGAGTTTTGGAGTAACAAACACTACCTTTGACTTCCAGGAGAAAATACACCTGGGAACCCAACCTCAGAGCCACTTCAGTTCTGGCACTGGTTAAACTCTAATTAAGTATTAAAGAGCAGCTCCTTTGCTGTTGTTGAGAGTGTGAACTCTTAAGTAGACTACCACAGGCAATGTCTGGACCTTTACATATTTTAGGCAGTGATTTTGTTGTGTGGTGTTTGTCCAAAATCCCACCGCAGCAACAAGCTGAAAGAAAGTATCACCTCTCCTCTTTATCTCTCTATTTTATTTGACATTACCCACAGACTGAGCCTGGTGAGATAACATTAGGACTGCTGAAGAGAAGATTAGTAGTCAACTTTAACTAGTAAATATTATGAATTTGTTTTGGATTATCCCTTTTCCTTCCACAGAGAAACTAATGTTTTTTAATTGAATGTCTCAGTTAAAATGCATCTGGATTCACATGCAGTTACATAACATTTTTCTCTGTATCTGATTTAATCAGTCAGACTGCAGGCTTTATATTTTTTCCTCAGTTGCATTATTTTTAACTTATTACAGGGATAACTTATTTAAAAATCCTCACAGGATAGCTACATACAAAATCCTGCATTGTACAGAGAATAATAGTATTTACTGTCCTGACATAAATGTCCTGAACATATATACACATGGATTTTTGTTGGCCAGATCGCTTTCATCATTGTGGGCCATACAAAAGCCCTGAACAGTGAACTGAACTCTACATACATAGTACAAAGGCACAATACACCTAAACATTCAAACAAACACACACACACACACACACACAAAAGGCATACACACAAACAATTCTCCTGTGAGAGAGATAACGTCATTGTGTCCGAAACATCCCGGGGCTTCGTTCAGGCCAGACAATAGAACGTGGCCTGCATCTAAACAGATTCTGAAGTTGAACCCATGTTATTTAGCCTCGTCTTTGCTCAGACTGAGTGATTTACTTGTTTTAGAGTGGGGTTAAATGACGGTTAAGCGTAATTTATTTCTCCACTGTGTGCGCTGCTACCAGCTGTGGCTCCAGGTGCTGGGGGAGGGAATGTGTAGCTTGGCTAAAGCAGAGCAATTCAATGAATTATTCAAGCGTTGGCCTTACTTTGTCTGAAGGTGTGCGTCTTCCTGCAAACAGCAGTTACACACATCACAGCGGAGACTTGTCTATAACGTGTGTGTGTGTAGGGGGGGGGTATGAGTTTTAGAGAACATACAGTACAAGTTATGTACGTGTGAGGATCAAAACAGATATTCAGTACAATAGTTGCTGTTTAAAAAGGATAAATTAGGATATTAACATGAATTAAAGTACATTAAAAGATGAGTGAGATAGATGAGTTTTCCAACTTCAAGTCACCTACTTTATTTTATCACAATATATGATAACTCATCTATTTAGATTTATTTTTCTACTATCAAGATAAAATATTAGAAAATTTCAAACAAAACACTTACATATACATTTCAGTCTTTATATATGCATACACGGGGACAAGTGATAGCCATGGGAGAATGTACACACACACACACACACACACACACACACACACACACACTAGATAGAGCACTGTGGACATGTGAGAGTGGGGCAAGGTGTAAACAGAAACTGACCAACAGTGACAATGGTGGCAGTGACAGGTTCCTGCACCGTGGGACATGAGTCACCAAGCTTTCTCTTCACTCACTCAACACCCACTGCTGTGCGCACACACACACACACACACACAAAAAGAAGCAAGTCACAAAGTGTATCTGAGACAGAAAGAGAACCATGCAGGATGGAATAAATTATCACACACTGTTATACTTGTAAGCCTCTGCCAAGTCAAGTGAAGACTAATGGACGTAGAAGTGTTTTAGCGTGAAGTTCTCCTTTGACATTTTGGATATATAATATAATCTTGTCATCATTTTATCTTTATCTTGTGAAATTGTGTCATAATTATCATATAGATATGAGTCACACTGACCTTTGCCTTTGACAACCAAATTCATCATCAACTCCAAGTGAATGTTTGCACTAAATTGGAAGAAACTGTGTTCTATTGTGTTCATGAGAATGAGGATGAACAGACAATTCAAATATGTCAAATGTTCTGATATTCACAATATTACGTACTTTAAGACAACTGTAATACTTTGGGTTGATGTCTGTTATCAAGTTGTACCGACTGAAACAGAAACAAGGGATACTACAGAATATTATTTCCTACTTTCTAAATCTGTCAAATCATAAATAAAATAATAATCAAGAAGAGGAAGAGAAAACCTAACACCTTCTCCGAAGCTCTTTGCTATGTACAACTGAAAGCTGCATGGGGTCAACAGTGAGACGTATGCATCTATGTAAATTATGTCATATTCCAGGAGCACAGCAGTTAACTAAACAGCCCCAGGGAATCCTGAAATCACGTCGTATGTTTGACAGCCTTAAGGTTCTGTGCTTAACTAGACGGACAAGGAAGCAAGATGTATAGTTTTGTAATTTGCAGTGAGATATTTTTATTCCTGGAAATAGAGGCAGAGAGCATGGCCACATATGAGCAATGCTGGATGAATTACTTATAAACATCTTCATTTGCAAAGTCAGGAAAGAGGGAACAGACGGCTTGGAATCATTATGTTGGAGATAATGATTTGTTACATAACTTGTTTTTATAAATACTTTTTATTTTTTGTGTGAAAAAACTCCAGCATGTAAACTAGTGTTAGGTTACTATGAACACAGTGAATTGTTGGATTTTAGGAAAGCTTTTAGATTGTCATCAGGTACATTGTTGTTTCTTTGGATACTTTCCTAGAAAGCCAGTTTCAATTGTTGCTACTACTTGTCTAACCTTTATCTAAACCCGACCCTAACCTTAACCAAACCTTAAATCTTCACCTTATTTTTTATGGGGATGTGCTTTTTACCCCCAAGGGAAACAGGTCCCTATAATGTGAATGTGTAAACAGATTGTAAACAGAAGTCCCCACAACGTACAGAATACGTCACACACAACACACGCTTTTGTGACCAGCTTACTAATCTGTTTCCTCATCATGGGGTCTCATCATGCACATCAGTTCTGAAGACAGTGCATATTTTTCTTTTCTTCATTTAAGCAAAGTCATTAAAGAAAAGTCATCTGGTTCATCTATCTGCCCAGTCACTCAACCACACATCCATATAAAAAATACAAAGGAAAACATCCAAGTATCCATTTAGTCAACTAATTCCTCTTTCGTCTTTATGACCTGTCACAATGCTTTTGTCTGTGTCGTACATCTATCTCCTCTCTTGGCAGAATTAGGATTCAGCCTGTGGTTTACCTTAGTTGGGCGTCCTTCATGTGCCTCATCGATCCCCAGTCAAGTGAAACCATTGACTTTTCCTTCTAATGAAAGAGGAGGTCAACAGCTTGCGAAGCCATTTCAGATCTGGACAGTCTTTATACAAAACCAATTGCACACACACGTGCCAAGTCATGCTCACTGGAGAGACACACACATATGCACTAAGCATCACAAGCTCACAAACACACTCATGGATACACAGGCTTGTGAACTTCCTGTTTGGTTTAGAAACTCAGTATCTGAAATATTTATTGTGTCTCAATTAAATGTCCCAGTTTCTTATGTAATAATGAGACGTTTTAGTTTTCATGACATAAGTTTAAACAAGAAAATTCTTGAAATTATGTTTAAACCCTAATTAGTCTGAGCAAAACCAACAGAGACTGGACAAAGTAATTATTTCTCTTTGATTTGAATCTGACAATGTCAGACGTCAATCACAGCACACAAACTTTCACAAATTGGTGACTAATAAAATCAGCTGTATGCATGGGCATGGAGTTGATAGTGAATCCAGGACTCACGGTGCAAATCGTCCATGTGTAAAACATCACTGTAACATGTGTGAGTCAGTGTGAACACAATGATCTGACAATATAAAAAGCAACACAAGACACATTTCACACTTGGATAATATGAGCTGAGTGACTCATGTGACCTCAGTGCTCTGCATCATTATTAACTTCATACTGACTCTATAGAAATGAATGAGTGGATTTATGACAAACGCCTGTCTGAGCAGCATGTTAATAGGAGTGAATGCATCCGCTGTTCAACACAGTGAGAGCAGTGTGTTATTGACTGTGCACTGATGATGATTTTTTACTTTTGCTTTTTAATTGTGAATTGTGTGTGTGTGTGTGTGTGTGTGCTGCTCACACACACACACACACACACACACACACACACACACACACACACACAGAAGAAGGTCTCCATGGATTTATTTGAATGCGTTTGTTTATAACATGAGAGCCCCCATGCACTGATATTTATTGTGTAATTGTGTATGAGTTAGATGAGAGCTTAGAGTTGTACAGGGTATTAGTTATGTGTTTTGTGTGTGTGTGTGTGTGTGTGTGTGTGTGTGTGTATTTCCAGCAGCGATCCATATCATTGTTGAAAAATGTAAATTTTCATTTCCCACAGGGAGCATGTAAACCCTATAGTTTGGCTGTAAAATGAATTTTCTCCCTGCAGCTTCTGCAGCTTCTCGCCGCTGCTCCTCTCTGCCAGTTTCATCAAGGTAACTAATATTCACAGTCTGAAAACCAGCAATGTTAACACGGTTTTTTTTTTCTTTATCCGGTAATTGAAACTGTATGGCTGTACCTGTGGATAATTTTTGTTTTCAGCTGCCTTCTTTGTTTCCAAGAAATTACTTTCAAATAAAACTAATTTGTATTAGCAAATAGAGAATGATACCATCACAATGTACAGAGGAAATGTATACCTTTTCGAAGTGTGTAAACTGTTTCATATGTTTTTCCTAGTGTTCATATTTTATTATTATGTTTAAACAACTCTAGGTGCAGTGTCACAGATCTGCTCACAAGACTGTAGACTCCTATTCTTGTTCACTATTTAACTAAAACAAACTTTCTCTCCTTTAAACTAAATGTTTTTGAAGCCAAAGAACATAAACCTCAGTCTCTGGTGTCAGTGTTTTAGGCTCTGACTGTGACCTGCATTTTATGATTTCTGTGCAGTTTATGTTTCCTGGATTAAGTCATTTTATAGATGAAGACAATCCAGGCAGCATTTTTACTCCAGCGCAATGTTCAGCGAAGTAATTTCATAATATCTAGAGAAAAAAAAAGGAAGTGTGGACACGAGCAGGACATAAACAAGTAGACAGGTAGATGCCATGATTTATACAGAGGAGTCAGTGAAGGCTGGGGACGATAAAATATGGGGAAAAAAAGTTGATTGAATAGAGTGAATTATAGTGAGACAGTGAGTTATGAGAGACGTGGGGAGACACAAATAGAACGAGATGAGCTGAGAGATGGTAAGGCAGGATGGATGATGGAGAGAGAGAGAGAAAGAGAGGCAGAGGGTAAAAGGCAGAAATGGGGAAAGACAGGGGTGAGAGCAAGTAGATTAGGGTGGGTAATCCTAGCAGGTCTAAAAGCTGAGCTTTTAAAATTTGGGTTAATACCCCCAAACCTTTTGTTTCATCCTTGTGATCCCTGTAATGTGTAAATTTGCGTGTTTTGGAAGAAATAAAGGCATGAAGAGAAACGTCTGAAGCTCATTTATCTATGAGCTCAGTAGATTCTTTAGGACTGAATCTATCCATTTCTGCATCTTTCTTCCTCGTCAGACCATCATCCATCTCTCATTCAAGCATGCAAATGCAGCGCAATTAGTTGTTTTGCAGAGAAACAACTGGCCCACATTTCTAATTGACTTGAGAAAGCCTTGCACGGAAGCGTGAAGAACAGTGGATAAGCAAATAGCACAAGTCTGACCTGAATCACAAAACGCAATGAGATCGCTCGACCTCATTTATAAAAATAAGGACTCTGACTTCAATCAACACTTTTTGTTTTAATGTGATGAATGAAATGTGATGAAAATGACCATCAGGATCATATCATTTGACTCAAAAATGACTACATGACATTAGTAAGTTGATAAGTATTTTAAGACGTCATTCATTCCATAACACAGATAAAAGTCAAATTTAAATATTTTTTTTTTATATGCAGTTCTTCCAGTATTCTTTATTTAAATAAATAACCCTGATACTGCTGGTTTGTGGAGATTAAAACAGAACTCTTAAACACAGTAAAATAGTGATGTATCAGGAGGATTAAAGAGCACTCTTGGAAAAGTAAAAATAACCACAAAACATGCTGTGTCTGTTTTTATCTGCTGTAGTGTTGGATTACAAGATCTATTTTACTGCATTTGACAACAGGGGGGGAAAAAAAAGAATAAAATAGAGATCGGCATTTAAAAAAAAAAAAAAGACAGAGGTCACAACTCAAGGCCACAATGAGCGGCAGCAGGCAGATCTAACCTGTTGTAAAGGAGGATGTCAGGGGTCCAGATCTGGTCTGAAGGGAATCGCAGATTCTGGACGCCGGGGTAGTTTTCTGGATTCCAGCTCAGGTAGATATCTGTCCAGTACTGAGACAAGAAGAGAGATTTTCACACACACACAAAAGTTTTTTCTTCTTCTTTTTTCAATTGGTGCAATTACTCTCCTGCACTGCAAAAACCCACAATGTCCAACAGCTGGCTGAACTAATCGAACTGAAATTTTACAACTCTATGTCACATTCAGAAGAAAATTGGAGGAGCTGTATCTTGCCAGGAAGGAAATGAAAGTAGAGGGGTAGAAAATGACTCTTGCAGTATGACTGTTGTCTAAAATTAAAAAAAAAAATCAATTCTGACATCATTATAGAAAGAATGTAATACCCAGTGGCTTCAGTAATTTAGTCTATGACCATATCCAGCCAACTAACTTCATTCAGTGTAAAATTTCTGCTGTGGATTTTATGCACATGAACTCTAACTAACTAACACAGCCGCAGGTGAGAGATTTCATTTGAATTCTGAACAAAAATGGCAGCTCAACAGGTGGTTCTTTCCTCTATTTAAAAACCAATAACTGACTCTTGGCTTAATTTGGCTCGAGGCTAAGAATCTTCTACTCAGAATCTTTTTTTCTGAGTAGAAGTAAGTACATTGACAATCGAGATGACTGCCTCTTCATGCGCTACATCATTCCCCCCTTTTCTCAATTTCTGCTTGACAATCGAGTTTTTTTTTTTTTGTTTGTTTGTTTGCTTTTCTTAGCATGTTTCTTACATGTTGATATAACTACACGTTATTACTGAACATGCAAAACTATAAAACCACTGCTTCTTGCACTGACATGCTCAGCAACATAAATTAAAAATAATTGCAAATAGCTTGAAAACACATGAATGGATGAGCTAACAGTTATTAATGATAACTGGATATGCAGAATAATAATTAATATCATATTATAATAATCGGTGCCTTAACCGGTAAACAAGTATACATAATTCATCAAAGAAATAAATTACATTTCTGGATGTGAAGGTTAAAATTCATTATCACACTTAATGTGGTGGCACTAGTAATTTGAGAAACACAGTCACGGTGTCTTTAGAAGATAAGTGTGTAATAACGTTGTGTATATATAATTAAAACACATTAAATTGGTGATAATGTGTCTCTGTTAAACTTGACTTACCAACTGCAGCCAGGCGTTGGTCATCAACACTTGGTTCTTCTCATCCTGAGGAATCCAGAAACAGAATAAAAAGAAAGAAAATGAGAAGAGAAGAGAAAAGGGTTTTAAATTTGTATAACTCAACCAGACCAATCTATATTTAATATAGTGGGAAAACTGCTTTTTTAAACTGCAAGTCAGTGTAGATAAAAAGGATAAACTGCAGTTCTGTTGAACAAATGAAATCATGCCAATAAAAAAAAAAAAAAAACAACATCACAGCTACTTTACACAAACTACCAACATACACAAAAATAGGTGGATAAACAGATGCTCAGTAAGTAATGTTAGTAATACTTTGATTATGAATATTTACATTTGCCCAAATGAGATAACGAAGCTATGAAACTTGTCCCAGCTACAAACATCGCACACACAAGCCTTCCTCCTCACCTCTGGACTACAAACTATTTATTTTATTCTCTGTTTACTTTTCTATTTTTCTGTTAATCTATTTTCATAGTTTTTATGCTGCCAAACAGATACATTTCCTCTTGAGGAGCAAATAAAATATATTCTATTCTATTCTATGAATGAATTGAAAGAATACAATTGGATGGACATGAAAAATGTTTTCAAGGTCCAGATTTAGCATTAGGAAAATGTTGTTGCTCATATTTTAGCTGCAAGGATACATTATTATTTCTAAAAGCATCAGATTCTTTGCTCCAAGTGCAGAGTTGAAAAGTCACGGCAGGAATTCTTGCATGGATTCTTTGGTCTAAAGGAGCAGAGAGGAAGGATGAATGGGATCAAAGAAGTTTCCCTTTTTTTCCAGCACACTGCACTGTGTTCCATTTATCTTTCTGTTTTTTGTCACACATCTGAGTTTAAAATGTGGGCACATATGGCAAACTCTTCCATAATGTCTTTTCTCGATGCAGATGACCCAGATGCCAGAGTCACAGACACACAGAAGTCACAGCTGAGACTAACTGTGAATCTCCTAAGAGATTTCAAATCCCCCAGTGGTTTGTGTGTGGCTGTGTGTTATATGCTATTTGATGAAATGAAATGAAAACATTACATTCACTCACTTCACATTCAAGGTGAGGGTGCCAGAGTGCCTGCAGCATTATGTGAATATTATCTGCTTGAGGTAAAATATTTATTGTCATTCTTACTTCATAAGGTTGATACAGTGGTGGAAAAAAGTTTTAGGACACCCAATGTGTTTGTGAAATGTTGTATTAAATATCACTCTTAAGTCTTCAAGTGCAATTTATTTTAGCACAGTCACAGGTAAAATACTAAACAAATCTTAAAAAGCCAATAAAAATTTAAAATTCATTGGTTCCATAAAAATACATAAGAAATCTTGAGTATTGGGTCATTTTGGCACCAGTGATGCACTAATGAACATTGTGCTTTTTTGTAAAAGCCACAATTTTTGTAGCTTCGTGTTTCGTGCCTATATAAAGCCAGCACATTTAAAAGATCTTCAGAGACAAAAATGGCTAAAACAAGGAACCTAACGTAAGAAACACGCCTGAAGATACAGATTTTTAGCCAAGAAGGGTACAGCTGCCGCCAGATAGCCAGGAAGTACAGATGCAGTCCTTTAGCCGATGGATACACTCTGCAGAAATACAGACAAACCAACAGCTGGAAGACAAACCAAGATCTGGGCGTCCAACGGTTTCTTCAGCAAGAAATGACCGCATCCTGATCCACATGTGCAGGGAAAATCGCCAAATGACATCACTGGAACTTCAGCAGCAGTGGTCAAATCAAACTGGTGTCCAATGTTCCACCTGCCCTGTACGTGGCCGACTTTTAGATCATGGCTTACAGTCCTACGAGGCTGTCACGAAGTCCCTGATCAACGAGAGACAGAGGTTAGCCCAGCGTCGTTGGGGCAAGTACACAAAAACTGGACACCCAGGAATTGGGAGAGGATTCTGTGGTCAGATGAGTCCAGTTTCTAGCTTTTTCTTCCTCCTGGTAATGTGAAGGTCCACAGAAGGCAGGTGAAGCATTGTCTCCAGCATGTACAGTACCTACTGTCAAGCATGGTATTATGGTTTGGGGATGCATGAGTGCTGCTGGTGTTGGTCATCTCACTGTCTGTGATGGCACATTGAACTCTGCCAGGTACTGTGCCATTCTCAAAACCCATATGCTCCCTTCTGCACGTGCACTGTTCCATCAAGGTCAAAACTGGATCTTTCAACATGATAATGCCCCTTGGGCCAGTAGAACTTGGCTGCAGGGGTCAGCTCAATCCCTGGACACGAGCCCCATCGAAAATCGAAAATGTGGTGGATTATCAAAAGGTCTGTTTCAAAGCGTAAATCAATTTAGAAGAACTAAAAGCAGTAATTCGAGAAGGATGCGACAAGATTAACCCTCGACAGTGTGAAAGGTCCATGGAGAACATGCCAGCCAGGATTAGAGCTCTACTGGCAGTGAGAACTAAATATTAATTTGACTAGGTGATGGTTATGTATTTTTTGTTCCGTTTTGAACGCATTCTCTGTTATTTGTTGACCTTGATACCGACAATGTTGAGTTCTGACAAGAATTTAGTTTTGTTTGTTTTTTTTGTATTTGTCTAATGCAGCCACACCATTTGAAACACAAAAAAGTTTTTTCCACAAGTATTTCATGTAAATATTTGAGATTGTATAAATTTTTAAGGGTGTCCTAAAACTTTTTTCCACCACTGTACTTGATGTATTAAGTTTTTCCTGTTGATTAGGTGTAACTAGTCATTTCTGCCTTTTTAATATCAATTTGTATCTGTGATTTGTATCTGTGGTGGAGAGAGAGAGAGAGTCAGTGCTGACAGGCTCTACTCTAAAGTAAAAGTAAAACTAAAACTAATATAAAGTGTATAAAAAGACCTAGAACTAAAAAAGTGCAATGAGGGCCACAACATGTTGGCTAAAGAGCACCAAAAGATTAGTGAAACTGAAAAATGCATTAATACAATCAGCTCTGTACGTCATAAAATTAACACACAATAATCTGATTAGTTCATTAGAAAAGGTTAAATGAGAATCCGTGCTCTGAAAAAGTTAGATACGTCCACTCCAGAAATCTCTCATACCCTACATAAATGTGTGAATTGCTGGTTGGACAGAATCCCTGAGGGCTACTGTCACATCAAAGTGTCAGTGTGACGGTAAAATTACCCCCTACCATTTTTCCCAGCCTTTCAGGGGATATACAGAGCAGCTTCTGCACCATCCTCCTCTTACAGTATAATGGCCACATAACTACAGCGTGTAAACTGGGTTACTTGTTAACTTGGAAGCTCCAAAGTAAACATGCACCATTCCTCCACTAGATAACAACTATGAGCACCAAGGGCAAACAATTCAAAAACTGTCCTACTGTGACAAGCTCCTGTGGGAAGAACACACTCACATACACACAAACTGGACTATCTGATTGTCCTCTCTGGTGGTTAATGAGTCGAGGATTCATTTGAAGGCCCACTGCTACTCTGAGAAGAAATTCACATTTTGAAAAGTCATTAAAGATAGTAGACCTGGATTGATTTTTTGGGGGGTCATGGGCTGGAGGGCAGAGAGAAATGGTAGTTTTCATGAATTGGAAATTTGTCAGAGGTGTCAAATGCTACTAGACATAGGACAGCAGTCTGTGAGGAAGGTGTGACATCTCTAATCTATGGTCTAGACAACATGAGAAAATATGGATTGACTAAAGTAAATAATCAAAGCTAACCTGTCCCTCAGTTGCTGCTCTGGAAGAGCAAAGCAATTAACCTCTTGTCTATCACACTGGAGCTAATGCAGAGACAATAAAACATGAATAATAATCATGATCGGTCAGATTCAGGTGGGTTAAACAATGATTAACCCAATGACACTAAAGAACAATGTATGAATACTGTGAGGTCTTCAGAGTGTGTTTGTGTGTTATTAACAATTACTATGTGTCCCAGTCCAGGGTGCTTTTATGTAACAGAAATCAGATAGTAGAAATGAATTACTTCCATGATTGGTTCATGTCACCCACGAACAAAAAACAAATATTAAGGCTGCTAAGACATAGGACATATTTTGAGGTGATTGCTAACTATGTAAATGTCACTGGCACAGGGAGGAAATTTTTCCATTGAACCAGACACTTACATTACATGTGTTACATACCCATCATAACACCAACCACATAACCAACCCAAACCAACCAACCCAACAACATCCAGCCACATGCACATGGACAATAAATAAAAATCTCTCTCACCACGTCTATGATCTGCAGCAGAGTGAGGCCCAGCTCCACCAAGATGGCAGCTGAGTCATTGACCACAGGTCTCTCCAGTCTGTTGTAGTTTGCCAGCAGCTCTTTGTACAGCCTCCTTTGGTGTTCCCCCTGCAGGGACCCTGTGGGAGGAAAACAGAAGTTTGCATGATAATTTTTAATAACAAAACATTATCTGTACTAATAACATCCATACTTAAACGTGACTGTACATCCTTGGCCTTGGTAAAGATCCTGAATCTGATAAAGTCCAGTCACCACAAATAGTTTCTGAAGGTCACCTTTGAATAATCATTGCAGGGTGTACAGTCTGTTTGTTTATATTTTTAAACCATAAATGCAGTCCGTCACAAGAATCATTTTTTTAAACCGCATCAAGGTTTTGGCTTGGACCAACCCTTTCCTGCAAATTGTACCTTGGAACACAATCTTGTCCAATGAGACTGATTTCTAATCCAGAAAGTAGCTTTAATGTTTTTTCCAACCTTTTACCCTTCTGTTTCTGGCAGCAGGTTGCAGCCAGATTATAATTTACCTGGTGGAGTTTCAAACAAACTTACACTGACTAGCCACAACATTTACAGTGGTAACTGGTTGATTGTTACGTTGTACCTATTCAGTTGACACAGTTTGCGTCCTTGATTTCTACACTACATCCTGTAAACACATATCTTTGGCACGAATGATGTAAAAGAGGCAGGTCTGTTGTTGAGCTGAAAATTTTGATGAATAATGAATAAATAAGTACATGTGCTGACAAATGCATTTACATCAACAGACTGTAACACCGACTGAGAGAGTGTGACAAGATTGTGAGTTGGTGTAGTCTTAAAGGTCCAGGGTGATTAGGATGATGTGTTTGTTGGCTCATCACCATTATTGATCCTCTCTACCTATCCTTCCACACACATTCAGCACTATCCATTTGTCCCAAAAATAAAGGGAGACATACACACACTTGCATGCAGTCAGAACACATTGTTAGTGCCCTTGAAGTCACTGATCTCACAATAGTACAAGACTGTGAGCAGGTGCTACATCTCAAGTATTGCATTTGTTCGCATAGAGGTCGTTACTTTCCCTACCAGCATTAGATATGTTACAATGACAAACACAAAATGTCAGCAGTTAACTGCAGCTGAGCTGAACTTTTGGGCCTGCAGTGTAAATATAGCCCATTAATAGTCAACTATCATTACTTATCCACATCCTCTCTATGGAGCAAAAACAGGCAAAAGTGAGAAAAAACTAGCTTCTTTTAGGTCAAGTGGCACTTTTTACATCATCCGAGGCTGCTGTTTTAATGCAGAACATAACTAACCTGCTACTGATCATTCAGAAAATATGTTTTCAGCCAGGAACCCCCCTGTGAACAGCTATTATAATGATTCCCTCATTTGTCACTAGAAACACAGAAAGGAAGAGGAGAAACCAAGCGAGCACAGAAAGCAAAAAGTGAAAAGAAAGACAAAAATGTAATGAGGATCCAAAAGAAAGAGAGAAGATTACAGACCTGTAAAGCTGTGGAGAGGCATGTGCCATTTGCCCGACACAGCGCTGATTGGCCCATTAAGGCTGTAATGAGGAGAGTTATGGCAGGACTGAGCCTGAGGTCAGAGGCAGAGGCGCTACAAGAAGCTGCTCAGCACAGCAGAAACCTTTTCACTGCTCCTCAGGAGCCACACGCAGCCTGATTAATACATCAGACCGTATCCTTTCAATCTATGCATCCGTCTATCCAGGTTACACTTCCTCAGGTGAAATCTAGTTTGGCTTTCCATAGACCACCATTAAACACACACACACACACACCCAAGGCATAGATTTAATCACATTTTTTGTGCCTTATTGTTTATCCGTCTCTCTTTCTGTAAACATGTTTGCGTGGACACCCAGGCGAGTGCTTTAACGGCTGCTTTGCTCATGAGTTATTCAAAAACAAAAACACAATCTAAATAATTCAATACAAAGCGCCACAAAGTCATAAATCTGTTCACATATGCACAATGCATTTTGCAAACACATTTGCACACAAATTAATATACAACTTCATCTATAGCTACTATGCTGCCCCGCTCCATGTCTCCTGTGTTTTTATTAGAGTGAAATGTGAACTGAGATGCAAAGAAACATGACTAAACTAATAAACTCAGTGAAGAATTGAAAGCTCCATCTCCACTGCTGCTGTCTCATAAAATCATGTTCAGAAGGAATTATTTAATGAAATAAAATAAATCATTGTTCCAACTTCAATTCGCAAACAAAACATATGATGTGAACAAACCAGATCTGTCCTAATTTTTAATACTATTATTAATGAAGCTACAACGAGAAGCTGGCAAGAAGACCACATTTTCTAAATAGAACAAGAAAGAAGTCAAACAAACTTCAATAGAGGAAGAAAAAAAATGAAAAAGTAAATTATTAGAAGTAGTTATTTGGGGCCACAACTAATTACACACTTTGAACAGTTTGTCGCTGCAACTACATAATTGGAGAGTCAGTAAAAGTAAATGACAAAAGTTGATATTTTCATTTTTAACTTCACTAAATGGAAAGTTGTAAGTTATATACATCTAACATACTTTGCATTGAGGTGTAGCCAACTGAATGACAGGACTTTGGCTAATGATGCCAACCTTTTTTATATTTTTTCTTTGTTTGTTTGTTTTATATTTTAGTCTGGTGGCCTGTAAATCCATAGTTCTACAAATGTACAATATGTAAATATACACAAAAGCTCTTTAATCATACATTTCACCTTTGACCCAGTGACCTTTCTCACATTAAACTGGAGAAAAATCGGTATTCTTCAATAGACGTCACTTTAGAGAAACTGGTTTGACCTTTTTGTGTCCATCATATACACTCACTCACACATAACCTTTACCATTATGAACCTTACTTCCCTGCTAAAGAGAAGAAAATGAGAGTGTCAATTGTATAGTGAGTGCGTATGTATACAAACACACAGACTTATTACTAGGAAACTTAGTAGATCAATACTCCATCTGTGTAATACCATGTGGGTCATTACAGGGAATGTCAGGGGTCACCGACCGGAGTAGCCGGTTCAGGTCTACGAGAAGGTCAGTGATTAGTAGCACGATCCAAATGACCAATTATCAATGACATTTTACAACAGTCCATTATTGACAAATTTTTGGTTAGGTTAAGCTACTTAAAGGGATTATCATTAGGTTATTTCCTGACGCAGAGGTCAGGAAATAACCTTAGGTCACATAAATGTTGCTGAATATGCGTCATTGAAGAAAGCAGTGAAACTTCAGCTAATACACCATCCATTAAAGCCACCAGCACCTCCTGTGATTACAAATGTTAAGCATTTCAGCTGAATATGATTGGACGTCTCCTGTCAGCTGATAAAGTTGATGAATGAACCAGTGGTATGAATCATGAATGAAACACATGATGCTAACCAGCTGCTTCCAGCAAAACTTCAGTCTGTGATGATGAGTCAGTGTTGAACACCATCATTTCTCAACATCTTCAACAAACACAACTAAAACACAAAATTCAAAACTGCTATTTAATCTTTCTACGACTGGCAACAACAGCTGATTCCTACCAATCAAACACACAAACACACTAAGAAATCACCTCTGGTGTCCACTTTCCTTCCCACATCTGTGTTCTTTTGCACTTCAAACGTCAAACACAAAAACATTAACAAACGCCTTTGACATTATTTCTGTGTGTCTGTTAAAACCCCGCATACACTGAAGTGTGCATATAGAATTAGTTCTAGTTTAATAAGCAGAGTCAGACTGCTTCTGGGAACCTCTGGGACCTTGAGGGCATCAGCACACAAGGGGACCTTTTATTTCAGCTTGGCAGCACCCAGCAAAATATTAATACATTTCTCATATTCACAAGGTCTCCTTAGAGACCAAACCAATTTTACTGTGTATGTGTGTGTGTGTGAGAGAGACTGTGCTTCCCAACCTCAGCATTCAGAAGAATATTCAAAGTGAAAAACCTGGTGAGAAACCTGTGAAACAAAGATGTGTCAGCTTGATCCTTATATATTTATATGTTGGACTTTGTTTCTTGTGGTGGTAAAACAACTCGTCCAAGAATGTGTCAACGCTCTTTTAAGTCAGTTTATACTGGGAGAGGCTCAAACCCTGATTTACAGCTTTAAAGTTATTCAGACATTAAGGACAGAAATGACATTGTGGGTGGTTTTGGATTGGGATGCACTACTTTGTATGGGGATTAGGAGGAACATTTTTAGAACTGACAAGCTCAAGACGAGAGGTGGGTTTAAAGAACTGACAACAATAGATACTGCCGAGTCAGAGTGGGACAGCTGCAACCATGAATCTCTTAGAATAAAAAATAAAGCATAATTTTGCTTAGCATCAGCTAAAAGGAATCATTTCCATAGACCGCCCAAGGTAAAAGAAGAATCAAATTTCAAAGACACAGGAGCTACAAATGTGAAAGATGGATTAGGGCGAGGTAGAGACTTCTAATGTTTACTGACTGTTGTTTCCCACCATCGACACGGTTTGTGTCGATGAGAGGGTGTCCAGACGGGTTCAACTTTTCTATTGTGTAGCTGTTGCATTTTTTAATTTATATCGGATTACACAGTTATCACTGTTACACACAGTTATTTGTTTGCACATGTAACTTAATGTAAAAGCTGAAACACTTTTGACTTTGGCTTTTTATTTTCTATGCTGTCTCAAGAAGCATCTGGCTGAAGGTTCAACCTGCAAAACATAACACAAACTCTGTGATCTTCCAGTTTACAGCATTTAAAGATATTTTACATGTTAACCATCTGTGTGATCTAGTGCTTTACCATTTTTCATGAAAACTATAGTTTTTTCATTGACATAAAAAGTAAAGGCAGACAACGTTCCTCAGTCACTGTCACAGTCATTTTGGAAATATTAGATAATGGACAGACGGATGGAGAGACCAACTGTTACCTGAAAAGACTTGTATAATTCGTATATTCACAATGCAGGATTCAACGCACTTCTAAATGTCAAATGCAAATGTGACAATAAAGTAAAGACCATCCCAGACCTTTTTTCATTTCTAATCTAAGAGATACTTCAATATTTTTTGCAATACCCTCTTCCCTGGCTACTTTACAGTCTTCATTTTTTTCTTATTCTATCAATGCCTCCATTCCTTTAGAAGCCTTTTCAAATCTTGGGATATCCTCTTTCTCTTTTTACCTTTTCATTCTTCCTGCCTGCCCTGAATTTACTTATTTATCTGCCTCTGGCATTTTTGTCCTATATGCAATGAATGAGCACATTTGACAGCCACTTAGATTGTAAATAAACAAAAATATAAACAAAAAGCCTCATCATTATTTCAGCCCCATCACAATTTAGAATCGTTTTCTATTACTGACAGGGACATTTGAAGCCAAAAACACAGATGTCAGGTACAAGTGCAGTGCAAATGCATTCAAGTACATCGTTTTCGCGCATCCTCTCTCTCTCTTTCTCTCTCTCAGCACACACACATTAACATGACCTGAGAAATTCATCTAGGTGATTCTGTCCCATCTGAATATTTTTTACTGGGTCAATGCATTCAGATGAGGCTTCCAAACACAATCATTAGATACAGGCTGTCCAAACAGAGACGGTCTGAGACACATCCTTCTATCTCACACAAACACACACTTCATAAATATACAAACAAACACAAAACAAACAGGAATGCTATTTTAGGCGGTGCACTAAATGACCACAAAGGAATTTTAGTGACTGATAAAATCAATTAAACAACAGGCTGAGCCTCTGTCCAACACACACACACCACAGATAAGAAATCACTCATGTTCTTCATCTTCTTGGAAAAAAAATCATCTCAACTGTATGAGATAGATGACAAAATCCATAGCTTCTATGTCATGAAAAATGCATTTTAATCAAAGCTGATATGAATGACATAACAAGACATAAGCAAGAAACACCAACTGTTGCAGTTTACGCCAATGATCTTACATGCTAGTTAAACTCTGCAGGGGGTTCTGATGTAGCTCGGGCCCATGCGGTTCCCATTAATGTAACATGAAACCTCATGAAAAAACAGCAAGAGCAACGCAGAGCTGCTGTGACAAAAGGATCAAAAATATAGGAATAGATTCAAAATGTTCAGTTCAACATTAACTCACACACTAATGGCAGGTTCTTTCCTTTGAAGCTTGTGTCTGAAACAGAACAAGAAACACTAACAACAAAATCACACATGGTGAAACCATCTGCTCATTACTTTGAGAAATCTCATTTCACACAGCGATAAAAATGCTTCCTAAATCTCATCAATTGATACAAAAAGCCCAGTCTATTATCCAGTCTGCTCTGGGACAGAGAGACCTCAGTTATGAACCCGATATGGCTGCACAAAGAAACCACTGACAAGTTGCCATTCCCTAAGGACCTGGACAGTCGGCACCAGGACGAAATGCTACAGTCTTTCTGATGCAAATATCTTGTGTTAGTGTGTCTATTTGTGTATGTATGGAGGAAGAGAAATAGAAAATAATGGAATAGTAATGTGGAAAGAACAAGAATGTAACTAGGCCAAACTCCAACCATAATACATTTTTAAAAAATATAAAAACAATTATATCTTGGACCAGGAACAGCATGTGCACAAGAAGAAGTGTGAAGAATAAAGCAACACAACGTACAGTTTGCAATGAATGGATGGCAGAGGATGGTTGCATTAGAAAACTAAAATAATTACCTTGGGATTTTTTACTAAATTAAAAATATCAGTAGTATGAACGTTTTAAAATTTGTAACTGTTTCGGAGGGACATAAACCTAGAGGAACATAATGAGACAAGGACTGGATCTGAATAAAAACAGCAGAACGCTGTGTGCTACGACGCAATCACATAAAGATACAAAGTGGGGCGAACAAACAAGGTTAATCAATAGCTGATGAAATAAACTGTGCAATGATCTGAGCAATGGTGGGAGACATTATCATTATGTTATTTACCATATGGGTACGCTGTTAATTGGCACAGAGATATCTGTGAATGAATTTTAAAGATTTTTTTAGGATAATTCGTCTGTATGAGTTGGTGGTCTAGACTCTCTTGGCTCAAACCCCCTAACCAGGTGGTGGTAACCTTTCAGAGTTAAATCCTGGTAGATTCTCCTAAATGTTTTAAGTTTTGGAAGTTTTCCAGCAAACTTTCCCACTTTGGCACTTTTGTGCTTTTGGTCAGAAGTTGGGGGCAAACAGCCTGTGTTGGTCTCTCTTGAGGGTTGATAACAGAATAAGCATTTATTACTGGACTAAACTTTAACTAGATTGGCCTTTTAAGAGATTAGCACTGGCCAAATGACACAAAACCCTTTCAAAATAGGGCATATAGATATAGATAAACCTGCTTAGAGACCAGAAAGAGCAAAAGCAGCAGCACAGACACAAAGTATAAGAGCAAAAAGTCACAATCCTCAGTTTCATTTCTCCAAAGGGCAGTGCCTATGTCTTCTGTCTTTGTTTTTACTGGAGAAGAGTTTTTAAAATGTCTACAATTGCTACATTCACAGGGTAAACACAAAAGCCACCCAGTCTTGGGAGCTGTAGCTGTGTTTTTTACTTTATATTGAGTGACTGGTAAGAGTCATGTTTTTGGTACAGTGTTTTATTATGTTTTATCACAACTCAAATTTTACCTTGCACTGTGTTTCATGGATAAATCATGACTGTTTGTACAACTGTTTGTTGCATGTGTGTGTGTAAGGAGTTTTTCTCTTATATCCATGTTTGTGGAAACACAGACTAAACAAGACACACGTGAAGCAAATCAAGGGCACATTGATTTAAACTGAGATCATGTCTACTTTGGCAACAGCCTAGCACCTCATTATTTCACTATCAATCATTTGGAAGAGGAATGAGTCAGGAGAGGTCAGCAGTGAAGTTTCCAGATGTTCAGCAGCTTTAAACTTATGTCTGAACCCAGGTGGCGAGCCCATTAACCCAACCTGTTTCACAAAACAGACACAGGGACTGATAGAGGGAGAGAGTCAGAGAAGTAGGAGATGATGAAAGTTGATAACAGGGGGTACAAGATAGAAGACAGAACATTCAAGTAAGATATAGAGGAGAAAGACAGCAAATTAGAGCCAGATGGTGATGAAAGTGGAAAGTGTGGCTCAGGTAAAACCAGGCCATCGAGGGGCCTTAAAAAACCCTGGAAAGTTTTCTGACGACATTAAATGAAGAGCAGTTATTTCATAATTTTCATACAGGTTTCTATTTATGCTTGAATTCTATGACAGTAAACTACATTTCACACATATTTTGTGAAATTTCATCACGGGAGAGTTAGGAAGTTACGTAATCTGTTGTATTATATACATCTTTATCATACATCTTTAAAACACCTAAGAAAGAAAAAAAACACTAATTTTCAAGTCAACTGAACAAAGCAAGCAGCAGATGCTTTTGGTGACTTTGATCACTTGTGATCATCACTCCGGAAGAGTTCACAACAGCAGTGTTTGATTTGGGATAAGAACGCTGTTGAAATTCCCAAACTACATCAGTGTTCAACATGTGAGTGTACTGCCTAAAATAGCTACCTGAAGAAGCAGCATCGCTGTGTTGTTTTGTATTCAGTACAACTCCAGCTGGAAATACAAAAGCTGCAGGACAGGACTGACGTTACAGCCTCTAAAGCCTTCAGATGCTAGACTAAAAGGTATGAGAAGGGCAGTGAGTCATTAACAAGAACTAAAGCATAAAATCTCCAATGATGAGAAGAGGGAGGCATCAAGGAGACAGATGGCAGAGTGAAATAGAGACCTAATAAAAGAGATGAACTCATGCTCAACCTCCAACACTGTCTGTAGCTGACCAGTAATGTGTGTTTCCTTATGAGTAAATCGGTTTTCATGTGTATGTACATGTGCCCTTTATTATCCATCCACAAATGTGGAGCTATGGACCAATCCATTAAGCGACATGTGACCACATTGGTGGGCAGGGATCAGAGCATATGGTGTTGTGTGTTAATGTAGTTTTGGATGGACGGATTCATATAGGAGAGATTTATAATCTATGGTTGAGGGCTCTGAGCCCTAAAACCACAGGATGTTTAATCCTAATCCACAAACTAAAACCTCTGCTGCAGTGCACCGCTGTGTGCATGATTGCCACATACATAGTATAATGATAGTGTACAGCGCCCATGCACAGACAGTTTTAAACTTTTGAGGTGACTTAATGGCTGCACAACCTGTTGACCATTTTTAGTGTTGGCAGTGAATGAAGTAAAGCACTTACACCACCTCAACACATGACTGAAATGCTGAACAAGGGTATAAAAAAGCCCAATCTACATAAACTTCATGATTAAAGAGAGTAGAGTCTGGGGAAGTGTAAAGTTGCTGACCATGGCAAAAATTAAGAGGCAGGCAGACAGTCTGCAAGAGAGAAAGACACTAAACGAGAGAGTCAGAGGAAGAAGTAGAGAGAGAGAGAGAGAGAGAGAGAGAGAGAGATGAGGTGCTGCATCGCAGTTAAGCAGATATTATTACAGCATATTATTACTGCATCTGTGCCAGGCAATGTCAGTCTTCACTGTCTGATTCATTGAGTGAGGGTTAGGAAAACCATTTTTTTTTACCAACTGAGGAGTAAATTCAATCAATCATATTTTACATGCAAACATAAATGATGGCTCTGTTTATTCCAACATCTGTCAACTCATTGTGTCTGACAGCGCGCTGAACAAAATCATGCTTCTGTTTCAAGGAAACTAAATTGTCCTTTATCTTCCGTTTCGTTTATTGTCTTGCCGTTCTCTTGACAGACCAAAGCTGCTTATCAATTGTGCAGTCAGTGTACACATACTAGGCCTACCGACAGCTACCATCTTCTTTAATCCCCAGACTTAAAGCCCCAGGAGCCTCTATTCTCCTTCTAACAAGTCAAACATAAAACCCCAGAACACAAATGTATTTTTAAAAAAACTATCCATCAACATGGTAATATTCCTATACAGTATGTACCAACCACAAAATTCAAAATTTGTAACTAATTCATTTAACAAAAGTTCATGTGCATAAACTAAACCTTTCTCACCCATAGAGAAAGAAACACAATCCCCTGTTATTTTAAGATTCAGTGGTACATTACACTACTCACGTAAGTTTATGTATGTGCATCTTTCACAGTGCTGCTACCAGCAGACATGACAGACACTGACCATCAACATTATCCCACCATGAGACAGCATCCCTATCAATTTGAGGCATGGACAGTGGATGCCCCGTGCCATTGGTTAGCATGTAATCAATCCTCTTTGTCTCTCCCTTCAGTAATTGTTTCAGTCATTAAAGCCCATCCTCCAACCCACATGCTGACCACTGACTGGACTGCTGAGGACAGTGAGAGGTGGCAGGTTTGATGGAGGACACACACACACACACACACACACACACACACACACACACACACACATTGAAGGCACATCTTCACCAAAGCCTCTGTGTCACAAACTATTAAGTAAACAACCCAGATGTTGGTGCTTGATGCTGATGCTGATGATGATGACGACGGGGCTTAAAAGAGAATTAGAGTCGTGCACTCACATCTCACCGCTCCCAAACGAGCAAACATTAATCCTGTGCACAACACACATCATACACACACATACATGTGCACAGACATGGCACAGTGTTTATTAATCTCAGTCTATTAAATTGACCTTTTAAGGAGACAAGTGTTAAAAAGCAAATCAAAGATGCAAACAGAAGTGATTTTATACTGATTCACATTTGTCATTCAAAAACTCAGAAGCCAATGTTTTTCAGCTGAACACTTGCAGACTTTGTAGACTCACTTCAGGTTTCATACCTTAAACAAAATATTTAAAAGTTCAATCTCTGTCCACTATAAGAAATATCTCAGAGTTGTTTAAAGGACCATTGAATGTCGATCCTCTTGTGCATAAGAACAAGTTGTTTAATTAAAGAGGGTGCATCCAACAAAAAACACACTTAATTTTTTTTTTTTTCCAGAGGACAGATACAGTTTAAAGTCATTGTGGGGAAACTTCACTCCAGCAGACTGAGTCATTAACACGACTACTAGTGATTTGTCAGTCAAGATCGTCAAGTATTGCACGATGAATCAAATGAAATAGCCCCGTGTCCTTGGTGAAAGAAGTCTCATAAAACTTAACAAGGACCTGGAGAGCGACTTTTCCAATCAAACATACCTCTGAAAAGCATGGCCGTCCAAATATAAAACCCAAACGAACATGGTCCCAGAAACTTGTGGCACCGCATCCTGGCACCGCTCAGTGGACTCCGCCGACCCCGGGCAGCGGGCTCTCAGTGTCGGCTACACAGGTAGTGAGCTCCGGCTCGGTGTGAACATGAGGCGTGATGGTGAAGGAGACAGAGAGGAGGAGGAGGAGGAAGAGGAGAGAGAGACTGACTGTGAGAGATAAAAAAAAGACTGACAGACCAGAAAGAGTGTGGAGTTCCGATTGGCGCGTTCACGTTGTTTCAGAAAACACATTGCTGCTGCTACACGGGGACGCGCATCCGAGCTGAAGTTGTTTATAAATCTGGTGACAATAAACCACAGCCATGATGCTAGTTATGGTAATGCTACAGAGTGTTCAGATGGGGATTTATTGTAACATTAGCTTGTCAGTTTTAATTTACGAAACTTCAAACGCTGCTAAATGCACGCTAGATATCTTAGGCTGTATTTTAAGGCAGATTTACATCTTTTAAATCGTTAATATTGTTGTTTAATTACCTTTCCTTGAGGTTTTATGTCAAATAGTCATGTTACAGACGGCTAAGTTAGCTAGAAAGTGTCTTATTAAGTTTTAATACCTCAAGTTACCAGTGGCGTGCTCACCTGTCCCAGCTCTGCTCACCTGTATTTAAGACGTGAGCACGCAGCAGGGGTGACGTTGGTGACGTAGACAGCGTGCGTGGGTGTGCGTGCATGTCACTCAACTAATAAGATGCTTGGTCTTAGCTTTCTTACAGGTTTTTTTTTCCTGATGGCTTAAGCACATCTTGCAAAGGCAAATAAATCTTGCTTAACTTTTCAAACCTTTGAAAAAAAATTGTATTTGTACTAAACAGTTAACACAAACCATCATATTAATAAGCTGCAACTACACACTGATGATACGAATGGAAAACACATCTGGCTTTTGTTTTCTCTGTGCGCAAGGTATGTCAGTTTGAGATCATACTTCTACATAAATAGTTCTGTAAACACACAGGGATCCAAATTTCAAGTATGGATGTTCAGGAAAACAAACTAAAAGTGTACTTTCAAGTCAAAACACAAGAAAACATACAGTAATTTCACTGAGAGAAAAAAAAATATCAGTCTACATCTTGTCTCGTACTTGGAGGTTGAGTACAGTGAAGAGAGGGTGATCTGTCAACCAGACCAAAGCAGCTTCCATGGAAACTAACATTGTCCCATATGATGACGTACCTGGTCTGCTCTGGTCTCTGAACATTAGTGAGTATGTGATTTAGGGGGTCCAGGAATGTAATAATGTGTGCTGTGTTATATGGCCCCAGGGTTGCATCATGGTGAACGACACCATTTTGACTTATAGCATCTCTGTATAGGTCTCTTGTTCTGCAGTGAATATTCTTCCTCTGCCCCCAGATCCTGGATGTCTAGCAATTCTGTAAAGTAACAAATTCAGTATTTTTACAGTATTGTTGTTTCTCATTAGAGTATGGCAGTGCTATAAAACTTAGCATGAAGTGACTGTACTAACTGATCCTCATTGTTTTTCCTCTCCATTGTTGCTCATTGTGGAAATGTTGGGTTTCTCTATGTAAGGTGCCTTTTGATAAATGTTTTTATGATCTGGTGCTACAAAAACTTTCTTAAAGCTGTTCTAATCAATAGTTTAAGCGCAAAGGCTCAAACTTTTTTGGATACACATTGATTGATTCATTCTTGATGCTATCATTTTTGAAAACATGTTTTACACCAAGACAGAACAAGCAGGACAGTGAATATTGGACAATAGCGTTGCTTTATGTCTCCTGAATGCATAAATAAGTAATTCTTTACGATCACATTTTCTGTATCAGCTTAACAGCTTGTTGAACTGCTCCCAAATGGCCAAAAAAAATCAATTAATGCTGGAAGAAACACAGTCATTTATGAATGTTATGTATGTCACACTGCAGTTTTCAATTTTATCCCCTTGAGTTATGATGGGTTTATCAATTGCTTTTATTCACATTTGTCTCCTTTTCTGTACCAGCCTGGCTCATAATCAAATGACCTATTTATTCCTGTTCACAAAGGATCCAGCAGGGGGATCATCACACATTTCTCCAAATATTCTCACAACCTTACTCTATATACCTTTCTTCTCATTGAGACAAGGACAGATTGTGTAAGACACGATCCTGTACCAGTGGTATCAGACCAGCCTTGTCTATTTTGCATTTAAAAAAACATATCTGCATCTCACAGAACACCATCAGAAGAGCTTTATGCCCTTAGATGTGATTCACTACAGAATCCCATATCCGACTGCGCTGCAGGTGGGCTCAGCGAAACCTCTGATCACAACCTTCATCCTTGCGCTTGTTCTCACAGGGCAAATGTCTTGTCAGTGAAATGGCAGTGACATTAAACTAATCCTGATTTTGCTTGTGACCCAATTTTGAAAACCACCTCAATGGGCCAACTGTGAAGTAAAAGCTAAAAGTTTGGTGAGGCTTATTATAGACTTTGGTGAATCAGAACCTGCATCACATGGTTAGAATTGACACGTTTGTTTTGTAGTTTGTGACAAAAATGACTTTTATAATAAGACAAATGATTGAAATGATTTTTCACACTGTAAAAAAACAAAAACAAAAACAAAAGTATGACAGCACTAGTCGGTTTGTGCCACATCTGTCTGCTTGCTGTGTATCAGTTTATATCAGCAGATTTTTGTGCATGTTTACACAGTGAGTCTGTGACTCTGCAGCATAAATATATCCCCACCCCTCATGTGCTGCCTTCTTCTGTGCTTTATTATTTTCCCCCTGGGGTGAGGAGTTGCAAATATTTACAAACACATGCTGTCACACGCTACGAAAAAGAATGTACAAACACACACACCGAGAAAAGTAAAGAAAAAGCTTCTTGTTCCTCTAAAGGATGAAAACTTCTCATTTGAAAAATAAAAGCCTGGATGTCATTGAATTTTTCACAGCTCAAAAAGGATAAAAGAGAAATACTGATTAATGGATCAAAGGCTCAGAGAGAGAGAGAAATTGCCCCTTCTAACTAAAAGCACAAGGACAGACTCAGTCCAAGCTGAGAAGCAAGAAATCTAGGAGTGTTTTCTGACCCTGATTTTGATTTCAAGGCTTATGTGTGAAGTGTCATAAAAACAACAATTTATCGCTTGAAGAACATTTCCAAAGTGAGGTTATTTCTCTCTGTGGACAACACAAGGAGATAGAGGTTCTGTCATGGGTCTGTCCAGATTTTGTCAGTATCTTGTATCTTGAGTACATCAAGTTGCATTTTATTGGTTTGAAAGGTGCTATATAAATAAAATTTGACTGATTTATTTACCAGGAGTGTGTTAACTGCTGTAACTGTGACCTCTTGAAGCCAAACATCGTAGGCACAACTAAAATAAAGAGAAGCAAAGACACTTCTCAGCAACACTGTGAAGGTTTGGCACCCTGCTAGTCAAACACTATTTATTTAAACATCAAAAAGCAGAACAGAAACATGATACTTGTAGATTTAATTGATGTTTCGCAGTTGTGAGCTGTCAAGTTTGGCAGCTTGGCAGATTATCTACCTCTGAGTACTGAGCTGGAGTCTAAAATCTGTCCAGTCGTCTTTGAATTAAGATGAAGAGGAACTCTGCATCATAGTTTGTCATTTTGGTGATATGAAGCGAACCAGGACAGAACAGCCCGACGAATGCAACGAAGATGGTAGTTAGTCAGATGCAGAAAACCTCTTTGATTTTCAGAGCAGATTTTTTATTTGCTGCCATTATACCTGAGATAATGAGATGCTCAGAGATGCTCTGAGTCAAAATAACTCAAATAGATCTACATAAATAAAACCTTGGAGCGTTAACTTATTGCAAAGGTAGCAAGTGACACAGGTTTTTAGCAGAACAACCTCACTTCCCCTCCTCACAAATCCAACTTTCAAATCTCATTTCCATTAATTATTTGGATAAAAGATAAAACATCTCAACATAAAAAAAACAAAGCAAACATTTCCACAGTAAAACCCTCCACAGCGATGTCATTGATGACATCACTAATACCAATAAAACCAGGGAGCGCTACATTGCCTCTTCCTATACACTTGTCCAACATGATGGATCTGAAATAAAAGGAACAAACCCATGTAAGGAAAACGATATAAACAATTTAAGATTGTCAATTCATTCATTCAATGTACCAGCAATATCATAAAAGTAACTGAAACCAAGTTATGGCTGTGAATTGTCTTTAACCCGGCAATGTACTGTGATGTGAATTATGACATGTTGCAAATCAACAAACTTGATTAAACTTAATTAAACTTAACAAGTAAGTAAATGTTTCACCACCAATTGTAAATTATAGTAAATTGAACACATGGAGGACTAAGTGCAGCAGAGTGTTCAGAGAGAGCTATTAATTCTCTCATCTTTTATAAATGAGAGGTTTCTGCTAATGGACTCAAACATATAAGAGTTACTGTTGTTTTTTTTATCTTTGTCTTTTTTTCCTCTTGTGCTCTACAACTTAAAACAAACATAGCAAACGCATCTTTACAGACGACTGAGACAGCAACTTTATTCCAACCTTTATTCCATTATAGATTTTTATGAACACAACACTACAAACAGAAAGAAGTCACAGATCACAATAACAAATGTTTGCCTCATCTCACTCAACGTTTCTTCAAAGATGTGCATGAAAGTTTCAATCCTGTATTTTGTTCCTCTTTCCATGGTTTCTAAATGAAATATGTGTGTGTGGTTGAATTAGTCATTATCTGTATGTAGAAAATGTCTGGTTTTAGTGGTAAGTGTGTGTGTTGGTGAATGCGTTTTTAGCCAGTTGTGTTAAGGGAAAAAAATTGTCAAAGCAAAAAAATAATAATAATAATTTATAATAAAGCTCCTTTTCTGCACACTTATTGAAGTTTTTCATTGTTTCTTTGGTACTTTAAGTGTGTAAGGTGCATTGTGGTCCTTCTGAAGCAGCTCCTCAGTTGTCCATCTGTTACATTGCACAGGTGGCGACGTGGTTTATTATGGGATCTCAATAAAAGGTCAGACCTCTCACACATACTTAGGAGATTTCTGTGGAAAAGGTCAGCAGTGCACTCAAGAGTGAGAGAGAAACACAGACATACAGAGAGTTGTGAATTGTTTCTATGTGTCGTCACATAAAAGTAAAATCGCAAAACGGCTCGAACGATTACGTGAACTGAAACACCGTCCTACATCTGTATATACTTACTTACACATGGCCAGGTTCATAAATAGAAAAGGTGTAAATTATTAATGCCTTTTATTCTGTCTGTTTCTCTGCATCCCCTCCTAGATGGTCATTTCCACATGGCTTTAAAAGAATTTGTGCAAGAGCTTAAATATTACATCACAAAGAAATTGACTGGGAGTCTTCTGATTTAATGTAGCACCTTTAAAAAGTAGAAACCCAAATTAATACTCGCGGGGTCTGCTTTGAAATCTCTGAGGTTTTAACAAGTCTTTTTTTGACTTAAAGACCAGACTTTAAATGCCCTTCCTTATATTTGGTGCCAGTGCTGCGCTGCACACGTCCCCTCTTTCATTAAATTCTTCAGATGAGTAAGTTTTAATGAGTATTTTTAGTTTTTGACACTTTTGTTACTGATTTTATGTTGGAAATTTACTCTACTGTAAAATGCCTTGCTTTAAAAAAAAAAAAAGAGTCTTTTTCTAGCTGCTTAGCTATGAATCCATTGACTTGGCTTTAAACAAATCTATGTACATAAATAAATGAACAACCCAAACATACAAAACATATTAGATAATTTTACCATAAACTGTCTACCAGCTGAAAGTGTGAAAGTGTGCTTATGTCCCCACCCAGTGGAAGAAATGTTGATGCACATAAATTGTTGCATATTAAATAATGTGTATTATGATAATTCCCTTTCCTACCCCAAATCTAAAACTGTTAATAATAATAATAATAATAATAATAATAATAATAATACTGACATAACATACAATAAATTAGTGAGTGGATACATAATTGAATTGAAATGTATTGCTTAGGCTTCATAACAACAGATATATATATACAAACTTTATGAAAAAAGATGATAAAACAATGGCTTCTATTGGAATTTCTACAGAGTAAAGGTGGTAATGTTGTGTCTTGTTGATATTATGAATAAAACTGGTCAAGAGAAAAATGTTGTCACTAGAAAATGTTATTGGAAAATTTGATAATCAGGTTTGCTGAAATCGAGAGTTCTGCAGTAACTTACAGCTCAGACAGCGACGTCTGTATGTTGAATCTCACAGCTCGGCTTGTTTCTGTGAGGTAAAGGCCAGAAAAACACACTATATTTGTGTTTTGTGTGTGTGTTTGGACAGTGTTTCAGAGCTCTGGCACACACACACACACACACATAAATGGTTACCTCAAGTGGCCGGCCTGATGCTTGCCTCCATTCATTCCTCACTGGTTCATGGTAAAAAAAAAAAAAAAAAAAAAAAAAAAGTCAGTGAAAGAAAGTCTTGTTCACTTTCACATTCAGCCGAGAGATTCTGAGGACTCTGAAGACGCTTTGGCATTTAACACATCATCAGCTCACTGCTCAGACTGCAGGTAAATCGCACATTTACTCTAATTTCTTTCTATAAATGTGTCATTTTTTTTACTCATTTTCTTCCTCATTTATTCATAGAGTAGTTGTATCTTTGAGAAGAAACTAGTTAGAAAAGTAGAGTAGTAGAAACTTCTTCTAGAATAGAAGACACTGGTTGAGAACTCTCAATGAAAAGGTGCATGCTGTTATGAATCTATGTCTTTTTTTGGCATGATTAATAATCATGTACATTTAACACATTTTATAGACATGAAGTTTGTGGTCCTGTTTGCTCTTTTGAGTGGTAAGTTAGACATAAGACATTCTCCTGTATAATTTTCCTGTATAATCATTGACTGAGTTCTAAATAAATGCTTACTGCAAATGAACTCTGTTGCATGTTATTTTATTCCTTTTCTTTTTTTGTGTGTGTTTAAGGGGTTTTTGCCGCCCCATTTGTAAAAGAAGAGGAGGCGAAAAGATTCATCAGACTGAAGAGACAATCAGGATACTGGGATCCACATCATGCTAACAACCAGTGGGGTTACACCATTCAAGAACAGGTAACACTGTGCCGTGTGCTGCAATTATATAGAATGACATAGTTTGAGCGTTTCTGAAATAAAGCTTCTTTCTTCCTCAGGTAAATGAATACTGGACAGCCCTTCGAACAGATGCTCAGTACTACATGGACATGGGTAACCTGATGTTCGACCGCTCCGTGGCTGAGTGAGTGACACAAACAGCAGCAGCAATAATGTGCCAGAGCTTTTTGTGCACATTTGAGATGCCTCCCCCTTTAAAACTAAAATTAATTGCATATTCTTTTTTCTTCTTCTTTTTTCTGTATCCTTCTGTCAACTACACATGCTGCAGTGAAAACAACAGACTTTATATGGAGATGCTGCGCAATGCACGAGCTCACCTGGACAGCCAAACAGGTCGATAAACATAGATACACCAAGAGGAAAACTCAGGATCTGATAAATATTTGCTTTGGCTTTCAGTATCATACTGTATCTGTAGAAGGAGCACATTACTGTTTGAAAAAGCTATGCGTTTTGTAAATCTATATCGAATATATTGGTTTTTCCTGGTAGTAGAGGATTAGATGATGCTTTTATCTAACAGCTCTCAGCATATAGCTCACTATGTTTCATATATATTCATATTAAATGTTTATGTTGTTAATGAAATATTTAAATAATTTTACCTGCAGTCAATCATTTATTCAATAAAAGTTTAAATCAAAGCAAAAGGAATGTGTCGACTGTGATTTGTTTATAGTTACAAAAACATCAAAATGGGGAAAAAACTGAATGTGGTTTACAGAAAATGAAATATGAAATTATTTCATAAAAATTATTCAGTGGAAAATGAATCCTGTTTCTGTTAAAAATGACCCTGTTGTTCACCACTGGGTGGTGCTGCCATCTCTGGATTTTATTAACGTACAGATAATTTATTAACTTTTTACAGCTGCTGTAAAACCATGACATGCTCATGTGATTGATGCCATGACATGCTTCATGTGAGGCTGATAATCTCACCCTACTGTGAAAAACAGCAATAACAACTTTAAAACAACTTTATCAGTGTGATAAATCATACTGATAAAACTGTTATGAATTCAAATGGGCAATTCAAATACTGTATTTTATAGGACTAAGGACTCTGATTTAAAGAAGGAAATTCAATAGTTTTCATTAAATTATTACATTTTTATCATGTAACTAGAAAAAAAGTCCTCGGTCAAACAAAATACAGCAACAATTTTACGTTTGAAGCTGATGAAGCAGACGAGGGAACAACGATTTAAGATAAAACACATTTTTGAAAAAAGAGCTCAGATCAATCAGCTAATGTCTTAATTTCTTTATTATTATTTTTTTTTAATTTAATCAAAAATTCTGCAAACAACATACAACACATACAAACTGGTGGCATCTATGGTGGCACCTTGAGAAATTAATCATTTGTTTTACTTTTGAAAAAAAAAATACAAAAAAGTAGCTTAATCATTAAGTGTTTTGTGCTTCAGGTATGTGATAATCTTATTATTGTGACAGCATTGTTGTGTAAAACATGAACATACTATTAGATATGTTTTGTTTTATGGTTGTTGTTTCTTAAAACTGTGCTACCCCAAAGAGGAAATAGAGAGGATCAAGAAAATGTATTTTATAAACATGACACATAAAAAAACCCATAAATATCAAGATGATCCTAAAAGTTATAGTGCTTTTGTTGTGCATTATATTCCATAGTTTAAATCCCAGCTTAATTGAGTTATTTGGGATTGTTGTTGTTTGTATTGTATTATTTTTTAATATCTTGGCTTGAATACGTTTCTAACATGACCAGCATGTCTAGTGTCCTAAAAGCTGCATGCTACTCAAAGCCACTATGTGTAGAACTTGGCAATTGACAAGCTCAAATGCAACACAGGTTGCTCCAAGTTTCACAAAGTTTAAGTCTTATTTGTCAATAAACAAAACATTATGACATACGGAACATTTAACACAGTGGATCTAGAGGAAAATCAAAGAGTTTAACTGTAGGGATTTTTTCTTACTCAGTGAAAAAAATTTAATCTTGAGTGTGAATCATCAACTGTCCATAAAAGGTGGTGTGTTATTGCCATTAATTTGAGGGTGGTTCCTCACTTACAATCGGAGGAGGGACTTTCATGAACATTTGGAGAGCTGGAGTGAAGATGAGAACGGTGCCCAGTATTGAGACAGTGAGGAAAGCCCACAGGAAGATCCTGTCTAACACCTGGGCCACAAACTTCCAGTCCTGCACCACCTGGGAACCAGAGAAAATCAGAAATAGCATGACAGCAACTCTTAGAGATGTTAAAGTCTGCCTTTATTTATATTATACACACCTCGCGGATGAAGTGTTCTTTTCGAATGTGTCTGCTGATGTAGCGAACTGAATAAATGGCTTTCTCCAACATGGTCGCCCAGGCCTCCTCCTCCTTCCCGTCAGAAGTCGTCTGTCCAAGGCCTCCGTTCTTTTGGCCTCCTCTCCGACCTCCAGAGCGAGACTTCAGCTCAGGGCTTTCAGGGGCCAGCTCTGGGTAGTGGTAGCGGTCGATGTGTCCACGCATGCACAGCAACTTTGGAAGTTTCTGGAGGAAGAGATTACGAACCCATGGCGACATAGGGTGGTAGGTGGCTGAGGAACGATGGTGGACGTTGATGACAAAGACGGTGACGATGATTGAGAGGGTGACAAAGATCATGATAAAGAGCAGGTACTCTCCAATGAGTGGAATCACCTTGGAGGAGGAGGGGATGATCTCCTCTATGACCAAGAGAAACACAGTGAGCGACACAAGGACAGAGGTGGAAAGTGACAACTTTTCTCCTTCATCTGAAGGAAGGTAAAATACCAGGACGGTCAAAAAGGACAAACCCAAACAAGGGATGATAAGAAAGAGTGTATAGAACAGGGGTAGCCTCTTCAGAATAAAGGAATATGTAATGAAGGGGTATGAATACAAGCCATCCTTCCGGTTTCCTTTGGCACCAGTCGCACTCAGGATCTCCCACTCCCCATTATCGAAGAAATCCTTCCGATCTACCTGGTAGTCCATCAGGACTAGGTCCACCATGTTACCATCATAGGTCCAGGAGCCAAACTTCATGGAGCAGTTCTGTCGATCAAAAGGGAAGAAGGTGACGTCCATGGTGCAGGCGGACTTGTAACTTGCAGGAGGCGTCCAGGTGATGGCACCGTTGAATTTGACAATGGCTTTGGTCATCAGGGAGCCTTCAAACCGTCCATCAGCACTGAAGAACCATGGAGTAAAAGTCAGGTCTAACTCAGTATCTGTATTTCTTGATTATACTCATATCCATTATATGCTGATCTCCAGTAATGTGTCCATATACACTCTACACATACTGGATATAGGAATATTGTTCATAGGCAGTAATAAATGACAAATAAATAAATGACAAATGATATTTTGGTCACAATTTGAAAATGAAATGTGAAACAAAAAACGACATAAACAATATTTACCTTACAAGAATGAAACTGAAGAAAATCAATTTGAAATTGAACTAAACAGTCTTACTTCTCATAGAGGACGATATCTGGGAGCCAGATATTTTCAGAGGAACTCTGATGGAGGTGATTCCTCCATATTTTCAGGATTCCATCGCAGCTTGTAATCAATCCACTCCTGGTAAACAGATACAGGACACAGGAGGCTGTATCATTAGACTCATGTAAAATATCTAACTTTGGCTTGAATTTATCAGGATAAGACCAGATCTTGCTGATGTTCTTCCTGGTGTTTTTACAATTATATTGTCCAAGTCCTGCTTTTATCCTTTCAGTCTTGAAGTAATAAATAATGTAAAAAGATATACATCCCATTTATCATCGGCTGTGCTCTCTTAATTCAAATAGTAAGATATAAAGTAACCACATACATTAATTTTATTTTTGTCTCTTCCTTACCTGACGAAGCCAAACATTAGTTGTCATGAGCTGGTTCTTTTCATCCTAAATTCAGAGAGAGGCAACAGATGATGGAAAGTCACTTTAAAAAAACATTTAATGATGCATTAAAACAATCAAAATGCAATGGAAATAAATTCAACATCATGAAAATTCAAAACAAAGTACCAGTACCTGCCACTGTCCCAAAACTAATGACAAATCTTTGAGTAAATGGACAAAAAACAGAAAGTAAATATAAGTCATTTGTAGTTTCTGAGGCTATAAAAGGTTCAGTAATATGTGGTATTGTGCAAATGGCTAGGCAACACTGTTACCTGATAGCAATTCCATAAATAATTTTAATTTAGTCCCTTGGCTTTATTGGCTTTCCCTTAAAAAAATTAATTTTACAAGCAGATATTACTATCCTAGCACATGCTTGAAGCACAAATTGTTTCTGATCTGGGTGATCCATCAAAGCGTCAGATGTGATTAGGGAACTACATGAGAAGTTTGATTGAAAGCAAACTAAATCATCCTTTCCTTTTCCATGAACTCAGACAGAATCTCATTTCCCCGTCTCTGCCACTTCCTTGGCAAACAAGGAAAAGAAACATGAAACCAGGTTTGGGTGCAGTGGGTTGGTGTTAGAGAGAAATGGAGCAAGACAGGAATAAAAGGAATAAACTGTGGTTAACACAGGCCTGTTTTCACATCACCAACATTTACTGGGACTGACAAGAAAAGGCTTAAGAGAAATAAACAAAAGATGTAGCCGTTCACAGTGTATTAAGACCCAGCCTCAGCTGTCAGACTGAGTTGGATAGTTTGGTGATAACACGAAGCAGAGGTGAACCATAATCTAATTCACATATGCATTAGCCTAGAACGACTCAGCTGTGCATCTCTTGTTTGCTCTTTTCCTTTCTCTATTTCAAAATCTTCTTCACTGAGGAACCATAGGTTTAATTCATCCTCTTCATCCTTCCACAATCGCATATGACAGGCGGAAGAACAGAGAGTTAAATCTGAACAGCTTAAAATGAATATTTCAAGCTGAAGGAGTGGTTCCTCCATTAGCATTCTCCGTTTTCTCCTCTCGAACACCTAAACCATCTCAACCTATCACAGCAAACCTCTGAAATATTAAAGGAACACTCAAGGGAGAGAGAGAGCGAGAGAGCGACTGTGCGGTTGTAGATATGAGGAGTGTTCTAGATCTATTTCAGGACCGTGGAAAGCTCCATATGGTTGATGTGTGGTTTCAGCACCACGGACAGTGACACTGCTCAAAGACAACAAAGAACAAACCAACCATGTGATAATGTGATATTTTCACAAGTGCTGTTCTTTTATTTTGAATCCTTATCTCTGTTTTTTTGTGTGTGCTTGTGTGTTCATCCTCACCACATCGACCAGCTGGGAGATCTTGAGTCCAAAGCGAACTTTAACAGTGTCGTTGGCACGTTGGATTGGCCTGACCCAGCGCTGGTAGCCTTGGAAAAGGTTATTGAGCAAGGCGTCCTCCATCTCTGCCAAGGACACAAACTCACTTGGAGCTGGAATAAGACAAGAGAAATCTGAATTAACAAAAAGTCGTTGTTGTAGTGCTCCATGCTACTGAGACTATGTATGACTTTGATAACATCCAACAATGATAATAGATAACATCCAATTTTTGCTATTTCAGTGGAAATGCATGGAAGGTGAGGAACTATAGATGAATTGTTCATGTTGTTGCTAAACTTTTGGAAAACATAGTTGAAGAATAACCCCGTTGCACTGACAGCAGCAGCAGCATCTAGACAGCGAAGTATAGTTCATTTTGAATACTTGGAGACCTTTCTGATAAAAATAGCTACAACTTAATACAGTGTCAGTCATTTTAATTATGTGATTTGGAAGATTCTCATTGCGCAATTGTTCCCCCTCAGTGGCTTCCAAGCAGCAATCATATGTAAATAAATACTTCTCTATATTTAATGTTTCATATCCAGTATCTGTGTCCCTGTTTTACCCCACTCTTTGATGTTACAACTTTTGTTTGGCCACTAATTAAAAGTTTAGCTCAAGACCATAAACATGTTTGTCATTGGTTTGACTATTTAAAGATTATTCCCCCTTGCACAGATCTTCTGGGGTAATTAATCTTATGCATAAATCAAACTTGTGAAATATGCAGTTCAATCAGATGATCTCATTTTAAATTCTCTAAACTCCTATTGTATTATATAACAAAACAAAATAGGTATGGCAGTGTGAATGAAATAAAAGCAAGAGTGGATATTACAAATTTTGTCACTTCAAATCCCTATGGAGACATAAATGCTACGCCTGAAATCCGAGATTCAGTCCTTCGGTTGTCCATAGACACAGGTAAGAGAAGATGAGGAGAACATGATACTGCCCTAATGATATGACTGTGACCAGAAGCTGGGTGGTCAGCACAAGAGTCAGCCTAGAGTCATATGATGTCTCTGAAGGGGCGGAGAGAGTTATATTGACAGCAGACAGCCATGATGTCAGACACACGGAGATGTCAAGTTCAAGAGCTAATGAGGTGAAGGAGAGGATGGGAGGAGTTTGAACCTTTGACCTGGCTTTCGTTTCTGCATCGACTTTACATATGAATAGTGAATTAGTGAATACATGTCAAGTATCACTTAAAAAAAAAAAACACCGTCACTGTGATGATGACATTTAATTCCTATTGGATCACCTCTGTGTTTGCTTTCAAGGACTCAGTGTGAGTTGGACAGTGATATACAACACCGTCGTTCCTGTTTGTGTGATGACCAATCAGCTTCAGGAGAAACAAAGCTGAGCCAGAACACATTAGAGCTGAACTTGTATATCTATATATATATATATATATATATATATATATATATATATAGTATATATCCATGTATAATGACACAATAAAATCAATGCAGAAGTGCAGTGGCATGTGGTGAAATAACTGGATTAACCCTGTTTCTTTTTGCTTCTCTCAAACGTTGCATTTCCACTTCTTTCATGTCATTATAATGACACACATCCAGAAAACCAGAATAGCAGAAACAAACCTCTGCTTCTGATTTTATGGGACAAAAATAAATATAGTAACACCTGACATGAAAGGACAGGTTAGGAAAGAAAGCAACAAAATTGTTGCAAAATAAGAATATATATATACTCATATTTAGTGCGGAGTTTTCTTACCTGCCGCGTTGATGTTGGACAGTTGGCAGGATATATAGAGGAGGGAGATGAGGAGGAGGAAGAGCACCGCCAACTTCATGATGATGATGATGATGGTTGGTTGTGTCCTGGTCCGACCGAGCGCTTCTACGACCCGTAGTTACTACCGTGTCTTCGTCTTGAAAACACTGATGTACATACACCAGAATGGCAGGACCGCTGAGGTTTCCATCGGTGGTAGGCGATAACGGTGCGGGAAACGACTCATGTGCTGCCGCTAAACACGAGGCAGGGACCCGGTGGCCGGTGTCCGTTCACTGTGACTCCTGCTGGGGCGTCACGGGGAGCGACGCTCAGCGGGGCGGCTCTGTGGAGGAGGGGTGAGGGAGGGCAGGGATGGAGGGGGGAGGGATGGGTGAGTTTAATAGCTGCTCTGAAATATGATTCATATCCGTGCACCTGAAAAGGAGTTTTATCACTATTATTATACTATTATCAACAATATAATATTATAAAGTACATATATTGATACATGTGACAAACTTGATTATTTGTAACATCTGTTTTATTTCCTTTTCCGATATAAAATTAGCATGTAGATTGTGGGAGGTTTCATGGTCCCAGTAACAGACTAATAGGTGAGAGTCAAAGTGACAGGTTTGAGACATCATCTGTCTCCAAAAGAACAAGTTAATGTCACTGATCATCCACTTGAGGGCGCTAATAGAAGCTTTAACCCAAATCACATTATTAATCATATTATTGGAGATTAAGTGAATTGATGTGGTGGCTTGTCAGACACACAGTGTTGCAAAGCTTCAGCAGTGTAATATAAAATTATGTTCACACCCCAGCTTGAACTCAGTTTTATCAAATTACAATTCTCCATTATACGAATCATAGAAAACCGGTGTTACTGGTTCTCAGACCTGGTACAAAATTCAGCTGGTCACCTGCTGTCACAGCTGTCCTTTCAAAGCATTTTAACACACTCGTGTAGAAAAAAATAAAAAATAAAAATAAGTGGTACAAGAGCAAGAAAAAAAATTGAACACTTCTAACTGATGCAAAGAAAGAGAAAAAAAATCAGAGTTGAATAAAGACGCAAAGAGCTAACAGCAGCATAACATGACACTAAAAAAAGCGCACATGATGGTGATGATAAAATGTGCTTTATTAAAATAGCTGAAAAGAACAGCAAATGTGTGCTGTAAAATCTGTGCTGTTTTACCGAGCGACTCCTCAGAGTGTGAAAAAATACTTGGCTGAGGTAAGAAGCAAGCTGTGGATAGATACAGATCAGTTTTACAGTTTAGTTGCACATCTACACATCTTAAATAGGTTTAGATTTATCTAAATGTTAATTGCAAGCAATGTATTGAATTAAAGTAAACTGATGTTAAAGAAAAAAATCAAGCCAAGCTGTTCAAGAGAGTCAATTCAGCCCAATCACAGTTTGTAAATAGAACTACGGTGCATACAGATAACTAATTAAATTTAAAAAAATGTTAACTTATATGAGACACTTAAATGAAATTACCAAGTGAGTCACTGTAAAAGCATTAAATACAAAATATCAAACAGGTAGAATAATAACAAGCACAAAAGCAAAAACGTTTATGAAATAAATTAATTCACAAGTAATTTTAAAGAAAAGCAATGCGACATAAGGTAGTATTGAGAAGGGCTTGTCACATTAATTTTACATTTTAAGTTGCATTGGATGATCTCATAGCAGGAGGTAAAATATTTCAAATTTCAGAACATAAAGCATGAAGCCAAACCCCAGTAACAGTGACTATTTGTGCACAGCGATCCAGAGATGTAGATGGTATGGAAAGGTCACAGTGTGTAAGTTATGTTGTCATTCCAACACAAAAGGTGAAAAGTTGTTTTTTTTTTTTTTTTTAAATAAGAATTGTCCCCGTCACTCTGAGGCTGAATATTTTCACTGTGACAAGTTTAAAATCTGTTTATAGCTTCAGTTTCAGTAAAAAGAAAAAAACTGCCACAACAGCAAGGGTTTGGAGATTTACTGCACAGAATACTGTTTATGGAAAGATGCAGCGCTGGAGTGTTTTCACACAATCTTCAGTGATGCATGTCATAAAACCAAAACTTAATTATGAGCTAGACTTTCTAATATGGATGAAATGACAGTAGAGAGGACTGAACTGAAGGTCCTCACAAGTGTGAGCACGAAGCACACAGAGACATGAACACACTCTCAGACACACATGCATATATTCTGCAGTTAACCAGGCATAAACCACGTATTTATGTGTATGTGTGTATTTTTATTCCTTCCACTTTCTGTCGCAAACCTCCTCTCCCTTGTGTTTCTCTCTCTTTTTCCTCCTCCTCCTCCTCTTCTAAGGGTTGAAGTGATGGGGATAACGGGAGGCTGATTATCACAATGAAATTACCCTGATTTTCTGCTCCACTTGGAGCCGTGGGGCGGGCAGCTGCTGCCTCAGAGATCGTCCCATCCGCTTCGCCTCTAATCATTCGGAAACATAAATTCTTACGGGCTGGAAACCTGCCGGTCCCTTCCCAGACGACTGTGGACAGCTGCACAGTGTGTGTGGTTAATGTCTGTGTGTGACAAGGAGGAAGTGAGTGAAAACAGAAAGTGAAGGGAGAATATATTTTCTGCATCTGTATGTGTATGTCTGTGTGTGTGTGTGTGTGTGTTTACCAAGCGTTAAAACTTGCTTTCGTGCGTTGGTGTTCTCTTCACTCTGGTGTTGTTTTTGTTTTCTCAGCCATTGTTAAACTCATAATTAAAGTCTGCATAATTTGACTTGGTGCAGCAATATTTAATAAATTAATGGAAGCAGCTCTGTTTTTCAAGGCCTGTGGGTTTAATCTTAATCTGTTTGTTATTGTAAGGATTTTTTTAAATTGTCGATAAAGGCAGGAGGTGAATACCACATAAGAAATCAAAATCTCAGGCAAGCTTCAAAGCGAAATACAAAGTCAATGGACTCACACATGTTAATAGTATTAGCCCACTATGTTGCCACCAGGCCTTTATGGAAACCTGATAACCTTGTATGCTTTGGAATGTCAGTAGTGTCTGAAGAAGCTTTTAAAGGATTACATTTTTTTCAAAATAAGTCAAAATGTTTAATGACTACAAAAATCCCTACTGATCAATAATGTAAGGGTTCAGTTATTTGATATTTTAATCATCTGAAGAACCAAAGACCTGCAGAGAAAAAATAGATGGAAAGATTCTGGCGACATCAAAGGATTAAAAGTCATTGGAAATTTTGTCAAAAGTTACAACAGAGGAGAAACTGAGCGACAAGGGAAGGCAGAAAGGAAAAGGAAAAAGGCAAAGTAAAGGTGAGAAGAGAACCTCCAGAGTCAAATGTCAACGTAGTAGTTCAATATCAGCCACCAATGGACTGGAAACTGTTTGCAGCAGAGGGACGTCTCTCACTCAGCAGACACACACACGCACAAAATATTTATTGGACTGTAAAGTGATACTTGATCTGCATGGCCAATGCTGATTTTCCTTTTGTTTTCCTTTGACCTGATAAGAAGAAAAGGGCCTCATTGTTTGAAACTCAAGCCTGCAGAGCAGTGTCACAATACTCTCTCCTTCAGATAACACGGCAATGTCTACGGAACAATATCGTGTGCAGCAGCAAGGTGAAATAACAACGATGTGCCACTGTGCACATAGGCTGCCCTCAGGGACAATTTTCAGACTAAAGTCTAGTTAATTGGGGACAGCTTTTCAATCCTGATTTGAGAAAAATCAAATATTTAGGTCAATAGTATTGGTATGGGTTAAGCAAGTAGTTGTTGATATTGTTTAAATTTACGTATGTATTAGTGGCTATAATATAGAAAACTACTGTAGTACTTCCTACTTCAGCACTTTTATCTTAATATAGTTGCAAGATTTCTAAAAACTTGGCTGCAACTTTATTTTCCAGTAAAACCCTCCTGTTTTTTTCATTCCTCGGGAGAGTCAGGTGATAAGTATTGGTGACTAATATTGCAGTATTTGTGTGCTTATAAAATACTGCTTTGCTATTTTGGGCCCATGTATTCACACACAGCCACTGCCAATTGCAGGTCATCAAATTCAAGATAAATATTTATCATCACCTAATGATACTTTATAAAACTGTGAGAAAACATGAAAACTGCTTGGATTAATATAGTCCTATTGCAATATTATTGATAATATCAGTATCAGAAACAAATATCAGCTTTATCGTTACCAAATACTGTTTTTTAATCAACATTTAAATAGTCCAGGAAACAACCAAGACCCCTGACAGCTCTAGGTGATGACGTATGTAACTTAATTGTGCCCTCAGGCATTTAATGTATGTGTATACATTAAATGAACCCTTTGGGAGGCATAATTGATAAGATTACATTTGTCACACCATTAATTTTTAACTCTATATATTCACATTACAAATTATAAACTGTGTGCCTCTGTGTGTGTGAGCGTGTGTGTGTGTGTTCATGTGCCAATATTCATCTATGTAAATCAGCGTTTGCATATTTTTGTCTATTTTTGTTTTGTTTGCCTGAGCATGCTGATCTGTGTTTGTGTGTGTGTGTGTGTGTGTGTGTCTTTGTACATTATTCATGTATGTGTTCTCCAGCAATGTGCTTAGGCTATGCGTGTGTGTGTGTGTGTGTGTGTGTGTGTCTCTCTGTGTCTCTCAGTGTGTCAGCGCCCATGACGAGTTCACAGTGGATGCTGTCCCGAGAGAAATTGGTCTCCATTTCTCATCTACAATCAGAGAAATGTTGTGTAACCTTCAACAGCCTCTGGACAAGACAGACAGATAATGAGGCACCTTCTGTCAGGCTCCCACACACACGGTGTGTCACATTCTAATAAAGCAGCTTCAGTGGCATCAGAAAAGTCTTGACTCTGCTGAGCACATGGCAGACGATTTGGTATTGTATTTATGTCCTCACTCCATTGTAAACAAGTTAAGAGCTGAATCACTACACTGTCCCTTTAAACAGTAACAGCAACAAAAAGGATTGCTGTGCTCCCAAAAATTTGTCCTTTTGCGGTTAATCATAAGGAAATATTTTCTAAAACCTACAGCTGATGATTTTGAACTTGACCATTTCATGTTGTGTACTTGGGAGCCTTCACTCTTGCTAATGACCTGCAGTTGTGTCACAGTGTTTCAGGTGATGAGAGATTCTGAGTTCCCATGCTGCTCTGTGTTCCTGTAGCTGTCTGAGGTGCTGAAAAGTCAATGACAGAACTGTCTGCTGCTGTTGCCGCCATCCAAGATGCTTCTCCACCTCCTGCAGAGCAGCCTGTGAATCGTAATTTACATCTTCAGGGTCTGTCGGTGCCCTCCTCTACTAGAGGCTCAGGAATTTAAGGCTTCTGTGCAGTATCTCAACTATTCCTAGGACTGCACTCTTTTAGACAGAGATCCCAGAAGATCTGGAGTCTGCTGGAGACACTCTCCCAGTGTTGGGGGAGGCTGCACTCACATTTCTTGCTCCTTTCAGACGTTTGTATTTTTCAAGCATCTTATGTTCCTTCTTCCTGAAGTTGCTGTCACTTATGATGCTACACTGATCACCACTCCATGCATATATTAGCTCACTGGTCTCAGGTATGGACTAAGAATAGATGATATGTGGCGCTACATTCACATCTTCCAGCAGACATTCACTTTGGGTACTTTGTCTCTTAACCTTGATGATCGGCTCTACAGATGGCACATGTTCATCTTGGTCATGATCTTCAATCTCCTTCACCTCTCACTGAACTTATTATTGGAGCTTGGTAACTGATCTGATCTGTTGTTGCCATAGCATGTTTGTTGTAACTCACCAGTCTCTACTTGTAGCATGAAGCAGCTGCTGTTGAAACGCTGAGGTAGGAGTTGTTTCTTTGTCAGTGCAGAGGTTGTGATTTGAAGCATCTATATCCCATCACGTCGCCATGATTCCACAACAACTGACCCAGAACTTGTTGACCTTGACCTCTGAAACACCGTAGCTCTTATGATTGTGGTCTCAGTCACCCTTGGGGAAAGCCAGTAGCATTCAGTAGCATTAAGGACCTTGCTTAAGGCTTAACGCTGGTTATGTTGCCCTACTGTGACCAGGAAATCAAACCCTGAGCCCATGTCTGTGTAAGATGCTAAGGCAGCCACACAACACAGCAGACAGACTTAATCAAGAGCACAAACCCAAAGTGAACTCCTCACACTATCCATTCAAAACGCACACAATGTAACTTCTCCATTCTTTCTGAAATACCCAATGTACAATAATACAAAGTATTTATCTATATTAAATTACAATTTCTGTGAGGTTTACTCTCTCAGCCATGAAGTGCCACAAGAATTTTTTTGTTGTTCTGCCAAAGACTTCTGTCTTAACACTAAAACAATGTTTTTTCATTGATCTATAAATATTCATCAGAGAGTAAAATTAGAAGCCAGTTCTTCGTGAATGTGTGTGTTTGAGTGTCTGGGATGAATTATTTAGAGAAGAGTCTCCTTTACTTATCCACGGTTGAATGGCTGCAGGCACGTACTATTCTGCTCCCGACAACACAAGAGACTACCTTAATTCGCTGTCCATCACTCTGCAGAATGCCCCATCATATCCTACAACCCCACCCCAAGTTTTCCCAGCATCCTCTAGTAGTCCTTGCAGATGCTCTGTCATCACATCGATGCATCTCGAGTCCTTCAAAGATGGAGACAAAGGAAGGATGAGATAGATTCAAACATGAAATATGTCATAAAATGATTTATTTTTCTAAAAGGTTGATCATGGAGACAACCAAAAAGCCCGACATTAGATGCTGCAGACACGCAGGCTGTGACTGTGTGTGTGATCCTGGTGTCCTACTGCTGTCCAGGAGCTAGATGCTAACAGTCCACGTAAACAGTGAGGAATCATGTAAAATATTCATCCATGCAGCTGGCTTAATAATGTATTATCCTCAATTTAGCACCGAGAGCTTTGCTGTGCTTTGCTCTCACTGCCACCGAGTACTTGAAGCCCAATCACTCAAAAAAGATCCTCTGCTTTAAAATATCAAACTTGGAGCATTACACATTCAGATTAAAGTGGCTGCAGCTTTTGGGAAGCAGCAAACCCTGTGTGCATTACTTGAAATATTGCATAAGTGGCATTCACACATCTTCTTGATATGTTTGTGGAATAGGGAGGGTTTAGTATTAATCAACCGTTAAAAACAGTGAAGTACTGTTTCATTTCCTGTTAAAAAGTAACTCAATAAGTTGGAAGAGAACCAGTTCAGAAAATCACATGGATACAAATACTGTCCAAATAAAGCTGTAGAGACTGGTTCTCTGGCTGATCTCTTCATTTTGCGGCAGTCAGGTGCTGCTGTGACCCTGTCAGACAGCAGACTGAGGCTGATGGGATACTATATGTGGCAATTTTATGGCTGCCGCATCATCTCCACATTTATAACTCTACTCCTTCCATCCCGTAATCCACATGTTGGAGAGCTCCGAGCCAAAGAAGGTACATATGGAATCACATAAACACAAACTCTGTTTCTCTGCTCTCACTTCCTCAGGTGACATGTGTAATCTTCCCCCTCCCTTACTGAACGCACACATTCAGAAATGTGCACATGTTCATTCAGTGCACACAAGTGGGGATTAAGATTATTGAGCGGTTGAGTTGTTTGGAGCTGCAGGGTGGGGAAATTCAAAGCAAGAGTCAGAATCTAATCTGACCTGAAGGGGGAAAGGGGCTGCATCATGTTGTTTCTTCACCAACCTTAACTTCTGTGTGTGTCACTGCTGACGGCCACATTCAGACTCAGCCGTGACCTTTTGTAAAGAGGGAGCGACTGAGGGATAAGTCAGAAAAAGAGAGAAGCTTAAAGAAAAAAAAAGAAAACAACTTTGCTGTGCTTTTCACTTTTCACTGTTTGTGCCATTCAGGGTTTTACTTTTACAAATGTGTATCACTGTGTGTGCTAGTGTTGTCAGCTTACCGCTTTGAATGCAATTTAAAAATTTCATCAGCAATCATCCAGCTCAATCAATGTGTGTATTCCTATATGTTGGATATATTCTTAAACAAATCTAATGGCATGTAGCTGTGTTGTTCAAATTTACAAATAAAAATAACTTAAAGCACCTTGTTAAAACTCTGCACCTGCAAGAATCATAACTCAAAGTTCCTCATATGTTTGCAGTGTTGCATGCATAAGCACCACAGGCAGCTGGCAAACTCCTCCAACCCCTTTGTACTGCCCTCTTGTCTCATCCCAAAGTTTTTTTCTGCTTCATTTTTCCATTCCTCCAATTTTGTTCTCACCCGCCTCCAGTGTCCAACTATCTTGTCCCATTGTCTCCCTTTCAAAGTTTCCAAAACTTACAAACTCATTGAATTATAATTAACACAAAACCACGAACACCTGCCTGCGATAAGATTAAACTTGAACCTTCGAGACTCAGGTGCAAAAGCAGGTGCTTTAAAATACTATTGAATGTGAGCGATTGAGCAATATTCATAAAGTTTGTACACATATTTTCCCAGAGGAGTTTACACTCACAATTACAGCATTGTTCATTGCACTGGTACCATTGTTTAAAACCATTTGCAAGTTTAGTAGGAGGTCATGAAAAGTAAAAAAAGAAAAAAAAGTGAAATATGAGTGACTGAATAAAAATAAATCTGGAAAACTCAAAACCTCTTAAAATCTTTCATAAACTCCATTTCTGCTTTGCTGCTGAACCGATGATTCATGTGAAGTCTTAAAATCTCTGTTAGAGTGCAGCTGATTAAATCTGCATTTCTTTTCATGAAACTTTTTTCCCCAAGAAGTGAAATTAAAAAAAAAAAAGCAACACAGGTCAACAGGTGACCTGTGTACACTCTATCACAAGCAATGAGGTTTGCCTGTAGGCAACTAGTGCCTACTTTCTTGATTAGGAGGGCAAAGATTTTATCATGATACAATATTATATGTTTGTTTGTTTAGTTTTTGTTTGTTTGTTTTTTTCACAATATCAATACAATATTTACTGATAACAAAAACTCAGCAGGTGTCAGACATGCTAACACTGACATGGCGGACAGTGTTGAGTTGTGTTTCTTCTACAGGTGCCTCGACAGGTCGGACATGGCGGACAGTGTATTTTTTCCTCGTACTTCCTCGGTGTATGCTGACTGTCTTTTCTCTCTCTCCGAAAAATCCTACCACACAGCTGATTTATTCCCAAGAAGCGATTAAATATCCTCTTCATCTTTTTCTTGACTACTTGCAGTGACCTGCCTGGCGTTAGGCTACTGGTATCGTTTGATCAGGAAGGAGCCGTAGGAGGTGGAGCTTGGATGGAAACGGAAACACAAATGTGGAATTTCAAAATAATTATGCATTTTGAATATGACGATATGAATCGATGTTTTCAATTTGCATCGATAATATTGGATCGTTGATCACTGAACCAATACATCCCCCTACTTTCTATGGACCTATGATTATTGCATCTCCAGCTTCACCTCTTCCTGTTTCTCTTACCCTTCAGGAGCTGGTTATTCTTTCACTGAACAGCTCCTGCATCATTGTCTGACATAAGTCTGATCCCAGAAGCTTAAAAGCATATATGGTTCACACCCAAACACACCAATGCAATTACATGCTATATCAGAGGGCATTAAGTTCTCAACCAGGATTGAGACGTGTAGACATACTGTAGCTACATCAACAGTAATGCTGTGATATGTGCGTATATAAAACCTTTCTTCTTTCAGGAAAAGAAATCTGTCATGATTATTCTCCTCCATATCATATCCAATTTTTTTTTTTTTAAAGTGGTGAGCTGGAAATAATCACAACTCAACCTGGAGAAAGAAGCATTGAACTAAATATATTCAAATTTAATTAAGAGCCCATGTTTCACCTTGCCTTTATATTTTTAGATTGTTACAGTGAAGCGTAGTAGGAACTGTAGGAAGAGATATCACATAATGTCCACAACCTTCTTTATTTTAAGAAATGACTTTAGTTTGTGTGTTTTTTACTCTTTTACAAGTTCAGTTTAATCTCCATTGTGTACTTCAACTTGTTTCAATACACTGCAAGTTTGTACTGATGTTGTGAATTAATGTGCATTGCTTTATTATATTTTGTGTGATCACGTGGAATCATCATCATTGAGTGTGTACAGCCATAGTCAGTGTCCTTCTCAAAAGACATGCAAAACTCACTTATATTTCACAAAGCTATGTACAGGGAAACATACATATGATTGAAGGTTTGTGAAAACAAGAAAACCATTCTGAAGAATAATGTGGCAGCTATCACATGACCTTCACATCACAAAATTATACTTATCATTACCCGAAGTCAAAAAAAATAGTTACTGATCCATGTTTCTCTAAAGCTTTTTCGCTAAAGCCTTTATTGCACTGACTTATGATGAAAAAGTGCTACTGTAAAAGTCACAAAGGTATTCAAGTTGCTCCTTTTTAGTGATTTCTATCTTAAGAGGTTCTTCTACACTGTGCAATAGCAATGACAGAGTGGACACCTTCAGTAAAACACACAGTAGAGGAGAAGAGTGGGAGACAGAGGATGACTGTGAAGGGATAAGCTGTCGGCAGTGGCAGGTCAAACAGTGGCACAGGAGAGGAGAAAAACAGAGGGAGGAAATATGGAGAGCAGCTGTAAGGATCATGTCTGAAAAAAAAACAGTAAAGGGCAAAAGAAGACTGGATAACAGCACTGCATGCACAGTGACAGGGCAAGAAAAGAGAAGGATGGGGTAATGTGGGTAAGTCAGATGAGGAAACAGACAGCTGAAGGCTAAAAATGATCCAGTCCCAGAGAGAAGAGCAAGAGACAGAATGAAGAGAGACAAAAAGCCAGATACGGAGGAGGAAGAAAGTCCAGAGTTTGATGTGAAAAAGCTGCAGGAAGAATAATTCCTCTGCACTAATTCAAGTGGATAACAGACACAGACGTAGACAAAAAAAAGAGAGAGAAAATGAGACAAAAATGTCTCATTTTAAAAAGCTGATAAGCGGCTGAAGGAAGAGTCCCAGAGTTCCCAGCACGCACACTGTCACAAAAACCCACAAGAAGATCCTGTCGATGACCATGGCAACGTATTTCCAGTCATCCTCCACCTGGGGAGAGGAAACAAAAGGGAATTTAGATGTGTGTATAAGTAGAAAAAAGTATCTAGGTCACACAAATCCATTTGAAATAGCTATGTCTTCCCTAAAATGTGCTGAGATCCTCGCTTAATGGTAACTTGATGTGTGAAATCTCAAGCAATGACACAAACCGTCACATTCATTTAATGTCACTGTAGCAAAAACTCTGTGTTGTGTACCAACAACCAGTGTTTACTACCATGCATTTGTCTATTGTTAGAACTCGTTCACTGTGTGTGTGTGTGTGTGTGTGTGTGTGTGTGTACATATTATGAGTATTCTTTGATCAGTCAGGTGTGGACAATAAGATCATGGCTACACTGACCATAATGCTATTGTTTGCCTATAGGAGGCGGCAGTATAGTTATTCTACATGCCTCAAATAAAAACCCCAGCTTTGCTAAGAAAAGACAGCACTGAGGCAACAAACATATCAGGACCATCCAGAGTGTGCAGGAGGCACAGGCAAAGCCCCCAATCTGCACCAAGCAAGCAGCTTTACACTCCCTTTTATAGCTCCATGTAAAGGTTTCTACACCATTTACCACACTAGGTGGAAATTCACACACTACAGATAACACACACAACACGTGTGTTTGTTTATATGCATACTGTCTGTATTGTGGGTAAAACTGTAGTCTTAATCCCAGATTGGTGCCAATTCTGGTCACGTTCAACACATTTTTCACAGCTGTTTCTGAAGCTACAAAAGGCCTCACAAGTTCTTTCACATATGCACCTGTGTTTCAAGCAACACAATTGATTGTGTACAATCAATGGAGTTTCTCTTTAAAGTTTAAACATTGGGGTGGGGTTAATTTAAAAAATAATGAAATTCTCAAGTATTGATTTTAATTTTATTTCTCTCTCAAGAACAACTACAGGATTTTCACTGTGATCAGACTTTATTATCATTATTATCATTTGATCTGCTGAATGGTGGTTTAAATCTAATTAGAGGATTCAATCTAAATGCTATAAAACTTATAATGCATTTCTACATCTCTTTTGTTCATTTTTAAAAATCAACAAAAGCAGCAACACATAGGCTGCCCTCAGGGACAATTTTCAGACTAAAGTCTAGTTAATTGGGGACAGCTTTTCAATCCTGATTTGAGAAAAATCAAATATTTAGGTCAATAGTATTGGTATGGGTTAAGCAAGTAGTTGTTGATATTGTTTAAATTTACGTATGTATTAGTGGCTATAATATAGAAAACTACTGTAGTACTTCCTACTTCAGCACTTTTATCTTAATATAGTTGCAAGATTTCTAAAAACTTGGCTGCAACTTTATTTTCCAGTAAAACCCTCCTGTTTTTTCATTCCTCGGGAGAGTCAGGTGATAAGTATTGGTGACTAATATTGCAGTATTTGTGTGCTTATAAAATACTGCTTTGCTATTTTGGGCCCATGTATTCACACACACAGCCACTGCCAATTGCAGGTCATCAAATTCAAGATAAATATTTATCATCACCTAATGATACTTTATAAAACTGTGAGAAAACATGAAAACTGCTTGGATTAATATAGTCCTATTGCAATATTATTGATAATATCAGTATCAGAAACAAATATCAGCTTTATCGTTACCAAATACTGTTTTTTAATCAACATTTAAATAGTCCAGGAAACAACCAAGACCCCTGACAGCTCTAGGTGATGACGTATGTAACTTAATTGTGCCCTCAGGCATTTAATGTATGTGTATACATTAAATGAACCCTTTGGGAGGCATAATTGATAAGATTACATTTGTCACACCATTAATTTTTAACTCTATATATTCACATTACAAATTATAAACTGTGTGCCTCTGTGTGTGTGAGCGTGTGTGTGTGTGTTCATGTGCCAATATTCATCTATGTAAATCAGCGTTTGCATATTTTTGTCTATTTTTGTTTTGTTTGCCTGAGCATGCTGATCTGTGTGTGTGTGTGTGTGTGTGTGTGTCTTTGTACATTATTCATGTATGTGTTCTCCAGCAATGTGCTTAGGCTATGCGTGTGTGTGTGTGTGTGTGTGTGTTGTGTCTCTCTGTGTCTCTCAGTGTGTCAGCGCCCATGACGAGTTCACAGTGGATGCTGTCCCGAGAGAAATTGGTCTCCATTTCTCATCTACAATCAGAGAAATGTTGTGTAACCTTCAACAGCCTCTGGACAAGACAGACAGATAATGAGGCACCTTCTGTCAGGCTCCCACACACACGGTGTGTCACATTCTAATAAAGCAGCTTCAGTGGCATCAGAAAAGTCTTGACTCTGCTGAGCACATGGCAGACGATTTGGTATTGTATTTATGTCCTCACTCCATTGTAAACAAGTTAAGAGCTGAATCACTACACTGTCCCTTTAAACAGTAACAGCAACAAAAAGGATTGCTGTGCTCCCAAAAATTTGTCCTTTTGCGGTTAATCATAAGGAAATATTTTCTAAAAACCTACAGCTGATGATTTTGAACTTGACCATTTCATGTTGTGTACTTGGGAGCCTTCACTCTTGCTAATGACCTGCAGTTGTGTCACAGTGTTTCAGGTGATGAGAGATTCTGAGTTCCCATGCTGCTCTGTGTTCCTGTAGCTGTCTGAGGTGCTGAAAAGTCAATGACAGAACTGTCTGCTGCTGTTGCCGCCATCCAAGATGCTTCTCCACCTCCTGCAGAGCAGCCTGTGAATCGTAATTTACATCTTCAGGGTCTGTCGGTGCCCTCCTCTACTAGAGGCTCAGGAATTTAAGGCTTCTGTGCAGTATCTCAACTATTCCTAGGACTGCACTCTTTTAGACAGAGATCCCAGAAGATCTGGAGTCTGCTGGAGACACTCTCCCAGTGTTGGGGGGCTGCACTCACATTTCTTGCTCCTTTCAGACGTTTGTATTTTCAAGCATCTTATGTTCCTTCTTCCTGAAGTTGCTGTCACTTATGATGCTACACTGATCACCACTCCATGCATATATTAGCTCACTGGTCTCAGGTATGGACTAAGAATAGATGATATGTGGCGCTACATTCACATCTTCCAGCAGACATTCACTTTGGGTACTTTGTCTCTTAACCTTGATGATCGGCTCCACAGATGGCACATGTTCATCTTGGTCATGATCTTCAATCTCCTTCACCTCTCACTGAACTTATTATTGGAGCTTGGTAACTGATCTGATCTGTTGTTGCCATAGCATGTTTGTTGTAACTCACCAGTCTCTACTTGTAGCATGAAGCAGCTGCTGTTGAAACGCTGAGGTAGGAGTTGTTTCTTTGTCAGTGCAGAGGTTGTGATTTGAAGCATCTATATCCCATCACGTCGCCATGATTCCACAACAACTGACCCAGAACTTGTTGACCTTGACCTCTGAAACACCGTAGCTCTTATGATTGTGGTCTCAGTCACCCTTGGGGAAAGCCAGTAGCATTCAGTAGCATTAAGGACCTTGCTTAAGGCTTAACGCTGGTTATGTTGCCCTACTGTGACCAGGAAATCAAACCCTGAGCCCATGTCTGTGTAAGATGCTGAGGCAGCCACACAACACAGCAGACAGACTTTATCAAGAGCACAAACCCAAAGTGAACTCCTCACACTATCCATTCAAAACGCACACAATGTAACTTTCTTCTCCATTCTTTCTGAAATACCCAATGTACAATAATACAAAGTATTTATCTATATTAAATTACAATTTCTGTGAGGTTTACTCTCTCAGCCATGAAGTGCCACAAGAATTTTTTTGTTGTTCTGCCAAAGACTTCTGTCTTAACACTAAAACAATGTTTTTTCATTGATCTATAAATATTCATCAGAGAGTAAAATTAGAAGCCAGTTCTTCGTGAATGTGTGTGTTTGAGTGTCTGGGATGAATTATTTAGATAAGAGTCTCCTTTACTTATCCACGGTTGAATGGCTGCAGGCACGTACTATTCTGCTCCCGACAACACAAGAGACTACCTTAATTCGCTGTCCATCACTCTGCAGAATGCCCCATCATATCCTACAACCCCACCCCAAGTTTTCCCAGCATCCTCTAGTAGTCCTTGCAGATGCTCTGTCATCACATCGATGCATCTCGAGTCCTTCAAAGATGGAGACAAAGGAAGGATGAGATAGATTCAAACATGAAATATGTCATAAAATGATTTATTTTTCTAAAAGGTTGATCATGGAGACAACCAAAAAGCCCGACATTAGATGCTGCAGACACGCAGGCTGTGACTGTGTGTGTGATCCTGGTGTCCTACTGCTGTCCAGGAGCTAGATGCTAACAGTCCACGTAAACAGTGAGGAATCATGTAAAATATTCATCCATGCAGCTGGCTTAATAATGTATTATCCCTCAATTTAGCACCGAGAGCTTTGCTGTGCTTTGCTCTCACTGCCACCGAGTACTTGAAGCCCAATCACTCAAAAAAGATCCTCTGCTTTAAAATATCAAACTTGGAGCATTACACATTCAGATTAAAGTGGCTGCAGCTTTTGGGAAGCAGCAAACCCTGTGTGCATTACTTGAAATATTGCATAAGTGGCATTCACACATCTTCTTGATATGTTTGTGGAATAGGGGAGGGGTTTAGTATTAATCAACCGTTAAAAACAGTGAAGTACTGTTTCATTTCCTGTTAAAAAGTAACTCAATAAGTTGGAAGAGAACCAGTTCAGAAAATCACATGGATACAAATACTGTCCAAATAAAGCTGTAGAGACTGGTTCTCTGGCTGATCTCTTCATTTTGCGGCAGTCAGGTGCTGCTGTGACCCTGTCAGACAGCAGACTGAGGCTGATGGGATACTATATGTGGCAATTTTATGGCTGCTGCATCATCTCCACATTTATAACTCTACTCCTTCCATCCCGTAATCCACATGTTGGAGAGCTCCGAGCCAAAGAAGGTACATATGGAATCACATAAACACAAACTCTGTTTCTCTGCTCTCACTTCCTCAGGTGACATGTGTAATCTTCCCCCTCCCTTACTGAACGCACACATTCAGAAATGTGCACATGTTCATTCAGTGCACACAAGTGGGGATTAAGATTATTGAGCGGTTGAGTTGTTTGGAGCTGCAGGGTGGGGAAATTCAAAGCAAGAGTCAGAATCTAATCTGACCTGAAGGGGGAAAGGGGCTGCATCATGTTGTTTCTTCACCAACCTTAACTTCTGTGTGTGTCACTGCTGACGGCCACATTCAGACTCAGCTGTGACCTTTTGTAAAGAGGGAGCGACTGAGGGATAAGTCAGAAAAGAGAGAGCTCTTAAAGAAAAAAAAGAAAACAACTTTACTGTGCTTTTCACTTATCACTGTTTGTGCCATTCAGGCTTTTACTTTTACAAATGTGTATCACTGTGTGTGCTAGTGTTGTCAGCTTACCGCTTTGAATGCAATTTAAAAATTTCATCAGCAATCATCCAGCTCAATCAATGTGTGTATTCCTACATGTTGGATATATTCTTAAACAAATCTAATGGCATGTAGCTGTGTTGTTCAAATTTACAAATAAAAATAACTTAAAGCACCTTGTTAAAACTCTGCACCTGCAAGAATCATAACTCAAAGTTCCTCATATGTTTGCAGTGTTGCGTGCATAAGCACCACAGGCAGCTGGCAAACTCCTCCAACCCCTTTGTACTGCCCTCTTGTCTCATCCCAAAGTTTTTTCTGCTTCATTTTTCCATTCCTCCAATTTTGTTCTCACCCGCCTCCAGTGTCCAACTATCTTGTCCCATTGTCTCCCTTTCAAAGTTTCCAAAACTTACAAACTCATTGAATTATAATTAACACAAAACCACGAACACCTGCCTGCGATAAGATTAAACTTGAACCTTCGAGACTCAGGTGCAAAAGCAGGTGCTTTAAAATACTATTGAATGTGAGCGATTGAGCAATATTCATAAAGTTTGTACACATATTTTCCCAGAGGAGTTTACACTCACAATTACAGCATTGTTCATTGCACTGGTACCATTGTTTAAAACCATTTGCAAGTTTAGTAGGAGGTCATGAAAAGTAAAAAAAGAAAAAAAAGTGAAATATGAGTGACTGAATAAAAATAAATCTGGAAAACTCAAAACCTCTTAAAATCTTTATAAACTCCATTTCTGCTTTGCTGCTGAACCGATGATTCATGTGAAGTCTTAAAATCTCTGTTAGAGTGCAGCTGATTAAATCTGCATTTCTTTTTATGAAACTTTTTTCCCCAGAAGTAAAATTAAAAAAAAAAAAAAAAAAAAAGCAACACAGGTCAACAGGTGACCTGTGTACACTCTATCACAAGCAATGAGGTTTGCCTGTAGGCAACCAGTGCCTACTTTCTTGATTAGGAGGGCAAAGATTTTATCATGATACAATATTATATGTTTGTTTGTTTAGTTTTTGTTTGTTTGTTTTTTTCACAATATCAATACAATATTTACTGATAACAAAAACTCAGCAGGTGTCAGACATGCTAACACTGACATGGCGGACAGTGTTGAGTTGTGTTTCTTCTACAGGTGCCTCGACAGGTCGGTCGTGTATTTTACCTCGTACTTCGTGTGTATGCTGACTGTCTTTTCTCTCCGAAAAATCCTACCACACAGCTGATTTATTCCCAAGAAGCGATTAAATATCCTCTTCATCTTTTTCTTGACTACTTGCAGTGACCTGCCTGGCGTTAGGCTACTGGTATTGTTTGATCAGGAAGGAGCCGTAGGAGGTGGAGCTTGGATGGAAACGGTAACACAAATGTGGAATTTCAAAATAATTATGCATTTTAAATATGATGATATGAATCGATGTTTTCAATTTGCATCGATAATATTGGATTGTTGATCACTGAACCAACACATCCCCCTACTTTCTATGGACCTATGATTATTGCATCTCCAGCTTCACCTCTTCCTGTTTCTCTTACCCTTCAGGAACTGGTTATTCTTTCACTGAACGGCTCCTGCATCATTGTCTGACATAAGTCTGATCCCAGAAGCTTAAAAGCATATATGGTTCACACCCAAACACACCAATGCAATTACATGCTATATCAGAGGGCATTAAGTTCTCAACCAGGATTGAGACGTGTAGACATACTGTAGCTACATCAACAGTTATGCTGTGATATGTGCGTATATAAAACCTTTCTTCTTTCAGGAAAAGAAATCTGTCATGATTATTCTCCCTCCATATCATATCCAATTTTTTTTTAAAGTGGTGAGCTGGAAATAATCACAACTCAACCTGGAGAAAGAAGCATTGAACTAAATATATTCAAATTTAATTAAGAGCCCATGTTTCACCTTGCCTTTATATTTTTAGATTGTTACAGTGAAGCGTAGTAGGAACTGTAGGAAGAGATATCACATAATGTCCACAACCTTCTTTATTTTAAGAAATGACTTTAGTTTGTGTGTTTTTTACTCTTTTTACAAGTTCAGTTTAATCTCCATTGTGTACTTCAACTTGTTTCAATACACTGCAAGTTTGTACTGATGTTGTGAATTAATGTGCATTGCTTTATTATATTTTGTGTGATCACGTGGAATCATCATCATTGAGTGTGTACAGCCATAGTCAGTGTCCTTCTCAAAAGACATGCAAAACTCACTTATATTTCACAAAGCTATGTACAGGGAAACATACATATGATTGAAGGTTTGTGAAAACAAGAAAACCATTCTGAAGAATAATGTGGCAGCTATCACATGACCTTCACATCACAAAATTATACTTATCATTACCCGAAGTCAAAAAAATAGTTACTGATCCATGTTTCTCTAAAGCTTTTTTGCTAAAGCCTTTATTGCACTGACTTATGATGAAAAAGTGCTACTGTAAAAAGTCACAAAGGTATTCAAGTTGCTCCTTTTTAGTGATTTCTATCTTAAGAGGTTCTTCTACACTGTGCAATAGCAATGACAGAGTGGACACCTTCAGTAAAACACACAGTAGAGGAGAAGAGTGGGAGACAGAGGATGACTGTGAAGGGATAAGCTGTCGGCAGTGGCAGGTCAAACAGTGGCACAGGAGAGGAGAAAAACAGAGGGAGGAAATATGGAGAGCAGCTGTAAGGATCATGTCTGAAAAAAAAACAGTAAAGGGTAAAAGAAAACTGGATAACAGCACTGCATGCACAGTGACAGGGCAAGAAAAGAGAAGGATGGGGTAATGTGGGTAAGTCAGATGAGGAAACAGACAGCTGAAGGCTAAAAATGATCCAGTCCCAGAGAGAAGAGCAAGAGACAGAATGAAGAGAGACAAAAAGCCAGATACGGAGGAGGAAGAAAGTCCAGAGTTTGATGTGAAAAAGCTGCAGGAAGAATAATTCCTCTGCACTAATTCAAGTGGATAACAGACACAGACGTAGACAAAAAAAAGAGAGAGAAAATGAGACAAAAATGTCTCATTTTAAAAAGCTGATAAGTGGCTGAAGGAAGAGTCCCAGAGTTCCCAGCACGCACACTGTCACAAAAACCCACAAGAAGATCCTGTCGATGACCATGGCAACGTATTTCCAGTCATCCTCCACCTGGGGAGAGGAAACAAAAGGGAATTTAGATGTGTGTATAAGTAGAAAAAAGTATCTAGGTCACACAAATCCATTTGAAATAGCTATGTCTTCCCTAAAATGTGCTGAGATCCTCGCTTAATGGTAACTTGATGTGTGAAATCTCAAGCAATGACACAAACCGTCACATTCATTTAATGTCACTGTAGCAAAAACTCTGTGTTGTGTACCAACAACCAGTGTTTACTACCATGCATTTGTCTATTGTTAGAACTCGTTCACTGTGTGTGTGTGTGTGTGTGTGTGTGTGTGTGTGTACATATTATGAGTATTCTTTGATCAGTCAGGTGTGGACAATAAGATCATGGCTACACTGACCATAATGCTATTGTTTGCCTATAGGAGGCGGCAGTATAGTTATTCTACATGCCTCAAATAAAAACCCCAGCTTTGCTAAGAAAAGACATCACTGAGGCAACAAACATATCAGGACCATCCAGAGTGTGCAGGAGGCACAGGCAAAGCCCCCAATCTGCACCAAGCAAGCAGCTTTACACTCCCTTTTATAGCTCCATGTAAAGGTTTCTACACCATTTACCACACTAGGTGGAAATTCACACACTACAGATAACACACACAACACGTGTGTTTGTTTATATGCATACTGTCTGTATTGTGGGTAAAACTGTAGTCTTAATCCCAGATTGGTGCCAATTCTGGTCACGTTCAACACATTTTTCACAGCTGTTTCTGAAGCTACAAAAGGCCTCACAAGTTCTTTCACATATGCACCTGTGCTCGGCAACACAATTGATTGTGTACAATCAATGGAGTTTCTCTTTAAAGTTTAAACATTGGGGTGGGGTTAATTTAAAAAATAATGAAATTCTCAAGTATTGATTTTAATTTTATTTCTCTCTCAAGAACAACTACAGGATTTTCACTGTGATCATACTTTATTATCATTATTATCATTTGATCTGCTGAATGGTGGTTTAAATCTAATTAGAGGATTCAATCTAAATGCTATAAAACTTATAATGCATTTCTACATCTCTTTTGTTCATTTTTAAAAAATCAACAAAAACAACAACACAGACGGCCAAAACTGTGCACTTGTGTACCTCTTTGGCTTTGTTGCGAGTTCTCATGTTCTCTGCGATGTACTTCACACTCTCGATGGCCTGCTTGATCTCTGGTGACACCACGGAGAAGGCAACAACAGCATTGACAGGTGACGGGGTGTTCAGGGGCCTCGACAGCTTGGGCAGCTCTGATTCCTGCGGACCCTGGGTGTGGGGCGCCTGAGGAGGAGGGGGAGGAGGAGGAGGAGGGGGAGGTGGTACCATCGGGGGCGGGACAGGAGTTGGCACCTCCTTGCCTCTGTAGGGGCACCTCCTGTTCATTTCTCGGTTCATGTCCCGATTCATCTCGCCGTACTCCACACAGTTCATGGAGCCACCGGCCGAGGAGGCCCCTCCTCCACCTGCACCACCATCTATCGGTGGACATGCTACACCTCCAGTTATACCTCCAACACTAATACTTCCTGAGCCACTTCCTCCTCCAATACTGTCCTTTCTCTTCTTTTTTCCTCCACTGCTCCCTCCTCCTGTCCCCGCTGTGATACTAGCAGGGGAGGAACTGCCTTGGTCAATTGGCCTCCTCATCAGCATCACCCTGGGCAACACCCCAAGGAACACAGCTCTCACCCACTCCGGCATCGTGTGAGTCATGGGGGTGCGGTAGTGGACGTTAAGCACAAAGACCGTGATGACGATGCTGAGCGTGACAAAAATCATAGTGAAGAGGAGATACTCGCCAATCAGGGGGATGACGAGCGACGTCGAAGGGATGGTCTCGGTGATGACCAGCAGGAACACAGTGAGGGAGAGAAGGACGGAGATACAAAGAGTGACCTTCTCGCCACAGTCAGACGGGAGGTAGAACACTAGCACTGTGAGGAAGGAGATGAGCAGGCAGGGAATGATGAGATTGATGGTGTAGAAGAGCGGGAGGCGGCGGATGTAGAAGGAGTAGGTGATGTCTGGGTAGATCTCCTCGCAGCAGTTATACTTGATGTCGTGCTTATATCCTGGTGCGTCGATGATTTCCCACTCTCCACTTTCCCAGAAGTCTTTTAGGTTTACCTGGAGAATGTGAAAAGTTCATTTTTTGGTTTTAAAGTTTCTAATTCACAAATTTGCATTATCAAATTAAACTGCCTCCCTTCTGATGGCCAAGATTTTTCCCCTGTAACCTAGAAACACCCACTAACCTTTGAGCCTATGAGCACCAGGTCGATCTTGGCTTTGTCGTAGGTCCAGGAGCCAAATTTCATGGAGCAGTTCTGGTAGTCAAAGGGGAAGTAGGTGATGTCCATGGGACAAGAGGATTTGAAAATAGCTGGAGGAATCCAGGTGATGGTGCCATCGAACTTCAGCAAAGCTTTGGTTTTGTCTTCCACAAGGAAATCACCTACAGCACTGTTCAAGAAGATGTAAATGTCATTTCACAAAAAAGGCAAAAAAATATATGTCTGTGCATATTAGCTTTTATCATTTGTGACCAAAACTTACTTGTTGTACAAAACTATGTCTGGCCGCCAAATTTTATTAGAAGGAACACGTATGAACTCAATCCCATCATATTCAGCAGGGGCCCATTTCAGTTTGTAGTCATTCCACACCTGAAAGACACATGACGCTGATCATGAATCCCTGGTTACAAACACCGTGTCAGACTTATTGTGTAGGATAATCATCACTCACATGTCTCAGCCAAAGGTTGGTTTCCATTATCTGATTCACCTCATCCTGTGACGACAAAAAGGACACACGAGTTAACTGAGTGAAAATTCATTTTGTTTAAAGACAATTATTTAGTCTTTTTCTATACTTACCACTTTGACCAGTTGAGATATGGAGACCTCAAACTCCACTGTGACTGGATCAGATACATTCTCCACTGGTCGAATGAACTGGTTGTACCTCCGGAACAACCTCCGAAATAACCGATCCTCCGCTTTAGATGAAAAGCAGCCTAAATGATGACGGAGAAGACAAAGATATGATTTAACACTAGTGTCTGAGATAACTGATGGTTGCTGAGCTCTCATTAAGATTTAATTTAAGTTAAGCCATTAAAAATCTGGCTTTCTTACAGAAGAGATCTTCTCAATGTTCACTTTATTTTACAGCAGACAGACTAACACACTCACTACTGGAGATATTTATCAGTGCAGATAGTTTTACTTTATCTCTGTAAGAGAAATACTTAGAGGATATCTGGGGGTAAATAAACCACAGCTTTGGGGTGAATTGTAAAATGACAAATACAGTCAGTTCAAGTTTCATTTTAGTGAAATTACCCTTTTACTGTTTAATCAATGCTTCTTTGCTGGATGGAGAGTCATTTCAAGTGTATGTGTACACAGACACAAAGAAGGCAAAGCCTGGATGAGTTTAGCAAACAAACACAAAATGTTTTAAATGAAAAAGACTGACGTGTCCTCGAGTGTCTCTGTACATGTTTGCATCCTTTCTAAAGCTGGACTGAAGGTCATGTAGGAAAATGTTACCATTAACACCGAGGCCTGGGATGGCACATAGACCCACGCCTGTCCGAGCAGAAAATGTTTCCTCACTTGGGACAAGTCACGCTTGCACCACCAGCACAACCCCAGAAACTCTCTGTCAGTGGTTTCAGTGGTGGCTGCAGGACATTTTGAACAGAATGATTCTTTTATTTTTTTTGTTTCCAAGCACAAAAATTGTGACATCTAGCAACAAAAGACAAAACATGTTTTTGAAAGCTGAAGCCAACCTCTCCCATCATAATGTAGCTTTTAAGTCAAGAAGTGACTTGCGCATTACAGACCCAAGCCATCAACCTTGCACTTAGCAAACTGCGAGAACCATTTTCGAGATGGAGGAAAATATGCTTCACCGAGAGGGCAAACGGGGCACAACCCATATACACACAAATAGCCACGTTCACTTGAAAAGGTTTGTTTCCTTGACAACAACTAAATAAAATATGTTCCTTTTAATGGGTTTACACTTACTTTCTGTGCAAGTAGGTGGTTGTTGTTGTTGTTTTTTCTAAAAAATATGTAGAAGTTCATTTGGGAGAGTGTTTTCATAAAAGATACTTTCTTTTGAAAATCCTACATGCTTACATGATCAAACAAATATTTCATTTCCACTGTCCACATAGGTATAAAGCAAGTCTTCCATTTATTGCTACTGGGAGTTCACTCAGGTGGATGTTACAGACATACATATTAGATTACAGTCTGTCTTGTTTCTTTTTCATTTGCTTTATGTTCAGAAATCAGACTTGCCAAGGCTGGGGAAATAACATCCTTTTTGAATTTTATCCTAGTTTGTGTTATCTTAGGCGCTATCTAAATCTGAAGCACGTCAACGAACATTACAGATTAACAATAATTTTTATAGAAACACTGCAAAAACATCCCGTAAACCTTTTAAAGCAGCACAATTTTAATTCAAAATCACAGGGGACACAGCTCAGGGGTAAACTCAGCTTACTGAGCTAAAAATTCAATCTCTAAAACACTAACACTTATATAACCACAACATCTGGTGCACACAGAACGAACACATATGGCTCCAGACAATGTTTAGTCCCAAAATAAAGGTCAAAACCAGAGCTTAAACACGCTGCTGCAAAAAATGGCAAAATAATTTAACCCCACTTATTACAGTTACATTGAAACATTATCAATGAATCTATCTTCATCACTTCCTCCTCTAAAATAATGGTGAGGTGTGAGTTTCATTTAATTTCATGTTCAGACAGAAACAGTGGGGTGCAGACCGATTCCACTGAGATCAATGAAAACCAGGTCAGACTGTGTTTTTTCACATTTTTCAGCTGCATTGCTTTTATCAAGATCACAACCCTAACAAAGGGAATGTGACCACATATACTGTATCACTTAACTTTATTTTTTATCTATTTGGTTAAAGCACGTCCAGATTTAGTTCTAGTACAGTAGTCCTACCCTACCCTACTGTACGGATAAAAAAAGTTACATTGTAATATAATGGCTTCAAAACTCTTAAGAAGTTTTCTGAGGTCACTGGCAGAGGCGAGCTGAGTCTTAAAGCTTAATGAAAAGGCCTCTCTCTGGAGACGTCTGTGTAATTTCAGCTCTTGGTACCTGCCGTTAAAACTGTCTGCTGTTCCCTGATTCGCTGCCCCTGCCAGAACCTTGTTTAAGCCTCTAATTGGGTGAGGGGGTAACCAGGGCAATTAAAAATCAGTCAATTAATTGGACCTTTTGTTCAAAGCCAATATTTTTTTTTTCTTCATCTGTTGGCACAGTCACACTACTTAATTCCCCTCTATGTTTCGTCACTGAAGATCTTAAGTAGCATTAATTTAAAGGAAGTTAATTATAACCTTTGCTCTTTCACCTCATTCGATTCAACACACAACTTTTGGTGGTTGTCACACTTCCTGGCATAGATTTATGAGCGTCCATGTTAAAGGGACAGTCATGCTAGCAGCTCTGCATGGTTTTACTTTAGCACAGCAATGCTTTGAGCAAAACGCACAGTGGCAATGTTAACATGTGGATATTTAGCAGGTATTATGTTCACCATGTTCTTAGTTTAGCAATGTTAAGATTTGACATCGAGTGTTAAATGTTGATTTGATGATGGCAGCAGGTAAAAGATTAATGGTTCATAGGGAAAGTCTGGTATGTCAGCTTATCCAATAATTATGATACTTAGGTTCCAAATGTTGAACTAACCAATATTTCCAGCCATAGCATCACGAGCATGGCATTTTAGCTGAAAAACTGAACTGAACTGAACATTATTGTTGTTAAAAATAGTTCCTGAGGTCACTTGCATGAAAGTTATTTTACAAGTAAATTAATGTAGACAAAACTCTTTGGTCCCAATGATGGATATCATGTGAAATCATCTTGAGAGCCATGTTTAATTCTACCAGATGTGCACTCGTTCCTTCCTTTGTCTTTTTGATGCAGCTACAAAGTGACAAGCCTTTGTTCCAGCACATATGAAGCCAAGTCAAGCAGTCATGCATTTCATCCTCAAATAGCCACATTGATTTAGAATTAGCACAGCAAACAGTGAGTCTGTCTGTCGCTCATGGCTGCAGGAGTCTAAAGCATCAGAAAGACCCGTGGCCCGTTGGGGGGTGGGGTGGAGGGCTCTTTGATCAGGCATGTGCTTAACAGGATGAGCCACAGAGCGTTTGGTGGACACTCTGTAGGAACTAATTACCCTCCAATAATACACTGCTGACAGCGAGCGTGTGTGAGTGCATGGTAAAGAGATACAAAGAGAAAGAGAACGACAGCGGAGAGAAGAGATATGAGCGGAAAGTGACAGCGAGAAGAAGCAGAGAAAGGCGAGATAGCGTGTCTTCACTCTCCAGGGCTTTTGATGGCCTGACCATGACATGATGAATGACGCACAAGAGGAGCCACAATGATTACTGCATTACTGCTGTGAATAGCCTATTACGCATATGGTGCATGTTTTAACCTGCGTTGTTTTTTTGTTCATATACAGTAAGTACATGTAACTCTGGGTGCATGTTTTCCTGTGTGTGCACATGCTCCTATTTATGTACAGTATGTCAGTTCACCTTTGATTTGACTCGATCAGAACAGCCCATGATTATGTCACTGATGTATGAAATTCAATCGCTCCTTGCCTCTAAGTTTTCATCCGAGAAAATATCTTTGATTATATTATAGAATATTGTGAGTAATTTAAAAAAGGCGATCCAATGAGGCAAGAGTATATTTATGCCCAGTAACTCAATCCAGCAATATGTTTATTACAAATAATCAGCACAAATGCAAACACAACATCAGGAAAGTAACAACCCTACATCCCAGATGTTGGCTAAAATGATCTACAATGTCTGCTTATTTCATTTATCTGTATTGGTTTTGGGAGAAAGTGGGCACACCAGTCAGTGTTAGAAACTTCCTTGAAAAAGTAATGGAATAGAAAAAGAGCCACCTAACTGTTTTATGCCTTATTCAAGACTATAGTTCCTACAGCACAGACCAGGGTTCAATACCAGCCCAGGTCCTCTAACTACATGATACGCCACCTCTTTCTGTCTGTCTCTAATAATAATATTTTTCAAACAACAGGTCACGTCATTTGAACACATCCACAGATACGAAACCGTTCTACTGAAATGTTACATGACAGATTAAACCGTCCGTTTTCACAGAAACCAACAGCTGTGGCGACCATATGTTTAATTTCTAAAGCAGCTACAGTTGTAGTCATTTGGAGAAGTGCTTCATTGCAGTAGGGGATTGAAATGTAATGGCGCAATGCTGCAACACTCTTGTTTTGCACTTAGAAACAAAGTGCAGAAACTACAGTACAGAACGGGAGGTTGTGATAGGTTGTGGTTTTTGCAGCACTGCAGTCATAGCTGCAGGTAATTATCTAATCAGGACCAATATGTATTCATCCTTCCTGAGGTGAAATTGAATCAGGCCCGTTGATCAGCAGCATCAACTGAATCACTGTTCAGATACTGACAACTTTTACTACTGGAGCCAAAATTTTGGATCCTAAAATTTCCCCTTAACTGTCTGATTAAAATTACAGAAGATAATCAGCAGCCTGAAGAAAACGATTTGTAACTAAATGAATCATTAATCTTTGACCCTCGTCCACAGCCTCAAGCTCTAACTACACTGAAAGCAATGAAATAATGGATACAAATGGTTCATGAGATGTGATAACTGTTTTTCCTCTGACTGAAATGGTAGGATACCGAGCAGTTTGTCTACATGTGATACATGTGTTTGTCAACATGTGATACAATAAAACATCAAATCAGAAGAAACGTGAAAACTAGATAATAGAAAAGAAATGAAGAAAACAGTTTGGATATCTTTGCTCCTCTAGCTTAGAGAAGAGAAATGATAGGATTTCATTGGTACCAGTACCATTATCAACTCTGTTTATCTGATTCTGTATTGATTGTCTAAGTCTTGATCAATTTTCTGCGTGGAATAAAGGCAAGCCAACATTGTTTCTGAATCAGTGCAACGGTTTTATTACCTCTGAGTCTGAACAGAAGCCTGAGAGTTTGCTGTGGCAACAAAAACTGATTAAATGAGAGAATATTTGTAAAGCGCTCACTTTCATCTAGGTTTTCTTGGTCGAAGAAAAAAAAAACTGCTGAGACTGCTCATTTGGTGCTGCAATTTACATACAAAACATAAACCATAAAGACCCAACATGCTACATGTAGATGCTAGCAAAGCTACATGGAAGCACAAAGAGAAATATCAATATCAATGTCTAATTTTCTATTTCATCACCAACATGAAAGACCAGAACGTCTCATAGGAATCAGGCAGCAGGACTGACTGGACCAATATGTTTATGGAAAAGAGAGAGAAAGTGTGTTTGGTGGCGATGGTGATGGTTGGAGCAGAGTGTGTTGGTTTAAGCCAATCCATAGGGGGTTGGAATGAGGCCTATGCCTGTGGAGGTTACACAGTGTGTGTGTGTGTGTGTGAGTGAGTGTGTGAAGAGCAGAGAAAGAGAGGGGGGGAGGGGGGTTCGGTTGCAATAATCACACGACAATCGCGTTAAGAGGATCCTCAAGCCAACACAGTCCTTAAGCCACACACACACGCGCACAAAGACACACACACACACAAAGACACACACGCCTGTCAGACTTAAATGCAACTATATTGCTTCTGGGAGAGAAACCAGAGAGCTGCTCTGTAGTTCCAAGCTCTGAAGACCATTTAAGTCTGGCAGAGGAGCAAATACGCTTGATGATGCGGCAATGCTAGCAGACAACTCCATACAAGCAGACTTATATAAAAGCTACAGAAGCTTAATATAAGCCTTTTTGAATGTTGCTGAAAGAAAGAGCATTTGGTTTTTGCCCTTTGTTGGCCACCCTGCCACCTTCATTTCAGTCAATTTAAAATGTTCAGTTATGGCAATTTTTTTTCTTCATCTGAGTATTTTTTTTCCATCATTAGCAGCCTGCACTTGCTGGTCTTTTGGCTGAAATGGCACATCTTCTTTACACCGCCAACAAACGGCTGCAGCCTGTTAAAATGCACAGGAAAGTGAGATAAAGGGTCAAGCCTGAAACGTAATGCGGATCAGATCAGTATAATGCAGGCATGGGTGGATGTGTCTCACAGCTATTTCTGCAGAAGATGATGCAGGAAAGACGCTACTGGGAAATGCATCATATTTATTACTGTTTCAGTTATTTTAATCTCAAACTTTAAGAAACCTCATGTCCTAAAATGTGCTTAGTCTTAATTTTTAAATGCCAAAACTCCTACTCACAACCCTTTGTTGTACAGATCTCTCACTCCTTACCTCCCAGCTACTCCAACCACACTCTATTTTTGACTACAACACCTAAATCCTGTGGACTGTTGGATCAGCGTTTCCTCTGTGATGGTGAAAAATCACTCGATCCTGGATGGCAGGGGAGACAATACCTTCTACAGCCCACTAATCGGACGCCCTCTGGGAGTGTGTGCGCGTGTTGAGTGTGCGTTTTCAGGCACTTATCTGCACATACAGCCCATGTTCACGATCATACAAAAGACACCACAGCCAATGAAGGATTGAGGGGAGGAGGGAGCAGAGGTGGAGGACAGAGTGAGAGAAAGAGGAAGAGGAGGGCAAAAACCCTTTATTTGCTATGGGTTATTCTTACACTTGCCACTTATAACTGACACAAAACAAGTAGATTTCCTCTCACTAATGCAAAATCAGTGTTGACACTGTCATCCCCTCATGGCACCATCTTCTTGACCCTATTGATATTTGCACAGTTCAGGGGCGAATCAACAAAAGCGTTCAGCTGTGGCAAATCTCTCCAGATGAAGAGAAGGACAGAAGAGTTCAGAGAAAGCAATGGGGTGTCTACGTCAGGTTACAACATGTGTGAAGCCAGTGCCTTGTTTACAACTGAAGTGTGACAATACGAAGACACTCAGTGTTGCTCCCACTGGAGTAACTCCCAGTACATCTGGGACAAATATCACTGCATTCAAGACATCACCACATTTCAATATAAAATCTATAGCTAGATAATCAAACTGACACAGTGTTCAAAGCTCAACGCATTTCCATGCATTGTTTCCTTGAAAAGTTTCTGTGTGTTTGGGAAAACTTGTTGAAAACTGAATCTGAACTTTATTGTTCAGTAAACATGTATTATGTGCTGAAAAAGTAGGTGAGCTCATTATGTACCAGCTAGCTAGCAGGTGATAGCCTTAGCTAAAGGTAAAACTAAATTTACTTAGTGTTTTTTTCTAGCAGTAATCTGTACTTCAAAAATATTCATTTATGATCAAGCTAAAGCTAACTAGCTTAGCATAGTGTCAGGAGCTAGCAAAATATAAATGACGTGGAGTGAAATTGTGAAATACTTTGTTAAAATGATTTGTTTTTCTATGTTTGTCCTTCATCTCTTATACAAAGATACTTTTAGTTCAATATTCTATGAATGGCCAAAATTTAGCCAAAGAATTTTAAATGAATAAGAAAGTTAAAATTGTCAGTAGGAAGACATTGTGTTCCAGCCTTGAGACATTACAGGTTTTCTATTTGTCTGAAATCTGTAACTCTTTTTGCCAACTTTACTGCTGTACTCTCTGCATTTGTTGGATACAAACACACACACACACACAAACCTTGAGCAACAGGAAATCAGCAGAAAAATGCATTAGAGTTTGACCGACAGGTGTTCAAGTGCAAACTGTGGTGAACAGTCTTTAAAGTGACTATTTCTTATGCATACCCATACCACAGATACCCAGGAAACCTGTTTCTGTCTGTGTACTAGGTGAAATTCAGGATTAAAACAACCTTTCAGTTACATTTGAACAAAACATAAAAGTTTTTTTTTTTTTTGCTTTAAAGCATTTATCTCCTGTGTTCCACTCTTGGTCCCCAGGGAGCTCACTCGTTTCAATACTCCATTTCACAACCTGCTGTTTTAAAGCACACAGGGAACTGGCAGCCTGTATGAACTAAAGATGCTTAAGTCAAAAAAAGTTATAGTTTGAAAAAGAAAAAGCAGCTAGCATAACAAAAATACAAAAAAGTACCCTCAGTGATGCAGCTGTCATAGAGTCTTGGTCACAGCTTTTACATTTAGGCTACTTTTCCTACTTGTTAGAGCAGAAATGCCCTGAAGCAACACAACGAATCCCCACAGCTCCAAGACTGAGCTGAACTGTAATGTGCTGACCCTGACTTGAGACCCCATGGGAGGAGGGAGCCCATATCTCTACACATCTGGAAGACTCAGGTATGAAATGAACACTGACAGATTGTATCATCCCACGTGTCAGTACCTCCAGGGGTTGAGATATTAACTTCAATGCGAAATGTCATCACATCAGAGATCATCATGTCCTGAGAAAACGGATCCCCTGGTGAATGTTATGCGTAAAGAGGAGGGGAGGGGGGATGTCCAGATATCAGCTTCTGGACTCTCAGAATTATTAATATCTAATGGTATGTTTCTCAAACTGCCATTTCAGCACGAGTCATTGTTATTATCATCAAGGTTTCTTGGATGACAAACATGTCATCCAACTTGACGCAAAGTTTCGCTTCTTTTTCTCCAAAATCGGATAAATCAAACTATTTTTTTATCGAGCTGTAGTGATTGAGAATGAAGCAGTTTTTCCACTTATCTTTCTATCAGACGCGCACCAGGTAACACACCTGAAGAGGTGAAACTAATTTGACAAATAAAATCACGAACCGTGCACAGGGGTTAAGTCAAATTAAGTCACAGTATAGAAACGAGTATAATCCCTTGTTCGGCACAGATCCACGACGCGCCGAGTCTTACCTTGCGCTGCGAGGAGCACCAGCAGGAGGACGTTTGTTAGTTTCCAGAGGAAATTCATCGATACATCTGCGCTCGGCGGTGCTTTGAGTGGATAAAAGACGACGCTGATGACGGAAAATCTTCTGTGTAACCTGATACAGACGTCTGAGAAGCCTCCAAGATTACAGCAACATTTCCTTTGCGCTCCCGTGCCTGGAGAGGTTGGATTAACGAAGGCGCTCGTCCGACATAGACAACTTCTGCTCGTCCCGCCTCTCTCCTCCCTCCATCCCTCCCCTGCGTCCCCACACTCCCACCCACTCACCCATGGGCCAAACTTAGCGACCTGACTCACAGTGACTCACAGGTGATACGTCTGGAAAAATGACATACTTTTTAAACTATGGCTCTCCACTGCAAGAAAAAATAGGTTTATCCCAATAGTCCAATAGTCTTATCCTTTTTTTTTGTCTTATCTAAAAAAATAAGTTTAACTACACAATATCTAACCTAAAAGAATTAACTGCACATCTGTTCAGTGCAGCTCTAGGAAAAAGAAAAAGCTCTCACGCGCACAAACACACACATACATTCAAAATCACATATTTTCAGTACTGAGCTGTAAATGACCTATTTAGTCACTTAATTGATTTTGTACGCATAACAATGCTCAGGCAGCTTAAAGCATTAGCTGCTTTATAATAGAGTCTAGAGGGCTGCACAGTCTGCCCAATTCAAATAATGGAAAGCTATTAAAGCATAGCAGCACTGCATTGGAAATGCAATGAAATTACTCAGCAGCATGCAGGTCCAGACTGATTATTATATCATCTTTAAAGGGAAAACCTGCAGTAGTAAGCGACATGAATGAAAGTTAATTACCGTACTGTAAACTGTAGTAAGTGGAAACATCTTTCCCTCGCTTTGAGCTCTGCTTTGAATCAAGGAGGTAGAATCTTATAAAAGACCTGTGTTCATTTCTTAAATTCATCTTTTGAAAAAAACGCACTCACTCATGCACTGTGTGTTCTCTTTGAAACAAACAAACAGGATGAACAGAGATAGCTTTTAGCCGATTTGTCTCTTAATATTTCATGAAACCAGGCATGCGTGTGTGCATGTATGGAACATATGATCCTGCATGAATGCACGTGAGTGTGTGTGTATACATGTTTTAGTATTCAGCAGCATAAGACGTTTTTGTGTCTGCCCTGTCTCAATATTCACCTCCACCCGTCCTAACCTACTTTCCTGGCACAGAAACAACCATCACCTGTAAATCTACTGGTGTACTCTGACATATATGCACACATGGGAAAGGAGGGTGGAAGAAAAAAAGATGGTGTTATCAATTTTCACATTTCACTTCAGACAAGTTTACAATACATCTACAGGCTATTGTATGTTGTCCTACTGCTCGCATCTAATTCACCAAACTAAAATTTGCAAATATGACAAGTATAAATATGTGGATGAAATATGGGCAGCAACACTTATTGTAAACAGACATAGAGGCTTGCATGTTTGCGGCTGCCAGGTCAGGAGACAAGAGGCTGCAAACAAGTGAAACTGCTCAGTTCTCAATTTTAAGCTCAATTAGTTTTGTCGTTCGAAAGTGAAGTCAAGCGAGGTTGTTGTTCGGGATCTCTGGAGGAATACAGAGGTGATTAAGTGCTGCACAAGGACTAGTAGCAGCCTTAAGAAAGAACAACAGAGTGAAGAAATAGTGAAGTGCAAAGTGTAAAGAGAGGTGTGATGTCAAGGATAGGTGACAGGGACAGAGTGATGGGTAAAATTAAAGGGACGGATGACTAACAGAGAAATACATAGAGATCAGCTGACCATGAAATGTTAAAAAGCTCCAGGATGATGACGTGATGTAAGAGAGAAGAGAAGAGAAGAGAAAACATGTTGGCTGCTTTATATGCTTGAGTGCCAGTGAGAGCCAGTGAATATATTTCTAGAAAGGTATTTTTTTCATTCAGTAAGATGCAGAGAAAAAGCTGAGGAAGAGTCTCCACCCACTGGAGTGGAGAGAAACAGTAAACCTCTTTTTTGGTCTTTTATTCACACTCTGTTGCTCTTTTTCTCACTTTCTCTGCCAAAATTTGCCACCAATGTCACAGATTTTATTAACAAAATAATGTTCTTTCTTCCAACATGTCCATTCTTAAAGGATATAAGAAAAGATACTCCCTGTAACATAGTGATGGACATGGTATTTGTATGAATGTATTTTGATTCTTCGGTAGTTTATACCTGTGTAATAGTGTTTTATTTTTATTTCTTTAAACAATGCAAAGTGCTGTTTTTTTTTTTTTTTAAGAATCCATCATTGGTCTTAATTTGAAAAGGCAAAGCTGTGCAGGAATTAGTCAGGTTCACAGGAGGAGAGTATTGCCCTGTGGTGTCACAGTCAGTCAGCTGATGCTTTGGCACCATCTCCAACCAGGGCGACATCCCAGCTGCACTGCTTACTCTCCAACAGGGCAGACAAACAGAGGGAAACTGTCTCTTACCATCCTGTTCCACCTTGTTTTTTTGTATCACTCTGTTACCTCTCTGTCTCATTTTTTTTCTTTTTGTTGTTGGTCCACAGTCCTGTCGTTTTCCCTGCACCATCACGCAGCCAGATACACCATTAAATAACATCTGGGCATCTGGTCAGACAGCTCAGACAAAGCAGAAGGACCTCGTGGGCCCTGATGGAGACAGCATAGAAAAAGGAAAAGGGCAAGTGCAGTTCCAAAACTGTGTGTCAGACAGGACTGTCCCAGCTCATCCACATCAAACTTTTACACTCTTTCTCTGTCTTTCTCTGTATCTATTTGTATGTTATATCTTTTTTCTTTTCTTTTTTTCCCTTCTTTCCACCTCTCTGTCTTGTGTTGAAGGGTGAATGAAGTGCTCTGTTACGAGAGTTTAAAACTGACATAAGAAAGGCGAGCACATCAGGTTTAGTCTTTCCATGTCTAATTAAGTGGCCTGTTAGTTCTTTGTCACAATTACTTGTCACTCATGATGATGAAATGTCTGCTTTTAAAGAGCCTGTAGTCTGATGCTGCAGAAAATCTGATCCTTAATCTGTATAATTGAACAGGTTGTGTCTGTGGCAAACGTAGCATCAGCTTAACCCTTTAACATACACTTGTCTCCTTTTATTGCATTTAAGTACCTTTAAAGAGACAGTAATCAATATAATGTACACTGTATATTAACACAGGATCAAATGTCATCACTTTTACAGTTAGAAATCACTGAAAAATCCACTGTACACTGACTACCATGTCTCTTAGAGGTGATATCTGTGACAGCACAAAATCATAAATCACACTATGTTGAATCTAAACATGTCAGTATTATAGTGATCGATATATCTTTTATTTGTTTTCTGACAAATTATCCAGTTTTGCAACATTTACAACATGTGCTTGTAACTACTACAGCATTATTAAGCATGTCATGGGTATATGTATGTACTCACAGCACTTTGTTTAGGTTGGAAAATATTAATTATTTAAAAGAATTGACTGTCACTTTATCCTTGGTCTTAGAGTAGTTGATATCAACATACAGACTGTGCGTTCCTGATCTTTTATCATCTTTCTCTGCTGACCCTTTAACCTCATCTAAACAGTTTTTCCCATGCATCTCCTTCATCCTTCTGCTCCATCTAATCCTACTACTCCACTGTCAACACCCCTCTCCGACTCCTTTTTTTCCCTTTTTTTAAAAAAGCTCTCAGCATCCCCTTACTTTTTCTCCCACAGCTTGTCCTGCTCTGTCAGTCACACTACACTGTGACCCTACTCAACCCTTGAGCGTTTACGTCCTCAAACCCAACCCTCCCTCCCTCCCTCCTTCCCTCTCTCCCCTACTCTCACTGTCTCTTCTTTCCTCCTCCTCCTCCTTTCTCTCTCTCTCATTCTACATCCATTAACACCACAGAGAGTTTACTTCCTATTTCCCATTCATTCAGTCCACTATACACTGTCTGATCAGTCATGCTGTGGCCTGTTTCAGCCACCAGCAACTAATTAAAGTCCCCTCACTGTTTGAATCACAGTTATCTGATTAAAGCCCTCTGCTGCTAATTAAACTGCCGTCTCACTGCACCATGTTTTTTTTTTTTTTACCACAAATCCTGTCTCATTCTCTCTATCTCACTCTGTACATTCACACGCACATACACAAAAACAGAAAAACAAATCTAGAGCAACATTATCCATACAGTAATATGTCTGTCACTCCTTAAATGAGCAGTGTCACGTACATTAAAACAGCTACACAAAGGTTACTCGTTATTGTGTTTGTCCTGAGATGAAATAATTGTTTTTGTTTCTTGATGCAGTCAAATAAAATGATTTTTTAATTAGTTTTAAAACATATTAGGGACATTTTATGAATATCTGTTGTAATCTTTATAGTTTTTTTCATATTTTTTTCTTCTTTTAAATGATTGTTCAAGACATATACCAACAGTTTTTGTCACAAATGGATGATATTGCATGCAGATGTAAGCACAAGTCTCAAGATAATAATGTCAAAAACTATTTAGACAGGAAAGTCGACAAGTCTTATGTTTTAGCTTTGGATTCCTTCAATCAAAGTAGACGCCATGTAACTTCAAACACTGTAGTTAAATGTGAAAGTAAAATGATCAAGTAAATCACAAGAAAAAATGATTAAGATTGTTGTGTTTTTAAGTTTAAACTACATAGAATATGATAAAAAAGTGCAAAGTGGCCCCAAATGAAAACACAAAGATGTGGTCTTAATGAATTCATGGTTAGTTGTAGTAGTAAAGTAATGTCGGGGCTGTTTTCTCCTCCTAGTGCTGAGACAAACACTGACTTCTCTGCAGTGTCTCATCTGTCCACTAGTGAGCAGCAGCAGGCGTCCTGATCTGTCGGCAGGTAACAGACTTGAGGAGGTATTTATTGCTCCAGCAGGAACATAAGAGAGTGGCCACTGAGCCTGGTTTAAAACCCTGTGAAGTGTTTGGACCTCGGCTCTCTGCTTGTCCCCACAGCTCAGTGGCTCAGCGGCTCAGAGGGGAGGGGAGGATCGATGACTGCCTGACTCAACTGCACAGCAGCTACACATTCTGTAATGCAGTAATGTAGTTCATAAATATCGACCGCAGAGCTGAAATGGCAGGTATAAATCGTAGAGGGATGTCCTATGGAGGATAATAGGGGAAGATGGAGGCCGACCACATGAAACAGATCAAACTGCTGACACTCATCACACTGCATCTGAGGAGTAAAAGCCTAAAATTACAGCAGGTTTGTTAGAATAGAGTAGAACAGAATAGAATAGAATATGTCAGTGCAGCTCTGCGGTCGATATACATGATCCTGTTAACTCAACCATAAAGGTTAAAATCTTATTGTTGCTCTTTTGATTTTGTATTTGACCTCAGAAAGCAGAGTCGGAGATTAAAACAGATTAACGAGTAACAAATAACTTTTGTGGTTGAGAGATTTAAAAAAAATAAAAATAAAAAAAAGCAACTTCATAAAATGATTTTTTGTTTGTTTTTCACACATTATAATATCTAGAAAATATAATGAGCAATAAATTTCTCTTTCAGTTGCGTATGACCGCTCTCTCGCCCCTGAGCACCTTTGTTTGTGGGCATGTTTGCATCATAAATGTCCACACATATGTGAGGTTTGTCTTGCAGAAATGAATAAATGCTTATTGATCTCTGACTACATCATGAAACTGTCTTTAATGTCAGCCGCTGCGCAGGTCTAACAGACTGCATTAGTCTCATGTCTCCTGTTTATGACCGACCTTTATCATCCCAGCCTCAGTCTGTTATACCTCCCTCTCTCTCTCTTTCTATCTATTCGTCCCATCCTGCTTGTTACTGCCCTCCCTCTACCCCCGCCCCCATCTAGTTTCATCTCCTCGGTCACGCCTCATAATCATAACACCAGATCATAACACCAACTCTCTCTGCCTGACCTGGAGAATGGGCCTGTTAGTGTCAGTTAGCTGAGCTAACTTAGCTCATCTTTGGACGCTTGTTTTAGGAACACAAAGACACTAAAAATGTTTTTAAATGTTATTTGTGTAGGCAGCTGACCCTGTAGTGTTGAATATAAGACTTGAATAAGGGTGAACCTTTGGGAAATTTCACTTGACTGGCTTTTTGTTTGGAGATATCATGTCTTTGTCACTGCACAAGAAACAGACAACTTCAATCTGAGATCCTTGTATAGAGTATTAAGTGTGAGTGCTCCTTTAGATACAAAGCTCTCGGGTGTGAACCGCACTGCATATAAACAATTCGCCTTCCTGTTGAAGCTCCTTGCTGGCAGCAGCTGATGACTTCAAGTGTATCTAAGAAGAAGCACAGCAACCTGCACCCCCCTAAATATAGAACTGTAAGAGATATTTGTGAATGTCATCCAGGTCATGGTCGTCTAAACTTGTTTGACTTCTTTAGCATTTACAGAAGAGATGGGAGACTGTGCATTAGACTTAAGCAGATGAAGGTAAAAAAAAAAAAAAGAAAGAAAGAAAGAAAGAAAAAAACAAGTCAAATCAGAAAATACTAAATTAATATTTTAAAAATTCATCTGGCCTAATCATGAAATCCCACTTGTCTTTAAAAGTCTAAAATATACCAAAAATAAACAAATAACTAAATAAAGGAAACATTTGTGCAGTGTTTTAGAAGTCAGACACGCACAACACCAGTAACACCACCCCCCACATCCTTCCCCACGCTCATACAGTTGCTCTCTTAATGGAAATTGAGGCTGATGTCAAGTATCTAATTTATGAGTCATAGCAGGGGAGAAAGACGGGTTACAAACATGAGCTGTAATTGCTGAACCCAACTCCATTATACAATTCGATGGCTGTCACCACATCAGTAAGATTATGTCACTGTTTGACTGTGTGCGTTCGTGTGTGTGCGTATGTGTGTTTCTGTATGTGAGAGAAAATTATGATGCAATAATGTGTTTGCTGGAAGCATCAGCAGCAAAGTACTTCTGTGTTCTGGAAAAACAAATAATCAGGCATTTTAATCTCCATAAAGAAAAATATCCATAAAGACAACAGAAAACTTCTTGAGATCCAGTTGTTTTTGGAGGGGGGGGGTTGTTAAAATCACAATGCTGTTTATTTTCTCAACTCTCTGCTACGGTTCTTCTAATTATGAATGTCATTAATTCTGCTGTAAATAAGCTGTAAACTTAAACTTAGAAGTTCAGTGATTCATCAGGTCTGCTTATTGATTTCAGTTCCCTTTATTGATCCAGTTAGCAAGACATCAGATCCCAATCCCATCTAATGATTCTCTGCATTTATTGTCTAGACAGACAAAACTCACACAACATGAGTCACACAACATGACTGGCCGGTGGAAAGAAAAAAATAATAATTATGTTTAATTCCAATATCTGACAAAAACCAAGTTGAAAGAAATCAATACTGTTAAAGTCTTACATTACACCTTTTCCTTGGCTAACGTTGGTAGCAGTGACATTATGACAAGTGCATTATGACGGTGACAAGTTGTAATATCACTCAAAAAGAATTACCGGACACATATTCAAGTAACGTTTCTAGGAACAGGCTGCAATGACTAAGTATGACAGAAGATAAAGCAAGTGAAGAGCTGGAATGTTTGACAAATTTCCTCCAGGTCAGTGTGTATATAAAATACTGTACATTATAACTGCTGCTGGTTTCCTTGGTGATGGATGTTGATTGACTAAAACCAGTGATCTGTACCTTTTTAAAAGAGGCATGGTGAGAAACAACAGCCTTGTTGTCATTGTGTTTAAGTTTCTTTTTTGTTTGTTTTATTTTTCTAGCGTTATCTCCTTCATTTTAATCAGCTTGACAGGTTTCTTTTAATACCACAACAGCTCAGTCTGTCAAGTCAGGTTCACAGTGACGTTTGTATGTATGTATATGTGTGTATGTACATGTGTGTGTGAGGATAAATTCAGGCCAGACCCCCCCTCCTCACACACTCTTAGCTCTTTGTGTCCACTGTTGCTCTAATTTTCAAGGCAAATGTTATAAATTCATACTGCATGTGAGCTGTTGGCAAAAGGACACAAGAGATGATCGTCTATGTATTGACATAGACGGGAATCATCTCTTCTGTAAAGGTGTGCTGTAGATGTGTGGCTCATATCTGCTGAGGTTTTGTTCATCTTTGGGCTCCTTTGTCTCTCTGAGTGAAAGAAAAGAAAGAAAGAATTAAAATAAAAAACAGTGCCTTGTATACAGATCTATGCATGGCAGCCCCATTATGTCCTTTTACTGGATTTGGTTTAAACACAGAGAGATATGTTGGGAGAAAAGAGATAAACAGTGAAAAAAAACAAGTCCTGAGTTTTTGGACTTATAAACCTTTGTGAATGGAGATAGGATCAACACTTTTACGTAAAAGTTTTCTTCTTAAAATACTTCTGCATGCCTGCATTGATTCCCCAAACATAAACTAATGGTTAAAAGTGTTTCATTTCACATTTTGAATTTAAAAAAAATTCTGAGGTCTTGTTTTCACAGTTTTGGCCATTTTTTCTATTTAATGTGATTCTGAACCAGGAAGCTGAGCAGTAAAATATGACTGATGATATCACTCAAAATAATTTTGGATACTCTAGAAGTTGGGGCCTGCTCTTTGTAGCTACAGCATCCAATTTTAGTTTGAGGATCTTTTGTTGCTTGTCCTTTCTCTCCCTCTCCTTGTTTTTGTATCTACTGAGAAATAAAAACAATGTATGTTGAATGATGACCAAAACTAGGAAGATTTGACCCACGTTTTTATAAAACAGAGTTATCCTTTCAGTTCACTGAAATAAATATATCCTAGTTCCCCTGTGAACGACAGATGAGTCATGATGATGATGAAAGAGGATGAAGAGGGAAAGGGATGGAGGTTTGGAGAGGAGCAGGTGGTGGTACAGGGCTAAAGTGCATCATAATCATTTCCCAGTGAGAGTGTCGTGTGAGGCGGACGTGTGAGTTCATGTGTTAAAATGTTATCAGAGCTCTGCTTGTTGGGGGAGTCAAAGTTCAAGTCTGGTTCACGTTGAGATCAAAGTTTAGGTTTCAGTTATGGTCCATGTCGTCCACAATGGGGGTGTTGTAACTCTGGAACAGCGGCTGCATGAAAAGGCCAAGTGTCCCGACCACACATACACACACAAAGATCCAGAGGAAGAGACGATCGATCACCATGGCTACATATTTCCAATCTTCAATGATCTGCAGAGACAGAGAGAAGTTGATTTTATGTTAAGTATGCTATGATTTAATAATAAAGGATACAAAATTTGGACTTTGTTGTCTTCTCATCTAATCACACACAAAAACAAAGCTGTGCCTCCAGAACATAGTATAGTGGGTCAACGGGTAGTGATTTGCATAAATGGTAAAATATATAACAATACAATTTTGTAATTGTCCCTTAACAGAAAGTCCAACTGAAGCTGGTCACAAAGCCATTAGTTTCGTGGTTATTTGGGAATAAAACAAACTACTGCGTAAATTTTAGTTCGAATGGATGGTAAAAGTCCATCAAATAGTTACTGAACTATGAATGTCAACCTCATGGTGGCCATACATGAAAAGTCATTGGAACACCATTGTCATCTGGTTTCATCATCTAGGGCCATAAACAAAGAAACAACATAGTGGACCAGCAACAGACCAAGCAAGATTAATGTCAAAGTTACTGTCCTGCCACAAACTGTTGTGCATCTGAAAACATGACTTGCTAAATATACTTCAACTTCTGACACACATGCCAAATACCTACCCCTTCATCATCATCCTCACTCTTCATCTTCTCAGCAATATAGCGCACTCCATCAACTGCATCCTCCACATCAATGTTACACTTGAGCGTCATCCTCTTTCTGAACTCTGTGTTCTCTGACAAGTCGCTGATCTTCCAGCCATAGCGTTTGGCTGAATCTTCATTGACAAAGAAGGACGATGAGGAATCTGCCATTCCTGCAGGGCTTCCAGTCCCTCCATCCGCACCACGCAGGATCTGATCCGAGTACGATCGCTGCTGGTGTTTTTTGCGGAACTTCTCACGGATGTTGGAGCTGCCGGGTCTTCGCATGAAGAGATAAGAGGGAAGCTGGTACAAGAAGACTCGTTTGACCCAAGGGGGCATGGTGTGTGTGCTGGGAGATCGGTGGTGGACGTTGAGAACACAAACGCTGGTGACGATGGAGAAGGTGACCAGCACCATGGTAAACATAAGGTACTTTCCAATCAGAGGCACTGCTAAAGACGTAGGTGGCACAATCTTTGATATTAGGAGTAAAAACACAGTCAGAGCCAGTAGGACTGAGATACAGAGAGTCATTTTCTCACCGCAGTCTGATGGGAGGTAGAACACAAGAATGGCCAGGGATGTTATCAGGATGCATGGGATGATCAGATTGATAGTGTAAAACAGAGGTTTTCTCTTGATTATAAAGTCATAGGTGATATCCAGGTACTTGATGTCATTTGGGTCTTCATTCTTGCGTCCAGGCAATGAAACAATATCCCATTCACCACTGGGTTTGAAGTCGTCACGTGAGGCGTAATCGCTGAGGAGGATGAGGTCAATTTCTGTGTGGTCATAGGTCCAGGAGCGAAACTTGAGAGTGCAGTTCTGTTGGTCGAAGGGAAAATCGCGGACTTCAATTTTGCAAGCCGACTTGTAGATAGCTGGTGGAAGCCAGGCAACCTCACCATTATTGGACACCACAGCATTGGAGTAGAAGGAGACTTCATAGGTCCCATCGGCACTGATGGAGGGAAAAGGTGGGAGATCATTTTGAACAAGGACAAAGCTATATACAGTCAAAAACAGACAGATAGTTGGGGGCACAATGGTAAATCATTTTCAAAGACTACCCCTCAGTCATTTAAACATATCTACAGTGTCCACATGTAGTTTTACAGATGCTTTAATTTGAGGAGTTCTTGAAGCATCTTGAAGCAATTCAAGAGTTCAATAAGAATGCCCAACAAAGGGTTTTATATCCCCTTTGTGTCCTGGGAACATCTTCCATTGGTAGATGAAGTATCTAATGAAGGAACTGCGGGCTTGCTAAATGGGAACAGCTCTACTGTAACCAGAGGTTGAAATTTATATAATCATTTGTCTAATCCATTAGAACTGTGCAATTAAGAACACATTATGGATATGCACAATGGAATCTGCAATGCAGTAATATCACCATAAACGAGCCATAAACGAACCCAATATACCAACTTGCACCAACAGCATGTTAAGAAAAGGATTTGTCTGCTGTTACTATTTATTTGCAGAGGTGGCACATGCAACAGTTGAGTTACATGAAAGTTACAGGACTTGTTTATCATCTCAAGGGACAAGGTCAGCCCAAAACATATCCCAGCAACATGGTAACAACTGCACCCACCACCACATCAAATCTGCTGAGACTGACTTTTTTTTCATCTAACCAAGGCTGAAGGTGATGCATTATAGATAAGTGGCCTATCAATTATAAAGTAGGTCAGGAATCCAACCAACACACTCAGACTCTAATGCTTTGGGGCTACTGTGAATATGCAGACTAATTAAAAATGCAGAGGCCCCACCTGCTTACTCCGACCTCTGTTTTCCCAAACTTGGCTATAGACCTTGACCTGAAGTGGTAAAGTAGTGCTGATCGTATCCCATCATTATGGCCCTTAAGCCATTATGCTCTTGATGTGGTCTTTAGCTGACCAGCAATCTGTGCTCATGAAGGTTTAATGCCTACAAGCCCAGTATAAACAGTGTGGAAACACTGCTGACCAAAACACAAAATCTGCATCTCCACAAAACTGTACGGCCATCAAACTATCACATATACCGATATGATTGAAAGCTCTACAGTAGCTACTGAATGGATCTTGTGGTGAGTTTGCTTACAACTAATCTAGTACAATAACAGTGGGTCTTAATTTGCATTAGTCCACAGGCCAGCTACGTGGAGGTTTACGTTTTTTACTTCTTTTGTTGTTAACATTTATTCATCTTTAGTCAAAATAAAATAATTTTACATCAGTTTTCCAAATATTTCAGGTGTATTTACTCCTACTCAGGATGGAGACACCAGGAAAATCTCTTAAACTTTTAATCACCAAATTTTACATTTAAAAAAGATCAACTATTAGATCAACTCACTTTCTTTCAAAGCATCATGTCTGAACTTACATTTTGTGGAATCACATCTTCAAAAATTACAGTCATGTCTGTGGTTTCTCAGTCCAATATCTATACTAACTCTTTTGGTTGCAGTAGTTGTATTAGATGTTTTTATGTCACATTAGAGAACAACATCACTGCAAAACTAAAACTACTTTTTTCCAATTTTTTTTTAAACAGGGCTGCTAGGACTGAACTATATTTTAACGATGAAAAGTAAAAGGAGTGTAATGGAGGAACTCAGCAGATGGAAAAAAGACCCAGGTGTTGACCTATATGGGCAACAGATGAGGTGAGGCCCCAAAGCTTTTATGTCAGCTAACAGAAGCAGACTGGGGGCTCATTTCTCCTTCAATGAACTGATTATAATATATACAATAAAACTGAGATTCTTGTATATTGATCCTTCCCTTGTAGGAATTTTATTCATACAGCTGTAAAATCATTTTTTAATGTTCTCAGATACTGAAAATATGCTGACATCGATGTTTGCTTGATGCACAGGAATGTTTTTCCTTTCCTGTTCAATGTAAACAACTCTCTAGGAGGGTTGAATGTGCCTCACTGTACCATTTATGTGCTGGACGGAGGCTGATGAGGCACCTGCATTATAAAACTTTACTGATTCACTTGTCTTTGGTCAACTTTGTTGCAAACTGAGAAGGGAAGCTAAAGATCTAAACAATCTATATTAGATATTACATTTTTTAGTTTAAATACAACTGGAAGGCTTGTTATTGAACACTTTAAAGGCACAAAAAAGTGATGGAACATTACTGACAGATTTTTTTATTTCAATCTCCTCCCACCTTTCTGTATTTTCGTCAGCTTTCATCTCTTAAAAGATCACTCATCATCATCAACCTGCTAAACAGTGGCAGCAAGACATTTGGTCATTATAATCAATGGCATGACAAGGGGGATAAAAGAGTGGAAGTAAGAGGATAGAAGAGAAATGTTTTAGGAAATGCGGCTTTTGCAAGCATTAAAATGAAATTGTTAAATCTCTGTCAGTTCCTCTTTTAATCATTTAATTTATAGACACGCACACACACACGAACACACAAACATACTTGTTGTAGAGTACAATGTCCGGCAGCCAGATATGTTGTGACGGGAGACGAATTTTCTTGATTCCTTCGTACTCTTCAGGGTCCCACATTAATCTGTAGTCATTCCATCCCTGATAAAAAAGTGCACAGATACACAAATGCAAGCAAATAAGTAGAGAAATACATTGCACACACATGCATGTACATAAAATGCAGATACATGAATCAAAACGGCATGCAGTCAAACATGAGAACGATAAATGCGTTTTAAACTACAGTGCACATGTTTGTCCTACATGACCTCACTAGTGAACTGGCTGAAAGTCTCTGCACATGTTCCTTAAACCCACACACGATGGTGTGTGTGTTGGCTAAAATGAGTCAGGCTTTACTGTGACACTACAAGTCAGCGCTTTGACATGACCTGACCCCACACAGACACACATAAACATACACATAAACAAGATGATGGCTGGAGACACAAACCTGAGTGAGCCAGCAGTTGGTGGTCATGATCTGCTCCCTCTCGTTCTGCAACACGGACAAACAAGAAGGTTTGAAAATATGCCCGTAGCATTCAGGCTTTTAGTACAAATCATTTCCATCACTTGTGCTGCTGACTTGTGTTTAAATGAGTAGGTTATTCCTCCATGATAAAAGGACATGCAGAGGTGGGTTTGTTTGTGTTTCCTCACCACGTTGATCAGCTGGGCTAGAGACACTTGGATGTAAATGGTGACCTGCTGGCTGTTGTTGACAGCTGGTCTGATCAGCTTGTTGTAGCGCTCTGGTGACAATAGGTGACTCACCAGCCGCTCCTCCACCTCCGCGCACAAGGCAGCTGCAAACACACACAGCAACAAATTACATAACTGATTTAGAAAACTCAACAACACAAACTGGATCAGGACCTGTGGTGTGGTTAGGGTTAGGGTTATTTGTTTGCAGAGATGATGCATACAACATATATATAACATATATGTCATCATATATATAATAATATATGATAAAGTTTTTGTTCTTGATACCATAGGTACAAATTTAATTAGTCAGAGTAACGCTGATCTCATGAACCCATATGTTGTTGGGTTGAGTTGTGAGTTTTTTAGCTTACAAATATTCAGCTTCCAGATCACAGCTGACCTACTCTTGATTATCAAAGTGGTGTAACAGGTCATAGTGAGTAAACGCACATTGCGCACGCAAACATACTCATATGCCCTGGGCAGCAGTTGGTGAGCCGATGGTTAAATCTCGTGTTGTGGCATCAATTTGCTGTTGCAGCGATGTAGCCTCCAACATGTCCTCGGATGTAATGCATGTATTATAAAAGTAATAGTAAACAACACAGGTTTCTGCCTTCACAAACAGATCAAATGTAGTAGTGTATTAAATGACAATCCAACAAAATAACAACGAAAGCTCTTTAACTACATACCTCCAACACACGCATCTCATTCATTTGGTATATATTTGTATGAATCTTTGTTGCATGTTAGTAATGTATATGCAATCTGCTGTCCACATGACAATCATCACTTGTTTTTGATACACACACGCGTACAAATCACTGCAGGGCTGATTTCACCCATTAGTTCAGTTAGGGACCAAGAATCAACACAGAGCAGTGTCTGACTGGGTCACAGAGTTTCAGTGACAGTGGTTTGAAACAAGGACACTGCCACAGTTTCACACATTTACATTTGTGGGGGAAAAAATAATCCTGTTTCACTGGTTTTGGTTTGTTTATTCAAACTAAAAGCCCCTCTCTTATACTAAAATCTAAAATAAAACTGACAATGAATTAGTCAACTGCACATTATTTAAATAAAGGCACTGATTTTGGACATTTTCATGAAAGTTTTAAATTATGAAAGTAAATATCAAGATGGATTCATCTTCTTTGTTTTTTTATTATTTCCATTCAAATGTCTTTTCTCTTCTGTTTTGTCTTGTACCTGTTCCTTCTGTTTTTTGTTTTTTTACTCTTGTTTTTGTGTCTTTTTTATGTCTCATCATTTCTGGAAGGCATTTGTGACATCCTTGTTTTTCTTCCTAAATAAATTTTGCATGACATGCCTGTTGGCTGTGGTTTTCCTTCTTATACAGACCAGTATAAACCAGAAGGTGACCAAAAAAATAAGAAACTTGTATTACATAAGAGGTAAATATTGAAAATAAAAACAGCAAACATCCCCATCATGAGACAGTGATTAGTGGCAGAATGTCCCTGTGCCACACAAAACCAGACTCCATCTTGGCAGCTCGCTTTTAGCACGTAGATCTCCAAGTAGAAAGAACAAAGAGTTCATGTTAATGTCTTTTAGTGAAGGAAAAACAATCCTTTATTATGCTGACTTCATGAAGTTACAGCTGAACACAGCAACCTCAAACAAAACTGTTGTCTACCTCTGTCTGATAAAACTTCACCAAAAAAAAGATATCGCTGGTTTGATTTCAGCCATTTCAGAATCAATTCAATATAGAAACGTGACACTAAGAAACTGAAAGGAGAGACGCTGAGATTCAGGAAGGAGAGAAGCGAGCTACATGTGGTCACTCAACATTAACCTCCACTAGACCTCCATCTGAGGAGGAGACGAGAATCGTCCAATGTCTGAGCAACTTTGACGTGACACTAAACCCCAAAGGAGAATGTTTTCAGAAAACGTTGAAAACATGGCGCTGTCTGTCATGATTAGACAGGAAGAAGAGACAAAGACACAGGAGAGGAGGAGAGGACAACACAGACACACACACACACACACACACACACAACAAAAGACAGCAACATCAGAGGGTGAGACAATCATTTCCAGATTAGTGTAATCATCTGATTAAATAAAACAGGATCATGACGAATTATGATTTCTGGGATTATTCATGAGTTTGTTTGATGGTGTCTCCGCCTGGCGATAACTGGTTGTTTGTGTGCAATAGGGATCCAAAATTTCTTGTACTAATTCAAAGCGACTGCTGTGACTTTGAGATTGTTTGCTGGCCTGGGAGTTTAGGGGACACTTTCTATAAATCATGTTGGTGTATTTCTTTGTTTTCTTTTCTGCTTTATTTGTAACTGTGCTTTAGTTAATTGGATTAAGAGCAAATGGAGACAAAAAAGATGAGTGGTCATAAAACCCAAGGAACCTAATTAGTAGATAGTAGTATTGAACTACAATAACTATCTATGCTGCAAAAATAAAACAAAGGAATATCAATGAAAGTATGTATTCCAGTGAAGCTTCAATTAAAGACCCACAACAGTAATTTTATCTGTCTCCTGTGAGTCCTCAAACTTCTAACATCTGTTTGCAGGTTGTTTTGTTGCTTGATAGTTGGACTTTACTTAGATAAACTGAGCAAAAATTCATGATTATTCATTTACTCTCAGATCATGTAGAAATGTTCATAATTTCATAAGTGTGCGGTTTTAGCATTCATGCAACTATTCATTTAGAGTCAAATGAATGTAACCTACATGTCTCAGGTCACCTAAAGGACACACAGGAAGGCCTTTGTTGGTTTAAAGGTTTGGGTTCATAAACCATTTTGGTGGTTCTTTCTAATTGAACACATCAATGAGTATGTGGCAATAACACACAACATTAAATCATAAATAAATGATTCTGTTGTGTCCATGTGCAGTTGTAGATGTTTATTTGTTGTTGGTTTTGAGCCAAGAAGAGAGAGGACATGTAGATGCCTTATGAAGTGTTTACACTGGTCAGTCAATAAACAGCGTCTCATTAACAAGGGGTACCAACACTGGTTTGGCATTTTGTTGCAGTAGACAAAGTTCTTGATCCAGAAAACAATCAATACCAACTTCACTGTAGCAAATTAAAATGTCCTTGGCTGTGGACCATGTGGACACATGTACAACTAAAAATTCACAAAAAAATAGCCATGTGAATAGATTCAGTTTTAACACCACAAATTTAAACTTTTTTTTCATCCTGCTGTGTGTCCCTATATTGTAGTGCCCCCTGACTTCTACTCTCTGATTTCTGCCTTTGAGAAATAAGAGATGTCATACTGCCTTAAAAATGTAACGGGGGTGGCATAAAAATAAACCCAGCACAAAAAATTAATAAACTGTGAAAGACAAATGCCTCCATGTGACCACTGGAAAGGACGGAGGATGAAGAAGAAGAAGCACAGTATAGACTGAACAAAGTGATGTAAAGTCTAGAGTTTGACAGGAAAGGCTAAAACACTAGATGAGGTTAAAATGAGATACGTATGCGGCTGATGTGAGTAGCATTAGTGACTCCACCAGCAGGTTTCATCACACGTGTATGCACACACACACACACACACACACATGCATACACTCCTGTCTGCCTCGCTGCATTCACCACACCTCAATAATTCATCGACGCTAAAATAAAAATGCCATCATCCTACAAGCACAGTGACTCAAACACAATCAGAGATTATTCTCTGGGTCTTTCAGATGAAATCAACATAAGGTCTCAATATCCCAACACATTGAAAGTGTAAAACCTTTTCGACTGTTTGCGTGATGCAGATGGATAAACAGACTGTGTCATCAGTCCAGAGTACAGAGAGAGAGAGAGGGGAAAAACATCCAAAATTCTGCATCCTGCAGGTTCTTTTCTAGGGTAGTGAATTATTCAAAGCGTTACCATCTGGCATGGCCTTTCTGAGGCCAAAACAGTTTAGGCTTCAGCTGCCTTTGGATTTGCTCAGTGCACCACCCGTATCACTCATTTTTTAAAAGACACCAAGGTGCCATTCATGTGTTCATCTGTAGCCACATGGTCAAGATCCAAGAAGACACTGTGTACCGCTCACAGCAAATCAACTGCACGAGAGCTTTTGTTTTTTTTAGTATTTCATTAGATTTCTGTAGGTTGTTTGCACTCTACAAACTTTTTATCCATCACAACCTTTTCTTTGTTTGTCTCTGTCTTTTATTCTCTCTGGTATCAAGTACATGTTCAGGACAGAAGAGAGATAAATGCAGCACAAAAAATGATGAAGATCTTCACTTGTTATCACTACTAAAGTTTGCACAAATTTCCTCTCTGACTTGAAAACCATGTTGCTCTTTATCTGTCTCAAAGAGCAGCAACATCTAAACAAATGTGCCAAAGCAATGACTATGAAGTGTTGACTCACTAATGCAGTGGCCTCTTGACCGAACACACATCTGCAGTTGTGAGAAAGCAGCTTTTAAACTCAAAGAGAAACTATAACCTTAAAATAACCCCAGGATAAAATGTAGAGCTGCATACAGTATTCTATCCTCTCACGTACAGAAAATCAGGGTTAGGGTTGTGTGAGGGGTTTCGTGCAACATGCTAAATGCAGATAGTGTGTGACTCCCTCTTTGCACCCCTAGGCTTTGCTCAAGTGTTTAATGAGCAAAACATCTCATCATGGATATCTGTAGCAAATATATAGGAAGCAGCAGCAGAGGAATGCATGAATGGATGAAGAACTGAATGTGTCAGAAGTGTAAAGTAACTGTAGAGTAATTTATCTGACATATTTAGAGAGTAGCAGAGTTTGGCGAACATTTCAACGTGAGTAAAACAGAAAATCTAGCATACAGGAAGAGAGAGAGTGAGAGAGAGAGAGAGAGAAAGTGGGTGTCCAGATTTTTATATTTTGATTGGAGTGACAGAGCCACAATCAGGTGACGTCTCAACTGCTGACAATGTACAGGTGACAGTGAGAGAGTCACAGAGATAAAACCAGGTTGGATCTGTTAGCTAACCAAATAGTGAATAGAATAAACAAACCAAGGAAAAGAAAAGAAAAGAAAAGAAAAAAGAAAAGAAAAGAAAAGAAAAGAAAAGAAAAGAAAAGAAAAGAAAAGAAAAGATGGAGAGGCGGTGGGAACAATCAAAAGGCGACTCACTAAACTTAAAGACTGCAAAAAGGGCCATCTGATATTTTGATCTTGAGAATAAATGTATAAATGTAAATAGGATTACGGGAGTTTATAGTATTTCAGATTGAATATTAAGCTTCAAATGTAAGGAACTCTATTCATGAGGAAGGAAACTAATAAATAAAAGCTGAATGGTTGCCAGAGCAGGCAAACAAAGACATAAAGACACAGAAGAGGAACAAGTAAAAGTTGACCTTTGACTGCATAATGTTTCCCAAAAATTTTGATAATCAATCAGTAAAACATGAATAAATCCAGCTAATTGTATATATATAGACATATTGATGTTTCTTTGTGCAAAATCCAGACACATAAATGAGATGAATTTACACAGACACTTATATCCACTTGATCCTTAAAGTTTGTATTATTAAAATCAATTACCCTGTATTAATTCATTTTTTTTACTATGCAAGCACAGCATACCTTTATATCTATGAAAATGAAGCCAATTTGTGGCACTAGGGATAAAACTAATTAAATGAATCTGAGGAACCTGACACAGTGAGTACTGGGGGTTTTGCCCTGTTGATTGCTGTAGTAGCTAATGCGCAGACACAGTGAGATCAGATTCCAGCACCATGGACAGCTCCTCAATGGGCTTCCACCCAGCACCTGATTCAGCACCACAGACAGCTCCTCATAAGTCGCTTCAATTGTTAGAGATAAATAAGAAGAAGAAAATCTCCTGCACACCATAAATGTCCTTTTAGATCTGTGTTATTATCACCAGTGGCTCCTGACACATTCTGCAGGCCATTAGTCATAGTGAGGGCCACAGAATAAAACAATTATGAGATTTAATGGAGAACATTTAAACGTCCATGTGTGTCCGCAATGAGAGCCCTATCATCCAAGTGTTTAATGAACCACGAGACCACAGCGCCAAATGGCTCAACACTGCTATGAGATTTGTTGTTTAAATTACAGACTAGGACTGATGTGAAATGTGTACAACAGCAACGTACCCTCCTTAAATATCACACACAGGCACTGAAGTGTGGCTTTGTTGTATAAAGAGGAACTAGTTTGTTAATTGAGGCGTGTTGAATCACGTGCCAAAGTGCTTGACGCTACTACTTTTCCCCCACTGGCCTGCTTCCTACTGTCTACTGTCTGTAAAGGTAAAAAATGTGGCTTAAACATTTCCCCTAAATTTTAAATGACATAACATTTAAAGTCTTTAGATGCAAATCACATGAAAGGATAAACTTATATTTACGATATTGAGTTGGGTAGACTTCCAATTCCTATTATAGCCTATTAAATGACATGGACAAAGCTCACAAACTAGAGCCTAAGACTGTCCGATTAAAGCCCCATACACAAAGTGAAAGTCCCCCCTGCCCTGTCCCGTACCATTCCGGATGGATTTGAAAGGATTACTCACTTGCCACAGTAAGAACCAGGAGAGCCAAAGCTGTTTTCATCGGGATTGCCATCGCTTCTTCCATTCCAGTACGACCGACGCACGAAAACTTGCAGATGGAGATTGATTCTCGTGTGTTTTCTTCTTATCTGCCTTCGATGTGAAGTAAGAAAATAGTAGAACAAAAAATAAAAAATAAAAAGGTTGGATTATAGTGGTTTCATTGTGAGGAATTCCGCAGATGATGCAGCTCGGTCACTGAGGCTTGGAGGCATGGAGAGAGAGAGGGAGAGAGAGAGAGCAGCACTGACTGCTGTCTGAGCCCAGAGATGAGGAGGCTGGATGCTTTCTGCCAGAGCGCACCGACCACACCACTGGTCCCGGAGCTGTGCGCGCAGCACAAACCGGCTGAAGAGAACAGAGCAGTCTCCTTAATTCTTCTTGAGAGATGCAAACAATATTTCTCTTACTTTCAGGAGCTACTGGGGATACGACAATCCTGTTATCAGCGAAGCGGCCATTCTTCAGATAAAAGATTTAAGCGGCCCGGTCCTAACATCGCCCTGCCCGCCCAGTGCACTCACTCATCCGGCGTCAGTTTCACTCTTTGCCGTTTGGATCGGCACAGTTTGACATGTGTGGCAACAAACAGGAAGCGATGAGAGTGAAGGGACCCTCCGGGGGAAAACTTTTATAACCCAGAAGCCATTGAAGCCAATTTTATCCACTTAAATCAAACAAGAATCTCTTATTGAATTCTCAGTCTCAGTTAATTAAAAGTCACTTTTACAGCAGCAACTACAAGAAGACCGTGGTTGGACAGTAGCCAAAAATGCAAAACAGTAAACTTAATCTATTAATTTATAAGGAAATTGGATCATTAAACCTAAAGGGAGTGAGGTCATGGAGGCAGGTCTTTGACAGCAAGTCAATGAGGCCTTGTTATCTGCATTAAGAACATTGTGGCTGGGCTGTTTCCTTCCTCACTGAAGCCAGATAGGGTGGGAGGTGATGTGGAGGTCAGGGTGTTAGAGACAGGATGTATGAAAACATTCAGGTGTCCAGAGTCTTGCTGTGTGAAAATAAAATCAATGCTCAGTTCATCAGAGCAGTTGTTTATATTCCTCAAGACGCACATCTGGTTACATGTGACACATCTGTTCTGTTCTCTTTTCTAGTGTACTGTATATGAGATTTACATCAGGCTATCTGTGAGTACTGTAGATCAATGGGAAGGTAGCCACATCATGTGCATGTGTATGTGTGCGTGTGTGTGTGTTTGTGTGAATAGAAAAAAAGCTGCAGGCTGACTAAGTCTATACACACATTAACGCAGTATACCCCTGGGGTTGTATCGGTAAAGAGCGGAGAGGACTGGAGAAAAAATGGCTTAGAATGCCTTTCACAAAATAGCTCCTGCTAATTAATTCACTGCACAGACAGAGTGGGGGAGGTAGAGGAGGAGTAGGAGGTGCAGCAGGGACAAAGGACAAAGTAAGTACAAAGGTGGAATATATGAGGTTGACCATCAAACACTGGGAAGAATTCAAGCTTAAGATCAATTAAAATCTTTAAACACAATACAAGACATAGAACTGTGCAGTCACTAAAGCTTGGAAACAGCTAATCGAAGCCATCTAAACAAAAACCACCTATCAAGAACTCCAAAGCTGTTTAACACCTTATATCTTGTCAGTTTAATGTCTTGAAAGTTCATGAACAAAGCATCAAAACAACACAAAATTGTATTAAAATTGTGTTAGAAAACAAATCTGTTCTGTGACAAAATTACCATGTTGATTTGGTTAAGTTTAAGCACAGAAACAACTTGATAAATTTTAGGTTTAGGTTACAATAATAAATATGTGGTTAAGGGTGCAGAAAGACTGTGGTGATGCTTAAACAAAAACCTGCTAAAATCTGCTTGATGATGAATGAGCAGATGTATTTTAATTTGTTCCCATCATAATAACATTCAAACTCTAACCTTTGCTCCAACTCCATAACTCAGACATCATATGTTTTACGTTTCATATATTTATACTCTTACATACACCATAGAATAAAGTCTGGTCTTTGGTCACAGCTCTAAATGCAACCAAATTGTATTACCCTCCCATCACTCGCCATTACAGCCACACTTGTGCAACACGACTCCCAAAGTCCCCACCCGTCTCTCTTAATGAACATTATCTCTGCATCCTAAAAGCACAGGAGAAGCAGAGGGAGGCCAAATTTAATCAGAACTACTTAGAGCTCACTGTGGGGTCTGCTGGGGTTCTGAAGAGCTGACTCACAAACACACACACACACACACACACTTACAATTTAAGGGATAAAATCCTTGTTCCCATGTTTCCTACATACTGTAACTGATGCAGTCACGCAAACATCATAATTAACAGGCTGCAAAGACACAACAACTCTTCTATTTTGCCCTCTACAAGCATAATATGTTCTGACAGATGCAATGCAAATTGAAACTGTTTGTCCATGTGTCTGCAATCCATTTTCATGTTTGTCTTTGTCTGTATGTGTCAGTGTCCACTGGCAGCTATTCTGATACAATATGTGGCTCCTTCAGTGAGTCACTGTCATCCTGGAACCAGATTTGACACAGTTCAATATATTTCATTCCTTCATAAGAGTGAACATAAACATAAACACAGCGCAAACACATCTTGTTGAAGATAAACTTGTAAACTATTTGTGAAATAAGAATCCAACAGTATCTGTAAAACCAGCAGCATGATGTCTAGGAAGTAGTAGCCAGAGTGGGGAGCTGCTCCAAACTGCTCCAGTGTAATCTCATGCATGTTTGTCTGCCATGTCCACCAGAGCATGAGAAAAACCCTAAGGCACAGAGGAGTATGTCATTATGAAGAAGCTTTGTGGGGTTCAGCAAGGCAACTTGCCCAAAAGAAAATTGATAAGATATGCAGGAGGCCCCATTGCATGTAAATGAAGCCTGGATTAACACAAGACAAAGAAAGAAGTACTGAACACACACGATGAAGAATATATGTCAAATACTGCTAAATGATGCATTGTGTCGTATCACATCGTATCGTTATGTATCGTATCATATCACATCATATTGTATTGTATCGCATCGTGTTGTACCATATCATACCATACTGTTCTGCATCGTATTGTATCGTTATAATAGCCACTTGTCTCTTTGCACAAGAAAAAGCAGTGAAAATCTGAAGTGCATCACATTTGCATAATTGTTCATCAGTTCACTTCTTGTGATCTTGATAATCTGACGTCTACCAGAGCCAAGTCACTGTGTCATCTTAATCCAATTAACCACATATTGCACATAACTGTGTAACCTGTATGTAACGTATTCTCACAATGCAAACACATTCTCCACACCCAGTGTTAACGCCTTCACATGCTCTTTAGGGTAACATCTGTTTCCCAACAGCTGCATTATCATTATTTTGTAAATCATTTGAGTGGATTAAGTTTGTTTAGTTTTCTCGTCTCACCAGCCTGTGTCAGCTAATAGTGTGTTTGTTTGCCTCCAGGCAACACAGTCAGATACAATGTGCCCCAGTGAAGTGGCTGATATCCCTCCTGCAGTAATGTTATCATAAATTCATTCCTTTAGGGGACATTTTTGTGTTGAACTGACGATATGAGATGGAGCTTTCTAAATTCCTGACTGGTAGACTGTCACAGCTGGTCATTGTCTCGCTCCGGTTAGACAGAATCAGTACGATGGGACCTCCCGGATGTGTAGTGATGAATGCATCTCATCATCTATCTTTATCTCTGTCTGATCTTCCTGTTGCTGCTTTTTGTTCTTCGCCATCTTATATTGCCTTCAGTCCCAATCCGCACTCTAAGTCTAACTGCTTGCCCTTTTGTTTCATTCATGTGCTTGCTCTAATTTACACCCGCTTTAATCTTCTCACTACTCCTCTTCCTCTTTCTCCTTGAGTCTCCCACATACCCTGTCACTCTCCTCTCATCTCTCTTGAACCAAGCAGGCATGTAAACCCCTGCTAGGCTCCCAGTGGGTGGGAGAAAAATGGAAAAATAGTAGGAATTTTATCATGGCTGAGCTCAATTAAATGTTCTGACGGAGCCAGCAGCCTCAGAGTGTGTCCTCAAACTGCTTCTGCTTCTGCTTCTGAGTGTCCCTGCTGCTCTGCCACATCCCGTCTGATTCAGCTTATGTTTAAAAGGAAGGTAGATGTCTGTGAAAGACCAAGACTGTTTTTCCTCCACAACTCTTCTTTTGAAGTGCAGGAAGCAAGTGAATCTAACGATCAAGTATGTTTAAGGATTTCATATACACATGATGCATAATGTCCTTATTTGAATATTGTTAGTCTGAGCACTCGTATTGGAAATCATCAAAGGCTGCGTAACTTTTGGTGATGTGGAAAATCCACCTCAGAGCATGTGCTTATAGGGCTCAGGGTGCTCACATGCATGGCTGCTCTGTCTCTGTGGCAGCTCTCCTCAACACAAAGCCTCTCATGTCATCTTTACTGCAGGCCAAGAAGATTCAGAGCTGCATATAATCCATAGGCAACAACAATCTGACGGGCTTGGACCCCCTCACACATGTGCTGCATAAGAAATATGACAGCTCTACACAATCCAGCATGTTCCTCTGACACATATCTGCTCACAGCCCGAGACAAGTGAGGAGGAGGACACACTGAGTGGACAGCAGTTACGATGAAGGTTGAAGTGACTGTAGATACATAAAAACATAGCTGTTACTGTCTGTGGTTTTAATGGCGATATAAGCATGTTTGAACAGCAAAGCTTTCCCATTTCTTCACTGGTTAAAAAAAAAAAAAAAAGACACAAGGTCATAGCAAACTGATCAGACTGTGTGAAAATACATTAAAATCCATTAAAAAAAAGCTCTATTTGACTTTTATTTGGCATTTTTACTATAAGAATTCATTGTCAGGGGAAAAAAAAAGACTAAGCTGCACTGCATCTGTGGCAGTGTGTGGTGGGGGCTGTCCGTGCCTATAGTTGGTTTGAGATACAGGTGTGGCTTTACATTTTATATTTCCAGGTGCACTCACACGAACATGAACACTCATGAATAATAAAATGTTCCATACTGTGTCTCTTCTCCTGGAAACAACACTAACTCTCGGCACTAGAGTGTTGGATTCAAAAGCAGTAAATCACAGTATAGGTGAATATGTCCACATTACCGGAACGGTTACTCACTCATGATTAATTGAATTAAAAAGAAGATGAGTGGATTCAAATGGCTCAAAAAACATTTTCAGCTTCTATTTTCAATGCTTGGATTGTAAATTAGCAACAGATGGTCAAAACTCAAAACGCCTCAGGAAAGAAAGATGATCCTGAGATGAATACAGAGCATTTCTGACAGTGCACAGCCTTGTATCTATGTGCACAATATTTTTCTGCAACAACTAATATGTCAGACATTCAAAATGTAATTGAATTACGGTTTAAATTATGGCTACATATTGTCCAGTGTAGTGTGTCTTCCAAAAATGATGGAGCAGGAGGTGAATTCAGTCTAGAAGCACAAAGTGACCTGGTTAAAACCACAGACCTCCTGTCGGCAAGATGGAGGCTGATCAGTGCAGCTCCTAAAGGTTGATGCTAACTTGCTCTATAGTGTAAAAAAAACAAGATGTGAAGTCATTATCTGGAGCAGAACATGTTACAGAATAACTGGGCTCCATGGTATAGGTTGAAAAAGTTGCTGCTGCAGATTTATGTTCATTTTTTAAATTTTAATCTATAAAACCAGGAATGTTGAAGATCCAGGTATGAACTCATATTTGATCAATTGTTGCCCGTCGTACTGCCGTGACAATGAGTTTTGAATATTATAACTTGGTCAAAGTAGCATTTGAAATGTCAAAATTTAGCAGCGAAATCACTTCACCCCAGTGAAAAGTGTCGTGATCAGTAGATTCAACACAACGACCTCAGTGAGAACATGTGCCAGAGAGTGACAGCAAGCAGTTTTGACAGTGGTGACCTGGAGTCAGAGCTATCATAGCTCATTAGCTGTGTTGCATCATTATTTAACCTCATCAACTGAAGTACAAACTGCTTCACAGTTATGAAACACAAAGATGTTGGTAGAAATGTGTCTTTTAAAGAAACAGGGAGTGTGAACTTACTTTCAAGCAGTTAAGAAGCTATAGCTCTGTAAACCTTTTTCCCTCTTCAGTAAAACTCCTTCACGAACAAAATGATGCACAGTGTTGAGAACAAAATCCCTGAGGGGATTAGACTGCATGTTACTGATAAAATAGAAATGACAGAGTCGTTCATGACTCATTATCATTAGCATGTTCACAGCTAACTAGCGCGTTAACACTTTGTTTGCCAGTTACAGTCTAGAGTAGTCCCTGTATGTCACCAACAACACCTAAATGGAGTTAAGGTTTAGAGAAGCCACTGACAAACATTGTACAGTTTGGAAAAGTTTAGACATTGTGGTGTAACCCTCAAGGGAACTGAGGGCAAATTCGTTTTTTTTTTTTTACCAACAAATCAAACACAAGCCAGTGAACAGACAACATAGTCCCATAAAATATTTGACTGTGTGTGTTCAAATGTTCCATTCAGGTTCAGATTTGTGTACCAGTGTTATATCACCATGACGCAGGCTGACCTCAGCGCACCTGACTCAGGCTCCTGTGTGGCCTGCAGCCAACACCTCGTCCTGAAATAACATGTCTGGAAACACATGCACATTCAGACAAATGCACCATTTGTACACATACAGTTGAAGATGCACTCATAAATAGACAATGAATTTATAGAAAGAAAAAAAGAACAGGTTTAATCCTTTCCCAGGAGGCAAAGAAAGCACTTGATATTATGAGCAGAACAGTCTCACAATGTGGAAAAGTGAATGAGTTATAATGTCTTGTGATGAATTTGATGTTGAAGACAGATAACTCTCAACAAAGTTACAGGCTCCGCTCTTAGAAAACAGCAGAATTTATTCAGGTTGAAGCAGCAAGGGCTTTTCCATTAATTTCTGAATAATTCAGCAGTCACAGGACCATTATCGCTAAATGGTACTTTCTCCTCAGGTCGTTGCTGCAGTTGTGTTTTCCTGTTATTTTGATAGTGAGTGCCTGCGGGCTAGTTAGCACTGCCTGTTTCAATGTGATCTTTTACATTTTTATTTTGAGATAAATTAACTGAATCTGCTTGTTTTATAATAATAATAAAAAATAATAATAATAATGGTAGGGACAAGTTTATAGTGTGAGCTGGGTGTTTGTCTCAGTTTTAAACAATAAAAACTATTGAACCGTGTTCTAACCGTTGTTGGATGTTCTAAAACTGTAGCCAACATCCCTGTCTGAGGGTAACATATGTGATTCATATTCACCCATTTGCTACCTGACCTATTTACCTATTTGCTGACCTGTTTGCCATCCCGCCTTGAGACAGAACCAAATATTTTTTCATTATTTCTTACTATTGTCCTGGACTTCACCTTAGAACTATCACTTAAATAAAGAGATAAATTATATTTTTAGGACCTGATCTGACATATTGCCATGAACAGACATAAACGCCAGTACAAAAAAAATAACCCCCAGACAAATCTTCCGGCTAACTGCCATCAGATGCACCTTTCAGCCTCTTAAACAATATCAAATCAGAGGGGAGAAGTGATGTAACACCATCACCATGGGGATTCAAAAACAATCAGACACAGAGATAAAGAAACAGCAAATATGGCCGATGTCGCTTAAATCAAAATATATGTCCAGTCCAAATAAGTGGAACATAAGTCACGTTCATTGCAGCACTAAAAGTATATTTTACGCGTCTGTGGCTGCATCTGTGTTTGTCCGTTTGTGTTAAATGTGCGTGCATTCATACAAGCGTGAGAGCAGATATTTAAACAGGAGTTTGAGGTGAACAAAAAAGGCCTGAGCTTTAGTTTTAGATTTAGAATCTGTATTAGGTGTGAAAGTGGATTAGGCTTTTTTTTTTAGTTCCGGTTAGTGTTGTTTTTCAGGCTTATTAAGCAAAATGTGTTTCAGTAACCAACACTGACAGTGTTTATCCTGACTTCATGAACTTTGCTCCTCTGTACATGGCTCACACCAGCTCCCTGGAGAAGGAATTATCCAGCAGACTGGGAAGATGCAACCACAGGGTGCTGCTGTCCATATTCACTGTGTCTGTCTGTGTATGTGTGTACAGGATGTACATTATATCACAGTGTATAAATCAAAAACACGAGACTCACTCTGCCTTCAAACTCACCTCTCCTCACTGACTAAATGTGTCAAATAGAAACTCTTCACCTGATGTTATCGCTCTCACTGAGCCCTCAGTGCATCCACCCCACCAGTCCACACAAACACAGACATCCCAGTTCTGTCTGTCTCTCTGTGTCTGTCTTGTCTCTTTCCCCTCCTCATTACGTCTGTCCCACTCTCTCTCACATACACACACAGACACATCATGTCCCACAAGTTACAGTGATGGCGTCTGACAGCACAGAACATGATGACATGGCCAACAGCCACCGAGTAGAAGTGGAAGGGGAAATCCCTATGAAATAAATATTATATGCACACACGTGCGCACACACACAGAGATGCATTCACATTTAACCCTCACACTGCTGAGCGCAGAGAGCAAAGATGTAACGAAGAAAAAAAAAGTGAGAAAGGAAGATGCAGTGCATGTGAGTGTGCACATGCGTGTTCATGTGGGCATGTGTGTGAATATAAGTAGATGAGGCAGAGCTCAGTGCCCACATTTTCTTTTTATACACAAGCTGGATGGAGAATCCATGTAACCTGTCAGCTCGGGTCAATCTGTATAACACACACACACAAAGTCATGCACGCACATATTGTTGTAGATCACTTCTGGCTTGCATTACTTTCCTAGAGACTTACCCCAACCTTAACCACTGACCTAAAAATCTGCTTTTTGCCAGTCGGGGATGCAGCTTTTGTCCCGATTTGGACAAATCATCTTCAATTAAGTGGTCTTTATTCCGAAATATGTCCCTAAAGTTAGCCAACACACACATTCCTGCATTTATACATGCATATTCATACATACATATACAAATGTAGGCTGCCAGGAGGAGAAGAGCAGAGACAAGAGAGGCATGAAACCTGTCCTCTCTTCTTTTAGGCATCAGAGGGAGGACAAAATGAAAAACAATGAGGACAGAAAAAAGATTCCTCTTGTGTTGGACAGTTTTTTTTTTATCATTTTGGTGGTGTGTACTTTAAAAAAAAAAAATCAATGTAGGTGTATCATTTTGTAAAACAGCTAAAGAACAGTTGATGTTTTCACCCTAAAAGGTTGTTCTTTGAGATTTGAAAGAAGCACGACTTGGCCTTAATAAACATTATGAAGTTCGATTTACAACTGTGTGTGCACTGTTGTGTCAAATGTTTTGTGGCTTTAAAACAAGTGTTAGGAGTGTGAAGGAGTTTTATGTCTTTAGGCCATTTTTCTTACTCAGTGACATAAGATATAAGGTCAGTTTCAGGTCGTTACAGTTTGCTGTTTGACCTCACAAGGAAACAGCTTTTTCCATTCCCATCTGCAGCTGTGGGGGACAGCTAGGACTCTCTCTGATAGTTATTGCAGGAGACATATACATCTAGGAACAGTACGAGGACCCAGAGAGCTTTGGAGACGGGGAGGCTGATTCAACGTCCTTGCTAGACAAAGACAAAGAGTGAAGAGAAGTTGCATCTTAAGTACGGCGGCTACAATCTGATTTAAGTGCATAAAACTGTGGCAAATGTGCTGAACAAACTTCCTAGTTCATATTTTAACAAAATATGAAGATGCTGAAGTTGAAGTAAGAGAAAAAGAAAGGTGTCAAATGACTATTGTGCTTTAAAACATTTTTAAAGTACTATTTTGAGGTAAGTGGTTGGTTGGTAACTTTAAGAGAAAATACTGTGATGTGATGTTTAATACAGACCAAGCTCCAGAGTGAAGCTGTGGTCCTGAGGGGAGACGTCCTGCAAAATAACTGAAATAGGCAGTTTTTCAGCATAATCAACACCTCGTGGTTCAGCTGTGCCCTTTGGGAAAAAGACAGAGACTAAAGTGCTGCTCCATAGAGAGTATACTCAGTGGAATGATTTTCTGGGATTTTGTCAAAACGATTCAGAATAAACTGCAGATCTTCAATGCAGCAGCAGTGTCAATTGTATTGAAGTATTTCATGCTCGAATGGTTTAATATGTAAAGTATGTTGCTAACACTCAGTCCACAGCACTGATTAGAAGTAAGTCTTTAAATGTTTTGACCAAAACTGGTAAACTGATTTAGAGGCAAAAGAAGAAAAATCCAAAGAAAGAGAAGAAGCTTTAAGGTACGAAATTCCTTCAAAAGCAGGAAGATGTGTTCGACGAGTTTGAAAGGCTGTTTTCACACCAATCTGATGAAGCAAAACAGCTCTTGTGTCGAAGTTTGAAAATGGCTTTAAGACGCACGTATGAGAAGGATTTGATGACATCAAGATTAGTTTGGAAACCCGTCATGGTCAAACATAGGTCATGAACAAACTTGAAAGCTCTGACGCACATATATTGTGACGTCTTGTGTCTAACAGACATAGATCTGTAGGTTTTTAGATTTATGAATTCTTGAACTTGATGTAAAATAATTTGTTTTGTGGAAAAAAACACAAATTATAAATAAAAGAAGAGGTTTTCTATGTCTATAGAATATCTTCAAACTGCATCGTTTCTAATATACTGTTTGAATTAAGCAAAAAACAAAAATATTTACATTCTGACAAATACCCTTTTCTTCTTCTTCTTCTTCTGGCAAATGTTCTTCTTCTTCTTCTGCTCCCTTTGACCTGCAACTGACAGACTTGAATAAAGTTCCTCTTCTTCACAGCCACTGTGAGACAAGCTGCCTGGAACATGTCACCAGTCCCAGCACAGCCTGAGGACAGGAGAGCCTGTTGTGCATGAGTGAGCGTAGAGCGACTAACCAACCAAAGAGGACGACGTTCAAACTGGAATATTTACCAGCAGGAACCCTGTTGGGCAGCTAGAATGTCACTGTAAGAAAAAAAAAAGTTATTTGGGTTTCTGTAATAAAGAGTTCAGTCAGGACTTAAATGTGAATACGGTCTTGTTAAGTTCCTTATTAATCAGCTGTGACTAATAATATATAGTTATATCTATTGTATTTTCAAAAACACTGCAACTTATTTGTTTAAACTTTGACTAAGGGATTTTACAGCATCACATCAGGACACAAAATTGGGCTTCCGCCTTGTGCAACTCTGTTTGGGAACATGAGAGAAAGTCAGACAAGGCAGATATTGTTTGTTCCCCAAGTTGAGTAACTGGGGAGACAGTTTTAGGCAGAAGTTCCCCATCATTTCCACTTCAATGATCCGCATCGGAAGCGGTTTAAAAGGAGTGGGTGGTGATCACAGCAGAGGGTGGAAGAGAAGATTTATGAAAAAGACAAGAGGAGAGGAGGAACGAAGCGCTAAGACAGCATAGAAGTGCAAAAAAACAAGACGGTGCACGGAGAGGACAAGAAGAAGAAGAAGCAAAAACACTGAGGTAAAGTATGGAAGTAACAAGAAAAAGAAAGGAGCAGAGAAGGGAAATGACAGAGTGGATGGTAGGGGGACTTTAGAGATGAAAATAGAAGAGATGAAAGATGGAAAACAAAAAAAGTGAACAGTTGTACAGAGTGAAAGACAAAGATGGGAGGATAGTGAGTCATCAAGCCTGAGCCAAGAGGCTTCTCATTTAATTAAACATGACTTCAAAACATATATACAACGTCTCTGTCTCTCAAAGAGACAGAGTTATCTGACTGTTCTCTGTGTTTTAGATGACATCAATCTACAGCTTCATATATTGCTTGATATAAAAGTAATAGACCAAGTCTAAGACTTGGGATTTACAGGAATCAAAATTACACCTAAAATCCCAAACTTCAAGAAGACTCAGCCAAATCTGTTCAGACACGATCAAATGTTTTTTTTAAGATGTATCCGAGTTCTTCACACAAATCTACTGTTTTTTTTCCCGCATAAATGGCGGCACGAGTTGTACAAGTATGACCACAAAATCACTTTTCAGTTATTTTAAATCTGTTAACAGTGACGTCTGAGTGATTGTTTAAAAGATCAGTGACACCACCTAGTGGCAGCTTAATGTCAGTACACCTCCTTAAACCCGATACATTTCAATGGCTCTTAGTTGTTTTTGCTTGTTTTGTTTGGTTTTTTTTTTTAGAGGAAAAAAAAAGAAATGGGAAAAAAATATATACAAAATGCTAAGTTTAAAAAGTTCATATCAAGCCTTTTATTTGGTATACAGATATTCATAGATTTATACAGTATATATAGATATATGTATATATGTAACACATGTGCCACTGCAAAGTCACAGACAAACTTATTATTTTTTTGCTAAGAAAAAAGGAAAAAAAATTATATATATATAAATAATGTGCTTAATTTCAAAGTAGTGCTGTGAAGCAGTTGTAATGATGAAAGATAACCAAAACCGGAATGATGAAGTAACTGTCAGGCAGGAAAACAATCACCTATAATGGTCGAATAATAATAATAATAATAATAAATCTACTGAAACGAACGGATCAAACAGGCAACTGAGAAGTATAGTGGCAGCATGGACCCTTAGTGTCAAACTAGAGAAAAGGATTAAAGTCTATTACATACATACACATAGAGTATGCATACAGACAGACAGTGCATAAACGTACAAATAGGAAGTAAAGTCAGTCACTCATGAGAGGAAAAAAAAAAACACTCTCAGATGTCGTTACTCTTGCCTGATACACAACAGAAACTCAGGCATGCTCCAGGACATCTAAAAATCTCACACTCTCACACACACACGCGCATATATACTGAAAACACAGTCATGTACCACAGCCCTGCATAATAGGGCTGACCACATATTGTTTGCACAGTTGTGGTGCATGCATGTGTAAACACAAACACACACGCACACAAACACACACACACAGGATGATGGATCTTTCAAAGAAAGAAGTGAGGACCAGCGTGTGCGTAGATGTATGGGGAAGGAAAAAAAAGTGGGTGAGACGAAGACTCTCAGGGAGGGTGAGACACATATCTCTAACAGGAGAAATGAAAGAATTAAAAAAAGGAAGAGAGGGTGCTGCACATGAAAGCAAAGGATGTCGTGAGTGTGTGTGTGTGTGTTTGTGTACAAGCACGCACGTGGATCATTATATCAGGAGCAGGCAGTACTGAATGTGTTGGACAGACAATAAGGAGTGTCTGGCTCCCTCATGTGGTCACTCCGAGTCTCTTTGGACCTCTGAGGCGTCGGCCCGACAAATGGGACACGTCCTGTTGGCCTGAGGACACAGAGGAAACAACAAGTTTGATTTTAGAGACAATTCATCAAGTTGTGATACAAAACTTTTAAAAAGTAACTCGCTCCAACTCGCCACTGTACTTTTGCAGTAGATTTCCCAACATCACAATTTTTTAATATTTTATTTGTTTTGTATTGAACAGTAATCCTCATAACCCAGTTCACACAGAGGCTTTGGGCAATTCCACATCCCTCTAGATCATGAGACTGTGTTGTGATTAACACAAGAACTTGGAGATCAAGCGCCTCTTTTAGCATTTTTAAAAAAAAAAGTGTGTGTGTGTGTGTGTGTGTGTGTGTGTTGGGTGGGGGGTGTCACGTGTTGAGGTATACAGACAGCTTCTTCTGATGTTCCCATCCTAGGGTTTAATGTGGTTTTCATATTTCAGTGACTCCTCAGAGCTGCATTTAGAAACATTCAGACACAAGCCTGCTGCTTTTTTTGTGTTATCTGACAGAAGACATGAAATGTGAGTGAGATTCTCGCTGCATTTCTATAATTAAGAGGTGGCTGTGTCACTTGAACCAAATATATTAACTGTGCTAAATTTACAAACAGGATTTACACAGGAACCATGTTCATCTGAGAGGATTATTATTATTATTATTTGACTAATGTGTGCTTAGAGTGAGAGAGTATTTGTCTTTAAACAAAAAAAAAGTGGCGTTTTCTACACTTGGACCTAAACCTCTGAACTGATGTATGATCAGTTTTATAGCTCAAAGTGTGTATATGAACATATTGCGGGTCAGCTGGATCCATACAGAGGGAAACTTACCCTCAGCCACTTGTCAACACATTTCCCGTGGAACTCGTGGCTGCAGGGAAGGACTCGCAGCAGTTGACGGGACTCGAAATCACTCATACACACCACACACCTGCAACACATCGGGTATGAAGCGCAGCAACACAAGAAATCTGTTGTTAAACACATTTCCCACATGACGCAAAAGGCACCGAGGCAGACTGAGGCTGGCCGGCTGCAAGACTCCAGTCATCTGGTAATAAAATCATTTTCAAGAGACCGTGTCTGTTGTTCACTGAAAAGTATTTATGGGATTTAAAGTGACATTCTTTTGTGAGAGAACTGAAACTGTCTCTTCATCCTTAGTATTCATAACCACCTGTGTTAGAGCTTTGTTGAAGAGAATCAATACATGTCAAATGTCATGTGTCAAGAATTAGGACATTTTCCTCATGATGTCCTCCTGTGTCTCAGCTAACAGAAGATTTCATTAACAATAATACATCCTCTCAGCAAGTAATGACCTGGTGGTTTTAAAAGGCACTCACAGTGTTTGCTCAGACTGATGGTTATTTGGATTGAACCGATAGGAAGGAAGCTGTTCAATGTCTCCCTTGGTCAGTCCTCGGAGTTTGGCCTCTCCCAGACGCTCAGCGAGGTTCAGGAGGGCCTGCGAGGAGGTGAAAAAAAAAAAAAAAAAAAAAAAAAAACATGAGTGACGGAACAAGAATCAGAGTCCTCATCCAGCACATAACAGAAGAAAACATGTGAAGAGACGGACCTCATAGTTTTCCACCTCTCCATCGTCGACGTCCAACTCCAGGCTGATCGCAGGACCTGTGGGCTGGACTGGCAGCATTGAACTGCAGAAGAGATTTAAGAGAGAAGAGTTCAAAAAAAAATTTTAGGTGAATTATGCAACAGAGTAGCTAAGCCAGTGGCTGTAGGAAACTTCCTCTAAAAACTTTATTAAAAAAAGTTTTAATATATTTAATTCTCTCTTACATCTGTGTACTCACCATGAACTGTCTGAGAAACATGCTCAGGACCTTACAACAAATCCTTTGTAAGATTCAATCCCCTCCATGTTTTTATGATTTAATTAATGTCTAAAGAATTATATGATTTTACGATAATATAAAAGGATCTAAAAATACTAAAAAGATTATATTCATTAATCCATTCTAAAGTCCTTTTGTCTTTTTTGTGTTTGACTAATTCAAACAGATGTATAGAACATATATTTTTAAAAACTCATTAAGATAAAGTCCTGTGAGGTTTTTTGTATTTGTCTGGATGATTTTCTTTCTGTTCTGAGAGAAGTAGCGTAGTCACCCTGTAATTGACTCATGACATTTTCTGTATATTTGCCTGATACCAGAGATAAATTTGAAGCCGTTCTTCCTACGTTTTCTCCTAAGAAAGAAAACACACTGATCTACTTACAGGAAGTAAGGCAGGAGGCTGGGGTGGTAAGGCGAAGGTGGCAGTGGTTGTTGCGAGCGGTACCGTCGCCCCGGGAGACGCCGAGGAATGAAGTTTGGGTAGGACTAGAGGAGCGATTGACAACACGGACCATACGTGTCAGATCATTTACACGGTTTCTATTCTTAGATTGTGGAAAAAAAAAAAAAAAGTATATTGTTTTAATGTATTCTTATTGCTCACCACTCCAAAGAACTCCTGTGGCAGAGGGTCATGGGAGAGGAAGTGAAGCTGTGTGGAGTGTGGGGTGAGGGCTGGGTGGGTGGCAGGGGGGTAGTGTAGCCCTGCACCCAAAGACAGGTGCTCACCGAGCAGCTCCACGTCGTTCTCTATCCTCTGTAACGGCTGAACGAGAGGAAAAAGAAATACGCAAATGTTGTTTCATGTAATCAAAGAAAAAGTAATTCAACCACAAGATAAGATCAATTTAGGTGCAATTACACACTTAACTATAACTGCTGCTCCATTCACATGCATATTATCCATTTTACTACAAGTCTTATATCAGAAAGCAGTACACTTTTCCACTAAAGGAGATGAAAGAACATTTTTCCCAATGAGTAAGTATAAAATATGCATCACCAACAGAGTAAAACATATTTGACGCAGCATTTTAATTCAGCAGATGGAACACTGAATGTTACCCTGAAAGATGCTGACTTTTTGTTCATATGGAAATGTATACAGAATGGAATATACAGAAAGATATCATCATCTTGTGAAGTAATTCTTTACAGAAAATCACAACAACGTGTGTATTCCTTCTTACCGATCGTGCCTGCTGTGTTGGATAGGGTCCGAACTGTCCAGGCTGCGGCAGGTGAGGTGGGTGGTGGGAAAGATGTGTTGGGGGGTGAGGGAGGTGAGGAGGGGGGAGCAGGAAGGCAGGGTCGCTGGACAGCAAGGATGGGAAGGGATAGGCCATCGGCAAGTGTTGCACAGAACACGTCTGAATGACCTAAGGGAGGGGGAAAAAGAAGAAAAAACAAGATTTTGTTTATCAAACATCAAATAAAGAAAACTCAGCAGCCATGGGGAAAAAGTGCAACTGCACCACAAAACAGCTAGAAGACATCTCCTACATAAACACAAACACACTCACAGGAGGAGGGACGCTGCAGACGGGATAGTGCTGTCCGCTGAAAACCACCGAGCAGGCTGGAATCTGCTGAGGGGCAGAGCGAGGCGGCAGGCCAGGAGGCGCTCCCGGAGGAGACACAGGATACGATACTGGAGCCGAACCCTAAATATGGAGATCAAAGTGTTAAAGTCAACTTTATGATTGCAGATTATGATTTAAAGTCAAGCAGCTGTAATAAGAGGACTTTGGAAGATTCAATACTGTCAGCACCTCATGCATCAACCAGTGATGTGCCTTTCTGTTAAACACCACTCGTGTTAGCCTCACCAAAGATCTTTTTGAAATGATTTAATACAAACATATTGCACTGGATGCGATGTGATTCAGTTTCTCATAGAAAAAAAAATAGCCTAGTTTCATATGTTGAGTGATTAAAATAAGATGAAACAGAAAATTAGTTATTCTACTGGCATTTACAAAGCAAAAAAACCACAGATGAAAGATAAGTTAGAAAAATTCATCCTGTCAAAGACTTTTCACTCCGTTTCAATGAAAGAACATGATCTTAAATGCTGCAGTGTACAAAAAAAACATGTCAATGTTTGTTAATGTTAGATGTGATGGCTTGAACTAAAAGATTATTTGTGGTTTTATTTGGATTTTTGAGGCGATCAATGACACCACAACTTTGCAAGGGCAAATTTTCCATTTTGCCAGTAAACTTTCGGCCGCCTCAGCCAATTTAAAAACTTATTTTACTAAATCATTCCCCACTGGGAAAAAGATGCTCACAAGCCAAACATGTTAATAGACAGACCCAAATTACTGAACTGACCCAACTGGATCTTTCACCTACATGATGACTAATTTGTTTGGATAAAATTACAGGAAATGTAGAAGCTGAAGTCTTCGAGTTGCAAATGAGTTAATATACTTAGTACCTAGGTTTAATTGTTGCATCACAAATGTCTCAGGTCACGTTCTCAAGTTATGTTTTGTCACTTCAGAGACCTTACTGTTTTTTTTTTTTCATCCCTCCTACAAAACACTCACTTGTTCATGGAGGTCCAGCACCATACTGCTCTGTTGCTGGGACGGATGGGGATGTGGGTGCTGTGGGTGCGCTGCAGGGTGCAGCAGCCTGGGAGACAGATTAGGTGACTGGTGGAGAGGCCTCGGGGAGGGGTTGGGGGGATGGTAACCTGGACGCTCTTCAGGCCCGGGCCCTGGTCCAGGCCCTCGAGGCGGTTGCTGGCTGTACGGTGGGTAGCCCTGAGGGGGAGCCGGGTGACGGTAGTTTTCGTCCTGGTGGCCTGACGACGGGCCGTGGTGGGAGTGCAGATGGTGGTGGTGGTGATGGTGGGCGTTGGGGTGGTGATGGTGATGGTGGTTGTTGTTGTTGTTGCTGTTGTAGTGGTGGTGGTTGTTGTGGGCGTGGTGGTGGTGACGGGTCAGACGGTCTCTCCGTCCACGTTGGCGTCTCATGGGAGGACTGAGGTGGAGGAAAGAGAGGAGAGTAAAGAAGAGGAAGAAGGAGCTATGTTGTTTTGTTTTTTTTTTTGCATCACTGTAAGTACTGGAAGTGAAGCTTACTGCAAAATTAACCCCAAATTTTCTGCCTTCAGTGTAAGACGTGAATGTTTTCATAAGATGAATGTAAATACGTCTTTGAAAACACAATTAAGAAACAATTAAGGCCTGATGGGAGGTATTGCCGTGCATAATGATTATTTCAGTATTAATTAATCCGATAGATTTTCTCTTAATTAATAAATTCTTCTACAAAATGACAGAAAATTATGACGTTCACCCCCGTGTCTCAGATTGAGGAGGGCTTTTGAAATTCTTGCATGAAAAATTATTTTAACAATTAAGTCAATAAAATTATCAAAATTGGTACAGAAAAAAAAAAAAAAAAAAAAAAAAAATCACAATTAAAATTCTGATTGATTACTACTTAAATGAATCAGTCTTTAGTAGATTCTTTATAGATTATATTCTTTATAGATTCATCTTTTTATTTTTACAGTTTCACATTTTCTTGTTTTGATTCATTTCAGATTATTTTTATTGAAGCATCTCCTGAGCACACCATGTAATTTGTGATAGGAACTTCTTACTGTGTTTGACATTTCATAGATTGTGCAATTAGTTTAATGAAGATAATGATGCGTAATTGTGTGCACAAACTTACCTGCGACGGTTGCGGACAGGTGTGTGGCATCTCTCTGGCATGTAGTGGGGGTGTGGTCTACGACTGGGAGGCAGCTCCCAGGGGCGAATGGGAGAAGAAGGAGTGGAGGGAGGAGCTGAGCTCAGATCCAACATGGACTGCTGGGAAAGACGTTGTCTTTTGGGGCTTGGGCTGTCCTCCATCTGCACACGGAGGTAAAGGAGGAGGAGGGGAACCAGTGCAATGGTTGGTCAGGAAAAAAAAAAAGAACAAGAAGACAAACAAAAGGAGAATGAATAAGAAGGAGAAAACAATGGCATACAAATCCTATTCAAAGAAGGTCCAACACAGAGGTAGCAGGCAGTAGTCATGTTTCATACTTACTTTGTCCCGATCCTCACTGCATACATTATCTGGATGAAAATGTAGCACTCCTCCTGCAGGCCACAGAGGAAATAAAAACACAATCAGATAAGAGGGCTGAGAAAAACATCAACATCACAAGACACATGGACATAACGTTTGGTCAGCCAATAGAAATACAACACCAACAACTCTCAAGCAGCTGGCTGCTTTGAATTTATTTTTTGTCAATCTAAGACCACTCTAGGTGCCAAGAGGTCGTTATCTTGATGTCTGGTTAATCTGCTTGAACAATGTTACAGACTTTTGCGCCACAATATCCAACAGAGACAACAAAAAAAATGTGCATCTGACATCCTAGTACATAAATAAAATTACAGTCCTCTGTTGCAACAGAGAGTCTTTCTGCCAAACCGGCGTTTGAATTCCCTACTTTAAAGAGACAGACAAAAGAGGAAGCAAGATCTCTGGAAGACGTCATCCTCTCTGGCACCCAAAGACAAATCATCCCCTCTGATCCACCATGAAATGCCTGCCATGCAGACGCACAGAAACAGAAACACAGACATCCATGGCCAAACATGTACAACACTTTGGATTAACTTGTTGATTTTGTGAGCTGAAGGACAAGTTAGGATGTCTAAATCTGGATAATAACACAATCAGTTTTTTGTTAGAATAGTGTACTATCTTGAAGTGAGATGGTTCATTTATTGACTAATTAGTTCACTGAAAGAAAGCTTATTGGCAACAATGTTGATAATCAGTAGAATAGTTTTAAGATAAGGCGTGTAAACAAGCACAAATGTAGACAGTTACCAGGTTTCAGCAGCTTTTCTCTGTCTCTTATCGCTGTAACACAGTATCTGTTAGATTTGGGCTGTTGGTCTGACAAAAAAGTACAACTTTTCTCACCATTTCCTGACATTTTGTGGGCCTGATTAATGGGAAATAATGATCGACAAACTTGTCAACAAGAGAAATGATTGTTAGTTGGAGCACTGGGACTGTCCCATAAACTGAAGCAATACTATAGGGTACTCCCTATGGAAACTAACAGTACCAGAAAGCCTGTGTTTGCAATTATGGGCTGTGCTGAAGTGTCCCTGAGCAAGACAGTAAACCATTATCAGGTCAGTACCATTTTTGTTGCCAAATGTTTGAATTTCCTTGTGGTGGGAGACCAAGTGAAAAATATATTTCTCCAAAGATCAACAGAACGTCACAAAAAATGATTCTTGAGTGTCTGAGTGATAATCATCTCCAAGAAAAAATATGTATACTAATGAAATAAACTGCTAATGCCATTAATGTAATCTCAGCAAAACACAATGCTCCGCCAGCTGTTTATCTGACAGTCCACATGCACAATCTGGATGCAGCATGCGCACACAGACATTTCAGCAGCTTAAGAAGGATGTCCTTGAACTCAGCAGACAAGAGTTCCCTCTGAGCGGTCTACCAAAAACCTTTAATCAAAAAAGAGGAGAAATAAAGCGCTTCTTCCCTCATCTTTCTCTGGTTCTCATTCCGTGCCTCCCTCAACCAAAAAAAAAAAACCCTCAGCCTCCTCAGAAAAAAAACAGATCTGAAAGCAGCCTCCCACCCCTTTCTTGTCTTTGCGACACTACTCCATAGCCATGTGAAGTCTGCCGATAGTGACAGCTCAAAGACACCCTGCTAGTGGCTGAAGAACAGAGGGAGGGTTGGTTGACTGACTAGCCGATAGGAGGGCCAACACACTGGCTTATATCTTTGTTCTTTCACCATCCCTTATTCTTCAGACCTCAGAGGGTCCTGGGACTCAGCCGCCCATGTGTTTTATGCAGAACTAGGTCTGTTAATGCTGATTCACCCCAGGGGCCAAAGGAGAAGGGTTGGTGAGCCAGACTGGATGGGTTCTACTGGCGAGCACACACGACCTTGTTTCCTCCAAGCATGGCTGCTGGGGAAGACTGACACCATTTCTTTCAGGACTGAAAATATATGGTAGAAAACTTTTGAGTATCAGCCGTCATTAAGAAGCGATTTTCTCCTGTCCTTCAACTTAGACACAGAGTCCCGAACCATTATTTAGAAGATAAATAAGCTATTTAACCCGCATAATGAGTAGAGATCTCATGACCATATGAATAAAAATCAGTAAAAATCATTTGCTATTAAATTGCAACACTCACAGGAGAAATAAAAACAAAGATAATGTGGAGACACACATTTTTATCACCCCCAAAACAAAACCTGACACATTCAGCTAGAAGTAATACCAAGAAACAAAACATGTGACATGCACAAAAACAAATAGACAAACAGATACAGAGTCCCAAACCATTATTTAGAAGATCTGTAATGTACATCATTACAAACAGTACACATTATACACACAAACAGACACAGATCCCAGATATCAACGAAGAGACACGTGGAACTGAGGAAGGAGGAGAAGAGGAAGCAGCTCACACAGCTGGGAGACTTGCTGTTTAAGTCAATCACACAAACGCCTCTGTAGTCTTTTGGTTTAGAAAGCATGCGTTTCTGTGTGCGTCCCCTCACTGTGGGTTATTTTGGGTGTTTGGCAACAGTGCTGCTATTACGACAGAGACACCATTAAAAGCCTGCTTTCATTCATTCACTGCACTTTTTTTTGTCTTTGAGGAAATCTGATCTGGTATTGTAGTAGATTTCTCCAGCCACTTTCATGGAAACCTGCTAAAAAGTGACCAGAATGATGTCATTGTTTTCAACATTGACACCAGTCTGGTCACTCAGAAGCCGCCTCACTTTTTATTCTTTATTATGGGTTAGGGTTAGATCCTTTGTATGATTCCTTAAAGATTTGGAGGAAGATTTTAAGTTAAGGTTGTGTAAAACCGCTGAAAAATGAAAAAAAAAAAAAAAAAACAATTGAATTCCTATTTGAGTGATGTGCAATATAAATAAATCTGACTTGACAAAGTGAAGAAACCATCAGCTCTAATACTTATTCCTGTGTTGTGTTGCTTTGTGTTAAGGCAATGCTTTAGAAGAACAACATCGATCTTTACTCTGCCCTGAACTACTGATGACAGACCTGTTTGACTAGTTTGGGACAATATAGAGCTTTGCATGGACTCAAATGTAAGTTGAATGCCTATAAGCCTTATGGAAAACTTCAAGCTAGAGTGTACTATTCCAGCTAGTATTGCAGAAGTGAGCAATATGAAGCACAAAAATAAAATCACGCTCTAGAAAAAGCTTTCATTTCAAAACAATGTCAAGGCTTCCAACTACACACTTCTCGTAGGTGGATTTTGTAAAGACTGAGGAATGGTAGGTAGCATGGATAGACTACAAGGCACATTCATTCGTTCCTGGTTTGCACGGGAGAAACATAATATGACCTGCAGGCCCTCAGCACCACCATCCCTGGACTATCCAGAGGAAAATTCTGCAGTGCTAAATTCCTACTGTGGGCCAGAATAATTTGCACTGCAAGTATAAAGCCAGGCACTGACATACAAGACATGAAGTTCAGAAAGCTGGTGTGCCCTGAGTGTACCTAAGTAAATGTTACTCAAACCTCTAAAACAGATCCTCCTCTACATCACATGACATGACATATAGCTGGCCTTTCAAGCAACAGCTGGCAGTGAAAGCACCAAGCCTTTTAGTTAAATGCCTCAAAGCCCGTTAAGCTGCTAGTGGTCTGCCTGCAACCCTCAGGGGGGTGTATCCTGTGTGAGTGTGTGTAATGATGCATCTAGCCGGGCTGCAGGCCCTGTTTACTGAAGCCTTACCGGCCCCGGGGTGTCTGTGAGCTCCGTGCGATGAGTGGCGCTGCGCCCCTGCGGACAGGTAGCTCCCCTGGGTGTGCTGCTGCTGGCTCTCGGAGTAGCTCCGACCACCGTGGTGCGGCGCCCAACCGGAGTTGCTCTGCTGCTGGTAGTTCACCCCTCCTCCGCTTGCGTTCATCAAGCTCCCGTTACCGACCGCGTTACCGCTGCCGTTGTTTCCAACGCTGCCGTTCATGCCGAAATGATAGAAGCCAGACCGAGACCGCGACCGAGTCCTCGGGGGGTCCATGACTGGAGAGGAGGAGGAGGTGGTGGAGGAGGATGAGGAGGAGGAGGAGGGCGGTGGTGATGGTGGTGGTGGATGGACGTGATGAAGGTAGGGCTGGAGAGATGGACGTCCAGAAACGGGCAGGAGCCTCCCTCTTCAGACCTCTTCTCCGCGTCTCTGTATCCACCTAGTTACCTCTGATGACGACCGAGTGTTTTCTCAGACATTTAAAGCTTTTTTCCCCTTTTTTTTTTCTTTAAATACAAGGAGGTGAAATACCTGGAAGCAGCAGGTTCAAGGGAGCACAGCTCTCATATGTCGCACAAGCAACATCTGCATCATATAAACGCTTATTTAATTAAAATTTACCACTTATAAACGCGCTTAAGCTTTGGAAAAAAATATTGTGGTTAAATTAGCATACGATTCAATTTAGTTATCAGTGGTTTTCGTCCTTAGAAGAACAACAGCTGAGCAAGTCTCAGGTTCTCTATTGTCTTTTTTTTTCTCCCACAAGAGGACCACTGTTTAGCTTTTCCTTCACGGAAAAATAAAGTATTTTTATAGGCACAATCGGGTCCTAAACGACGCACACAGTAACAAGCAACTGCAACTGAAGTGGGTATCTGTGCTACTAAAAGCTAGCCAAGTTTAATACTGAAGTCCCTCAACACAAGCAAGATGGCTAGCTTCAGCGAGCGTTAGCAAACTAAAGGAAACCAGCCGCCCTGGTAGCTGGCTGTGAAATAAAGTTATTAGCATAGGTTCGCGGATAAATTACAGCTAAACTGCAACGGATAGTCCACAGTTAGTAGTGAGGTTACACCCCTTTGCGTTGGCAAACTATACCTTCAACGTTCATTAGCATAATTTCGATTTTCCAGCTAGCCCGAGGCTAAAAGGAAGCGGGGTCTAGAGGGGAAAACAAGCCCAACAGTGCCGACATTACAAGCTAAAGCTAACGCCGCACGCAAATGTCGACGTTGTGCTTAAAAGGCGCTACTGGCGAATTACCTTAGACCGTACCAGAAAGCCGATAGCTACCTTATCCGTCAAGTACGGTGGACAATATTTGTCCAATTTAAATCCCCTTTTCGCATTCGCTGTTTTCTCTGGTCAGCGGGGAGTGTAGTGGAGATCAATCAATGGGAGTTTCACATCTCTGCTCAGTCAGGTCCAATCGATCACAGATAAACATTTCGCTCCTCGGTAGATAAAACCACGACATGTTGATAATTAAATCACACAAACTTAAAAGCGAAGATGAGTTAAAGGTCTCACAGCATCCACCAATAGCACTATATTTATATTTACAGCAATAAAGGTCGACTTTACGGAGCAGCTTATAATCGGAGTCGATTGCTTCTGTCTGGCAAACCCCGGGCAGCTGCTCAGCTCATTAATAATTCAGCAGCTTCATAGCAGAGATACTATAAGACAGCGCTTTGAAAAACACTGACTTCATAGATACACTGCTCCGTTTGAAGCTTTTTCCGATGTGATGCATAAAAAACCAAACCCCCTTTTTTCCTCGTATCTTTTCCCAAAGTAAACGTCTCACAATAACCTTCCTTCGTGGATCACAAATTATACATGAGGTTATCTACAAAGACATGTTTATTGTTGTCGACTTGGCAAAGGTTTTCGACCTGATTTCGAGTATTTTAGACACCGAAAACGATATTTTGCTGTAAAACTAGTAATATGTTCATGGAGATGAACCATTTTCCACACACGATGTAAATGAGTCAATAATCAGATACAGTGTGTAATGTCACAAAATACTGTGTTGAAAACATACAAAAATTTGGCAAAACCGGTGTATTGGTGGTAAATATATTTACAGAACAATGTGAGGTATAAAGGTCTATTATCAGTCAAGATTGAGATACAACAATGCTACATTCTTTTGAGTAAACAATAAATTAATGAATCAAATAAAGGACAAAGAGTCACTTTTTTCCACTATTTATAAATGAAGAATTAAAAAACAAATCACACGTTATCTTCTTCTGTGGCGTACTCTTTGCTTTGGAGAAAAAAGGTCTTCACTGCCAATGTCTGCATCACCATGTGGATATAAATCCCCATGTTTTATCCCGCTCTCTTCTTCCATCTCTCTGCTTCTCTGGTCTTTCTGCTCCCTTTGCCACCGTCCTCCTCCTTCTTTTTCGTCGGTGGAGTGGATGTGGACCGCCAGTGACCACGGAGCGGGTTTGCATGCCGTGTTTCGTCATCAGAGTTACCTCGGGATCTCCCCAGTAGTCCTCCTTCTCGTCTGGCTTGAGCCTCTCTCCTTAGTCTCTTCACCTCCTGTCTTTCTCTGCGCCTCTCTGGCCACGTTTTCCTCCTGCCAGCTTTGCTACTTGTCTTCTGCTTTGTCCTGTTTCTCCCCTGGACAAGCTGATTCTCCTCGCCACTCTCCCCTGTAGGTTCAGATAATTGCTGCTGGTCTGAAGTACACTGGGATACAGCAGCTGAAAACACAGACAACATAATCGGTTCAAGCCGGTACAGTGGCTGTTGTTAACAGCTACACTAATCAATACTTTTATATTGAATCTGGATCAAAGGTAATGTGAAAGGCGCTGCTTATTGAGACAAACCCATACAGGCTTATCAATTCATTCTGCAGCTCTATACAGCATTTTAGCATGTTTTTGTTGATTATGTTAAGTTTTATGGTCTTCAATTTAACTATTTTGATTCACATTCACCGCTCTCCGCCTAATGCAGCTCTGTATTTAGATCAGATTGATGTAAACAGGCAACTGTTTGGTAACAGAGTCACCATAAAAGCTGTGTGAGATGATAACAAGTTTATGTTGTGTTTACGGTTTTATCTATTGACCCCAAGATAAACAATAATAATTATGACAATAATAATACTTTAAACAGTAAGTTAACATTCCCAGAAATACCTTGATTTTGTCATAAAGTAGTTGATTTGATACAATATAAAACCTATGTGAAACATGTATATGTTAATAGAGGCTACAAATATCCATTCAGACAACTTTATGTGATAATAATGCCCTAGTTTTGAATTATTATATACTGTAAATGTTTATTGTCATCATATATCTGTTGAAGATGACACTTGAAAGAATAAATGTGTTAAATAAGATTAAATTCAAATCCTGCACTCTTCCAAAAGATCAAAAGAGAGATTAGATAAAACACAGTATTTTACATTGCATTGTACATACAATAAATGTTTTGTCACCTTTGGCTCTTTTCTGTATCATGGTATCACATTGGAGGATGTCGTCAATGGTGTCATAGTGGCTAACATAAGGCAGTGACGGAAAAGTCCCACTGACCATCCTCCTTTTGGTGCACTCCTGATCCAGACACAAAGACAGGGGCATAGAGGTGGAGTAAGAGAAAGGTGAAAAACTATGGATGGATGGATCATACCGGAGTAGATACAAGTGAAAATGAAGAAGCAATTAGATTAAAGAAAGGCTCATATAGTGACGTCTGATCCAAAACAGAGAGAGTAAATCCTGGACAGAGGTATAAAGAGGGAAAGAAGATGGCAGACAGAGATATGAGACATGACGGATTTAAAAAAAAAAAAGAGCAACACCATAAACTTACAAAGCCATAATGTCCCCTCTTGGAGCAGTTGTAACAATGAGCTAAATGTCTCCTGTGTTTTATGCGGGTGTGCATCTGTCTTGGCCTCTGTGGAACCCCCAACCAGATCTGAAAAAAAGGACAAACACAAAAACACTTTTAAACATGAAAAAAATTTTTTTTTAAAACATTTTTGATTATTCACATGGGTGAGGGTGAAAAAGCGGAGTAAAGCCAAAACCTCATCTCACCGTCAGGTGGTACTGTCTCCATGTATCAGGGCAAGCCTGAGGAAAACCCGTCAAACAGGAAAAAATTACTTTTGGCACGAATAGAAAAAAATGAAACTGTGTGAAACGATTGCAAAATCAAACAGAACTTCATAAACGTGGCTCACACACGCCTGAGGTTAAAAAAAGAAATCAGCACTTAAAGGAAGCCAGACCTGGGGCTGACCAATAAACTCACATCAAAGAGGTGTCCTGTCACCCCACAGCGCTGGCAGTGTTGTTTCCATACTGGAGGCTGTTCACAGGACCTGAGCCCATGTGAAGGCAGTCCACAGCTGGAGCAGGGGCGGCTTGGACAGTCCCTCTGGACGTGGCCCTGGATCCCGCAAAGAACACAGGTGGGACATTTCTGCAGAGAGAAATAATGTAATGATCTTCATTTGTCAGTCAACCTCTATATGTGGGTTGCTGTGATAACAGTCTCTGCACAGCTTATGGCAGCCCTGTAAGGAAACACTAAAGTAAATCAATAATAGCAGAAGTCGGTAAATTATCGGCATATACAAAGATGTTACAATATATATATATTACAATATATATTACAATATATAACATTAAAGTTTTTAACAGCATAGAAATATATTCAATTTATAATGTGGTTTCTTAAACCAATGGGACACCGGGGGCAACATATATATATAAATATATATAAATATATATATATATATATATATATATATATATATATATATAAAATTCTATACTCACAACTAAAACTGTAATCCCAAAGACAGAAATATGCAGATGTATGTTTCAGATTTATGAGACTATGTGTACGCCTGGTTCTGTTTTTTTTAACCTCAATCACCGTTGAAGTGGAGTTTCATTTCCACCCCCTTAGTTCACCTTAAATGGAAACACTTTTATATGTGTGTTTGTGTACTGACGCTTGTGTCAGTTCCGCTACTAATTATATCTATTGGTGTTAAGAAAAATGAACAATGAACAGTGAAATGAGGCGTTTACTATCAGTGTTGCATCAGTGAGATTCTCCAACGTTGACCGGCGATTGTTACACATTACTGTGAATATTTACAGTGCTCATACTGTTAATGATATAACATGGAACTGTAAATCATCATTGCAGTGATAACTCAAGCATATTTATTAAATGTCACACAGATGATCAATCATTATTTTTTATTACTCATATACAGTAGACAAAGGTTTTTTTTTTTGGAAAATCGTGGTCCCAATTTAAATAAAAATCACATTTATTTAAAATAAGGCTGTGAGTCAAGTCTGTGATCGAAATTGTACATTTTAAGTGTTTTATATGACGGAGTATGAGGGTTATTTATTAGGGGAAAAACAAGATGTACAGTCATGGCCAAAAATATCGGCACACTTGCTATCACACCCTTTGGGGGGAAAAAATAAAATCAACCGCTTTCTGTAATCATGAGAGAGATTCTTACATTTCTCTACTTAAATTTTTGACCACTCTTTTTTGCAAAATGCTCCAGGTCTTTTAGATTTGAAGAATGTCTTCTCCCAACTGCTTTTTGACATTTCTCCACAGGTGCTCTATGGGATTTAGATCTGGACTAATTTCCAGCGCTTTGTTTTTAACCGTTTCTGATGCTTTTTGTAGTTTGTTTTGTGTCATTGTTCTGCTAGAAGACCCATGACTCCGGTGGAGACGCAGATTTCTGACACCAGGTACAACGTAGCACCCAAAAATGCTTTAGTAACCATCAGATTTAATGATGTCATTCACACAGTGAAGACATCAAAGCAAAGCAACCCTAAAACATCTGTGAACCTCCACCATGTTTGACTGAAGGGACTGTGTTCTTTTCTATCAAGGCCTCATATTGTTTTTATAAACAGTGCCATGATGTACTTTACCAAAAAGCTCTGTTTTAGTCTCATGTGTCCACAGTACGTTCTTAAAGTAGGATTTTGGTTTCATCACATAAGTTTTGACAAAGTCCAGCCTTTCGTTTTTTATGCCTTTGCATCAGCAGTGGTGTCCTCCTGGGTTTCCTACCATAATGTCCCTTTTTATTCAGATGGCAACAGATAGTGTGAGCTGATGCTGTTGTACCCTGTGTCTGCAGATCAGCTTCAATTTGTTTGGAAGCTGATTGAGATTCTTTATCCACCATTCAATCCTTCATTGTAATTTTTCATCAATTTTGCTCTTCCATCCACGTCTAGGGAGGTTAGCTACAGCGCCACGGGCTGTAAACTTCTTGATGACATTACTCACAGCGGACACAGGAACATTAAGATCTCTGCAGAAGGACTCGTAGCCTTGAGATTGTCCCATTTGCTCTTCTTTCTTTTCTCCATGCTCAGTGTGGTCCACACGACACGAAGCTTGAGTCAACTTTTCTCCATTTTAACTGATGGCAAGTGTGATAACTACATAGCCAGCATGTGTTACTTGCCACATATGAGTTTAAATACAAATTACAGGAGCATCATGTGCTTGAAATATAATTATTTCAACGTAAACAATAGAAATAAACATGTGAATACCAAAACATTTGCAATTTCAACAGTTTGAGTGTGAGTGTGTTGCACAGCAAGTGTTGCATTTTCTGACAGAACTACAGGGGTGCTGATATTTTTGGGCATGACTGTATGTAGTGCTCTGACTGACTGTGTGTGTTTTTGCCAGATTAAACAGCCAGCCAGGAAAAATGAGCATCCTGCTCCTTTAATCTCTTCTTTTAAGTGACATGTGAAAAAAACAAATAAAATGTAAAAAGAGACACAATGGAACAAACTTTGTATGTCTCTATTATTTCATTAGGGTGTAACACTGACGTAGTGACATTAGCTCAGCGAACTGACCGTTGACTGCATAACAATGTAGCTGCTAAAGCTTATTAAAATACGATTGGACAACGTAAACACTCTCAGATGTTGCTGTTATGGACATGAAAAAACACACACAGGAAATGATAAATGGAAACAGGTTTCTATGGCAACGGCGATGCCTCGCGCGATCAACGTCGTTCGGGTCAACGGCTGTAAATAATCGCGTTTCCTTACAAATTACTTATGTGTCTTTCTATTTATAAACATCATTACCTGTGAACTCTACCTATGCACAGAAAAAATAACAACAAGTAAATAATGTAAATAAAAAATCTTCCTCTCATTTTTTCTCTTGTGTGGCCCTAGTCCTCCATTTTAGTTTTTACTAGACAGAAGTCTGGAGAAGTATTTCAAAACCCACAAATGGGTGATAAATAAACATAATACATGCTGTCTACCTACTTACTGGCAGAGAAAAAGTCTATTTTGTGAAGAGAAAAAGGGATGCATGTTTTTTTACCTTGTGGTAGTAGCAGCTTTTGGCAAAGTGTCCTGTCCTGTTGCAGATTTGACAGATCACAGAACGACCAGGTACAAAATAACGTCCACACTGGGTATAATGAGGAGACAAAGACTGAATTCAAACTGGAATATTAGATGAAAGACCAAACCTTATTTCAAAAATATATTTATCCCACATATCCAAAATGTGTGTTGACTGTAAATAGTTGATTTTTTTGCCAGTATTGCATGAAAAGGCAAAGGCATTTTATAAAAATCTATTGTAATATTTTTAATATTTAATATACCAGAGGCTTGGATAATGACAGCAGACATATTTCCTTGCCCCGAATCAACAAGCTCTTTTGTTATATTCCTATAAATGAATAAAAGGAAAAGGGTACCTTGTCTTTCTCCGACACAGCCCAAGAATTGTTAAGTGACTTCACATTCAGATCTGTAATGAAAAGATTCACCATGCAGAACATTCAGTTATGCAGATATAAATGTATTCCACAATGATATCCATAATCCTCCTAATAAATGTAGCCTTTCTCTGATATTCTGTTTTATAAAAGCTGTAGCTCTCAGGTCTTAGAAAGCTGATGAAAAACAGTTGACCCCCTGAAGTGGCTATCACTTACATGTGAGGAAACTCCCAAAACCTCTCTGCTCCAGCAAAGTGAAGGTTGGGAGGACAAAATGAAGTGGAGGCGCTTCTCTTACTATGTGTGAATATAAGTATCTTCATTAATGTGAAATGGAGTGTTTTTGAAAAAAAAAAAAACAGAGTGCATATATATATATATATATCTGTACAAGTTTCAAAATAAATTACACTCCCACATATTCACATAAATCACTGAAATTCATAGCTCTCCCACACAATCTATGAATTACTGCCCATGAAGTTATCTATTAAACTGGAAGTTTTTTCTCTCTCTCTCTAGACAAAAAACATATTATTCTAACAGCCGTCCAGAGGAATGAATAAAAACACAGTTTTACCTGACAGTCTCTAAATAGCAACAATGGTGTGGTCTGTTTAGCTTGTAGGAATATTCATCATCACTTTGTAATTCTGCTAAGTGGCAATAATTACTGCAGCAACAACACAATTAACAGGTAACGCTGTTTCCACACAATTAAATTACAAAAATGAAAATCTCTCCTTTATTTAAAACCATTTGATTTTAACTAAATATGCTATTTGTATATTGTTAAATGAAAGCAACTAATGATAAAACTTCAATTTATGGATGATGATTTGTTTTTGACTTTTGATGTCCCTAATGTAGTCACATTGTAATATTCTCAGGTAAGACATATATTCCCCATAGGTATTGCCTTTATACAGTAGCCTGATAATAGTTGAGACTTAGTACAGTCTATAGACACGTTTTCATGATTCTTGTTTAGTTTAGCTAAAAAAGTAAAAGATGATCCTTCAGCCCATATAACTGGATAATCATGGACGTATCTTCTTGAACTTCACTTCTGCTTGTATTTACTTCTATTTTACTTCTGCTGGACATTTACAATGTAAATGTACCTGGTCTAAAACACAGTTTCTTGCTTTAATATTTATAGTAGACAATGTTAACCTTCATCTCCACAGTCATCTTCAGAGCTGCTCCAGTAACCCAAGTTGAGCTGGATACTAGAGTCTCCCACTTGCTCCTCTTCTCCTAGGATCATCCAGTCCTCGATAGGTTGCTCACTGTCCTCCTCCTCCTCCTCCTCATGTAAACCGGTACTGGAAGCCGGACTGGTGATGCTGTCCTGAGGACCCGGTCCCTGAGGACCCGGTCCAGAGGTGATGGGGAAGGCCAGGAGAAGTGGAGGGGAGCTTTCCCCGCTCAACCGTGCAACTGGTTTACATCTGCGCTGTCGTTTCTGATTATTTAAGTCTTTTATTCTTTCGTCATCTGAACTACAAAAGTCGCCAATAAAGAAAGCCCCCTCACCATCATCATCCTCGTTGTCCTTGGTATAGTCCATAATACAAACACAAACTGTGGCTCAACAGCGCCACCCAGCGACAACTCGATGCTTCGCAATAAAACAGCTTTGGTGGTCGGCTCATCTATTAAAGCTAACAATATAGGATTAAAAGTACTTGTTGGTACTCTATGTTTTGAATGTAAACACTTAAAATATCTTCACCACATGTGGATTAACTTGAGGCTAACTAGATTCATGCTAATGTTAACTAGCCCCGTAGTAGCGGAGTGTATTAATGCAACCAGTTTAACAAACACAACAATGACGAATAAAGTCTAAACTGGCATTTTTCAGACGTTTACCATTTTAAGTTAATTATTTATCATTTGTGTCGTCACGGAAACTCACAACACTAACGTTTTCCTCCATACAATCCTGGCAACTGTCGCTTCCACGCTTGTTTACATGTGTAAACTACTCAACGGCTCTCACCCGGCGTTTCCGGAAAATGTTGGCCAACCAAAACTTAACCCAGTGTTAAAAAGTTTGGACGACGAGTGCTGTTCCCGGAGTGTTAATATTGGCTCTTTGCATCATGTGTAGTAAAACGGTCAAAATGAAAAGTGGTTTCTGTTTAAAACCTGATATAATTGTAACAACCTAAAATCGGTCTACAATTAGGTTGTTATATCAGCCACCATTTTAAAGTATTTCTATGATATAACGATAAGAATGCATTCATTTATGGTCAAAGAAGCATTTGCTATTGTAAATTATTTTTATTTATTCATTAATTTAAAACACCACCACCAGACGGTCCTCCGAGGACCAGGCTCCGCTGCAAAAAAAAAAAATCTGTGACTTTTTGTGTGTGTGTGTGTGTGTGTGTGTGTGTGTGTGTGTGTGTGTGTGTGTGTGTGTGTGTGTGTGTGTGTGTGTGTGTGTGTGTGTGTGTGTCCAATCAAATAAGGCTCGCGCCGCTCTCCATGGCTCCAGGTGATGAAAACAGCAGAAAGGTGGTCCGCCCTATCAGCCTTCATCGCAAATACTACTGAACTGTGCTCTCCTGGAAAAAAACAAAAACAAACAAACATTTTATTCGGTTTGGCTTTTCTTTTTTTGAAGATGTTCAATCCTCTTAAATAATTTCACTTTGTAGGAAGTAGCGACCAAAGTTGAGGAAGATGGAAGTACGCTTTGGACAGGTGCCGCTCACCATTACGCACAGTAAGTAACGACGTTTAGGCACTAAGGTGTCACGGGTAGTTTGTATCCTGTGATTCTATCTTGATATCTGTGTTTCTTTGAAACGCTCCGACGAGCAGGACACGGTGGAGTGAACCAGCTCGGCGGAGTTTTCATTAACGGGCGTCCGTTACCGCACCTGGTGAGGCACCGCATCGTGGAGTTGGCGCGAATGGGCGTGCGTCCATGTGAGATCTCCCGCCGCCTGCGCGTCAGTCACGGCTGTGTCAGCAAAATACTGGCCAGGTATAGATATTTGGTGCTTCTCTTCCTCTTGTTATCCACCATTATCTCACTATAGTTCGTTATCTTTGGTGATGCATCCAAATGTGAAGTGTAGAGTGAATAATGAAGGAGTGAAAAGTTTGGATAATTATTTATATGTGGACGTCCTTTTTTTAATTGAAGTTGATTTATAATATATATTTTTCCTAGACATGGAGCTTTATCCCAACATATCCAATGAAATGTTTACTTCTCCTGACAGATATCAACATTTTTATTCAGGTACAATGAAACAGGAAGCATCAGACCAGGAGTGATTGGAGGCTCCAAACCCAAAGTGGCCACTCCCAAAGTTGTGCAAAAGATCCTTCACCTGAAACAAACCAACCCAACCATGTTCGCCTGGGAGATAAGAGACAGGTTGATGCTGGAGCAAGTGTGCGACCGGGACAGTGTGCCCAGCATCAGCTCCATCAACAGGTATAGAGGACGTCATGTGTGTGTTTGATAGTTAGATCATTAAAATGGAAACTGAGTGAGTTCCCTTCGTCTTCACAGGATCATCAGAAGTAAAGTCCAGTTAGAGTCCTGTGAAGTTGGTAAGTTTCTCTGTCCCTCCTCGTCTCTCTTGACTGATCTAATTCTCTATAATGTTTCTTGACATCAACCTCTGTACCTGCAGTGTCATCGGCATCTTCTGTTGCCATTGGAACAGCTCGTTCCTCTGAGCCTACCTATTCCATCAGTGGGATCCTGGGAATCAGAAAACATAGCAGTAAATATGAAGAAGGTAACACTATGTGTGAGTGTAATTAGTGTGTGTTCCTGTATGGAAATTGTATGCAGTTGTTAGGGGAAACTAGAACAGAAAAGACACACGGTTAATGTTAACAGTTACAGCCGTGTTTCTATTATGACAATGCAAAATATCTGATGTGAAAAAGACCTATTAATTATTGAAAACATAGGTTTACTGTCATTAAATGTGTTTTCCATTAAATCAAAAATAGTCACATATTCTATCTGCGTCTGACTTTACATATGTGTATTATGTATTATCTCAGAGACTTAACTGACCTTTAATTGTCTCTTCTATTGCCACATGCAAAGTTTTAAAACCTAATGAAGACAAATCACATTTTTCAGATTGAACTTGTTCTTTATTGTATCTTTTTATCTTTCTGTCTAAATTGTCATTAGCAGTGCCGTAACTTTTGTTGTACACTTAACCTCACTGCTGAATTCTACCGTAATATACTACAATAACAACCACAAAAACTGGGTAAAATTCATTCTACAGACCAAGTACACTTTAATCAATTCTGCCACTTTTGTAAAGTATAACTAACTCAGATTAGTCAATGAAATTAGTATGCTGTATGAAATTGATAAACAGTTAAAGGTGTCTTGGCGCAGGCGTTTACTTTCACTTCAGAGTAACTTCACAGGTAAGCTGTCAAGCTGTTTCTTACTTCATTTAAAAAACTAATTAAGTTTTATATTCCCACACCAGCTTTTCTTGATTTTCTTCATTTTAGAAAACTCATGAGGAAAGATAATGATCGATCATCAGTGTTTTTCTGTACTAAATCATTATCTGAAGGTAGAAGAAAATCATCCAACACATATCAGGAAACTGATTCGGATATATGAGCATATTTGAAACATGTTTTAGATAGTTAGAGAGAACATTTAAAGATGAAATTATTTGGTTTTATTGAGTAAATATAAGACTCAGTATAAGAATCAAACATCTTGTGAAGGTGATCATCCTGTCAGAGCAGACAAAGAGGTTACAGTGTATATTCTCTGTGGTACCAGACCACACAGCAGACTGATGAGTAAAGCCGGGGGTCTTGTGTTAATATTAGTCTGAATGAAACAACCTCCGCAGTAGGAGATCCACCTCACCGCCCCAGGCTCCTGTCCTCTCAGCCAGCAGGCTCTCTGCCTCTTCCTGCCTCCCCCTCTCTGCTGGCTCTCATTACTGGCCCACTTAAACCTTCACTCCTCCATCACTGAAACCATTAGACTATGACATCAAACAGACAGATATGCACAGTTACACTTGGGAACACACACACACACACGTGTATTTTGTCATTCTTCTAATTAGAACAAGTGAAGATCGCAGTAGGGAGACGGAGGTGGGAGGGGAAATATAAACATGAACTTGGAACTGAAGATGTTTTGTTTTCCAGGCAGGGACGTCCCCTGCAGCATGTACCATGATCCCGCATGTTCCTGTAATGACGTCTGGGGACAAACTGACCCTCGTCTGACCTTTTACCCCGGCCTGGCAGCGAATCATAATCCAGACCTGATAGGTCAGTGTGTATCAAAATACGATCACTTCTGTCCTGAATGAATCCAGCTTTTATGTGTTTTCTTAAAGAGTTTTCTCTTTTTCTTTTTTAGGGTCTCCATGTCACCACAGCTGAAGGAGGCTTTGTAACACCTCAGAAGAAAGAATATTAATCCATTTTTGTGCCAAAAACAACATGAATTCACAGCTCGACTGAAATTTTATGTATAACAAATCAGTGACATTAAGATTTAAACATAATAAATCCCACAGTTTGTGTTTGTTTATTCAAATAAAACAGAAATTACATGAGTGATTTCTTATGTTTTATTTAAATGATTTGCTCTCAAACCATATATTGCAATTTCAGAGGCTTAATAGACTTTCATCTGGCCAATGTGTTATCCCTTGTCCCTGTCACCCCTAGGGCCATTTTCTCCTCAGTCAGTGGTTGAGGTGGAGCATCATTAGGGGCCCAGTGATGGAGAACAGTGACTGGTTTTTTTCCTCCTTAGTGTGCGTCTCCCTTGCCTCCCCTCCAGGATGAGGGATTAAAGGAGAAGGTGGGAGCTGCCACAGGGACAGAGCAGGGTCAAACAACACAGCGGAGACAGAATCTTTGGCCAGCGGCGAGCATTAGTCTACAAGAGGCGTGTGGAGAACAGGCACGTACATACTAGCTGACACCAAACACCAGAAAACATGAATCTTGCATGTTATATATACAATTACTTGTGTTGTTGACACTTTAAAAAAGGAATACATGAGTTCAAATTTGTGCCATTTAACTATCGCAATTTTTCACTAGTGTTCAATATACTGTAACATGTAATTAGATTTTATTTATAAAGCAAAAAAAACAAGACACTCTCAAAAGGGACAGAAGAGTGAATCCTTGTTCCTCCAGGACAGAAATAGGAGTCAAATATACAAAAAAATGTTGAGGTAACAGTTTTAGAGTTACAGTATGGATATAGAGACTGCTAATTAAAGAAATTAGATAAATAAATAATTATTATTCATAGAATTATTAAGTAAATGAAGCACATGTGTCATATTAAGTGGAGAATGAATTGGACTTTCTTACATTTGTCCCCGTAGATGAGTATTGCCTGAACATCACTATCGCAGTTTGCTTTGTTAACTGCACCAGTGTCCGTCATGCAAACACACCAGAAACAGATTTAAGACAAGATAGATGAGTATGATTCATTTTTGCAAACGACAAAAGTGAACTGGCTTCATACCCTCCAGCAATCTTCGAGTATAATCAGCTTCTTCTTTTTTTTCTGGGCTTTAGTTTAGTTTCATGAGACACAATTCTCCAGTGGACTGTGTGATACAGGCTGTTGTTGCTGAGAGGAAAGTGGCACGAGTGTACAGCCAGACAACCAAAAAGAGAGTGTTGTTTTTTGTTTTTGTTTTTTTTGTCTAGACAACTAAACCTACAGGGACCTGGCCTAAGACCTCGAGCTGAGTTCTGTGAAGTCTGTTGGTGCTTCAAAGAGTTATTCACTTTTTAACATTTAAAGCGATGAAGAGTGTGAAAACATATTTTAATCAGTGGTTTGGGTTGTCAACATCAGCCAGTCTCTTATCCAAATTAAAATCTAGATTTTAAAAAATAGACTTTTTATGTTGATTTGACAATATACATGGATTTAAAATTTAGAATAACTTAATTACATGCATAGATAGTTAAGATAATGCATTAGATGATGTATAAAATAATGTAACGTCTTGAATTAAGTGTCTCCAGAAGATAAATAATGTGAATGTAAAGTGGAATATTTCTTAAAGTATGAGCAGTGAGGATGAACATCTTAAAGATAACAATACATAAACTATACATTTGTGCATCAGTTTTTAAAATTTTTACTGAGCAAATGGTTCAGCTGCTGAGTCTTACCTCCAAAGTACCAGGTGCCCTTTGCAAACCACAGTGACATAAAGAGGGTATACTGAAATGTTATTGCTACAAACAACATTTAAAGGTTACACATGAAAGTCACTGTCATCAGTTTTCACCAAAAACTATTCTGTAAAAGTGACTAATATGCTCTGAATACAATATATAGTATAGAAACTGTCCTTATGCCAAACGCTAGTGAAATAACATGTAGGTGTTATGCTTAATTTGTAGTATGCATTTCTATTATAAAATGCAAAAAAAATATATATTTCTCAAACTCATCAGATTGGATTTTGGACAGGAATTATGTGCTGCACTGGTAAATATTGTGCTCAAAAACAATAGTTTCTCAGCTTTGATACCAAAACCAGTTCAGTCACCGTTGGATGGCAGTAACAATGTCCAGCCTGCTGTCGTAATGACATGAGGGACCTCAAAGAAGAAGAAGATGATGAGAGATGATAATGATGATGATATTTGTCCACAAGGTAGACCACCGAGCAGTTGTGATAAGTTCAACAGTCACTGTCTGACTCACATCATCAGCATCTGCAGGAAGAGCGAGCAGACAGCAGGGGGCGATTTCTTTTCATACATTTCAGAGGATAAAGTAAAAGGTTTTCTCCTGCTCTGGTTATTATTCTTACAGTTATACTCAGTCTAGGCCATTTGGTGGCGTCTGCTTCCTCTAAGATCTGTGACTCAGTATCGGCCTCATTTTTCTTTTATTGTTGCAATCATATCATCTTAACAACATTTGAAATTAAAGTATAAAACAAGAAACAAACAGCCCATTTTAAGGTTTTAGGACTGTTTCGTTGCATCAAATAACCAGTAACTGTAAATGAAAAAAGTATTTTTATTGTGGAATTTTAACACAATGTTTTTGCTGGGAGTACATGAAAGTATTTTCTTTTAAAAAGTGCCTTACAAATAGTAGTTATGTTCATAATGGTTTTAATTTTTATGCCTATTTTGCAATATCAGTCTTTACTCTGGGCCGTTTGTTGGCCTCTAGCACATATATCTGGTAATTCATTGTTCACTGTGTGTTTGTTTTTTCTTGGCAAAGAGGAGAATGAGACACAGGGCTATGTTAGCACATTAACTCAAATACTCAAAAACAAAAAAAAAAAGGTGGGAGTGAAACTTTTTCTCTTTCTCTGTTTGAGGATGTTGACGTTTTTCCTTTGTCCACTGCATTTTGGGTAATGAGTTTCTTCTGTCGTTTATCCTCCTGTGATGCTGTTTCACACATTGAAACACCCAGACAACATATTTTAATCAACAAGCTTTAAGAAGTTAATATTAATGTATTTAAAAAGGCATAAAACTCTGTTCACTCTGTGGTTTTTGCTGCAGCAGTTACTTAGTCTGTAGAGACCAGTGACTTGTGTTATTATTAAACTACATTTTAATATTTAGCACCATCCTAAACCTGCCACAATTCATTAGTTTAATGAGATTTAAAATAGGAAAATATCCACAAGATGAAGACACCAAGACACTAATGAAGTGTTTAAAATACATTGTCCTCTTATAAAGACGTCATCCTGCATCTTATTCTGTTCATGTCACATGGATACATTGTAAATTTGTTTACTTCATTACACGTGTTTTATTTAACAACACAACTTCTTTTATTCTTTTATTATCTGCTGCATCATAGGTAATAAAATATTTATTATATTGGGAGCATTAAATCGCATCCGTAATTCATATTAACAGTAGAAAGAGCAATATGCCAACAAAATATATTTTTGTTTCCGGCTTTTGTGTTTGTCCTCTTAGAGTACGTTATCTCTTACTGAAATCTTTAATGCTTATCATTTCCCTGCCCTCTTAATTTCTTCTAATCCCCTCTATAAAAAAATGTAATCAGCATTTTCTCGGCCAACAGGTGATAAGTGTGAGACAGGACCATGTGTGCACAACACTTTGATAATCAAAAAAATGAACAATTTGAAAATAAAAACTATGACTGAATGTTGAGTTTGGAAGTTTAATTGTTTGAGTTCATACAGATTAAATTAAGATTTGTTTGTTCCTGCGTTAAGGAAATTTCAGATTAATTCTTCTCAGCTATTTCCTTGAATGCATCTCTCACCAGCACCAGTACATAAAATCCTAATTTATTTACAACTCATATTTATTGCAAATTATTAATCTGATTCTGACAATGGGAGTGAGACGTTAGCTTGGGTTGTGTTTGCTTTTGTGTAATCACATGATTATATACTTCATTGCCTCTCAGTATGCTGTGTAAAGCTGTCTGTGCTGAGTTATGCTCAGGTTCAAAGTACAAAAGTGCATTTTTATTTGGGAAAGTTTATACCCACCTACTTCCTTCTATCTAAATCACTGCAGCGTTTCCTCATTCTCAGGTGAAAACAGCGCAAAGACAGAAGGAAAACAGGGAGAGAGGCTTAACAGTGTAGGTTTACAGTTAATAATAAGAATTAGATAACAATAATAGATATATATAATTAAGACTTAGTGTGAATGTACGATTACTTTTAAAGTTTCACAAGGAAACAAGAAAGGGAAAAGAAAATATCTCGGGCTTCAGCTCAACTTGTTCTGTTTGGAACACTAGTGAACCGAGGCAAAACGGAACCAAACCAAATCCAGAGGAACTGGCTCAGAGCTCAGACGGAGGACAATGTCGAATACCTCCAGAGTTGTCCACAAGAGGAGGGCGACGATCACTGCTCTGCCTCTGTACTACTCCGGACACCTGCTGAAGAAACTTGGCGAAGAGAGGGTGAGGACAAAGATGGGAAAGATGCAGTGACAATGTAGCAGAAGAAGGAAAATAACAAGAGAATAAAATCAGACAAATAGCAGATTAAATGTGAGACTAACAGTGTGGAATGTCAGTGTGATTGAGCAGGTGTTTGGTGAAGGTTTTATGATGTATAACTACAGTTTGATCTGTAACAGCAGTAGTGGAAAACGCTGTGACAGAGAGAGATTATTTCTGAGTAGATTAACCTTTAATAATATATCATAATTCATAAGATGATCACATGTTTTATGTTAAATCTTAATATGTAAAGTAACAACCTCTCAGATAAATGATGTGTTTATTTTCCAGTCTAATGCAGTGAAGCTGGAGCACAAAAAAGTAGCAGAAAATACCTCAAAACTGTACAATGTACCAGTAAATGCACTGAGTTACTTCCCGTCAGTGTGTGAAGGTCAATGCTGTGTTAACATGATTTATAAATGATATTTATGATTTCCAGGATTTCAAGAAATACTTCTGCGAGCTCCGTGGAGATATACTGTTTCTGTACAAAGATGATTCACAGGATACAGTAAGTCACATTTTTACTGTCACATTTCTTTTACAAACTGTTGCATCAAAGAGTTGCGACTTTTATTTACACGTACAGAACCTGTGTGAAGTAATAATTAATCTGTGAGGGTAATGTGTACAGAAATACAGTGTCAAGAACTGTGAGCAAAAGTAATACTGTAAAGGGTCAATAAAATTTTTTTTAAAAAAACAAGATATAGTTTGATATTACTTTTATAGCTGTAATACCAAAAGATGATTATCAGGTATTGTTTGTTTTGTTTACTTCGTCAGTACATCGAGAAGGTGGAGTTGGAGGGACTCAAGTCCATGGAGTTAACTTGTCCATATCAGAAGATGAAGCCGACCGTTTTCACTCTCAAGCTGCCCACACAGGAGGTGCAGCTGCAGGTGAATTACACTGATTTATTATTATTATTTCCTCGTTAATATGATTTCAGCCAGTCAAGTAAATGTTGCACATTGTTCAGTAATTCATCATTGATCTCTGTCTGTGTGTGACTGTGCAGATGAACAATGCTGACACTGGAGAAGTGTGGAGAGGCTACATCCTCACTGTGGCTAAAGTAAGAACACACATTTAAAATAAAAAAAAAACAAACAAACAAACAAAAAAAAAAAACAGTAACTAACACTCAGTGCTCAAATCTCAAAACAACGTGTCCTACATATAACTGTTGGGTTTTCTCAGACTCCTTGGTTTTAAAATCCTTCAACCTCTTGACAAATAAAGCCAAGAACAACAGAAGAAATATCCTGGTTAATTATTAGGCAACATTTTTTGGCTCATGGAGCTTCCCTTAAGTCTGATAATGGAAGTAGTGATAACACAATAATAATAACAATGACTACATTGTACCACAAAGAAAATAATGTTTCCTTGTAGAAGGAGATTCCCAGTATGCTGCAGCTGCTGCCGGGCCAAATGTTGCAGCTGAAGGAGACTCTGGCTCAGGAGAGAAGTAGAAATCCCTCAACGTCACGTCCACTTCTCCCTCCCCGACCATCGTTTTTAACCTCACCTTCATCATCTTCCTCCTCCTCCTCCGCTAAAGACAACCCAGATAAGGGAACCCCATCCTTGCCTGCGTAAGTTGACAAATACAGAAATCCTCACTTTGGTTTTGTGTGTTTAATAAGTGTTACAAAGGGTTTGAGCATATTTTATCTCATCAACAGTCAAAGCGTCAGTGTTTTCCTAACCTGTTTGCTGATTTCTATCATTATCCCTGTAGGTGTTTCTATGATGTGACTCGTAACGAGGCTGAGAAGATGTTAACAGAGAACCCTGAATACGGAGGCATCATCCTCCGTCCGTCCACCCTGGCAGCGAGCTACGCCCTGACTCTCAGACAAGCGATGCCCAGGTCTGATGATCCTTCTCAGCCCCTGAAATGTGCCAGTAAAGACTATTACAATGTCAGAATATAAGGTTAACCTCATAGAAAGCTTTTGCTACCATCCATTGATTGATCACATGAATAGGAATATTTAGTTTTATAGTTTTTCCTTTGTATAAATGTAGAGGAAGAGACGACTGTTGGTTTTGCTCATTCCGGTCACCCAGTAAATTCATAATCCACCTCTTCTTTGTGTGACAGTGGGCCTGTCATAAGGAACTACAAAGTGACCTCCACAGGCTCTGGTTACGTCATCGAGCTGGAAAAAGCAGTAAGTCCCACAGCTTTCATCTCACCTTTTACTAATGAGGATAAATCAGTGTAAATAAATATTTTATTAGTATCAGATGACAGCAGTAAACCACATTATAGGTCACATTAAAAAACTGGCCTCTTTTTGCTTTTCGTTGTTTTCTTCACTATAGGTGACAGTCTCAACCTTGAACGATGTAGTTAAATATTTCCTCAAAGAGACAGGGTACCGCCTCCATCCCTACGTGGCGTCTCAGCCCTACGACACCCGCATTGGTGAGAGGAGGGTCGATTTTTAGAAATCTCAGTTTTAATGACGAGTACAAATATAATGGCCCCTGACTGAGCGTTTCTCTGTGTGTTTGACAGAGGTGTTACCTGTTCCAAAGAGCATCAGCATCACCTCGCCCACATCTAAAATGGTACCGCAGGCCCAAGTGGCACCCTTGCCGCGGTCGAAAACCAAAGAGCTCATTCCCCTTCCGACCAATCCAGACGACGGTGAATATGTGTGTCCTGACGATCACAAGCTGACCGAAGATGACGTGAAGCAAGGTTAGAACGACTGTGAATTTGTTTTGAACATCAGTGCATGTATGACCCAAGTTGAATCGGTCCACGTGAGTGACACTTGTATGTTTTTGTCTAAAATAGTCAAGTTGGACAGTGAGCTTCGGGAGCGTTTAAAATTACGGAGAGAAAACATCTACACTGTACATGGCGAGGAGGAAATATCTACCTATGTGAATTCAGCAAGTAAAAAACAGCAGTGCTACACAGTACAGTGGCAGACAAAGGGTGCAGAAGAGTGAGGCATTTACTGTTTGTCACATCTGCCTATTTCATGTGTAACTTCCAGTGTCAACTGATAAGACAAGTTGTGTCGTGAATTCTGCCACCTTGGGTCTGATTTAAGTCTTGCTGTGAATCACAAGATCAATCAAACAAATTGACTTTCTCAACAAAGAATTTCCACCATGTAGATCATACAGGATATATCAGACTACAGCTGTGTTTGTCACCTTTCGTGAAACAGTTGACAAGCAAATACTATTGGTTATGTTAAGAAAATTGCTGATTAACATTTGTCTCAGTTTGAAAACGTTATTGAGCCGAGTTTCTGTTTTTGCGAGTAAAAACGAACATTGTGAAATGATTGATTGATGAATGATGATACAAACTTGTAATGTCTAAATTTAAAGCAACTTTAACGTTAAATTTTGTTCTCAAAGTGTCTTTCTCAGTTAGAAAAGCATAACCATAATCAAGGGTGATCATTATTCTTTATTTTTTTCACACATAAGATTAAGCCAACATAAATGTTTTAAATGTTATAATCATATTTTTTATAAGTTATTCCATTAAGATTGTATTTCATTTTATTATTTTTTTTTTCCCATCATTATCATGGTTCATGTTATAGGTTTAAAGTTTAAAGATCATTTATCACTCAGTAAAGACAGCAAGACTGTGAAAAATAGTCAATAAAAAAAAAAAAAAAAAAACAAACACATTCTCCCTTTTGTCTCCTTCATTGTAGTGTGTTTCAGAGTACCTGTTTAAAAATCCCTCCCCTCTGTCGCTCACATTCACATTTCTTATACTCTGATCTCTTGTAGCAGCCTTCATGTGTGTGTGAAAGACAAATAAAATATCTGTAATAACTTAATATCTCAGGTTTCTTTTTTTTTTTTTTTTTTTTAAAAAAAGAGATAAAAGTAAAATCAAAATAAAAAATAAAACTGAATAAATTAAAGAGGATTGTTCCTCAATGAAGACCCGCCTCCATTGCCATTGTTGTGACATTACTTCTCGGTGAGTGACAGCTGCAGGATTCGCTCCAGCTCCTCTTCTTCCTCCTTCTGCTTCCTGTGACAGAAAATAACTAATCAGTCAAAGAGGCGATAAACTAAGAATGAAAGAGCTAAAAAAGCATTTGCATATTATTCTCCTATCATGTTCTGATGTTTTTGCAGCATAGGTTCTTATCGGTTTTGAAATCATCTTAATATTTATGGGACAATCATCTAATGCTGTTTATGGTGCTGACCTAAGAATTTTACTGTGTACGGGGACAAGGAAAGGAAAATAGTTTCAGGCAGTAATTCTGACTACGTGATTTGAACCTTGTCTAGTTTCTGCTGACAGGCTCAAACAAAAGTAGAAAAATAGTGGATACTGGAAAAAAAAAAATGCTAAATGAATGCACATCTTCTTCATGTGGATTAGTTTTCAATGTCGCCCACTTTCACCTGTCCATCTCCTCCTGCTCCCTGCAAGACAGCTCCATGGCGAGACGCAGCTGCTCGTCGAAGCTCGTCCCGACGCCAAAGTGCCCCGACAACCGCGGGTCAGTCACTGTGCTGTAGGAAAGCGGGGAATTGGCAGTAGGGTCCAAAGGGGACACGGAGGAGGGCTGGCTGGGGTCGGCCGTGTCGTCGCCCTCTCTGCTGGCCAGAGAGATGGACAGGGACTCCTGGATTGCCCTGAAGAAATAAGGGATTTTAAGTCTTGAAGACTTATGTGATATTACACAAAGAGATTCACTGCCAGGCTTCATTACAGGATGACCGGGAGCTGTTGTTCCCAGGAGAAGGTGTAAAGAAAAAGCTAATCACTGAACTCTATTTAAAGATGTTTAATTAAATTATTACACAAGCCAGAGATCTCCTTGAATAAGACAGAACTATGAAGATGCACGAGTAAAACCTCTTGACAATTTTATAGTAGCAACTACAAAGGTGTCGGTGGCTTGATATTATATTATTCAAGGCTTAAAAAATTATTCATATGCTCTATCAAAAGTAGACATCAGCTCTGGTCTAAAGGTTAACTCACCTCTCCAGCTGAGAGTCTTCCTCATACTGTGGAGACTGAGGCACTGGGCGGCTGTTGGTCAGAGCCTCCCAGATAGTCACCTAAAAACCAGAGAGTGTTTCAACTGCCTATAGATATAAAGGAAACCCGTAGCAATGTTTTATTTTATTGTACTAAGAAAAAAAACTTGCTCTCTGACCTGGTCGCTCTCTGTGCCGGCGTCCAGCAGACTCTGCTGGATGGCGAACTGCAGCAGGTTGTCGTCCTCGTCCCTCATTGGCTCGCTGCGGCCCGGACCGAGCGTGGTGTAATCTGGAGGAGGCTCAAACACGGAGGGGTCCACCTCACAGTGGAAGGGAGGGGGAGAATGACCTGACGATAGAAAAGTTATAGTGTCACAGTAGCTGAAAGTTAAATGAATATTGTTTCAGAAACGTTATTCATTTTGTGATTTTGTGATTTTGTTATCTAACACAGAACGACAAAGGAATATTACAAAAACTCTGTTCTGTTCTGATACATAATCTCCTCACTAGACGACAATACACCTTTGTCTCTCAAATCCTTGGCTTTGTTTCACTGTCCATTACAGGAAAATGAAAAATGAAAACTAGAGGCCAGGTGGAGACGATCCAAATAAAGAGTCAACAACACTTCACACTCTTCTAAATGCATTTGTCTAAGTGTATGTGAAAGTCTGTAGTTACCAGCTTCATCGGAGCTCTCTGGTTTGTGAACCGTCACAGAGCTGACCGCCTCGTCGCAGCCGCACAAGTTACTGAACGTCACTCTGGCATTCAGCACGTGAAACAGGGGAATCTCTGGAAGACGGGCAACAATTCGAATTCAGACAATGCTTTAATAAACAGTAGTGTAATCGTGTCTCTTTAAAAGGACTGGCTTTTAAGCCAGCCCTTTTTACTTCCTAGTGCTTTTCAATAATTAATGTTAAAAGAGGCACCAGTCAGACCAGCTGGTCTGGTATCAGCGTTTTCCTCAACTCCACCCTCACTTCTCACACTCACCTATCTTGACAGGGAAGCCAGGCGGCAGGCGGAGGGTTATGAAGTCACGCAGCTTGGCAAAGTGGGCGTTGGAGATCGCCATGAGGTCAATGATGGGCGTCACCTGCTCAGCCAGGGACAGAGGATGAGTCTCACTCAGCCACAGCGTCGCTTTAAACCTTGAGGAGGAGGTAGAGAGACTCTTTACGCTCTGGTCATGTTTGGGGGTGTGTAAATGTTGCCATTGAGTTACGATACCTCTGGACTTTGCTGGTAAGCTCGATGGGACGTCCGATGTCCCGGCCATTCAGATTGAACTCAGGGTCAAAGTATTCCTCGGCCGTGATGGCCGTGGGATTATGAGGACTAGCGCACTGGGATACATTACTCTGATGGAAATACAGAGAAACATTCAGTCATATATCAAAAGAGGAAGTGGGTGGTGAGTGTGTAGATGTAACACACAGATGCTGTGGAGACTCTTACCCCGTTGTGAGCCGTGTGCTGTTCAGCAATCCCCAGGAAGGACTGCAGAGGAGTTTTTGAGCCTGAGTGAGAACAACACGAAGAAATTTGTTCTCACTTTACTCTGAGAGCAAGATACATCTGGATCACAATTAACAGATTTGTATAAAACTAAAAATCTAAGTTTGTATTATGAGTCAAAACAGCTGTTTCTACCACTGATAGTGATGTAACCATGTTTCTTCTCCACTACAAGCTCTGAGTGTGCAATCGTATATTCACCTTTGCTCCTTGACTTGTCCTGATCTGATAGATGTTCTGTTCTTGACCGAGTCACCAGCTCCACATTGGTAGCACTGTAAACCTGGAAACATTGATACATAAAAAAGATACATAATAATAATAAAAAGTACAAAAAAGTAGGTAAAACGTTTGCTTAGTTTAGCTGATCTTGGAGGATGAAGATTGTAAGTGCAGAGCTTGATCATAATTGTCACTCAACACTCTTTTTATATTACTCTTATAAAATTTTGTGTCTTTAAAAAAAAACATCAAATCTCTCTCAAAGGCCCTTTTAAGGTTTTAGATACATTACTGGAGGAACTGGATTCAAGCCTATTCTTAGTAATTTTTAAATTCTTAGTAAAAGATAATGGGATCAAAGAGCATCTCACTACTGCTTTTTTAACCCTTCAATAATCTTTCATCAGGGCAATTGAGGCAGTTTTGAATTATGTAATCTGAGCGTTTCAGCCACACAGACTGAAAAACATCTGAAGTAGGTCGGCTCAGATGTCACTTACCTTGGCTTCGTACCCGCTGACCACTTCACTCTTCTCAGAACGCCAGCCCCAGATTCCCGACTTGTTCCTAAAGCAAAGAGATATTATAAACACTCATAAACATAACCTAACTCTAAATGTAGTTAAACTGAAAATGGAGATTAATGTAAAATAATAAGCTTTGAAGTTTAAGAATATCTGCACATGGTTTGCAAACACAAACAGCTCAAAATAAATGTGATCTATGAAAGTGAAATGATTCTGGTTTCCATATCTGTATTTTATAAGAGTTTTTTAAACCCCTTTAAAGTACACTGTCAACCATATACGACCAATAAGCACCCTCATATACACAATATGCAATAAACCCAAGTCAATAAATAACTAAGAAATGTCTCTCCTATGACTAGAGATGTCCTACTTCCTCCCTCCATACAGTCAACATAAAGAAAGGTGCTCGGCCTGCGCCTTGCTCCAAATACTGGAGTTAAACAGGTCATCTTCAGTTTCAGTCTGATCCAATAAACCTTCCAAGTTTGTATGTTCAAGATCATTAATAAAATACCACCACACTTTTTAAATAGCTCATGTTTCCCCTTAATATAATAAGCAGTTTTTTAAGACTAAACATGCAGACAACTCCTTTAACCATTTACCAGTAGTTGGTTTATGTAATTTATGTACACAAGAATGTAAACATCCACTTTGATTTCATAAACATAAAACCACAAGGATCTGGTCATTCTTTCTTAAATTACAGTCTTTCATCTCATTACATTCACTTGCACAATGTAAAAAAAGTTCCTTTGCATTGTTCAGATTAAAACACAGATCACAGACATAATTATAAAATGTATTTAGCTTTTCTGGGACAATATGATATAAAATGGGTATTTGCTATTTGTGTTTGAGCTTTTTCTTCTTCTTTTCTTACAAGAAATTTCCCTTTTCCTCAAATGAAATGTTTTCTACTAATCCTCTCTTCAAGTGTGGCTTCAGGGCATCTAGATTTAATTAAGTCATAAATTCCAGATATTATACTGTTTCCTCTCCAGTCTTTAAAAACATATTCCTCTAACAGTGAAGAGAAATCTTCCAAATGAGCTTGTTACCGTTCAAAAGCAATGTTGCGGGTGTTGAGGTGCGTGGAGACGATGGGTGATGTCAGTCTCTGTGCCGTGTTCTCCTGCGAAGGTTGCATGGCTGCCAGGAGGGAGGGCGCGTCACGAGGAGACAGTACGAGCGGCTCCGTGTACACGACCTGCTTCTCATGGTCCACCTCCATCACCACCGCCCCGTCGTCTACGAGACACAGGAAAAAGTTGATATTAGAACAAAACACAAAGCAGGATGTTTTCACCATCTCAGGCCACATCAACTGGAAACGATTCTTCTTTCACAGTCACCGGTATTTGCAGGTGTGTGATGGTATATTTTGAATATACAGTAAGCACACACCTCCACCCTTGAAGATATAGCTGCGTCGTCCTTTCAGCCACGTCATGTGTTCGAAGCCCAGAAGGGTGGTGTCCACACGGAGACATGAGCCGCTCTTCCACACCCGGTAGACGTCACTGGGACACACCTTTGACACCAGAGGCACTGAGACGAGAGTTAAAAAAGACGAGAGGCTCTTTAAATACTGGAGAGAATAGGAAGTAACGAAGCAGGAAGAGGGTGAACGATGGTATAGAAGAAAAGCAGATTTAAACAGAAATATTTTCATGGAATATATAAATTTAACAAATGCTACTGATTGCTATTTTCATTATGAATTCACTTCCTGATCCTACAATTAAATAATAATTTAATAAAAACACAGTGCTTTCAAGTTGGATTTTTTTGTCATTAACAGCTAAATGTAAGTATTTCGTTTATATTTAAGAGTGAACATTTTTTTTAATGATTCATCGTTGCACTGAAATTATATTCAACTGGACAGATTTATGTCACCAGAAAATAGAAATTACTACAATCCTTGATTTAAACAAATTGTAGCCATTAGTGTTGGACATAGTCATAACAGAGATTGCATATGATTTTTTATGTAAATACTAGTTAAAAATGATGCTATAATTTTAAGCTGCAACATATAATCATCAGACATTTAGAAGAGTAGAAGGCAAAGTAATTTAAACACAGAAAACCACAAATTAAACCAGAGAACAAATTGCATAAAAGCCAACTCTGAACACTGTGTAATGGGTTACATTTTGAAATCAAACTGTCCCAAAGTGGAGTAAACTGTCATGTCTGTCAAAATATCACAGTCTTCTGAGTGACAGCTGATGCTGAGGGAGCTGTCCAACCACTGTGGTGCTGAAACTGACCTCTGTGTGAAACACATTATTGAAAGACACTCACCCCAACTGGTGAACTCCCACTTCATTTCCACATAGAAGTCCCGTGCCTAGAAGACACAGAGGAAACTTTAAAAAAAAAAAGAAAAGAAAAAGCCACAGATATTAACAATAAAGTCCTGTCGCAGACGTATTTTTGTGTGCGTGACACATTCGCAGCTGCACATGCAGAATGAAAACAAGCATCTCTACACAAGGAGCTGCCTCTGTCTCCATCTGGAAAAGGTTTTCTTACAAAAAAGGGAAAAAAATCAGATGTGGACCCTAAAGCGTAATATGCAAAGTGAAATCACATTCAATTTGTTCCACCAAAACAAACCCGAGTATGAGGAATGTCTGAACGCACGCAAGGAAAAACAGAACGCAACGTCAAGTAAGTCTAAAGTTAACACATTTGTAAAAGTTAATGATTGGGCAACTGACGGAGGCAGTGGTGTTGATGCTTTTCATCACAACTTAAAATGTATCTGCATCTTTACAGAAGACACATATATCCAACTTATCCAGGAAGAATTTTAATTTGTGAATAAATTCATGTTCGTGTTGTTTTTTTTCCCTATACTGGGTATAGTTTAGTGGCCTATTAAAATTAAGGTTAAGTTTTAATTTTAGATTTTGGTAAAACTCTGAAGACTATGTAGCTGTTAGATGTGGCCAAAAAAACTCTTGTGAATGATGCTATTTTTATATCGTTCTCTATTGCAATACTACCAAAATCAATAATGTAGGTCACCACACTTTGAAAAAGTCTCTTCCACAGATCTTATACAAAGCTTTAAGCGAAGGTTGAGGATTGACAGTGATGTTCTGTGTAACAGGTAGGTTGTCGTCATTATGTTTCACCTGTCTTAGTTTGCTGAGCAGCTCAGGGATGCCCGCCAGTCTCTCAGTGGCTCTCTTAAAATCTCTATACTGAAGCACCAGCTGAACCAGCTCTGGATCCCCGGTGCTCACCGCCTCCTGCAAGACTAAAACACACACACCCACATCAATTAATGGCCCTGGCTGTAGACATGAAGGTGGGGGTGAGAGCACTTACTGGTCCATCCCTGTGCGTTGCAGTGTGTCGGATCTGCAGAGTATCTGAGCAGCACCCGGGTTGACTCCAGGTGGCCCAGACACACAGCCAGCTCCAGCGGGGTGCGACCCCTCGGATCCAGTCGCTCCACATCCTGCTGCAGATCCGAGTACAGGAGCGGCATCAGCGCAATGCAGTGCGACAAAACAAACGCATCAAGCTGCACATTTAAAAAAAAAAAAAAAAAAAAAAAAAATCCACCATCCACTTACCTCTTTCTTCTGCAGCTCTCGATCGAGCTCCAGATACTGATTGTTCCAGACCAGAAAATGCAAAGGAAACGCTTCCTGAGCCATGGTTGTCGTCCGCTTGATACTTAAAACTGTAGTAAAAGCTGAATTTGCAAAATGACTTCTGCAGCCAACAGATTGCAGTGACACTAGCAGCAGACACAGCTGGTTAGCTAGCTAGCTTCGCGACTGACAAAAAAAAAATGGGTAAAGGCTGACAGCAAGAAAAAAAAACTGTCACTCAGTAAATTTATCCCAGTAGTTAACGTTAGGTAGCAGACAAACCGGAGTATTGTGTGCGCCTGTTTCAATTAGTGGGCTGAGTTAGCTCGGCTAACTCAGCCCACTAATTTGATGTAGTTAACGTCAACTACCAGCTAGCTGAGGCTAACGCTAGCTAACTGGCTAATAACAACATTGTTTCCTGCTCCTCTCGACACCTGTTTTCCATCTTGGATAAAACAAGACAACTAGTTCATCCGATCAGAAATGAACCACCGAGTTGGCTCATTTTCTTTAAAAAAAAAAAAGAAAAAGAAAAGAAAAAAAAAAAAAGCTTGTGTTCTTGAAGAAAATAGTAATTGAAAATAAATACGGATGAATTCGCCAGCTGATGGAGTGAGCTAGCTTATCCGTTGATGCAGCGCCCATCCGCTGTTTATATATCGCAGGGTTGATAGGTCCATCAAAATAAAGCGAGACTCGGCCTTTATCCCAGTTTCACATCCAGGTCACCGGAGTTGGAGACGAAATGATAAGATGCCGGTGAAAGCTGCTGTTCCTGCATCTGCCTGGATCATCGCATCGATCATCACACCGGACCACATCTGTCACACCCCTCCGCCTCCCGGTCCAATACACAGCTTTGTTAGGTTGAAGTTACATTAACAGCTGCAGCAGCGGTAATTTATTTATTTATTCCGTCGCCGCTTTATTTCCAGGTTATGGGAAGAAAAGCTGGGTGGAGCCAGGGAGGCAGGGAGTGGGGGAAACAGTAGCTGACAGTTGATCCAATGCAAATAAACTAGCTGTGGTAGAAAATAAACCCAATTTGTTTCTCATTTTTTTTATTTTTCTTGCAAAATAACACAAACAACATAAAGTGAAAAAGGCTTTTGAAAATAATTACATTGCTACAGGATTCCCGTTTTGATAATCTAAAAGAGGAAAACACATTTACACAAAAGTATATATTTATATACTTATATTCATTTTTAAGGGATATGGGCTGGAGAGGAAGTCTGGGAGGAGACTTTTTGATACAGAACCACTAGACTTTTAAGGGAACAAAGAAATGAGCACCCTCTCCCTTTCCCCGCAAAAAAAAAAACAAACAAAAAAACAACAAAAGAAATTATACATCTCTGCACTGAATCAGACAAGGTTGGGAAAATTCAGTGAAAAGTAGATACTCACATTTTTCATCCATGAAAAGAAAAAAAAAGTGTATCAAACAGGAGTGGGGGGGGCGGTTTCATCTAGAATATTAACATTTTTGCTCTAAATGTCGTCTCTGTACAAAAACAAAGCAAGAGGAGTTTGGAAATAATAGCACCTGAAGTCTAACGGTTGTTTGAAAATGCACCATTTATCCGACACCTTGTCCTTGGCTTTAGCCCATACACTTAATGCAACCTGCCCTTTGTTGGGTTGAGGTCTTGTAGTCTTGTCCACTGCCCGTTCACACCGTCTTCTCAACCCTTTTACACAAGCACATCCACTCAATGTCCATGTACTTATTATGTACATTGCTGGACTACTGCTGCACCCGAACACCTTATTAAGTCGAACAAACAGCTGGTAAACACAGGCCATTCCAGTAACGCATTTTATGCTCATATTTTTTAGAAAATCTCCACACACTGATGTTGTGCACAAAGCTTAAGTCGTTAAACAACGTAAAGTAACGTTTGCTGTCTTGAATCTGACAAAAAAAAGAGAAACAATCATCCATCTGAAGCACCAAAAATGTAGCTGAAATCAGATAAGTTTAAATGCGTCACATGACAAAAATAAGACTTCCTTTTTTTCTTTTTTTTTTTTTAAAAACGGGGATCGGTTCTTCCCCACAGGATGAAACTCTAAAGTTTCTTTGCCGAAGCAGGAGTTTATGGGAGTCAAGATTGGCGTCGATCCAAAACAAGAGTTGAGGAATTTCTTATCCAATGAATGTGTGATGTCTAATGCAGATAATTAATCGCCTATTTTCTCCCACTCCTAGCAATAAAAAAAACGTGCTTTTTCCACACAATATTAACTCCTAAAAGAACAACGGCATAAAAAAAGCTCCTGAGTCTCTTCTTTAGGTACACAGAAAAAAATTGTGATGAAAAGAAACACTGTTGCAGCTGTGAAACCCCGTCTACCAACACCGGCTAAGTGAGTGAAGCCCTCCCAGTTTTCGACCCCACCACAGGCGCATGTGAACTTCCCTGCCAGTCCATCTGTCCTTTGTGTCACACCGATTCACGTCGGGATCCACACCACCCCATTTTTTTTTTTTTTTTTTTTGCACCTCACCGTCACCTCTGCAAGTGAGAGGAGGTGCTTAGGATATCTTCTGGATCAGTTTTTCATCTGATAGGCAGTAGAGTGTGTTGACCGACAGCTCAGAGATAAAAGCCTCACAGGCCTTGCGGGAGACGCCTTTACAGCCTCGAAGGTCGAGAAGTGAGATGCAAGAGAGGCGGCGGAGGTACTTTAAACACGTGTCCGTCAGTTTACTGCAACCTGGGAAAGAAGTAATATCAACAGACGTCAGTGGTGAAATTAAACCAGCGCAACAAAAGCGTTTTTTTTGACATTTCCGACCGATCGCTCACCTCCCAGGTTGAGTTCTGCTAGCGTGTTTCGTGTGGATGAGCCCACTGCAGTCAGCAGGTTGATGGAGTTGTCTGTGAGGCTGTTGCAGTGCGAGAGGTCCAGTTTTGTTAAATGGGGCATGTGGCGGATCACCAGGCGCAGAGTGGAGTCGCTGATGTCCAGGCCTGCTAGTCGCAAACACTGCATGGCTCGCAACTGACTGCGATTGTTACAGCCTGGAGTAGAGGAGTCACGATGAGGGATGAAGAGACAAGTAGAAAATATTAGAAATTAATCAGATCAGAAAGATTAACAGCGATGATGTAATGCACTGTTTCCTCACCTGGAGGGCTGACTAGATCCCTGATCTGTGAGTCTTTGACCCCGTCTGCGTACCGCAGGTCCAGAGAACGGAGGAGAGGGCAACCAGAGGAGCAGAGAGCAGATACAGACGACCAGGAACAACCGCTCAGCATCAGATCCCTCAGCCCTGAGAACAGACAAAAAAGACAAATTTTAAAACACAGGAAAACTCAAAACAATTACACAAATACAAAAGAGCATTTTCATTACTGTGTCCATTTATGATTCTTTTATTTCATAAAATCATATTCATTTTTCATTCATAACAGTGTCTGTTTACAAAAAAAAAAAAAATCTCTAAAAGTGTATCGCTATATTTGTCTACTTGCCAGGCAAGCGGCCAACAAGCCAGTTGAGCTGCTTTTTAGAAATGTTGGTCCAAGAGAGATCGAGTGTGGTGGGCTGCCTCTTTATGATGCCTGTCAGGGCCTGAGGAGTGATGGTACGTTTGATGCTCAGGTCGATCCGCACCCAAAGCCGCTTGTCTAAACACCTACGAACAGGAAGAAAGACTCAGATCACATTCATTCAAATCTACTCAAATCCATCATTGAGTCTCTTAAGATTTACAATGTAATGCACTTGCAGGGGGATCAGACTTTTGTTGATCAGAAATTTCACAGGTTTTATCCTTTTTTATGCTCACAACATATACAAATAACAAGAGGAGCAGTATAACAGAAAGAATATTGATTATTCAATTACCCACTGTAGCCAACTGAGCTTCTAAATCATAAAAAACTGATTCACTGATTCAGAACTGATACATTCATCAGATTAAAATAAAATGTTTGGAAACCAATTTGTTGAGCACAGACAGTCCACTCACAGTAGTACGGAGGCGTCACAGTGAGCACATTGTCTTAAAGGCAGATCTGATTTGCTGCCAGTGATGTTTGTCACTTCAACACATTTCGGTTATTTTGACGGTTATTTTGAAATGCAAACTGATCTCTACAAAATGACCAATTATCAGAATGTGAATGTGACAAAACATTATATGAATGTGACTGACGTAAGCTCAGGGGTCTTACCATTTGTACCAGTTCTTGCAAACAGCCATGCAGACGCAGAGATCTGCTCGACTTAAGTAACGGAAGACGGACACCCACACTTCCCTCTCACAACCCGGCCCGTTTCCACCGCCGTCCCTGTCTGCCTCACTCCCTCCCTCCTGCAGGGCGGAGAGAGGGATGCGGAGATGTGGAAGCTCAGATGATGTAGAAGAAGATGCGCCATTGCTCAGTTTAGCCGGCCTGTTCGGCCTCTGTTTTTTAGAGACCTCTGTCCTCTCTGGGTGAGAGGTGCGAGTGTATGTTTGTCCGCTGCGAGTTTGTGGGGGTGTGTGCCTACTAGAGTGCTGATCAGAACAAGGGCCCCGATTTCTAATTGGGGGTCTAACGAGGCCTCTGGTCTGGTTGTATAATGTGGAAGTAGCAATTTGAGGAGCAATGGCCTCTAATTTGGGGACAATTGCTGATGGGTCCCGCTTGGCCTTCGTAGGTTTTTGGAGTGTCACTTTAAGATACGAACTGTCCTTGTCCCCTGTTTGACTGTCCTGCTCCATCTCCTCCTTGTCTTCCTCCTCCGCACAGTTTTGGTTGGCCGACTCGCTCCCTTCCTCTTCTCCTTCTTTGGCTGCTCGTCCTCCTCGCCTCGACTGCGGCTGGTTCTCTTTATCTCCTCCCCTCCCGCTGTTCTGCGCCATCTCCTCTTCCTCTTCACTGCTGCTGCTGCTGTTGGAGCTGCTGCTGCTGCTGTCCTCGCTCTCCTCCTCCATGTCTCCGTGGCTTCTGCCACCTCTCATTCCTCGTCCCGCTCCTCCTCCACGCAGCCTCACCCCTCTCCCCCTCCCTCTGCGGGCCTCTCCTTTGGGCTCAAGCACCAGACCGAGGGAAGACTGCCGCTGCTGGAAGGAACCCGTCGCTCCTGCAGAGCTGTGGTAGGTGGAACTACTTGCCCAGCTCGGGCTCCGGCCTCTGCACTGAGATAGTCTGCTGGTTGGAGATCGCAGCCGGGACAGCACCCTGGAGCTCAGCAGCCTGGGAGAACGATCTAGAGTTGACTGTTTCTGTTGGGAGGGCAAGAGAGGGGCTGTTTAAACCAACAAACACAGCACTATAACATAATCTAAGCAGCACTGTGTCTTTTTACCGAATTAATTTCTGTAGCTGTAATGTGTAATGTACTTTATATTTAGAAAAAAGAATAATACTTCAGACATCCTCACAAACCAAGTCATTTAGATGAAATTTGTAATTATACCGCATATCTCACTGTATCATTTAAATGCAGTACAGACTCACTGGAGGAGAAAGTGCATCACTTACCACCAAGAGTTTGCTGCGCTCCAGTTTTATCTGTAATAAATGGAAAAGAGGAAAGAGAGTGACATAAAAGTCAAATTTAAAATAAACTCACGCACAAAAGGTTTTTATCTACAGTTTCTATTTCTGGACCGAAGTGCCAAAAATGGCATCTGTCTTGTCTGCTAAATCAGTTCCAGGGTGACAGCAGGCAACAATTACTTTTGGACTAACGCTGCATTTAAGTGCAGAAGCACAAAAAGTCACTCTGTACTCGTTATCATTAAAACACTAAAAATGGTATCTTAATTGAATTATGAACTCCACTTTACCCTCTTCTTTAGTCTGAACTCCAGTGCACTTGCTCGTTTGCGATTCTGTTGATGCTGCATTAAGAGTTTCTGAGAAGGTGGTGGCGCTGTGGGTCGGGATTGAGGTCTGGTACGTCGTCCCCGTCTCATCCCTTCACCTACACCGATGCCTTCCCGGTACGCGAGTTTGGACGGTGGCGGGAAGGAGGATGAGCCCTCTGACTCTTCACTTTCCTCATCGCTGGAAGACTAGAGTGGAGAGGAGAGAAAGAGATGGCAGGTGTGAGAGAAAAGGTGCTTGTTTGAATATTAAAATCAAGCAAACGGCAGCTAGTGGAATTTAAACAAAGAGGAAAGTTTACTGTTTAGGACTTTACAGAGACAAATGCAGAGGAAGTGAGAGGGAGAACCTTAGTTACCTCTGATTCTGAACCTTTGCCTTGATAACATTTGGGACATTCCCAGCAGCTGGGCAAATCCTTATTGATCTTCCCCTCACCAGGTTCCTGAAAGAGACATCAGCAGGAAGTCTGAAACAACAACTTCACTACTACTGCTACCTTAAAGTAAAGCTTTGTAGATGTCAATACAAACAATAAAATGATTAGGTAATGTACGGAGTTAATGGTCTTCACTACACCTGAAGTTGATTACCTTAATGCATTGACGATGAGCAATCTGCGAGCACACAGAGCACTCCATAAGTGAGTAAGTGCTTGGATCTGATTCATCTGATTCGCCCTCTCCACATATGGCACACCGAGCTGTGTTTGGCAACGCAGGCTGGAGGATAAAGTAAATGTGTGTTATTACCACTTGGGGTGGAATAATATGGAAGTTATATTGATCTTCATTTAAGGACTTGTAAAATAATATAAGTATTATTTAAATTATCGTTGACAACTGTGATTTAACATCAAGTTACTGGCACAAGTTTTCCTAGTACACGCCATGTTTCTATACTAAAAAAAAAGAATACATTAACAGTCAACTCACAGCAAGACACTGTCTCATAATACAGCTCTTCTTCATGCGTCCCGGTCCACCAAACTTCCTCATGTCAACGCAGTACTGGCAGGTGCCACACTCCTTCCTGCAGCAGGCAGCACAACGCTTGCATCTCACCCGTCTCCGCCTCAGGGCATTGATGGAGGAGCGTTTGTTGGATTTCTGACCCAGGGGCTTGTGGAGGGTGGGGCCCAAACGAGGACGGTAAAGAACAGGGAGAGTGGGAGTAGAGGGCTGGTACCATGATGGCTGTAAAAAAAAAAAAAGAAGAAGAACATTAAAAGATAAATAATTAAGTGGATTAAGACTGTGTCCTGCAAACAAGTTTCACAATAATAAAAGGTTAGATCCAACAGAAGCACTAATTGTGCATATAATTAATATGTTCATCATCATGTCCTCCAACAAATACATTGCTATTAAATGAACAAGAGTTTGAACAAGTAGTTTTACTTGGACATAAGAATAAAGACTTAAATGAAATAACACATAAGTGTCAGGAATTTCTACTCACCCTTTTGGGCCACTTAACAATAGGCTCTCCTGTGCAGGCCAACTTTGCATTATCACCACCATGCTCCTTCAGAACCGCCTGCATAAGAGAAGACAAAAAAGTATATGGAGACAAAGATAATTATATCTGAATATCCACATTGACAGAATTAAGGCAGTTGTACTAAAGTGAGTATAAATGTGTTAGGTGTAGTTAAGATAAAATAACTGTGAGATAAACAGTAAAAGAAGCATAGCCAACACCCACCCTCATGTCGCTGAGCAGGGCTGCGGCGTTCCTGATGCCTTCGGGGACACACTTCTTGTGGGCCGGCAGCCCCTCCAGCTTCCCCAGGAGACACCACAGTCCCTCCAGCTCGAAGGGGGTCAGCGAGTGCTCAGGTCTGGTAACTGGAGCTGCTGCCCCTTCGTCCTCTTTGATTTCTTCTTTCTCCTTGAGCGCGACTTCCGTGTTTTCAGCGTCACTGTCAACTCCATTGGAGGTACCGTTCTTGGTGAGATTGGGTTCGAGGTCATCCTGGGTCAGGCCTGAAAAAAAAAAAGAAAAGATGTTGATGGTTGAAATTCATATCTATGTGGGGGTAAAAAAAGACAGTTTTGTTTAGTTGTGTTCATTTCCTAACCTATTCCAAGGGAGTATTTCTGGAACTCAGGAGTGAGGTGGGAAATGTTGGTCAAGCTGTAGAGGTATCTCTCCAGGACATACCAACACATCTCATAGTAGAAAGGATAGCGGAACTTTGCTGGCACCTAGAGGAGCAGAACAGAAACAGATAAGGGGAAAAAAATCACTATGTCTGCACACTATGTCTACAGTTGCTTTACAAACTGCATTTAAGCAGCTCTTCTTCACATGAAGCGTCAGTAGTAACTCTATTGTGGTTTGCACATCTGCTTGGGTTGATTTGGTGCTGCTGCAGAGGCTAGAGTCCGGATGTGGGGTAAACACCTGCATGGTTTCCCTGACCGAGCTTCTTATCTAAGACTGAGCAGTGACTGTGTCTGACAAGTTCAGTTATCTTTGTAACTGCTTTTTGTCTCGAAAGGCAGTTAGATTTACTGGAGACGGCTCATTTTTGTCACTAAATAAGTCTGACTTGTTCACTGTCCTGTTGTTACACCAAAGAAGCAGGTGGCAAATATGGTAATTTACTTATTTGAGATGAACACATGAACGAATCATGTATCTCTAGGTTTATGGATACTTGAGACTCCTCAAGTTTATGTCACATTGTTGAGAAATGATTTTGTCAGCAGACTAAATCCACAAAACAACACTCTGAATCACACCTTGCATAATCCCAGAATCTGTAGCAATCATCAGTGTGTGGTAACAGGGAGGTCACTGGTCTTAAAAGAATACGTGCTGCTCACCCGTGTGCGGTCCTCAATGCTGTAGATGCTGAGCTGCATGGGGATGTTGAAGCTGTGGAGGAAATTTCCCCCAAACACCAACGTGTCCTCTGGTGTGTACACAGCATGGATCCAACCTGAAAACCACAAGATACAGGATGTTTGATGAATTCGATGGGTTTTTTTGCAGACAAGTTTACTACGTGTCTGTATGTGTCAATGTTGTATCCAGTAACAGACCTGATGGGATTATGAAGGTGTTGCCCTGATGGAGTTCTATCCTCTGACAGTCGTGACACTTGTCTCCCAAAAAGATGTCACCCTGTTTTCCTGATAAAACCCAGTTCTCGTACATCTCCAGGTTCTGCGGCGTGGGAGGAATTAGCCAGAACACCTGCAGGAGTCACATGTAAAAGGTCACATATGGCAGGTCTAAGGTCAGCAAATACACAAACAAATGTCAATGAAACTTGTGTTTATTTATGGGAAATATGAGCTTAAAACGCTGACAATCACATTTACTTTTACTCTAACAGCACAACTGACACATTATGGTTAAAACGTTTCTGCGACTCACTTTTCCTCCTCGTAAGATGTGGTACCAGACTGAAGTGCCTCCGAAGTCGATGTGGAAATCTGTAAAGCAACCCTGCACACTCATGAGACAGTACCTGAGAGATGAGAGGAAAGACAGAAAACACATTGAGATTTTAGACTGAAAAAACTGAATTAAATGGAAGAAATAAGTTTTAAAAAAACTAAGAGAAAGAGGAGGCGTTAACAGACTAAGTTCTGAGCTGACTCAAGATTACTGCTGATGTAGGAAATGTGACCGGTAATGTAGGTTAACAATAAGTTTTATAATGTTATAAGTCTCACAGTTGTCCAGTTTACTCACTTCTGTACTTTAGGATAATGCATGTCTATGATGGCATTAGTGGAGTCTCTCTGTCTTTCTTTGAGGTGGCGGGGCCACATAATGTCCACCCAGTCGATAAGGTCAACCTGGATAATTAGAAGAAGAGAAACTGGTGTAAATGATATATTCAAACTGTCCAAAGAAACCTAAGATTGTTTCAGAGATTTTCTCTATGTAGAGTCTGTAACGTGACTGAGATAAGTAGCTAGTCTTTATAAAAATGTGAGGGTTTAAAATGGTGTTATTGTACACATCAATGTCTTTTTTTTTTTTTTTTTTTATTTTGACACTGCTTTCTTACCGAAGCTGGTCGTTTCACCAAATTCGCCAGCCGGGTGTGGCTGAACTCCAGGCTGATTACATTGTAGAGCTTTTCTCTCTCTGAAGGCGGTGTCTCATAGTAACGTCGCCACTGAGCCATGGACATCTCAATTCCCTTCTGAGTGTTCACGTCCATCACGTCTACAATGCGTCGACTACCTGCAGGAGAATGAAAAGGGAATTTTTCAGCACAGCACTAAAGGAAATACACGGGCCGATTGCTTTTGTTTTTAACATGAACAACTCGCAAAACAGTCTTGACACATGCATTTAATAGATAGCAATTTATGTACAAAAACGTAAAGACATTTATGCTGCAAGGGCAAAAAAAAAAAAACTTACCAACAAACACATTGACATCACTCACACTGAAATCAGGGTCTGGCATTCTGTGAGAGAGACATAATTCCTTATTAGTTGACAAATGTATTTTTCTCTAAACCTACACACATGTGTGTTCATTGGTATCTGCTACTATTAAAACAAAAAAAGCAGAATCTGTGATTAAATAGTAGAAGAATTCGACTCACTGTAAGCCAAGGCCATCAGCTGTCTTAAAGATAATGGGGTCCCTGAGACCTTCTCTCTGGATGTATTCAAATGTGAAATCTAAAACAGACACACACAGACATAGTGATACGGTTAATTTTCAAAAAAAAAAAAAAAAAAAAAGCCAAAGTCAGAACAATAAAACTAATAAATTGACCAGTTTGAAGTGGCAGAGAGACTTTTATATGAACAAATTAAGTGTTTTGCAGTATCAAGCAACCAAGCATGTGGAAAGACCAGTTCGTTTTCATTTCCTTTATATAGTACCAGATAAGGTGTCACTGAAGTTAATTTCAAAGTGTTTCATTTTACATCTCACCTTTACCCTCCATGTGTTTGACCAAATCCAAGCCAAACCTGTCGCACTGCAACTTTTCATCCAGGTCAAACGTTCGTTTCCCTTCAATTTCATCATCTGAGATTCCATCGTCCTGGTACCGGCGCCGCGTACCTGAACGCTGAGGACAAAAGACCATTTTTTTTTTTTAACTTCTCAGTCATACATGAACACTTTCATTTGAGTGAAACCAAAATAGGGCAAGAAGAAGATGGAGTGAGAGGCTGGACTGAACAGAAAATATCTAACTGCCTCGAACAGCCAATGAACAGCATGATAAAAAGTACTTTAGGATATTCTTTGTAGTAAAAATCTATTTAAAAAACCTCAATTCTAGCACGTGTACTTAAATGCACAACAGGAGAGACATTAGTAATTTACACCAAACGACCCACAGTGAGGAAAAACTTTGCTAAGTTTGCTAATTCATTGATAAATGTCAGTGCTTTGCATTTAATGTAGGTGCAAAAATCCCAGAACCTTCTGAAACACTGCTTTATGTATTTTTAAATGTTCTAACAGGAGACTAATTTCTAAGACGTGACAAGTCTCCCATAGGAGCTGTCCCTTTAACTCTGTAATAAGGAACCAAAACTGCCATTAGTCATAAAATTCGTTTGTTCACCCAAAATGAAGATTAAATCACAATGAATCAATCCGAGCTGATCGGACAGGCAGTAACCAAAATCAGATCATGTGGGAAACCTCACAATACAGGGTTACAATAGCAGGGGTTAATCTTCCACACACACACACACACACACACACACACCCCCACCCTTTTTTTTTTCTTACCCCCCTTCTGCCATTCACCGTTTGCAGCACTACTTGGCTAGACAAATGAATCAAGCACAACATCCCCCTGCGCTCAAATCTCCCCACCCCCATCCCTTTACAATAAATGTGGTGTTATCTAAACTGATGCTCCTTTCAACTTTCCCAACTTTCATAAGAAAAGATTGTACAGAACATATTTACTAACAAACACTAACAATTTAACAACGTTGAAAAAGGCTACACAGGATTTTATACAATGTGATGAAACGACAAAAGGGAATTAAACAAATATAAACAGATTACTGGGTATGTTCAAAAGGATGACTATAGTGTTTTTCAGAACCTCCTTTGCTAAAAATGGAAAAAAGGGGCCTATTTCTCTCTAGATATGTATAATTAAAAACACATTTTCTATTCTTTTCCCGTGGGTATCAATAGTAATTCTCTGATTACAGACAGGGAAGTCTGAAAGCCACAGAGTTAATTACTTTATGGCAGAGGAGGGTCAAAGGATCATAAAGAGGTGAAACAAGGTCACAGCACAAAAGCAAGTCAGGTTAGACAGTGAACTTGACCTCCTGTTGAACCCTGAGTCTTTAGACAGGTTCATTACCGTTAATAGGATGGTCAACAAAACACAGAGCACTGCTGCCATCACAATATACACAACGAAACACGGCCTTCCCGAACAAATACATTCATTATATTTAAATAATTACTTTAATTGTATCGGTGGGAGTTAGATTAAACAAGAAGTTTGCATTAAAAACAAACAACAGTTAGATTGTGTGTGTATAAACAAGTGTTCCGGGAGCTAACAGTTGAAGTTACTCACCAAGCGTTTGCTGTACCGTGTGTGAGGATCCTCCATATTCTCTAAAAGAGAAATAAAGTTTCAGGAGTCGAGTTAAATCATCCTAATTATATAACCACAGGCTGTTAAGATGTTTTAGTGTGTTTTTACCCTCTGAGGGACAAAAACATACATACACACACACACCTCTCTGGGGTAGGAGCCTAGCTACATTACCCTGCTAGCGCTAGCTAACAGGGATACATTAGCAACCGAGCTAAGATTCCCGATACACTCATACATAAAATTACAAAAACATTTACGGTGAATATACGTCGCTGTACGAGGACAAGTACCGACTAAAGCAACTGTATTTTAGCGGAAATGTTAACAGCCAGTGTATTTATTAACTGGCGTTTTAGCTGGCGATATCGGCTAACGTAAACTAGCTCAGTTGACAATCCCTTTCATAAGTCCTCGGCTAACGTTAATGCTAGCCAGCTAGCTGACGTTAGCCTCTATACGGCAGTTGTAAGCTTCTTTATCGTTACCTCTGCGTTTTAACTCCTTTTAGCCGTAGCGGTAAGAGTAATTTGTTCCAACTAGAGCGTCCGATGCCTCTCAGTAAAGTTTCTCTCCATGTTATGTGCTAAGAGCTGTGTATATTGTAATGTTTATTATTGTGCGACAAAGTTATTCGACGCTACGAGCCGCCATTTGCAGCTGGGCAAATAACACACACACACACATACACACAAACTAAAAAAAAAAAAAAAAAAAAAAAAAAAAAAAAGACTCATGACCCAGCCCCCTATTTACACCAGTGTTAGATTCAGCACAGGGACGCTTTCATTGGACGCTGCATGTGCTATTTAAACAAGATTATAATATTTTAATACGAGAGTGTGCTCGGTTTGACCGCCACCGTTTGACGGTCCCTATTTATATTTGTACTTGTATATGTATTTGGATTATTTATATGAAAAATGTAAAATTGTGCAGGATGCTGCTGCTTTTAATTGGAGAGTTATTTGTGGAGGATGCAGCATATAAAAGCATTTTAATTTAGAATATAATAATAATAATAATAGATAACATATATACACTAAATGGCTGGAAGATGTATTTGACTGCAGTCGTTATGTGTATATACTGATATATTCACATAACATTACATATATATATATATATATATATATATATATATATATATATGAGATGATTTAAAATATAACTAATATACCAAACATAATCTAAATTACTCTATAAATTAAACGAAAAACGTCCCCAAAATAGTAAAAAAAAAAAAAAAAAAAAAAAAAAGGCTTTATGATGTTTCACAGACAAACGTGACATCTTTAAATGAATTATTTTGTCTCACCAATACTAATAAACATAAATAGCAGTATCTGTAAATAATAATCTATTGTGCGGAATTAAAGATTCAACGTGTTTTCATGATAGATAATTCTTTCTGTAAATTATTTGTTTTTGTTTTGCTTTTGTTGTTCTTATTCCTAGTTCATGTGAGTAGAAAGAGCAAAAAAGTGAAACCAGGGTCAAGTTCCTTGTATGTGTACAATAAAGCTGATTCTGATGTTAATATCCAGTTAGCATCCAATTCATACATTACAGAGGTCAAAATATTATACATTTTACGTTGAAATATGAATATTTCTTTGAAATAATGGCTCATTAGTGGTTTTAAATGCTGCAGCTCATTCATGTCATAATTCAAAATGACCTTAAATTAAACCGAGTGTATTATAATACCTGTCAACACTGATTTTATATTATATTATACTGAATGCAATATACTACAATATTAAAATCACGTCTGCTTTAATCTGATCTTGAGGGCTCCCTGAGCCTCTTCATCCTCCACGTGCGATACAATAAAACGAGCGCTCCCTCGCGTTAGGCCACGCCCCCACGCAGTGTTGATGGGCGGGGCCTGTGAGGAACAGCGAGCTGAGGGATGAAATGAGGTCAGAGGAGTTCTTCATACACGGATGTCACGTCGTGCATGTTCATACATTTACCGTAGATCCTCTCCTATTAAATACAATAGAGACACTGAACATGCACCAACCACTGACTGCAAAATGTGTCGATTTTGGTAAGAAAAAACATAATAACAATCTAATAAATGAATTAAAAAAACACAGAAATATCAGCTAAGACGTGTAAAAAGAAAAAAAGCAATAACGAGGTACATCGCACGGATACGTTTTTATTACATAACAGGCTTAACTGGGGTTGACACGCAGCCAGAGAGCGAGTATCAGCCGCTGAAACAATTAAAAACAGGCTTTTCAGCAACACGGGCTCATTTTTTATATTTATATATTTGCAATCACACAACAAAATCACACACATTTTAAAATGAAATCATAACAACAAACAAGCCAGAAAATAAATAAACTACTCAATTAAATATTTTAACCAGAGTATTATTATTTTACTGTGCAGACATTTCCTGTATTTTGGGGACCTATTGAGCACGAAAAAAAAAAGAAAGGAAAACTAAATTTAAATAGATGCTTAGAAATAATTTAAATTAAATTCTATCTAAATAGTTATTCCGTCTATGTAACACCAGGAGGCGGTAGACTACAATTAAGAGGTTCATCTGGTTGTGAAAAGGCAAGAGGAGGAGGGATCTACACATTTATGTCATTATATCTTAAAACACTTCATACAGGACGGAAATAAATTTAGTTCAAATGAGAAATAGAAAGCTAAGTCCAAGGGACACGTATGGTCCATTTTTCTTAAAAAATATTTTCTTCTTTTCTTCGATCAGGGTACAAACAGGGAGGCCGCTCGGGAAGTTGGTGGAAACCTCTTCCCTAGAAATACCACACAGACAAAAAAAAAAGGATATTAATGCAACATATATTGTGCAAATATAATAAATGATTATGTTTAAAGTTGGTTTTACCTGTGTAAAATGTTTTATGAGAAGAAGCTGTAGAGATAAGAGAACCCAACGATCCCAATGATGGCACAACACAATGTAATCATCATCTTTTTCTGGAGATTTAATCCAGAAGAGACAATAATAAGACAAGAATCACAGACGTTAGGTCAAACAACTGAACACAATACAGTTATTCACAGCTATGGACACACTGGTTTGAGGAAATGACTGAGCAAAAGGAGAACAGAGGGTCAGAGAGGTGAGGGTGTGTGTGTGTGTGTGTGTGTAAGAGAGGAAAGGTAGAGAAAAAAACACTTACCTCCTGTTTTACACTTTAAAAAGCTGTAATTTGCGACACGTGGTTAACATGCTGTATAAACAAACTGCTGACGGCAGCATCCATAAAAAACAAACATTCACACAGACCCTCCATAACATGCAGTCATCAAAAAAAATCTGTTACACATTTACCTTGAGTCAACCACAATGAAACACTCTTCAACCAGTGGGTTTTAAAAAAAAACATAAAGACTTTAATCTCCATTGAAATCATTGGCACTTAAGTTAAAACGATCTACAAACAGTTTCAGTTTTCTCCTCCTGCTCTTATTACATCCCAAGGCTGAAGTTAAAAGGTTTTGAGAGGAAGCATTAAGGATTGAACATTTGTGGACAGGAGCCAGAGGAGCAGACCGCTGAACATCGAGCTTCAGGCCTCCAGTTTTCAAGAGCGTCCAGCGGCCACGGCTGAAATTAAATGCACCATTTAGGCTCCGGCCGAACAGAGACAAAGGTTTCTCTCAGTGATGGTGGCTCTCACGAAGCACTAGATATTTTACAAAGTGTGATGCCACGCTGCAAAACCCCCGATGTGGTCGATACCAGTCGATTCAATTTGTCATCTGGTCTCTTTTGTGCCAAGATACAGTCCCTTTTTAAAGTATCTCTGCTTTAATTACCACGTGAAAGCTACATGGGTGACAATGGGTGACAATGGGTGCCACTGTAGTTCAGAAAATGTATGGGTTTGACACTTTCGCTCTACCAAGAGAGAAAGGTCTGTGAAATTATAAACCGGTTGTTTATAAGGTACACCTAGATGACATTAGCTCAGTCTAATACAACAGCCCTGCTATAAACCCCACCTTCTTTTCTTCAATCATTGAGTTTTCTGAAAGTATAAACTGAAACAATAGCATTAAAAAAAAAAATCAAGGTTTCTGAAAGTTGAACTATTGGGTTGCTTTGCTTCATACTGAGAGGTTTTCCTAATATTTCATCCTCCTTGTTTATATAACAGAGGGCAGACTGTTAGTGAAGTTTAACCAACTTATTTCTAAAGCTCTTTTACCAAACATGAGACCTAATGAAGGGCTGCTGTATAAGACTGCAATACTTTTTAGATGGCTGCACCTGATAAACTGACGCAACTGAGTTGTTGCATCTTAACAATGTAATTCACAGTGGTGAAGAGCCACCACACACTGAGACCTCACTGGATGTTTAAAGTTTTCATTTACACTTAACAATTCATCAAAGTTAATAACAAATACAAAAACCTATTTTTGCTCTTATGGAAACAAGACAAGTCGCTAGTGTTACCACCAGTCTTTCTTCATATCATTTAGTATTTGGTATTAAAACACATATGTTTTTGAGACATTTTAACAGGGTGGACCGATCATCTCCATGTTTGTATTGTACTGGCAGTGTTTAGATATCTTCAAGCAAGGAATGTACGTCCATCCTCCTAGCGTTCTTTCATGAAATGTTTCCATAAGCACCATCCTTCACATATCTAAAAATAATAACCAGTTTGCTCTCTAAATTGAAGAAATCAGTAGTGGGAATTGATTCGAGATTAGAGATTCCCTGATTCATATTCAGGGTTAGATATTCATAACACAAAATAAAATAATTCTATTATATTTACATGATGATCTGCACTTAATTACAGAAATAAGACATATCTTTTAAAAACATGAAAGTGCTGGAACTCCTCCAAACCGACGAACTCTGATTACAGTGAATATACAGTAGCTAGCTTTTCAATCACAACATGTGTCAAGGCTCATAAAGGCAATGAAGTAAAGGTTCAGGACGTGAATGTGCTTCTGCAAGGCTTCACAAGTGTCTGACGTGTCGGTCAGTGAAATGAATTTCACATGACAAACACTTTCAGGCTGATTCTTTGGCACTGGATGCTGAACAATGAAATGTTACGTTACATGAGTGAATTTGCCAACAGTTATCTATCGATTCCCTTTTCGCCTCCGCAGATACAGTGGGTGTAGATTACAGGTGTTGTAGTTCATGTCAGCGTCAGTCTCATTTCCTCATTTACAACAAAGCATCCTTAAACTGCTCGCACAGCCTGAGGTCAAATAAACCCACACAGACCAGGAACAACAGTTCAATTGGGACTTACCAAAATAACTCAAAAGGTCAAAAATATATATTTTTTTTTTACTGTGGGGCTTCTTTTTCCAGCTCCAAATGTCCCGCTACTAGTTAAAAAAGCTTCTTAGTGCAGTTTTATGTTGATGATTTGTAGATGATCTGTGGGTGAAATGTTACTTTATCCATAGACATGAGGTGACCAGGGTCACTGTTTTCTTTGTTGGGCCAGTTGATGGAGGTAGGATGATGAATAAACCGATGACAGCAGCAACACGGACGTGCTGCTTTAGTGTGAGGATGACGAGGAGGAGGGTGAGAACAACCACAGCACAAACGGTCACCATCTTCTACAGAAACGAAACAAAAGGAGATGAGCGTAAATGGGATGTAGGAGAATTGAGATGAGTTCACAAACCAAACATCAGCTAAACACTGTGTGTGACTAACTACTCATCACTAGCACTGCTTTGTTTGTTCGGCAGTAACCAGAGGCAAGTGCTGCTACAGAATAGGAGGAAAAAAGAAACCGACTCACACCCAAGAACTTCAAAGACACACAAACACACCTCCAGTAAACCCGCTGGATAGAAAGAAAACACACATTCGCAGAGTCTGAGACAGCGTACGTGCAAACCCTTGTCCAAAGCGTGCATCACACCCACACCCATTGTGGCCACTACAGCGGATATTTACTCCAGAATTACTCACCCTTTGCTCTCTTCTCACTCGGACAGCTTATCAGCTTTTCAGTCCCACTGACAACCCGATAATGAGAGCTAGTAAGGCCAGCAAGACCACCACAATCACCACTATTATCACCATTTTCTGTTGGGAACAACCAAAAATACTTAGTACCATTCTGAACTTGTTCATGTGTGCAACAATTATGGTTTACACAAGTGGATATTATATGTTGTCTTTGTCTAGTTTATTGTCTCGGTACTAGTTTTATATGAGGTACAGTATAAACAATGGTCATAACAAACATCATTAATTGTCTGTGTAGCTTGGTAACCACCCAAACTTAGTGCCTCAGTCTGATAAACCAGTTTTCTTGTTGACTTTAAGTTAAAATGTCAATACAAAAGTTATTCTGACACACACACACACACAAGAGCCAGGAGCTAACAAACAATATGTACAAGTACTGCACGGATAAAAACCAAAGAATAATAACAACAATGCAGCAGCCATGAGCTGTAAAAGAAAGTCAGTTCTTGTTAAAACAAAAGAGAAAATACAGAGAGAGAAGAGTTCAGTCTGTCTTTTTTTGTTGCAGAATTCGTAAGTGGTGTTCAGTGGAAACACACAGCCAAAGGCCACAAGGTGGAGGCGTGGGAACAGATCAGACAGGAGAGTTCAGGGTCATCACTGGTTTTAGGGTGAGGATCAAGGTTTTGATGGTGGGAATGGTCTTTATTTTGTCAGACAGGTTTCCCAAAAGCAATCTTAAGAGTTAAAGCTGCTTCCACTTGTCATATACTGCGCCGCACCAGTGGAGGCATGTTGTTGCAACACGTGATACAAAGCTACCACAGAGAGAAATAGTGCAGAATTTTACAATCTACCAGGAACATGTGCTCACATGTAAATGAATGATGAACACTACGGATTACCGCATTACATCACGCTGCACTTTGAAAAAAAAAACACAGAGCTTCCATTGAAAAGAATTAGTGTACTACATCTTTGCATGCAGCGCTGTTCTCCGTCTGAATGACAGTTGATCTAAATTACATCTTTGCTTCTAACAAGAAGGAAGTAGAGGACATGATGTTCATATTCATCAGAACATACAAGATCAGGTTGATCCTGAATCTAACTCAGGCTTTTGTCTTGTAGCTTCTATTCAGTCAACTCAATTTGAATATCGCTGATATCAAGGTCATCACCAATCTATTCTGAGCTCTAAAATTAATTTTAAAAAAAAAACTCTTGCTTTTGGGAAACCAGACTGTCGTTCTTGACCGGAGTCACTCACACGTCGAGCCTCTTGCTGAAACTTTGCAGCTTTTTTAGTGTCTGCTACAGCCCTCTCCACAAAGCCCACTGATTGGTCCATGTTGCTCTCAATCCTGTCAATCATTCCACCCTAACGTTGAGGGGGGGGCACAGTGTCAAGAGGTGACAAAAAGTAGCAAAAGAAAATAAGTGTAAAACAACAATGAGACAGATGTGACGGAACATGAGCAGAGAAAAAGAGAAGTGAAGCACACGGTCGTTTGAGACTGGCTTTGTGTGCAACGGGGCAAGTGAAGGGTGTCATTTCTGGGTGGTTGAAAGGCGACAAACGGTGAGAAAAAAGTGTTACTGTGTCTGGAAAAATAAGCAGAAAAAAAAAAAAAAACTAGGACAAGGTTACAACAAGCATTTGGCTGAATTTCATTACCTTGCGTGCTTTGGTCTGGTACCTTACAGCTTTTTTGGTCTGTTCCTGAGCCACGACTATGTGGTCCACTGACTTGGATACATTCTGCTCTATGTTGTCTACCATTTCACCCTGAAAAACACATGACAATCAGTAAGACACACATAGAGTTTAACACTTAAACATGTAAAACAACAAATAGTTGACTGGTTTATATACATACAGTGATACAGACAGCTTAAATGGTGGGGTTTTATTTGGTTTGGGTGATATTTCATAGACAAAGCACATTTTTTTGCACATCTCTTAGAAATAAGCATGGCTGAAACAACAGACACAAACAGCTCAACGTCCCTTACCTCAAAAAAGCCTTTCCCTCAGAAAGCGTGGCGCAAACATCAAGAAATAATGTAGTTACATTTATGTACATATATACAAACAAGAGTCTGCCTGTTCAATATGTCTTCGGGGTGGTTCTGGTGTCTACAATGATGCTTTACTTGTACATTTTACTAAAAAGCTTTTCATGTTGCATCCATCAGAGTTGGGTGATGAGATGGAGGTGACAATGGCAGAAGAAAGTACGGAGCGGTAGAAGAAAGGCATTGAGCTAGAAAAGAGGAAATAGAGATAGATGCAGATTGACAGTCAAACCGTAGTATTGACAGGAAGTGAAATAAAACAACAGAGAGTTGAATACAGTCCAGATTAAACACAGAGTCATAGAGAAGAGTCTGGGGTGAAGGTAAAGAGTGAATAAATGAATGAAATGGGTGAAAGGTTCCTAAAAATGATGAGCTGATGGGATGAGTAGAGGAGTGTACCTGGCTCTCCACCAGCATGGCGATGTCTACAAACATATCGTGAAGCTCCTTGATGCTACTTTCCAGACGGACGATGTCTTTGTGTCTGGATTCAATTTCACTCAATGCTTGTTTAGAGATGCCAGAGTCTACAATCTGTAAGAGAAGAGAAAAGGCTGATTGTTATCACACGCGATCTGTATGTCTGACGCATTTCATTACTACTTGGTTAGTGTGGTCTAAATAAGTCATTTGTCTTGTTTACGTTGTCTTTTACTTACCATAGTATCTAGTTTAAAAAAAACTAAAGGAACTGAAAATGGAGGTGATGCACTTAGTGATACAGAAACATTCCTGTGAAAAGTCATTGTGCCGCTTTACAATGAACTGACACTGATATTTAATACAATTATTGTTTGATATTATTCTAATATCCGGAGTCTGTAAAGGTCAAACAACCAAAGTTAATATCACAGCTGAGTCGGTCGATGTGGCATATTATGAAAGAATATCCCTTTAAATCTTAGATCCAATCCTGCAGTGAATAAATACATTTATGGTCAGGTTTGCTCTGGTCTGGTTTAAAAGACATCAAGTTGTTATCATATCTGAATGTGTCGGGTTTAATCACGTGTCTTTGTGCACAAAAATTCTTCCTGAGCTACAATGGAAACAATGTGCACACAAAGAATGTTTCTCTCAGTTAAAATCAAGGGCATCACTTTCTGTTGAAAAGTGGCAGAGACATCAAGGTTCATGTTTTTTTTTTAAAGCAGCGTTTAGAACGTGTTACTTAAAGAAGGGCATAGCTTCGGCCACTGCAGAGTCAAAGTGGTGAAAATAGTAATAGCCACTATCACATTTACTACAGAAAAGACTAGTGACAATATTCAGTATTTTTTGCCTAAAATATAATAAAACCAAAGCACCTGAAGGAATAAACCGAAAGATAATAAATCAGCCTTTGCTTTATATAATGAGTTAAATTGTCTTGTGTTTCAATATTGCCTCATTTTTTATTATTAAAGAAGAGAGAAGTTCAAGTCAAGTTTAACCACTAAAGACCTGATCTGACCATTACGTCAAGATATGATGTATTTTTACGTATTTTAAATACGACGAGGGTAATTCGTCCTATTGTTTGTTCTATATGTGGCACATTGTATGTTTCATTATTGTGAAAATAAACCCGCTCAGAGCATTTGTATTTGTTTGTGACATGTTATAATTGTTCATTCTTTTAAAACGGTGATGTGGACAAATGTGGAGACATGTCCCCAACCCAATGACACCTGTGGTTAAAATACACTTTGTTCGTATGCTCATTTTTTTCAACTCAACTGTTTCCAGCTTTTTACCAGCTGTAGGTAAAAGAAGAAAAAAAAAATAGGATGCTCTGTCATGATTCGTCTGAGAACTTCATTTGTTGTCAAAATACAGTGGATTGTTGCTGGCAAACTGAACTTCTAAGACCCACTTTTCCTTTGCATATGTTTTTCTAAGAATAATCATTTGGTTATTACGCAAGTAAAGAGGGTTGGAGGAGTCGGGGAAACATCAAGACAAACTCGCTTAGCGCAGCTAATCTTTAACCTGGTGGTGTGAGGCGTTTTGATTCTGTAAGGGGTGTTTGAAGGCAACAACAACTTACCCCTGCAGTGAACACGGCAGCGTTACCGCTCTCCAGCATCTCCTCCAGCTCATCATCTGTTGTTGCTTTCCCAGCTGGAAAGGGAAGGAGAGTAAATGACAAGTTTACAACAGGACCGTCACATGACTTTATGACGTGTGTGTGAGTATCGCTCACTGATCTCCAGCTGTCTCTGAATGCGTCCTTTACTCCGCTCCCTGAAGTCCACCTGGGCTTCATTATACTTTGTCATGACGTCCACAAACTTCCTGGATAGCACTGCATGCTGGGAATCAACGGGGGGGGAAACAGAATTAAGGCGGCGGTAACATTTTTGCTCTGAGATCACAGGTTGATAAACTAACCGACAGTTTCAATCGAGGCCTCAACATCAAAACAGGCCTGACTCATGTCAAAACCTTTCAAGTCAAAGATTAAAATTTGATGAACAATGTAAAAATTCTCATATTCTGCGTAGGAGCAGTTTCCTACAAAGTCACCAACGGCCACACGCAGCTTTAGATGCATATCATTTACCTGTGATTTACGTATCCGCATGTCGGCAGAAACTCTCTCACTCTGCTCCTCTGACTCCAGATTTCTCTCGATGGCTGGGAATCGTAAACAACATTGTCATTATTTTCCCCCCATTTGTTTTCTTTATCTTAATGTTTCACAATAAATCCAAATAAACACCCCCCATTATTCTGGCTGACTTACTTTTGAGTTTGTTCCTTGCATTGTTGGCCATCTTCTTGATGTCATTGGTGATCGCCTCCAAATCATCCTGTGTTTCTGGAAAGAAAGAGTTATAAAAATAAACAGCTATGAACGGTACAAAATATACATAATACATTTCATAATGCCATATCATGATTCTGTCAGGAAAAGCTACAGTTTTGTACATATTCTTGTATGGTCTTGCAAAATCTTTCTCTTTTTTTAATGCAAATTTCAAGAAAAGCGAAAATAGGTCATAAACAGGAAGGACTGACAGTCGGAAATATATCTTACTCTGATCTGAGGTGGGAGCAGACAGGATAACCGAGTACAGCTTTTTAACTTCAGCCACATTCTCATCAATTTTATCAATACTGCTCCGGATGTCCTCGATCTGAAACACACACATACGAAAACATTTGAAATACAAATATATGCAAACAAAAAAAAAAAAAACACATGTAAAAAAAAAAGAATAATACTCACCTGAGAGAAGAACTCGTCCATAAAGGCTGCGTTGTCGATAGCGATCTCCACCTCGTCGTCATCTTGATCACATGTCTGAAACAGAGTTAAAAAAAAAAAAGGTGCAGACCACATCAGACAGCTGGTCACAGAGTGTGTGTGAAGGGAATTAGATGTTTCACAGTGTAAAGTGTATCATCAACACCACAGGATTACAGCTTCATTCACATGCTCTTTGTGTTCACCAGAGGAAAAACAGCAAAACAGAGCAGCACACAAAGAGCAGTTTCTGTCCATTATCTTTTTCATTCATACATCTTGTTACATCTTGTGTTACTGCCTTGTGTGTTTTCTGTGTAACTTCCCTTGCATCTGGTGTTGAACAGACAACAATTAGACTGTTTTGACATTTTTATTTCCTTCGCCTTTCACTAAAACATACCTATTACCACATATGACGACATGCTGTTGAACAATCTGGCCTAGGATCAGGCAGCACACCATGTCTGTTGTAGTTTTTCTGATGCCTTGTAATCAATTCACTTGCCTTGTTTTAATACCAGTGTAAATGACAAAAAGTCTGTGTAGCAATACCAGTTATTATGGAATTACTTACTGTGTCATATTTAAGAAAATAAGCCAAATATTTTAAATGTATCAGGACTCATCAGGACCGTTTCCTGCAGTCTTGTTATGATACTGCAGCTGCCAGTAGAAACTCCAGGAAGTTATTGGCCCGAGCCATCCATAAAAAAACACAATCTTTTTACATGTTGGTTTCGTTGTGGATTAAAGAAACAAGATATATATAGTGTTCATTAGGAAATTAACCGGTGCTGGCAGGCGGCTTTTGTTAACTCTGGACAGAGCTTCGGACCTGGAGTCATGTTGAACTATTCCTTTAAATTGTGTCTCAGCACAGAGCAGATGTACAAGAACTTTGCTCGTATTAAATGAAGTCAATTAAAGAATCAAAGAATGCTCAGTCATCAATAACCCACGCTGTGGAGTCATTGGTTGGTACATAATGAGTATTGAGATTTAATACCCAGCCCTAAACTTGATCATATTAATGAAATTGCTTCCTGTTAGCAGCTGCAGCTCAGCATGGTACATCAGCCAGAAATATTGGTTTGATCCCGATCAGCCTACACCCAACAAATTTACCAGAAAGCTTCACTGAGCTAAAGTCGTAAACTTCAGTCAGCAAACACAAGCCGCAGCAGCAGGTCGACCACAGAGAGCTCAGCACCACCGCTGAATATTTACCCGGTGAAAGACTTGGGCCAAGCTTCAGGGACTGAACCTGTTTCCAACTGACTTTAAGAAACTATAGCTAAAGGTGCAGTGTAAACAAACGCCATTGAGCAGTGCTGTGACGGTGTCAGGTGGAAAAAGAAAGAAAAAAAAAAAAAAAAAGGTGGAGACGGTGCGCTCCATTAGTTCCCTTCCCGTTTAATTACTTCTGCTTTTAAAGTCCACTATCACTCTAAATGTGTAGTAACTGGTGTTTCTCTTTTTTCTTTTTTTGTAACGTGGAGTTTGAAGTGTGGACACTTGACTTTCCTAAAGTCAGACGTCCTTTTCTAAATCCACCTGGATCGACGCCAGAGCCAAACGTTAGCCAACACACCTGTCAACCTCCCCGCTCTCTTATATCACCTGACCCAGCTTCAATCTCCAGACATAATAAATATCAGTGCCGCACTTAACTTCCGCTGTTCCTCTGTGTCTTACACAGCGCACCATGTAATATTTCAATATACAATTGTTTGACAAATGGTGAAACAAATAAATTAACCAACTTATCATTGCAGCTCTAAATTTTGTCATATTTCAACCAAAATTGCTAAACATTTAAGGGTTTCTGCTTCTCTTCCTTGTATTTTGTGTTAAAAAATATATATATATATATATATATATATATATATATATATATATATATATATATATATTAGAAGCTATTTAAATATATGAACTTCCTGAGCATTGTTTTGCTATTTCAGACATTTTATTAACAAAGTGACTGAAAGTAATCGTAAACTGCAGCCTGACTGGCTGGTGACATTTTGATCAGCTGTTAAAATGCTGAGTTTTAGTGCGTCTTTAAACTTCTACCCCTCATCTAAAATTTGACTTGCAAATGCAGCCTGGACTCCGGCTCAGCGTGCTGTAACTAACAACACTGGTGGATACAAGGTTTCCCTGGGCACGCACACACCGACACAATGCTTGTTTTTAAATGTTCATCAAATACTCAGCTCCTGACCTGCACATTATGCTCCCTCACACCACGTTTCTGCAGAGACGCGATAAGAGCGAACACTCATTTCCTTCCAGTGTCTCTCATTCAACGAGAAGAAAAAAATAAAAAAATAATAATAATAATAAATAAGTGAAAGGGTCTCATGTGCATGCAACAAATGTCATGCAACACATTGCTGTCGTGTAAAAACTGCTTGATAAACTTTGCCCAGACTTGGTCTAAGTCATGTAAACCGTTTGTCTACATTTGAACGGGTAAGACCCCACTGTGTTCCTGTTAGCAAACCACAAAACCAACTCAAAAAGTTGTGCAAGTCACTTGCTCTCTTACAAAGATATGATACAGTAACCTTGCATTTTGACTTTGAGTGTAAGCCTGAGTGGTCAGTAGATTGTCAGATTTTATTCCACCAGGATACAGTTGGGATACAGCGATGTGGGGACTGTAAGAAACACCCTCCTATCATCCTGTTTTGAAAAATAAATACATAGAATCATGAACAAACCAGATTTGATATCACTTTGTGCAACTGTGCCAAACATGTTGACTGACAGATAGGACCGTGCAGCAGAAAATTGGGATTTTTCTTTCTTTTTTTTAATCAGAAACGACAGAAAAATGCTATAATCTCGTGCTTAGTTACATCAATATTGCATAACCGGCTGGAACGTTTGGACAACCAGACGTCAATATTAGAATAGGCCACACGTGAAAGATGGAAAATGTCACCCCGGATCCAGGTCAGTTCCTTCAGCTCAAAAGATTTAATTGCACTTATTATGCATACAAAGCAGCAGATGTCATGTGATATGATTCCTCTCTGCGAGGCAATGACTACACAGAAGTTTAGCTCTGCAGCAGAGAGTGTTTCTCTGCCTCATAAAGACATTTTTAATCAAACTGACCGTCTCTCCTAACACACAGTTTCACCTGTGCTTTTATTTTGACTTTGTTATACCGGCCAGTCTAGAAAGTGTTAAAAAGAACTTGAGCATATATGAACATACAAACAATGAGTCTTAGAGTCAAAGGGGAAAGACATAAGTAACCTCTATGACTCATTATCATGCACATAACTATGTACACACCAGGGCTATGACCTCAATCATAGCTCATGTTTAATGTCCAACCCTCTCACTCACTTATCTCTCCCATGACTCCATCGTGTAAAAGAAAATGGGAGGTGATAAACCAGCAGACTTTGTCTCTGGGAATCATAAATGACGAAACGGCCGGCAGGACTTCAAGGTTGAGAAGTCGTTCCTCGACAAAGTAAACACGACAAAGTTTTCTCTGTATTTCCTTATCACTGAGATGAGAGATTTTGCTGGATTTCTTGGTATTAAAATATTGAGCAGATTAATCAACAACAAATAAATAAATAAATACAAATACAAATAAGGAGTTTTTCCTTTTCCCATGGGGTGATTCAGAGAGCGAGCCCATATCACAACAGCAGGACGGGGAGCTGGGGCAGGTCAGATTTACAGCAGTATGGTGATACAAGCTAAAATAGTCCACTGGGACTTGAAATCTGACAGGGGATTTAAAAACTCCATGTGCCACAGAAGAAGCCATGTCAACGCTGTTACAATTTGCCTCATTCACTGTGCTGATATCTGAGCCATGTGGTGTAAAAGAAGAAAAAAAAAAAAAAAAAAAAGTACATAGTTTGCTCACTAGGCCTGTAGCACATGACGGGGAAACACTAGACAAACTAAAACTAAGAGGATATGGCTTTGACTTAAAGTACGTTTGAAAATACTATGAGCGGAATAAAACAGAATAGATTTATGTTCATAAAGCCTCAGTCCTTAACACAGGGGTCCTCAAACTACTCCACAAAAGGCCGTGTGGCTGCAGCATTTAAATTGAATTATCATCTGAGCTTTACTCAGAAAGTCATTTGAAATCTTTTGAGGAACGTTAGAAACTAGTGGTCTATTTGTCTAAAAAGATGAGACCAAAGAACTGTATTCTCCTGGTCTACAGTATGTCATGTGATATGAACATGCTCTTGGCATGAACCTAGATTAACATGAACACGGGCCAACCACAACAAACACAAACGGGCACATACACACACACACACACGCTCCTTCTAATGTATATACACCTAAAATTACAGCCAGAAAGTTAAACATTACATAAAGGAAACTCAAGTAGGAAGACGAGGGCAGCAGGTGACTGTGGATAAAGTAGAATGACAGAGGAAATGAGGACTATATCTTGGAAAAAGCAGCCAGGATGGACGCGCCCACTGAAAGAACTAAAACATGACATATAACAGTCTTAACTCTTCACTTCCCAACAAATTCGCAGCCAACTTAACGTGTTATCTGCACTTCTTTTTCCTGAAAAAAAGCCAGCTGTGTGAGATACAGATGCCTGAGGGGGGGAGGAGGGTGGTGGTAGGGGGGAGGATTTCATTAAGGCAACTTTTAAAACACAGCAAATATTTGGCCAGCAGTTTCACGTAACCATAGCAACACATCCCGACTTGGGTTACAATGAGCTGCAAGTGTTTTTACTGTCATTAACTGTGTCTTCAATGAGGAAAATGATGAATTAAACAGATGTTTTGTGTGTGTATGTGTGTGTGTGTGTGTGTGTGTGTGTGTGTGTGTGTGTGTGTGTGTGTGTTTCTAATGACTTCTCTGTTAAAGTAATCATAATAATCTGACCTGGTGTATTTGAATGGAGGATTTAAACCTTTAAACCACAGTTCATTTCACCTAAACTGGAAACACTATGTGTTAAATGTGTTACATTTGACCATATTTGTTATATAATCCCAATGTTTTAATGTATTTCTAGCTGTGTTTAGCTTTTTTTTTCAGTTAATCAGTTAATCACTTTGACTATAAATTGTCAGACGACAATCAGTTGAAATATCAGTTGAAATATCAGCTATGTGAATAAAAAAACAATGATGATTATTTGATTCAGTCATTTCCAGCCACAATACCCAAGATGACTACATTTCTAAGTATTTGTTCATATACATTTTGTTATAGGAAACACTTCTATATACCATTTAGAATAAATAATACAGTTTAACCATTACAATCACACTACTAGTTCATTTCTAATGCTTATCTATCAAGATGTGTAACATGGCTGCGTATGATAAATAAAAACAAATAAATAACTGGACCATTTTACATCCTTATTTCACTACAGTGTTACCACAGCCACCATGAGACACATAGGACATCACATTGTATCATACTGGTCCAAATGAATAACAGCCTATGTGTCATGTATTCAGTGGAAATATATGTGTTTTTAAATACTTTATCTATTATCTATAAGCAATATTTTTCCAGAGGTTTAAATAATGAGAGAAAAACAGGAGGAGAGGGAAAAAACACACTGTGAGTAAAACTTAAACGTTTCCTGAACACCACTTACCGCTTTAAGTTGCTCCAATCGATCCTTCATTTTCACACTGTTAATTTATCACCTCCAAACCAAAGCGATAATCACAATAATGTGTAAAACAAAACAACCAAAGGAGAAAAAAAAAAAAAAAACTAGCCCCCGATCTGTGAATTCCTCAGCCAGCTGGTGAGCTAGCTGTCCGACACAAACCCACCGCCAGTAACAAACCAAATTAAACTCCACAAAAGTCTTGACAAACGTGTCTGAAAAAACGACTTTTTCTCAAAACGGGAGTCTTTCCGTCGTTTTTCCATGCAATATGGCTGCTGGGTTTTAAAGCCAATGTTTTTTTTTTTTTTTGCTAAATCTCCTCGCCCAGGGGATTAAAACAACAGTTGCGTGGAGCAGTATAATCTGCCTCAGCGCTGGACACACTAATCATTCTAAAACGCACTTTTTTGACTCGCGCATGCGCAGACGCATCCCCGTCGGCAGGGATGAGGCCACGCCCTAAACCACCTGCACCGGCGATGCGTTCACGAGGTGTGGGAATAATAAACTTCCATGACTCACTTTACTGCACTCAAACAACGACCAGTTGTATCACTGCGGTGAAACATGTTTAATATCATCCTGCCAAGGACATGTATTGGAAAATTAAACATGTGTTGTTTTTTAAACTAAAGTAAATTTAATTTTATTTTATTGTCATACTTATACTCCACAACTTTTTTTTTTACCTTTATACACACCACATTAGTTTGACTGCAGTTACTTGTTTCTGTTATAGATTCCAGTTACAAATAAATAAATAAAATTGTGATGTCTAAATCTAAGATTATCCTTCAAAGTTCAGGTTACAACAAAATGCACTGATCATTTCAACACACTTTATTTCGATCCTTGTGCTTCCTACCCTGTGGTGTTAAATCCTTGTTTTAAAGTTCATTTTAAACCAGATTAATCTCAACACAACGTTCATATCACTTAGTCACAGCCTGAGCAAAAGATGTTGGTCCATTTGGTTGAATGATGAGGACATGTGGATGACGATAGCAAAGTTTGGAGCCAATTTTGATTTTTGAATGTGAAACTCATACAAAATGATCATCAGTTTAATTGATTGTGTAGGAACCACACTCACTTTGAATCCCACAAATCAAGAACATCACTTTGCACATGAGAATCTGTTATTTTGTCTTGATGTCTTCATTTCTGTGAAAAGTAAAGGTTGTTGCGCAGAAAACTTAGTCAGGTTTTACTCCCTCTTTGGGAGTGAGGACATGTGGATGACGTCCCCAAACCAAATAAGATGAGCAACGCTATGATACATCCAGATTGAGAGTGTGAAAGCCACAAATTAAAGATTAATTAAAAAAGACTGGCAATGCAGAGTCAAAAAAGTCTCTACAGGTACCAACTACAACCACAAGATCCTATATCAGTTATCCTAAAGCTAAAATATGGGCAATAATCAAGTAGGAAAGCTGTATGTATGTGCAGCACATTTGATTGTGATGTAGTTAAAAGTAATAAATTATTTGGTGCTTTGCTTTTTAAGGTAGTTTAGAGACAGCAATGGTAGTTTTTAGTCTGTATTTCAAATAAATATCAACTAGATTATGATTTTATCACATTAAACTAAAACATTAAACCTGTTTTCATTCAGTGGTTGATGATGCTAACCTAACAGATCAGATGAGGGAAATAGTTACACAATTTCATGTTTTGGATGCATATTTAAAGTAAAGTTTGAACAAATGAACATTTGTAAACCAAAAAAGTATTTGTTATTTGAGTTTGCGTGGTTTAGTGTAAATACCTGAATAAAGTGTTGTTTTTATCGTTACCTTTTTAAATATGATTGTGAGATTGCTACAGACTACATTAGATTGAAATATAAGAGTAAAATAACAATTATAGACGTGTGGAGTTCTTACAGTATATTCTAACACAGCACCATGGCAACCGCCGGGTGTTAAGAAGGCACACGTCACAGAGAACGTATTACGTAATCCTGTAGGGAGCGTTCAACGTGCTTGTGAATGAAGTGAAGAACATGGCTGCCACCTGGTGGTCATCACTGGACTCATCAGGTGAAAACACCCGGAGAAGACAGCTTTGACAATGTTTTCATCAGCAGAGCTTCTAAAGCTCCACCATTGTGGCCTAATACACGGATGGATTAACCCGTTAGGGCCCCTGATTCAACTCCCAACCCCCACTGTCCGTCTGCTCTACCGCGTCTGTGGCCTGGTCCTATCACAAGGTTTGATCAGTTAGTCACACAGCATACTTGACATTACAGTTAGTGTTACTCTTGCCACGTAGCACAACATTTTAGGGCCAGTTGTTTTGTAATAATAGAAAACAGACCATTTTAAAAAGGTAAAGCTCTTATATTATATTGACACAACCCTCTTTAAAAGACAGGTAAACAAACTATAAAATGTGCTGAAACCAATTGATAAATCAGTTTCATTAAAGACCTTCATTAAAAATACCAAAACCCACTAACGTGCAGTGAGCCTGGCATATCTGAGGAGAGTAATACAGCTCCGCACCATAACATCTGCTTTCATCATCTGTGTACTCAAACACACTGCAATATATCTAACTTAACGTGTTACATTAGAGAAACAGATCAACTGAAGTGAATGTATTTTGATTAGGCCACACATTGATGCCTACATCTATACATTTGTAGACTACATCATGATGTATTACTTACTAAATTAGAGCTGTGTCAGTTCAGTGACTATACAGTTTAAAGCTGGTGGATACCAATGGTCCTTTTAACCGGCATGTCTCTTAATTTTAAGGACGCAAATGTTCCAACAAATTTAAAAAAACAAAAAAAAAAAAAACAAAGACATGTTGTATTGAGAATGTTTTTATTCAAAGTTTACTCCCCTTAGTGCTTCCAATACACCGTACAACAGCATTATGTGAGCTGGGTAAGTGCAGTGGAGGGTGCTCGACGATGAAGAGTAGCACGTTGCCATGCCGACGACAACACTAGGATGGGGTGCGTCTTATACAGTGAAATTAGAACCACAACTTTTTCCACCAAGTTTTTTTTTTTTTTTCCTCTTAGTTTTAAAACAAACAGAAAAATTCAAAAATAAAAAATCTGAAAAGGGATTTTACAGTAAAGGGGGCAAGACTCCAACAACTTTCTGTCCACATTTGGGAGGGAGAGGGAAATTCAGGTAACAGGTTAGAGGTCATCTTCTTCATCTGGGAGTGCTGTTTGTGATGCAACCTGAAGAACAAGAGAAAAGATCAATCATTTTAGATATTTTGAGTAACCTGGTGCCCTTCTGTGTACTTTAAACAAGCAAAGACGCTGCTGGATTGTTATTTTCGTCACAGTCACCTAATCCGATATTTGCTTCTGGTCATACTCACTTGAAGCTCTTCCTCGTACTTAGCGGCAAGTGTCGGGTCCATCTGGACCTCTGGGGGAGCGAGGGCAGGCATTGCCACAAATTCCAGGTTGGGATCGCCAATCAACTTCCTTGCTAGCCACAGGAAGGGCTTCTCAAAGTTGTAGTTACTCTTGGCAGAAATGTCGTAGTACTGGAGGCAGAAGAGTGCATGTCGGTTAGAAATGAGCATTTGGATCAAAGAAAGACTGAAACAAATGTTTCCAACTATTCACATGTGACCGCTGTCTGCATGTGGTTGGACAAATTATAAGTTTTATGAGCTCAATTATTACCTGCAGGTTCTTCTTGCGGTGAAACACGATGCTCTTGGCTTTGACTTTCCTGTCTTTGATGTCCACCTTGTTGCCACACAGGACAATGGGAATGTTCTCACAGACACGGACCAAGTCACGATGCCAGTTGGGCACGTTCTTATAGGTGACTCGAGAGGTGACATCAAACATGATGATAGCACACTGAGCTGTGGAGGTAATAAAGAGGTTAACACCCATCCTAATAGGGGAATTCACATTTCAATGTCCAGTGACTCAGCCGCCAAATAGTATGCTAAGACTGTGAAAAGCACCTTGAATGTAGTAGCCATCTCTCAGGCCTCCAAACTTCTCCTGTCCAGCTGTGTCCCACACATTGTACTTGATGGCTCCTCTGTTGGTGTGGAACATCAGGGGATGCACCTCTACTCCCAGAGTAGCTAGAAATTAAAAGAAGTAATTAGTATGAGCAGTTAAGTTTGAAAATATGATGAATGCTACTAAGAGGGAATAGTTAAGGCCAATGGGACAGAAGTGAGAAATAAGTGGGGATAGAAGTCTTATTAGCACATATACTTTCTGGATTAGAAATATTATACAAATCCAGATTGTAATCAAACCTGGATGTTACAAATGTAGAACAACCCATGGCTCAGTTAAGACTAGGAGCAGGACATTTTTGCAATCAAAACCAACATGTGAGTGCTCTCTGGTGGACAAACTACGTAATGGGGGCACGGTCCCTAAATTACCTCAAACCTAGTTCTGTAGAGGAATTTGTTGTTCCACCGAGTCAGAATCCCACAGCTCAGGTTTAGTCCTACTGATAGATTCATTAATATCCTGAGAAGAAGACAGAATATATGATACTCACCAACATATTTCTTCTCAAACTCTCCTGTGATATGTCGCTTCACAAAAGTAGTTTTCCCGGTGCCTCCATCCCCTACCAACACCAGCTACGAAGGAGAGCACAGTTAGTTTAGACTGGTTGGTACTGGATCTGCAGAGCAAACTTAAACTGCCCAAATATCCATATACATTTGCAAGCCAGATAAAAGGCTATTTCTGAGGATCATATGATAAAGACTTACCTTAAACACCGCCACCGGAACACACTGTGCCATTGAGTCCGCCGTGGTTGCGATTTTGTGAGACTGAAACAAAACAAGGCGGGATGGTTAGCACGTTTTTCATCATCCCGTCGGCTAAGTTGGCTAGCCATTTGTGACGTTATGCTAGCTGCATTAGCTGCTAGCCTAGTTGATGATGAAATTGAACGATTTGTGAGGGTAACAGGCCACGTTTTGACAAAGTTGCTATTTAGGCGCTTTGGGCGGTTTAGTTTACAGACAGCAGTGGAACTCAACAGAACCTGTTACCTAGCCGTTACAAGTTCTAGCATTTTCTGCGCGAGCTAACGTTCCAACACGGTAACGCGTGACGCTGCCTTAATGTCAACGCCTGAATGCGTTACAAATCAAACAAACACATTATTTAGCTGCGGGGTGATTTTTAATGAGAGTACAGCTGATATGATTCAGAGCCCACATTTCAGTGCTACTGGATGCTAGCTAGCTAGCTAGCTTACAAGCTAACTAACGTTACTTGGAGTGCGCCATACGAAGCGCGACCGCACTTTTTCTTGTTCGACTGGAACAATCGAACCGGGAGCGCGTCAAATGTTCCACGCTGCAGTCTACTTAAAAATAACATAACTTCACACATCATATTAGCTCCAGACACCGGTGTTAGATTTGATCATTATCTGTAAATTCACTTAATTAAGAGAAATTAGCGGTAACCCAGAACAAAGCATTGGGATGAGGTAGAGCTGAGCTTGCTAGCCTGTTAGCCTCCACGGCATGGAAGCCGTTCTTCTCACCGTGCTAACAGCTAAATTAGCAAGTTAGCATAAGAAGAGGGAAAAAAATCAATGGCCTAGTCTGGCTGCTCCCTTCTCACATGGCTATAAATACAGTGCTATATAGGCCTCCAGCATACCGTCAAGTTTACTGTTGTTTTAATACACTTTCCAACGATCAACAAAAACTTGAAATCTGGGATGGCCCAATATAAGAAGAAGAAAACAGGACTCACCGGTGCTACCGAGAAGAGAGGAAAGAGTAAATGGCTGCGTTCGCGGGAGATTCAGCGTGGACTGTGAGTCAGTTTCCGCCCTTATCACGTGACCACCGCAGCGGCAAAAAAAGAAAAAAAACGTTTGAGTTTTTCAGCGTAAAACACCGCAACGGTGCATGATTCAGCAAGTCTGTTAAATATATATATATATATATATATATATATATATAAGGATGCCAGTGATAAATCCATTATTTTAAGTCTTGCCAGTTAGTTGTTTTTTTTTTTTATTACTAATCTGTTAATTATTCTTGGATCAATTTATATAAAATGTGTTAAACACAAGTATGATAAATTCCCAGGGTCTAATATACTAATATATATAGAAATACTTGTAAATACTAATATATAAATTACTTTCGATTGACTAACTTCCATGATTGCTTCATAAAATGTTTGAAATGTTGAATTAAATAGTAAAACTGGTGACAATTACTATTCTGTCAATCAACTAACTGTGTAAGCGCCAGTTTCAATACAACAAATGACAAACTGGTGACATTTCTAAAACATGATTTATTTCACTTCCATAAAAAGCATCAACATTACATAAATATATTCTTTCAGAGGTGTCTTTCGCATTGAATCATAAACCATGGTTGGTTTTAAAGTGCAGCAGAACGTAGTCTATTCCAGATATGCATAGGGTACATGGGTTGCAATTTACTGAAGTAACATTACAAAGTGCAATAACTTCCAACTTTAAAACATAAGACATGAATTGTGCGTGTTTATATGTTTTCTCAGTTCTGACAACAGAGTCTGAGGCTGCAAGGCTTCACTGCTCATATGTAACTCATTTGGATATCTGTAAAGCTACATGTAGCTAGTCTTTTAAATGCCCAGAACATTATGTCTTTGTAGTCAGTCTATCTGTACAGATAGTCCGCCTGTATGTTGGCTGCTATCTCAGCCTCCCATCGGTCTCCATTGTTGAGCAGCTTCTCCTTGTTGTACAGCAGCTCCTCATGGGTCTCTGTGGAGTACTCAAAGTTTGGACCCTGGAGAAGAGATTCACACAAAGTAGAAATTAAATCTCTGTATGATCTGTTCATGTGAGTGTGAGGGTGAATTTAATTGTTCAGTAATTTAATGTTGCAATATCATAAGCTAGGCTAGGAATGAGGTAGTTTGGAATGAGGACAATATAAGACACGGTAAAAAAAAAAAAAAGGAAGGACGCATTGTGTTGCTTTTCAATGTGAAAAGTTGTTTGCAAACAGTGATAAACATAGTTGGTGTATTAAGACTGAAAGAGGCCAAACCCTACCAGATTTCCCACTTCCATAAGTCTGACCAACCACCGTGTGAACGTATATGTGTCAGCTCTCAGAGAGGAAGATCCTACAGTACATTGAGGCCTCAAGTGTGATGTACTTGTGTGTCAGCGTGTGATATATCCAAATACTGGGCATGAAAACATCAAACTCGTATGAATATTTGCCAAAAAGTTCCCCTGGCTCAAAACTTGAAAAAATTTTATAAAACACATTTTTAAGGGAAAAATGACAGAAATACAGTTTTATTCTGCCAACAGCCTCCTTAGTTCAGCTCCATAGGCGATCCTATTCAACCTGAGCTCATGCTTACCTCCACAATGGCATCGACAGGACAGGCTTCCTGGCAGAAACCACAGTAGATACACTTGGTCATGTCAATGTCATAACGTGTAGTTCTCCTGCTGCCATCAGCTCGAGTCTCAGCTTCAATGGTAATGGCCTGTGTTCAACACATGGAGGAAAGCAAAGAGACAAAACTAGAGTCAGATAGGACAGGCAGGGTTTCAAAAAAGCTGCACAAAAGCTGATTTTTCACAGAATCCCATGTGCACTAAAAGAAAAGCAAAAATTAAGAGAAGAAACACTAAAATAGTTTTTTGAACAGTGTTATATCCTGTGTTGGTGTCTTGAGACTGTCAATATCTCATCAGTCAACTCATTTGGGACTTCCCCCATTTATCTTCAAATATTGTGTAATATCTGGTGCTATATTAAAATAAACTTTACAGTAATGCAGTGATGTGTTTGTGGCGGGAACTCAGTGTGTGTTTGTGTTCACCTGAGCGGGGCAGACGGCCTCACACAGCTTACAGGCGATGCAGCGCTCCTCCCCATTAGGGTAACGACGGAGGGCATGTTCTCCACGGAAGCGGGGTGACAGAGGTCCCTTCTCAAATGGGTAGTTGATGGTGGCAGGTTCACGGAACAAGTAACTCATGGTCATTGCCAAACCTGGATGGAGGTTTCACCACAGAATCAAGAAGAGAGATGACTTGTGTAAAGACTAATATGTCAGCCCATCACTAAATACTTTCTAACTATCCTGTCTTGGCTGATACAGACGTGTATTCTCTTTGGTTTGTACAGAGGATGTGACTCTTTGAAGACAAGGGTCATACATGTATAGTTTAATTTCTATATAAGACAATGTAACTTTCTTAAAACTGTATACAGTACTTGTATACATGCGTACATCTCTGAGCGTACACTTTAACTCTAAACCAGACATATGCAGTCTGCATAGAAATCACAGACCTCTAAACAGTTCAGTCCAAAGAAGGGTTGTGGCAGCGCGGTCAGTGATAGACCTCAGGTCTGTCGGCAGATCCTGAGCATTCACATACTCTACAAACAGAAAACAGACATGAGTATATGATTAGATCACTCTTTTCTCACGAGATGCCATATATGAACTTTATTTATACATAATTTATAGTTATCCTTTTGCAAAAACATTTACCAGACATTTGCCACACTGTTGTCATTTTGGGCAATTTAAATTAAATGTAATTTATTCTTAAACAGTAAAATGTTCTGCCACCAATTTATATCTTTGTCACATGTGGCTGAACCAGATCATTGAGGGATCATTGCAAAAATGTGTGTTTATCCATATCTGTGCATTAGCATTCGCCCCAAAATTCTCATATTGGTCAGGCCCAGGTCTCCGTTGACAGCTGCAGTACTTACTGTAGCCCTCTCTGTGCACACTGAGACTGAATGGACGCACAACACCAGGACCGTATCCAAATGTGCCTGAGGATACACACAAACATAGGAAAGTGACGCGATTGTGTCTCATTTTGTGCAAATGGACAATATTCATGATGACACCTGCTTCAGTGAGCACCTTGCTTTGAGTAGCAGTGGAGGAGACGCAGACTCTGTGCAGTAATGTGAGACATCTGAGCAGAAAAGACAAAACTGAAATGATTCAAACTCATTAGACATTAATATTACAGACAGTACGGGAGACTCAAAACGAGGGAGAGAGAGAGAGAGAGAGGGAGAGAGAGGTAGAGAGACTACCAGCTGACTGGGCAGAACCAGCCTGTAATCTTTTACACGTTCATGTCTTGCCCCAAATCCCTGCTGTTACGTCAGCGCTGTGCCACATTCACGGTATTCCACCAGATTGGGAAAGTCGACAACAAATTCGGTTTATTCGTGTTAAAAGCCGTTTAATACATTTTTAATTTGAATAAAAGTGGCTCGAACACAATTTTGTTGCATAAAATGTGGTTTGTTTATAAATTAAATCACCGTAGCACACGTGACTCGAGTTAAATCAGATTATTTGATTGGTAATAAAGTTAATGTAATTATATTATATTGCCTTCGATAATAGTTTTGATTTTGCAGCCCGTTTAAAGCTCTAAATGCCGATGTGAGTTGTCATTTTTACGAATAAATATCAATAAGTGTTTGCAAAATGTATATTAGCATGTACTGCTAGATTAGCGCCACTGCTACAGTCTTTAGGTTTATTTGATTATTAGTTTTAATTCAAGATAATACATGTCTGTCACACCAAATCCTAATTTCATCATTTTGCAACAATTAGGTAACCAACTTCGCTTTCAGACGAGCTAGTTAATATACAACGGTTTGAACAGACTAGAAGTGACAGCTCAATTAAAGCTAACTAGTAATAATCGTTGCCAGTAACCAGTATATCCAGTAAAACCAGAATATTCTTTAACTAAACATACCTCTGTCAAGTTTGTTGAGCTCCAACAGATGGCGGTCCCTGAACTGCGCAGTTGTATTAATGCTGCATTCAAGCGCGCCTCGTTAATTCCCCCCATGTCGCTGTGAGGAAGTTGCAAAAAATAATTGTTCTCTTTGACAATATTTCCAACCACATTAAAATGACATTAAGCCTCACAATTAATTGCAGTATATTGCCATTTCTGGAAAAAAAAGACAAAAACAATTATTGTCAAGAGAACATGAAGTACTTTAAAAGATACAGTAATTCAAGCACATGACACACTTGATCATTCATACTGGTGTCATTTTTAAGCAATACATTGGGTGTCATTCCTCATGATAGCTAAAAAAAGATGTAATTCCATAAATAGTCATTTTTATTGTCTATTACAGCCTGCGTTGTTTGACAGAGGGAAGTTAAATTTGTGATACATTTGTAATACTGAGAAATGCAGAGACAGAAAGAGAGAGAGAAAATGAGCAAGAGAGAGAGAGGAAGTCTGTCTTCCCCTCCCATCACTGTAGGAGCTCACACTTTACCTCCTCAGTAACGGGTGATCAAACATGACGGAAATATACAAGGTAATTTCATTTAAATGCATTTATTTAAAGATATTTATTAATTGTTGCTTTCTTGGTGTGGGTATGTTAGTGAACAAAGAACAGGAAGTTGATTTTCAGTACTTTACTCTAGTAATAAAATAGCTGAGGCAGTAGATTTCACAACTTTGAGACAATTATGACAAGTGGTGAAACACACAGTTTACAGCCGAGCAATAGTTACGCAGAAGCCTTGAATTTGATTACTAACTGCTGCTATTTTTCAATGAGGTTTGAATAAAGAACATCTTTTATATAAATGCACGTGTATTAACACACTGTAAAGCTACACATCTGTGAGATAAAGCCACAGGCTGCATGTAATCATGACAAATCATGGAGGCCTCCTCTCCTCTTTCAGTAAAATGTTGAGTTCATCGAGTCCAGCCCTGAAGATCCTCAGTGAAGAGGACAGCTCTGGATCTGATGCGGAGTCAGAGGTCGGTCTCGAACCTGAGACAGACCGGTTTGGTTTTATTCTGACTAATGGATCCACATCTGGGTGAGCAGTTTCACATTTGTGCTTGTCTACTGACATTGTACAGCTACTGAAACATTTGAAATTTCACCTTTTCTGATGGTTAATAAATAGCACTAGCTACTGATGCACACACAGCACGCTCTTTCACGTCTACATCTATATCTATAGATTGTGAATAAAATTATAATAGTGGTGTTATGGTTTTATCATGGAGGGAAAGCAGGGTTTACCATGTTAATATTTTCTGTTTGTTTCTGTCGCTGTCAGAACAAATGACTCAACCTAAAATGTTCCTTTGAATGCTGAAAATGGTCTCATTTAGATGCTGCAGGTTATCTAAGGGGCTGCACAGTGTCCCCTGAAAATGAATGTCACAGATATGTCTTTCTATAGAGACCAGTGTATTTATTTTGTTAATGTGCAAGGAAAAGCCAAACGGAGTAAATATGTTTCTGTTAAAAAAAAAACTGTTTCATTGTTGCTCCGGTATTGGTCTGTTACTGTGAGCTCAAGGTGCAAAAAAAAAAAAAAGGTCAATTAAGCAGCACGTGAAACTTTCAGTTAAACACGTTGACAGAGATATTCAGTGGTTTTTATCAAGTGGTTATCTGAAATCTGCTGCTCTCTATAGGGGCATGCCACCTGCGGCGATTTTAATTTGTGTAAATGAGAGTTTATTTCAAAGGAGGACAGAAATCTTTTAAAACAAATGACTGTTTGAGGTCCAAGAGAGATAAAAAAAAACCCTACTGTAAGATAATGAAGACACTCTGATGGTGCAGTAATAACATGGCTTTTAAAATTCTGCAGAAACATGTAAAATCTTCACCGGAAAGAGTGCAAGTTGTAATTCAGACAGTGTACATCAAAAATACTGAATATTTTAATAGTAAAAAAAACTCTCAGTATCTGTAATAGACGCATTTGCATTCAAACAACAATAAATATGAAAGTCTTGGCAGTGAAGCACAGGCGAGGCAGTGTAAACTAAGGATAAGACGGAAGAGCAAACAGCTACCTGTTGTCTTCACACTTCCCTCATTGATAACATCCTGACCTGTTGCCATAGAGACATCACCCTGCTAACCTGTGGTTTTCCTGTTTCCTGTCTTGTTTTTCGGAGCACTGCCTCTACAATGACAACACAAAAGTGCATGTAGACATGCTGCACAATGACTTAAAGGTCTCCACTGAAATGACTGTTTCAATACAGACACATTAAGAACACAACTTAGTTAATAGATGTGAGTTAATGTTTTAAAATACCTAACAGGTGGTTTTGTTTTGCTGTTTTGTGTCAGGAGTGTGGGTCCATCTCCTGAGTTGGTCAGGCAGAGGGAGACCAAGTGGATCAACATCATGGGTCAATGGAAGCGCATTTTGTTGAAGAAAACCAGTAAGGTGTGTGCCATTTTAGACAAGTAAAGTCATTAAATATAGTGAAAATAGTGCAGCTAAAGAGATTAAAATCTTGATATCTTTGAGAGAAGTTGTTGTACTTACCGCAAAACCACAACATCACATCAGTATCACGTATCAGCCATCAGCCGCCCTGATCTGTTAATACCAACACTTTGGAAAACCAATGCATGATGCATTGTCAAACAGTCGTGGCTCAATGTCACACTGTCAAGTCTTACAGGGACATTTGAACACGACAAAGAAATTGTTTGTATAACTTAACACCTGTGCTTTTTCCTGTTCAAATGTCAAAATGTCCACTGTGGGTTCACACTGTCAACAGTGAAAAAGTAGAAACGTGTCATTGTCATGTCTGTGACGGTCTTTGTTACATGTCCTTTAGGTCAAAGTACAATGTCAGAAAGGCATCCCCGCTTCACTCAGAGCAAAGTGCTGGCCTCTGCTGTGTGCAGCCACCGAAAGGATGAAACAACATGAGAAACTCTATGAGGCAAGAGAAATGGATGCAGTGCAACAGAGTTGATTAAAAAAAACATCAAAATGAGAATCAGTTAATGAACGTTAACATATTTGACAATCAAGTGAAGCTCATACAATATGTCTGACTCCAGCTTGATTATTTGCCGCTATTCTCAGTTTAGTTTTATTTCATTTATTCTTTTTTCCATTTTCATTTATGTTGTCCATATTTATAGAAATTTCACTTCAGTGTCTTTTGTTTCTGTGACAGTCTCTGGACTCGCAGCCTGCTCTGCAGAGCTGGGTGGATGTGATCGAACGTGACCTCGACCGACAATTTCCCTTTCACGAGATGTTTCTCTCCAAAGATGGACACGGGTAGAAATCATTTCTAGTTCTACCTGTTCCTGTTGACAAGTTAATTGCCACATATTTTTTAGTCTTAAGCATAACTCATAGAACTTTACAGCAATGCTTTAGGGTGTTTTCTATTGCAAAATAACAGTATTACATTATTGTGACGAGAATGCTACTGAGTGTGTATCTGACTGTTTTGGTTTGTGTGTGTGTGTGTGTGTGTGTGTGTGTCTGTCTCGGTGCAGGCAGCGTGGTTTGTTCCGTGTGTTGAAAGCCTACACTCAGTTCAGACCAGAGGAGGGTTACTGTCAAGCACAGGGACCTGTGGCTGCAGTGCTGCTGATGAACATGCCCGCTGAGGTAGAAATCCACAACAAGTTTATATTATTAACCTCATCTATCATTCTGTCACAAACAGTGTAATAATTAAGTAATGGTAATAAATTAGTTAAAAAAATATGGTGACATCTAATGGTCATTCATCATCCTGGCAGGAGGCCTTCTGGTGTTTGGTGCAGATCAGTGAGCAATATCTGCCTGGATACTACAGCCCTCTATTGGTGAGCACATACGCTTTTTCAAAATATGCCACTTTCAAACTGGTTTATTCTGCCATACATGAATTACCTATAGTTTATATATGTACATCCATTATGGCAGTGATGAATGTGCAGTGTGGATCTGTGCGCCTGAGTCTGAGCCGCCATGTGTTTTGTAGGAGGGAGTCCTGTTCGACGCCGGCATGCTGACCTGGGTTTTGAAAAGGACGTGTCCAGCTGCACACAAACACCTGCAGCACCACGGAGTAGAGCCTCTCATGTTTGCTACTGACTGGTTGATGTGTCTGTTCACACGCCACCTGCCATTCAACACTCTGCTGCGAGTCTGGGATTTGTTTTTCTGCTACGGTACAAAATGTTTTTTTCCCTATGATATGCAGCACATAATGGGTTTGATTTGTTTTAATTCTATGTGTCTGTTCACACTGACCTCTCCTCTCTGCTGTTGCAGGGGTGCGGTGCTGCTCCAGGTGGCTGTGGTGCTGGTGCGTCGTGTGCTGGGTCGTGCCGAGCAGAGGAAACAGTGTCAGGGTCAGATGGAGACGCTGGAGAGGCTGAGGGGCGTCAGGGAGCAAGTTCAAGAAGATGAAGACGACACCTTTGTAGCAGAGGTAATGACCTGCTAAAATAATATATATCATTAGATGTTCACGTCAACGTTCATGCATTTTGATTAACAAGTACAAAGAAATATATTCAGCCTGTTTTTCAGTGAACAACTCTTACCTATCGACATTAATCTTTTAAAGCCTGACACATCGCATTATATATTTATACTATAAAATATAACACTACACAACATTAATAGTGACACCTCTCCCTGTACTCTCAGGTGTCCTCTGTGCCGCTGTCGGGCAAAGATCTGGAGAAACAGACAGAAAAGGAGTTACAAAAGTGGAGGAAAGACAGGCCCTCATCCACCTTTGATCCCAGAGGTCGCTGCCAGGGATACCGGATGGCCTGGGCGAAGGCTCAACAGAGCGTGGAAGAAAAGGAAAAGGTAGAGAGAGAGAAAGGGAACCTGTCAGTCCCTCTGTCTCGCTCGGCCTCTACTGTATCGCTGTCTCCCTCGATGTTTCACAAGAAGTTGAAGAAAGGAGGAAAAGTTAACACAGGCGAAACAGGAGGCGGCGGTAAAGTTGTGAGGCATGTTTCGATGGGAGCGAAGGAGGACATGAGAGGCTGGAGTGGGTTTAATTTCAAGGTGCAAGACGTTCAGGAGGAGGAGGATGTAGAGGAACACAAAAAACCAAACGAGCCAAAACAAACAGAACAAACCCAAGAGAAAAAACTTTTAGAGGAACCCAAAAAGACTGAAGAAGTCCAAAACATATTAACAGAGCAGGCAGAAGAAACAACAACAGTAAAAGAGCAGACTGAAGAAGTCCAAAACATATTAACAGAGCAGGCAGAAGAAACAACAACAGTAAAAGAGCAGACTGAAGAAGTCCAAAACATATTAACAGAGCAGGCAGAAGAAACAACAACAGTAAAAGAGCAGACTGAAGAAGTCCAAAACATATTAACAGAGCAGGCAGAAGAAATGACGACAGTAAAAGAACAGACTGAAGAAGAAACAAAACAGAGAAGCACAGAAGAAATGACGACAGTAAAAGAACAGACTGAAGAAGAAACAAAAGAAGCACACGTATCTGAAATGGATGAAAGTCAATCCAAAGAGACAGAGGAGGACAAAATACTTTCAGAAGACACAGAAGAGACAACTGAAGAGTCAAATCAAGACCCAAACAAAGATCAGACTGTTGAAGATATTCATCAACACACCGAACATATTTCTCACCATGAACAGGCAGAGGAGCAGGACTCCTACAGCCAGTCCCAAGACCTAGAAGAACAAAATCACAACGTCCAGGACCAGGAAACAGAAGTTAAAGATGCAAAAGAGGAGACAGAGGAACAAGTGTTAGAAGGTGAACATTTAGATGTTGTTGAGGAAAATCAGAGTGAGATACAGAGAGATGCTGATGGAGACACACACACAGAGGAAGAAATACAAGCAGGTGTCAGTTGTGGTGAAGAACAGATGCTTCAGGCCAATATAGAAACAGAGGAGAGAGAGAGTAAAAATGAACAGATGCAGGTGGACACAGTCACAGAAACAAGAACTGAGACGAGTCCAGGCAGTAACATCGAGGCAGCAACTTTCACCAACTCAGCTGTTACAATAGAGACAGATACACAGGAAGACAAAACAGCAGTGACAGACCAAACCTCAGAGGCTGATGCTTCCGATGTAAAATACCACAGCATTGAGTCATTAGCAGAAACAGATATCATAGAAGAGTCCCACGCCCAATCAGAAGAGACAGAATCGGAGGGAAAGGTGGAGGAAAATGCAGCCACGCAGGAAGAACCGCAGACTGAAATAGAACAAAATGATTCAGAGCAAACAGATTCAAAGACAGAGACTGAGCCAGAAGCAGAAACAACTATCCTGTCTTCAGCTGAGTGCATCCAACAAGAAGACAGTAACGTAGCAGCTGATGTAGCAGCTGATGTAGCAGCAGACACAGAGGCTGAAGCAGAAATACCAGTCGTAGACGAAACCCCGAAGGAGTCTGAGCGTATGTCTGAAGCATCTGAGTGTACATCTGAAGCATCTGCTCATGGTTCAGAAAAAGAGTGTGATGCAGATGCAGTAGCACCTGAACCTACACAGGAAAAAAATGACACAGTTCTGACTGTGCACTCAGAAGCACAGGACAGTGATCAAATAGAAGCAGAGGAAACAAAGACTGAAACTCAGACTGCTACTGACTCTGTAGCACCTCCACAGGAAGAAGAGGCTGAGCTTTCAGAGGAGGTTGAGGTTTCAGAGCAGGTTGAAGAAATAAATCAAACCAACGAACCTGATGGGAAAACTACTTCCATAGAAACAAGTACATCAGAAGGCCCTACACCACCAAGCCTGGTCACTAAAGATCTTTTGGTGGAGGAAGAAAGCACAGGAGATGTTCAACAAAACACTGTAGAAGAGGATAACGTCTTCATTTCCACTCCTGACGTTAGAGATAATCCAGAGCCTGTCCATAACCCACAGGTCCAAAACAAAGAAAACAAAGACGATCCTCTAGCTGAGACAAATAACAGCGGCCTGACACAAGCCCCCGGACGCCGTAACAGTCGGTCTTCTGGTGATCTCTGCGTCCGCAAATCTTCAAGCTCCCGTGGGTCCAGGTTAACGCGCAGGCTGTCTGAAGATCTCTTCACCGCCCCACCGAAAAATAGCCAATCACAACCAATACCAAATCACCCAGAAGTTAAACACACTGAACCACAGTCTAATCCTGGAGCTGTAAACCTGACGCAAACCCCCACAGATGTGTCCTCAAAAGTCACCTCATCAACATCATCTATAGAAGTAACAACAGGTACCGCATCGGAGAAAGAGCTGCAGGCCACACCTAAACGATTTGGTCTCTTCCGCAGACTGAGAGGAGAACAACCCAAAAAGATGAAAGAAAAAGAAGCAAAGAAAATGCAGGTTCCCAAAATCTTGATTCAGGATTTCAGCGATGGAACAGACAAAGGGAAAGTAGTTCAGGATAATGCTGATGAGCAACTTACATCCAGGGAGAGGAGGAGGAGGCGGAGGGAGCGAGAGAGAAAGGAGAAAGAGGAGGAGAGGTTGAGGAAGAAGAAAGAAAAGGAGATGGAGAAGGAGAAGGAGCGAGAGAGGAGGAAACCGCAGACGAGAGGGAAGAGTTTTCAAGTGCAAAAAGAAAAAAGCAGCAACGATCCAGCTCAACCTCATGGGACTGGATCACGGACGCATAGATTTTCTACTTCTTATGCTGAATCTTACTTTTGACAAACGTTTCAAACAGCACCTCAAGGGATGAGGTTTGAGCCAGATGGTCATGAACAGAATAAGTTGGTTACATTTTTTGCTGCACCTTATTAAAAGCTTAAACTAGTTTAAACATTATCATGTTCTCCAGGATCTCCTCATCCTTCCAGATCCTGTGTCACTGTCTTATCTGAGGAGCAGACATTCACCACTTCCTGAAATGTTGCTATACTTGAACCATTTTTTTTAAAAAAAAACTTGTAAATTAATAATAAATGATAAACATACTTTGAAAAATATGTTTGTTTTATTTGGCGGACCTTCTGGTTTCATCGCAACTTGATCACAAACCAAACAGACTCCAAACAGAAATGAACAGGAAGTGCTTCACGTCTAGTTTTACATAATCTTAGATTTTTGACCATTAACATTAGAACCTAATAAAAAGCAGGAATACGCTGGTTCTCTATTGATGGCTTCTGCACAGGTTAGAAAAAAAAAAAAAAAAAACAAAAAAAAACAAAACAAAACAAATGCTTGTACGAGCCAGTGAAGATGACAATAAAAAGTCCGAGATGTCCATTTCTGCATTTTCAAGTAATCCAGGTGACATGATGTAACAGTGATAGAAAAGTAGACACACATGCACCCACTCTCAGATCAGTCCATGTCTCCATGTGTCTTAGTCCAGAACTTTAAGTGTCATCGTCACTATCACTGGCCAGCACTTCCTGACTTGTCACTGGTTGTGTGCTCATCTGAGAAGATGCCGGAAGCACGGATCCAAAGAATAACGAACAGAACTGAAGGAGGACACACACACAAAGTAGTCACAGTTAGACACAAGTATTTTGTATTTATACAAATAACATCCTGTCATTTTTAACATGAGGCCTCATGCAAACTACATAAGTTTTGATCTTATATCTTGATCTCTTGTTAGTTTGAAACTGACTCAGAGGTCGAGGCTTGAGGTGTCATAGATGTTATGACAGTAAAATACATCATATAATTGCTACTGATGCAACTAAGATACAAGTATTGACTAATAAAAAGACTCCAGGGGTCGGAAAGAGTGGAGACAGCAGGTGCAAATAATTTTTTCCAATCACAAACTTTTTGAATTGGAATAATCTTGTAATCGGTACATTTAATGAGTCAGTTGTGTGCTTTGTGTAACTCCCACCTCAGAGATTTTATCATCTTAGAGTATGAGCTTTGTTTCAGTAATTGTTGTGGGCAACCTCAAGGTCTGGGAAGAGGGTAATTTCTCAATTTCTTATTTGTTTTTCCTACTAAACCATACCTTCTTATTCGGTGGTCCCTCTGAATCGGCTCTTTCCTCTTCCTCTTCGTCTTCTTCCTCCTCGCTGTATATCCTTGTTGTCCTGTGATTGGCCTCAACAGGCTGTTTTGCTTGAGCAGATTTGACTAACGGAGGCGTGGATGGACCTGTATCCGAGAGACCTGGAGCCATACTGGTATCCATCGCGATGAGGTAGGAATCTATGTCGTCATTCATGAAGTCATCGGGAGGTGGAGGAGGCAGTGTCTGAGTTCTGAATGGTAGAAGAGAAATATGAGAAGTATGAGGAAAAGAAAATTAGAAATGTTGCTCTCAGACCGACTGTACAGTTTCTTGCTACTTCGTTAGTAAAACAAATTTGCGTTGCGATGTTTATTTTGTAACCAGTCTTCATTATGCTGAAAATGCTACATATATGACACAATATTCACATTCTTCCCACATCTATTGCCCAATCTATGCTCCACTTATAAGACATGTAACTGTCCACCAGGTGGTGTGGTATCCTCAAGCAGAAAATGCTAAAATTTCCTGTCTTTCATTAGAATTGAAGAAGTTATTCGGATGATTTACAACAGTTTTATTATTTCTTCAGCCCATGGCCTTTTTCTGCAACTAACTGACATGAAAAAATTCAGACTATTCAGTTGTGTTTGATTGTTGTTACCGTCTCGTGTTGTTTTTACGGTGGCTGGGATCGTCAGAAAGCGTAGCCAGCACAAAGTTTCCCTCCAGTACACTGTCAGTTACTGAAAGCACCACGGGGCTGACACACAGACACACACACACACACACACACACACACACACACACACACACACACACACACACACGCACACACACAATTTAAATGTCAGTACAATATGGTAACTTAGATGATAAAGTGGCGTTTGTATGTGAGCATGCCTACCTTCCTGGCTCATCAAAGTACATAGAAATAGGAAGACCGGTTGACTCTGCAAATACTAACAAACCCTAGAGAAGAGAAGACAATAAATGACATAACAAACCTTCAGGATGACTAAATTTTTACAAGATTTCAGCTTATAAATATTTTCCCCCCTGCTGTTATCACTGTACCTAAAGGAAAACATCTCGCCCTTTGTTGTGAATTCCCAAACCCCTCTCTCCTGTCTCATGCCACAATTTTTATTTACCATTCATCCCTCTCTTTGTTCAATGACTCACCCTTAACTCCTTCAGACAAAATGTGACACTGTTGTGATTTTGGACGGCAAAATGGTCAAACTCATCTGAGGCCAGACACAGCTCTGTCAGCATGGCCTTAGACTGCTCTGAGAGGGGAAACGGAAGGAAAAAGAAAAGGAGGAGTTATTGGGAGGACAATAGAAGTAGATGGATTCAAACCTTAAAAAATTACATTTAGATTCTTAAAAAAAAAAACACAATAAATAAATATATGTGTATGTGTAATATATGTATATATATATATGTGTGTGTGTGTGTGTGTATATATATATATATACACACACACACACACACACACAAGTTTCAGATGCAGCTGCAGAGTGAATAAATAATCACCTGCATCTTCATCGATGTGGTTTCTGACCCACATTCGTTCATCACTAAACGCCACAGTCACTTCTTCCTGCGACTGAGGGAAGTGCACAACTGTGTCCACCAGCACCCTAAGAGCGAGGGACAACAAACATAATGTGAGCTTCTGTTGAAAGAAGTGGACAGAAAAAGTGAAAGAAACAAGCTACATCTACATGAAAGACTTTTCATTGATTTACTTTCAAAAGGTCCAAGATACAGAGACACACTGTCTTGTAATACTGCAATTATAATATTTTCACAATGAGTAGTGCAGAAAGATCTCACAGACCTGGGCTGGGCCTTGAATACGTTGGCATAACTGTCCTTGTCAAACATTGCCTGTAAACTCTCACTGTCCTGGAAAGACAGGTTATGTGTCTTCAGCAGGCCTGCATAAGAAAAAAAATACCAACATACAAACGCTTACATGTAGAATGTAAAACACTAAACCCACATCCTAAAACGGGTATCAGAGTTAAAAAGATCTAAGTGTTCTGAAATCACCCATGCAAAATTTTGGAGGAAGTGAAGCACTGATACCGTGTTTGCAGTGTAGTGTGAAGATGAGACGGTTCTTCTGCTTGTCCAACTCTATGTGACACTTTTCCACTGTTTTCTCCAGAGATGCCAGAGATCTGAACACAGCCTGCACACTCTGACTCACACACAGATGAACATATGAATGGGAATAAATAAATATACATGTAGAGGAAGGACACGACTACGTCGTCAAATACTGAAATAATCTGGCATTGACCCAATTGGGCTAATTCTCTATCCTGATACAGCCAAGAAACATGTAACAACATACAAAAGCTTGGTGAAATTACAGCCATGTAAATTACTATGTTTAACAAGGACGCTCAGCGGTTTTGCACAACATGCACACAGATAACCACAAGGCGGTACCATGGTAGAAACATGACAGGAAAGATAGCGTTGGTAGTTTAGCACAGAGAAGAAATTTATCTGGCTCTGCTGTGAAATGTGGTACTGGGGTTAGATGTGGGTACTGCAGCGTACATGGAGGGGATGTGGGCTAACTCAGGGTATTTAAATGTGTTTGCGTTTAGTAAATAGTAGAATTAGTTGCATCTAAACACAAGTACAAACACAAAGAAAACTGAATAAGGTATGGCTGACAGAGAAGAATTACAGCCTCTGTAAATGTAACGGTCATTAGAGATAGGTTTTGTTAATCATAAGAGGAAAACCATGGCTCATTATTTTTAATTTAGCACACCTTTATTGCCATCTTGCAGCGAAAGGTGTGTCCACTGGAGATGGTGTACCTGCCCAAGAAAATGAAAGGGGCTAATTGGTTTAAAGTAGTTGGAGATGACACAGAAATGTGACGTTAAGTGACTCATACACGCTCTCTCTCTCTATCTATCTATCTCTCTCACACACGCACATTTCAGTGCCGTTTAATAAACACACAAGCTGCACCTGCTAAAGAACAGTGGTGCGAACAGGAAACAAGCATATGCCGACCGAGAGGAGTTCACAGACCGCAAGGCCAACTACGAGAGAGAGGGAGACAAAAAAAAAATCAGCATTATTCATTAACAGGAAGCAACAAGCTGTATGCACTGCAGGAAGCAGTTTTGATGAGAAGTGTATGTCAGATCGGTGCAGCTCACCCCGTCTTCCTGCGGCTCCACATACAGTTCATCACCGATTCTGGAAAGGGAGTGAATGGCTTTGGCCAGCACTGGACGGTACGTAAACAAACACACACACACACACATGACACAATTATATTACAAACCGATTAAATATACTGTTATTTCTGCTTAGAAAATAAGACTGAAAACAGGAAGTGTTTGCTACCTTTCACGTTTCCTCCCGTTACGACACAGTCCATTTTTACTAACTAGACACTACTTTTTAGTTCAGTTAGCAAACTCAGCTAAAAAAGTTAGCCGAGACTAGATCCTAAACACCCCTTCAGGAGTTGAATCATTTGTTGCTTACTGGTTTGTACAGAGATAAATATTCCTACTGCCGAAAACATTCTCCATTTGGTTAAAGTTTTATTTTTAACTGATATTTTCGATAGTGACTCGACCGTGTAGTATCTTGTGAAGATCTCAGCGTTGTTTACGCCGCCATTGCCTACTTCCGCCCTACGGACCAATCAGAGAGCGATGACGTCACAGAGGCGCAGTTGATTACACGCATGCGCAACTGATTTCTGCGTTAAAAAAGGAAAAGTTGGTTTTAGAGGCGTTTATAAGAGGATAATATGATTTAAATGCCTAATACAAATTTGGAACATTTTACATTTTAAAATGGTCAGTAATTTTGTAGAGTACAATGTCACTATGTTTGGTTTTATTGGTTAAAGTAAATTTAATAAGAGTGTGTTTACTTTATTACAATTATCTGACAGCTGTAAAAGTAGAAAGTACATTTTTCTGTCATAAACCAGAAAAAATAACCAAAATCCTAATCTTTTTTATATGCATTCCTTCTTTATTTTAATTTCCCCCCAAATTGAACAAGAACAAGACATTGATAGAAAAGATTTTACTTTAATATTTATTCAGCATTTGATCACCTCAATCATTATTTTTATTATTATTTCTTGATAATGTGAACAAATGTTTCTTTTGTAGATTTTCAGTTAAAAACATAAAGTTCACAAACTTAAGATGAAATAGTATATCTATTTTTTAAAAGCCAAGGCAGGCATTTATATATATATATATATATATATATATCTTTCATTTTGAGGACGCATAAATAGCAGCTGTTCTTAAAACGTGCCCTGTAATTACCAGTGAAGGGTCACAGTGGGAAGAAAGAGGGTGTGTGTGCACATGTGTGTGCGAGGGAGACGTGTAGAGAAATAGGAAGGAAGGGAGGGCATATAGAAAGATGGGCAGAGAGGCAGACACACACAGAGAGAGGGAGAGTCACTGTCAATGCACAAGTATCTCACCTCACTGGTCTTTCTCGTTGGTCCGCTTCAGTGTGTAAGATCTGAGGAGCGCCATTGACTGCCTGTCCTGTCCTGATGATATAGGTGGCTGTTTAAGAAGGGATTTAACAGACAATCTTCACCGCGGACACTGGATGAAAGAAAAGGACTTTAATAGGATACGAAAGGACAAAAGTCAGAAATTGGATTCAAGTGCCTCAAAACAAACAAACAAAAAAAAACTAAACTTCTGCTGAAACTTTGTTGGATTATGGAGGAGGGGAACCAGTACGAGAGTGAAACCTCTCAGAGAAGACGCAGCCAACAGAGAGGAAAAGAAACATTTCTACCCTAGATAAGAGAGTTAAGTGTGAAGAAGTGGACCTGTCATGATAGCGGCTGCTAAAAGCATAATGGAAGAACAGGGGAACATGGAAAAAGCAGGAAACAATTATCACAAGAGTCTTAACAACAGAAGTTACAAACAGGGATGATGTGAGTTTTCCACTTATACTTTCCTCTGTCATGGTCGCCAGGTTTTTTGTTTAAAGCAACAAATTACATAAGACTGCATGGAGTCCATCCCTTCTCAGTGAACTATGCTATAGTGGGGACTCTTTTGTAGTGTTTACATGTAATCCTTGTTGACATGCCTTACTGTGACTTCTGGATTTGACACGCAGCAGAATTGTTCCTCCATGTCTCAGTCACATAATCCAACAGACTCTCAGGGCTTGCTGCAGTCCATGCTGCAGAGACTGAAGCTTCAGTCAGGAAGAGAGGGCCAGCCGTATGTTCACACATCTGTACCCAACGCAGCTTCATCCACATGGAATCAAGATGGAGAGAAAGGGGCCACCAGCCTCCAGAAAGTAAACAACAATCCTGTTAATGGCTTTGATTTTGGTGCCAATGGTACCCCCACAAAAGGGTTTGGGATTTCTGCTACAGACAGTAAATTTGACCTAAAACATGGGGAAATACAGCAGCCTGGTCATGGCTATGGAACGGACAGGGGGCAGGTTTCCTTCCCCTCCCGGAAAGACAGGACTGATAATGACATGGGTGAGAACAGGGTGTTGGGACAGGCCACATCACCTGGGATCACCGCAGCATCAACAGAGCAGCTGTTTCCCTCTAAATCACTTAAGGATACTGATATCACTTCCTTTAAGAGGACTGCTGGGGAAAGAGTGAGTTTCGGTAGCTCTTCAACAGCAAGACACAACCCTGGCGATAAAGATGCAGCCACAAGCTTGGAACAGAATCAGGATCAGGACTTCAAGCCCAGAGTTTATGTTTGGTCCTTGAAGCCCAACGAAGCAAATCTTGACCCAGGAAGTCAAGAGAATAAAGTGCAACATGTGGGTAATGGTGGATTTGGAGCTTTGGCTCAAAGTAAAGACATGCAGTTTGTTGCAAGTAGCCAAAAAACGACAAATAACACTTCAAGAAGAAAACAGCGATCATCTGAGAATAAAACCAGGAGATGGACACAGAAAATTAAGGAGAAATTGTTGGACAGGTCGGGGAGTTTTAGCAAGAAGGGAAAAGAAGTAGACCAGACAAGCGAGCCAGGGACTGAGGTGATTACATTTTAATTACACTTAATATCTATTGTAAAATTGAAAATACACTTAACGACTATAATTAACGACTTGTTTACTTACTCACTACACCTCAGAACCAGCTCCTGACAACAGGAAGTTACATCAACACATCAAATAAGGAGGGTGAAAGGACTCTCAGCAATCCCAGTCAGACTCCTTCTACACACACGGAGGACAACGTCCTCGATGGAGCCATCAGGTAATCCACCATCCATCAAATTGTATAAATATTTTACTCAAGATCAAGAAGATCAAGTCTCTTCTGTACTGAAATTAACCAATTCCTCATATTGTGATTGCCTACTTGATAAGACATAAACATAGACACAGACATAAACCACAAACACAAAGTACATATAGTTTCTTAAATGTATTGTTTCACAAATGTAGACATTCACACCAGAATGAGGAAGGAAATGATTTCAATATGGGTGAGATGTTGATGTATGTGCGATTATGAAATGAACATGGTTAACAAGTAGCCTTAATGGCCCAGCACACTTGCTAATTTGAACATTTCTGCTGATAGTGCTATTACTACTGCTGCTGCTAATAATAATAATAATAATAATAATAATAACAACAATAACTAATTAAATCACAAACTTTGTCATCTGAGACTGACGGTATACTGATAACATCACATATCCCGAGTCAACAAGACATGAGGCAAATGTCTCACAGTTTTGCTTCTCAACTCTCTCTCAGTTTTGGTTGATTCTCGTTTCAGTCCAAAAGCAACACCAAGATATGTGAAGTATTTCGGTGCAGTTTCTCACAATAGAAGTGATATAACAGTTTGTGCTGTTATAAGTTCCCTCTGGTGTGTTTTTCTGGTCTCATGTGCCAAACACACCCAGCTGACTGACAACATCTGTCATCGTCATTTTCAGTCTCACTCTGCAACGAGCCTCATGACATTTTGACACGGTGTTCAGTGAATCCCAAGTTTTACTCATGTTACAATATGTTATGATATTATTGTTATTGATGATAATGGTGTAAGCATCAATTTAAAGTGCAGCTAAATGTGTAAGCTGCACTTTAATGTTCAAGTAGATACAACTAACTAGTAACTGTAGCTGCCAAATCATTATAATGTTGTAAAAACTCTAAAGTACTCGCAGGCAGCATTTGTGGAAATGCACCACCCCTGATAGAGTCACACTCTCTTTCCTTTGTGGTTAAAGGAGGAGACTGGTGTTTCTTATATATTTTTCTTCTAGTGGCAAAACAGGCTTAGCAAAACACAGGAATAAATATGAAATTTATGGAGATTATTTTCACCAGTGGAGTAATAAACTATTGTTGCTCTAGCATGGTGATTCACAACATCTGCAGCTGCTTTTGGAAAAAAAAAAAAAAATAAAGTGGGGATGTCTAGATTGTCAGTGTGACCACCCAATGTTTTTAAAACGGCTCCGGTGATCACACGCCTCTGGTATTATATGATGGATAAAAATCTAAACAGTGACTAAAGCTGTTGTACATCTCTGTATGTATCCACAGATTTGTGTTCAACAGGGAAAAAAAAACACACAGACGCACTAATTTGAGACTGATCTTAAGTATATTTATTGTCGCAATAAGCAGTACCTTACCGCCAACCACTAACAGTCTGACTCCACAGGCCTCCCACCAAACTGAGTCCGCACTGACATCTGAACAGCATATGCTGTGATTGAGAGAGAGCATAAAAACTAGTTAGAAAGAAAGCAGAGAAGTTTTAAAAAAATGATAGTGATGCAAATGGAAACTCGACCGCAGAAAAAAGGAGAAAACAGACAATTTCGGGATCGCTTTGTGTTTTGAAAAAAAAAAAATCTCCACTTTATATGATTATTAGTGTTAAATGTAATCTAATTTAGATAAAAACATCCCATTAACATAAAATGATGGGTAATGTCTATCAGAGGCTGTGGGAATATGTCAGACAAAATGGGTTGGAAACCACTGCTCTAGTGAGTATTTATGGCTGCAGGATTGTGTGTGTGTGTGTGGGACTGAGTCAAAATCAACTGCACAGTCCACATTCATCACAATAAAGGGACATGTCAACATGGCAACATGGACAATATGGGAGAGGGATAAGATATATGAGGATTTAGTGACACAGACAATGATATAATTTGTTTACAGTAAGAATCTCTTCTCTTGTGTCAGGTCGTCCAGTGACTTTGACTTCGGCTTGGGTTCATTCAGTTTACTGGACGAGATCGTCACAGGTCAAGAGTGGGCTAAGTTCCTTAACCCCAACCTACAGGCCACCGCGGCCAATCAGAGACCATCAGAAGAATCACCGAGCGAACTCAAAATATCACAGAGTCCTTATGATAGCGGTCAGTCTTCTGTGATCTTGAACCAACAAGGAAGTGGAAACAACCCGTGGAGCTTTCAGAGCATCAGCTCGTCGCCAGGATCGGATTTCAGTATGGCGCAAATATCGCCCGTCAGCATGGACGTCACAGAAGGAAAACAACCGCAGTACGTTCACAGAGGGGCTGATCAATCAGAACCGATGGAGGACGTTCATAACCAATCATATATGCAGTCTGCAGAGAGAGGACGGGGACAGACACAGAGACCTCCGTCTATCGCAGAGGTTAGATATCCCTTATATCTAATTTGACATTTTCACAGAAACAGAAACAAAATCAAGATCTTCTAAAACAAAAATATTTCTTTGTTTGTCAAATGCAGCCTGCAAATGTTCTGGACAGGAGAGTCCACCTCAACAGAAAGAGACACCATCAGTCATCTGAGAAAACAAGTGATGGGAATGAAGCAGGCAGAGGTCCGAACACTGTAATCTGATGTTGTCATTTGTTTGGCTGAAATTATGTTCTTTAGAAATGTGAAACTCATTTCTTTCTTTTGTTTTACAGGTGGATCTGTATCTCCGCCAAGCCATGCGATGGAGTCACAACATGATGATGTTATACCTTTATACACCCTCAACTCTCCCACGTGTCTCTCTTCATCCCCTAATAATCCTGGCGCTCCTGCACCTCGCGGGGTCCTGAGACACTCACTGTCCCAGGATTCAGAGTTGTCTATGGAAACAGTGACAAAGAGGGTAAGAGATTGTGCACCACAACGCCTCCTTGTGGTGTAAAAATACTGTTCACAGTCTTTCTGTGCTAATACAAACCATACGTTTTGGTTTTTTTTTTTGTTTTTGTTTGTTTTCGTTTTTTAATGTCTTGCCGACTCTATCGTCCCACAAAGCAGCTGTGAAACAGAAACACTTAAAAACAAATCCAGCTGAATGTTAGAACCAAAGTAACGATAACCAGAGTTATAGTCACAGTTTGCATCATGTAATTACAGGAGATTCATTTGTCAATTTTAAAAGTTTAGAGGGTTTTTTTTTTTTATCTTGAATAATGATCCGGATCATCTCCAGATTTGTGTTTTTTTTTTTTTTTTTTAAAGAGTCATGAATAGCCTTAAAATACACAACTTACACCTGTATAAATATCAGCCAAATATGCACAAACATACAAGTCAAGTACCCTGTATGTAACTGGACCCTGGATTCACTCAGCACTCTTAGTACTATTGGTACTTACATATAAACACTAGTGAAATTTACTTATGGATGTAAAAAGACATAAATCACACACAAAAACAGCAATAACAATAGAGAAGTGAAGCTGAATAGATAGTACAAGTAGTACTTGGAGAATTTTTGAATTGAAATATATGTACATATGTTATTATTTACATATGTATTCATCCGTTATCCTTTTCAATTAGACTACAAATTCACAGTTTTCAGTTTTTTTGTTAAAAATTGGAAGATCTCTGTAGGTTACATTTGTAATCTGTGTTATGTTGACTTAATAAAACTTCATCTTCATCTTTTCCCTTTCAGAGGCGAGTTGAGGAAAACCGCCGGGTTCGTTTTGCAGAGAAGGTGCAGACCATAGCTCCTCCGGAGGTGGATCTGGATGCTACAGAGTCAGAGGAGGATTTGGGATCAGAGGAGGACTCCTCCTCTGTTATAGAGCAGGAGATCGAAGCGGAGCAGCCAGCGATCGAGGTGGTGGCACCGGTTCGTCGGCATGCCCTCCCTGCCTGGATAAAGGCTCTGAAGAGGAAGAACTCAGGGAAGAAACACAGATAGTGACTGTAAAACTATATATAAAAAAGGAGCATTTAATCTCATATGTGTCTCTCACCTGTTTACTCCTTGTTTTTTTACTTTGTTTGGTAAGAGACATGATTCTGAGGCTTAAAAAGCTTAATTCAGTGTTGAGATGAGTAAATGTTTCAGTTCATGCAGAAAATTTGCTGACAGGACTTTTTTTTTTTCTTGGACAATAAATCACATCTGTGTGTCTTGCACCTCAATACTTTCCACCACTGTTCACAAAGATCAAACTTGTCGGCTATCATCTACTATCAGTTTTAATTTTTCAACATCTGGATCATAAACAGACAGTCTCGTATCAGCCTTGAGTCCTTCAGCTTCTCACTGGACTGAAGCAGACTGTGATGCAGCTGCAGTCTGTGTCACTGACTCACTCTCCACACACTCTGCCTCTTGCTAATGGCTCCACGTTCGGTCAGCTCATCAATTAGCCTCAGAGGAGGAAGGAAATGTTGAATCGGTGGTTTGTGATGTATCGGCTGCTGTCTGTTCAACTCTTGACCTGGTTAAAACCTATTTTTAAGTCATTTGCTTACCGCAATCAGAGAAAAACCACCTTTTATTTTATTTTATTTTATTTTTTACTCTGACAGTCATTGCAATTTATCATTATCATCATCGCATTGTAAACTCTGACAGTATCAGCTGCCTGTGTTTCAGTTTTTATACTCATTGTTTTTATATAGAAGACAAACATTAAAGGACAAGAACTATTCTGATGAATAGTTCAATATTTTGGGAAATATGTTTAATTCCTTTTTTTTCTTTTTTTAAAGTTTGATTAAATGACTGGTACCACTCTCTCCTACACCAAAGCATGAGATAGTATAGTTTATAGTATAGTGTATTAGTTTTGTATAATTATATTTAAAAACTTAATGTGTCATTTATAGACTTTGGTTTTTGTACGGACTCAAGAAATGAGGTGTCAGGTTTTTCTTAATCTGAAATATGACCATGATCCTTGTTCTCCTCTATGTTAAAGTTACCAAACTGCCATTTTATTCAGATTCCTTTATTTATCCCACAGTAGGATTACTGCACATCCCGTGTAATTAAAAATCTAATTCTCAAACTCTAAATCTAATTCTTTTAAATAGGGATCATCTTCAAAAGTGGCGAAATTACAAATCTTCACGCACATGTTCTTATATTAGTCTAAAAATGTAGAGAAACTATTTTCTTTCCATTGAATAGACAAGTTGCAGAGTACTTTATGACCCTGTGTATTATATTCTGCCATTTCCATTATATGCTTTTTATTGATTTGTGTGATTAAATTAGTACATCATATTCTGTGGCTAACTGCTGCCAGTTCCTTTGTGGCCTCCCTTCCACATCTCTTGTCTCCATTAAATCACTGTCAGAGCCATTAAGAGGCTCTTTAGCTGATCTATTAGTGCCCTGGCTGCGTTTTACAGTGAAATGAGAGGGGACACGGAGAGGAAGGGGTTGCGTCAAAATGTACATTGTCTATTTGTGTCAGACAGAGAGAGAGAGAGAGTAAAATACAAGGTTTGAGGACAGAGCGATGGGAGGAAATTAGAGAAATAAATGGAGAATAAGAGAATTGTAATGTAATTTTAGATTGTCTACACACAAAAAAGTGGATTTACATTAGTCCATTAGTCTGCGTCATCGACCAGAGGTGAATTAATAATGGCCCATTTGTAAACCTCAAGCCGCACATACATTTATCCCCCTGCCGCTCTGTCCATATAACACACACACACATCCTTGTACATATATCGTTGTGGGAGTTGATCATTGACATAATGCATTCCTTAGCCTCATACCCTAACCTTAACCATTACAACTAAATGCCTAACTCTAACCCTAACCGAAGAAACAGAAACCAAATTTTTATGACCAAGCAGCCGTTTTTGAAAACCACACAAATATAGCAAATATGCTCCCAGTTTTCAGACCACATGTATGTAGTAAAAGAATCTGGTGAGTGTGTGAACATGACAACATGACAATAAATACTCAAAAATGTTATGCAAATAGTTTTATTCTCATCGTCGTTTTCAATTCTGGTACATCTGGGCAAAGAAACTATAAACGAGGGACGGAGATTTATTCATCTTTAGGTATAAATTTACTCACTTCATTTGCTTTTTATTGTTTATTTATTGTTTATTTATTGTTTATTTAAAAAGCTGCAAAGTGAAAACAAAAGCGTCTACTGAAATAAGATGGTGAAGAGTTGGCTGTTTTATCTTGAATCCTTCACGGGAACTTCGAGGAGTGTTGCTAATCACTGTACCAGTAATTGTTGTGATGGTTTTACAATACAAGACCATAATTGTTTTCCTCTTCCTACCAATTCTAGTTGTAAAATGCTGGCAGAGATATTTACTGCAGAATCTCTTGTGAGATGATAAGGAGAAGGGAAAGAGGGAAAAAAAGAGAAACGACTGTTTCTTCAGATCGTCGTTGTTGTTATTGTTGTTGTCAGTCAGAGAGGTTGATCACAGGTAGTGAGGGAAATGGCTCCAGAGTCATATGAGCTCTTGATACCTGTTCTCAGTGACAGCTGACTACCTGGGCTCTGAGCGAGGGACGCTTCTATCTGAGCCTCTGACACCTGGATGGATGAAACAATGAAGAAAAATTTTTGAAGCATCTACAATCATAAAAACACTAATATTATTAACTCTATTACATAAAAAAACATGCTACCTCTTCAAATTTCTTGGCTTTGTACTGCTCTGCCCCTTTCATGAAGTTCAGTAAGATAATGTCACAGAGAACCGTACCCTGATGAAGCACATTTAAGAAAATAAATGGTATTGAAAGCTGACAGCAACAAGAATAAACCCATTTTTATGATATTTAACTTGATCACAAATCTGAAGCCTACCAGTCCGATAGAAGTGAAAGCAGCAACCAAGTTGATCAGCGTTGGGATTGTGTCAAACTTTCCTGCCTGGAAGAAGAAAAAACAGGACGAGATGGTGTCACTTTGATAAATAGATAATAACAGGAAATATTAAACAGTTTCCACAGTCAGCCATGAAGATTTAAATGAATCCAACTGATGAATCGTATTATTGAATGCTCATTGACTTTCTAGTTCGGTGAGAAAAGATTGACACCACCTAAAAGGTGGTTAAAGTTAAAAGGCCAAAACGGTACATGGATGGTTAATATTTCCAAAAAGGGGGTAGGAAAAAAATCCTGGATAGTAGGAACAGTTTTTGTTTTTTACTTTGTCGACTGTTTCCTCGCACAAATATTTGGAGCCAAAGTTGGGTTAGCCTCGCCTAGCTTAGCTTAGCTTTACTTACTAAACTATGAAATATAAAGTAACATTTCCAAACACATCATTAACATCATATATCACCAACTCTTTAGTTTACTTAAAAGTTACACAAATACACACTCACACACACACACATAAATTTCTTCGGTCGCCACAACTCACGTTTCCGGTGACCATGACATCAAAGCGGATGGCATACGCTTTGTGAAGTGTCCGAAATTCAGTCCCATTCTCTAACTTGAAATATTTAGCGAATCTGCATTTAAAAAAGAGAAGGAGAAAATCATTTAGGAACGAAAGGGAATAGTGGAAAAAGTGAATGGACAATCAATGAGGAAAGATCTGCTCCCTGACCTGAAGTTGAAACCTTTAGAGATGGAGTTCTTGATAAATGGTGCATCCAGTCTGGTGAAAGAGTATTTGGGCACACAAAGCTCAATGTTCAGGTCCAAGTTACACTTCCACTCAACGTTTATTCCAATTTCTCCACCCTGAGAGAGAAAGATTGGGAACAATGAGACACACAACACTGAATCGATGTTTGTAGTCAAACGTAAGGTCGTGACATTTGAACCACATGGATGACAAGTGAAATAAAGAAACAGAGAAGGAAGAAGGTGTAAGATGATAGATGAGACCTTGTCTGCGAGGTTTTCCACTGTCTGACCCGTGTAGTTCAGTATGTCTCCGACCTTGAAGATGGGACAGAAGGGGTTTGTCTCTGGGTGGTAGTGACAGCTCTTGATCTCTGCGGACGTCATTGTGGAGGGAAAGTTTCCCCTTTGGAAAAAAATACAAACTTTTTGTAGCCCTCAAAGACACATGTTCACATGTTAACTGGAGACAATGTGTGTTTGTACCTACTGCCTCTATGTGTGTGTGTGTGTGTGTGTGTGTACATTACCTGGTGACATTGAAAAGTGGAAAGCGAATACTGTTTTTGATGAAAATGGTGAAGTTTTTCACATCCAGCATCGGTGTGCTGTGGAAAGAGACATGGAGGATGAGGACAATCACATCTTTTAATGAACTTGAAGTAGTTGAGTCAGAGTCAACTGGTAATTTCTTGATTTCTTTCTTGAATTTTCAAGAAATTACCACAGTCCAGTTGACTGTGGACAGTTGACATGAATGAGAACCTCCACAGACATCTTTTATTGAAGGGAAATTTGTGCACGACTACACGTTTCAAGGTGCAAATCTTACATTTCGACATCATCGTTCTCGGCCGGACACCATCCCTGAATCTCACACATACCCTTGGACCCATTAGAGGATTTAAGGCAAACACCAGTTATTACTCCTGTCGGACAGAGAGCAAAGTATTAAATTAAAAAATCTTGATTAAATTAAAGAGATGAACCGCTAAAATAATGAGCCACTGGTTTAATACTCACCATTTGAAAGGATTTCACCAAAATGCTCCTGGCAGTCTTCATTTGTTGTACAATTAAGAAACTTAACAGTCTGACCACACAGAGAAATTAAAAATGTGAATATGCTGCCACAGTTGGAGCAGTTGGTTGTTGAGTCAATAATCTGTGAAACTACTTGATAAGTGACAAGAAGGATGTGAATGTGTCCTCACCTCTGCACATTTTCCTTGGAACTGATTTTCAGTGATGATGATTTTAGTCATGATGCAGAACACGGCTGCTCCCTGAAACACAGCGGCACAGTTATGATACACGTGTGTCTGATTGAAAGCAGTGATTACACACTCACACACACACACACACACACACACACACACACACCTGTTGGGGGAAGACGTAGTCAGCCACATCCATTACACGGTCTTGATGGAAACCGAAACCTTTTACTTTGGTCATCACAGACGACTCAACGCCGGTGTCAGTCACCTGGTAAGCTTTCTCATGGATGAAGACCCAGCTGCAGGACAGAGGAGATGACACAAAATATCTATTAAAAGAGTGAAACTTCTCTCACATGTTTCAACTAAACCTGTCACTTCATGTCATTGTCAGCCAGAGAAAATCTCTTGAATGTCCTTTTACATTTGCGAGGATACTTATCTCACAGTGTTGACTTTAAAATCATATTGTAAATGTTAGTTTAGCTCACTATTGAGTCAAATTTGTGCCTGCTTCTAGAGAAGAGAGTGAAAATCTTTTTTGAATGAAACTCAACCGTGCAACACTTTCACAGTTTCCTTCTTTTTATTTTAATTCAGTGGATGAATAAGGCAGCCTCAGTTTGTGCCATGTGTAACTATATCATTCATGTCACAGAGTTAAGCATCTGATCGGTCTTTTAAACATCTGATTCCAGACCCTCTAAGACTCTTTTGACCATTTAAATGAAACATAATTTGTCTTTTTAATCTGCTTCCGATAATATGACTATATGTCTTAGCTCTCACTTATTTTGGAAACTATGGACTAAATATTAGTCAATTACTTATAATTTTTGAATATAAATTGTAAAATTACAGAAAGTCATTTAAATCTAAATTTGGGTCACATTGTACAAGCTGATCATGAAAATATGTAACTGTCATTTGTAGCTGCCATTTTTGTTTGGATTACAATAAAAATAGATAACTAGCAGATTAAAATGTTTATTTCATCTATGTGTTAAAAGAATCTTTAGGACTTTAGGAGTTAGTTTTGTTAAATAACCTTCTTCAGGTATTTTATTACCTTTTTTATCATGACAATTGAAAACTTCCCATCAGTACCTGGTGATATCTCAGTTCAGAGATCAATCACACCAACACTCAGACAAAGAAACATACTGACCCAACAAAATATGCGATGATGAGCAGCTGTGCAATCCGGTTGATGATGCCTACAGACCAGCTCTTTACCACCACGGACTTGGTGGTCTCGTAGGTGAAGAAGTCAGTGACACAGCCCCACACAATGGAGCCCATGGTCGCCTGTTAGAGCAAGTGAAGGGTGGACGACACAGGGAGACAACTCAGGTCTTCCTGAGTGTGAGAGAAAGTGAAACTCCTTGTTTGGCCTCACCAGGTGTTTCCTACAAAGTGTTGTGAAGCTCACTCGCTCACTGATTCTGAATGCTGTCTTTATCTTCACGTGATCCTCGTCCTGGTCATTCAGTCCTTATGGTGAGCTGTGTTCTTCTGCCTCATTGCATATATGATGGTTAATCCTCACTGTTCCTCTCCTCTCCCTCTCCGTGTTGGTTTTATTGGTCTATGAAACAAACTGGACCTCCCCTCCCTCTGCTCATATAACCCAGGAAAATGAGAAAGTGTCTCATCTGTCCCTCCTTCCTTCTCTCTTTTTTTTCCCCTTCACCACAAATCCCAACCTCCCATGCCACTTTTCCCTCTACATTATAGCACTTTGGCAAACACATACACACACACACACACACACACACACACACACACACACAGGCAACAATTAATATCCCTTAATATTCATTTCCCTTTGCTCCAGACACATTTCTGACGTGTTTTCAATGTGTTTTTGACACACACTTCTTAAATGCTTTTATGTAAAGCCGGCCACATCATCGCATCCTTCACGTTTCAGCGTTAGAGAGTGAACCTAAACCCCAAACCATCCCATTTCACTACAGAACCATAAAGAACATAACACCTGAAGCTGTTTAATAGCGACAGGTCATAAAATAAAAAATATCAGATAATGTGCATTGTTTTATCTGAGTATAGATTTATTATAATGATTTGATTTATTGGACACAGACGTGACTGTAAACACACCAGACAGAGACAGAGACAGAGACAGAGATGTAATAAATAGTAAGATTAAGCAGCCATGATGATCAGCCACATTAACTTAAGTGTATTGTTAAAGATCGCCATTGATTCCTTCATCTGTTTTAACCCTTTGTTGCCAATTATATCATATTCGAGAGTTTATATATACGTGAGTTTCTGAGACCTCTGTCTTATCAAGATCATGATCAGCGTGTATCAAACAATAAAAGAAAACAATGATTTAAAAATAATAAGTGATAAAGTAAAATTTAAAAAATATCATAACAGATTAAAAAATTAGAACTTTTTGACTATATTATTATTATCATTATTTGATGAGTCTGGTATTACAGGGTTAAAATGCATCTATTGAAAAAAAATTTCTATACTGTTCATTTCTGTGCTCAGGCTGCTAAATTCTCTGATTATGACCCATGATCAGTTTGACCTACCAGGATGTCGAGGTGGACGATGTGACAATATGTACCGTCAGATGTGATACATTTGTTTATTTACTGAGATTTCGATGCAACATTTACAGTCAATATCTCTTTAGCAGCGTGAAGGGACAATATTTTATTGCATTTATTGTGATTTTTTGCTATGGCATGAAACTGAATGGAATTTAATTTAATTTAATTTAGTCGTTTAATTTTATTAACTTCTATGAGTCAATTTATTTATCTTATCATAAGATCACACTGTGAGGTAGGGTTTTATCCACACTGTCCACTTTTTGGACGTCCTGCAGCAAAGTTTGAGCAAAAAACTCAAATCAGTTGGGTTACGTCCATCACTCACTGTATTTTAATATGTTGTTTTTTGTCTTGATCCAGGATGAGAAAATGTTTCCGATCATTCCTTACTGATTGCGTTTTCATATTTGATCTTGCCGATGAAAAAAGGTTTCACAAACACGTCTAAGTGTTTTGCTGTAAGAGCACTAATCTACAAGTTTTCATGACTTCAGTTGTTCATCCGTGATGCTTGTCATAACTTTAAAACTGTAAAGTCCATGATGTCTCCATTAAACAGCATTTTGTCACATCTCTGTACAAGGATTCTATACTTAAGACCCACTATAAGAGATCTGAGCACTGTAATGAATTACCATCTGTGGTATTATGGACAGCTTTGCAATAACTGTGACATATGATACGACCACTTCTCAATACACTGATGAGCAGCAGCAGCATTATTGTCTCTCACATCAGGGAGATAATGTAATGATGCAATGACCGAGTGTGTATGTGTGTATGTGGATGTATGTGCCAAGAGACTTTGTCATTTCTTAAGTGGGTCCATTATGTTTGTGGTCAATTAATGGTAACCTAATACAAGATGTAGACATGCACGTGCGAGCTGTGGACATACATACCAAGAAGCACAGAAGCTTTCAGGCTGCATGTGACTGTAGCCGTGCAGTGTTGGCTGGTGAAACCAGGAAATCTATACATCTATACATCTTGAACATGCAGACTAACATGGACTATAGGATTCTCATGTAACATTCTTGGTGAAAAAGGAAACTGTTGTAAAAGTGATCATTAAGCAACAGGAAGAGATCTATTTATGTAAACACAATCTCGTTCGATCTCTCTTCGATTGCTACATTTAGAAAATGCCAGCAGGCAAACACCAAAACTCCACACATTTAGGCCGTTTCCACTGCAGGAATCTCAATGTAATAATACGGGAACTTGGCCGTTGGCGCGTCTCCACCAGAGGAACAGTTCCTATGAGGCGAAACTCAGGAACCTTTAGCGGCTAAAAAAAGTCCCTGTCCAGGGGTAGGTGCTCCGTTCGGCCCCGAAAAGTTCTTGGGCGGGGTTTTAGGTCGACTCGGTGGTGAGAGGTTGTAACTCAAGATGGCAGATGACGCAGCGGCGGAAATGTATCAATAATTAGTTTCTATTAGTAGAAGCGAAGAAGCAAACCAAGCGACACAGTTGAAACCGTCGCAAAATGATCGCAGGGTTTCACATATAATAGTCAATGTGTGGCGGACCTCCACAGAATCAACACTGGCCACTACAAATTAATTATTTTTTCCAATACCAAACACAAGTTAAAAACAAAAGAATGGTTCCTCACTGCAGTGTGTAGTTTATTTATAGTAACGAGATAAAGAAGATGATCTGCAAAATCGGTCCTGCCCTGTGTCGTGTCACTGATCCGGGTCTTAGCCTCGGTGGAGACACAGACATTACAAGGGCCAAGTGAGGGGATGTCTCTGAAAAGTTCCTGGCCCCTACGTGTTACCAGGAACTTCCTCGGTGGAAACACGGCTATAAATACACATGAATCACTGGTCAAGTTTGCTACAGTTCAGGCTCTGAAGACACCAACGCCATCTTTAAAAAACAAAACAGATGATTTCAGAGATTCAGACATTCATGTTTCCCAGAGGATGAATCCTGTGGCGCTGGAGTTCACATTTTTAAGTCTATCCTGTAGCATAACAACACTTAAAGGAGAAAATGGCTCATAAGTTTCACATTGTCTCTGTGAGCCTGTATATATGCTGACATTATACATTTGACTAAAAGTACAACACATTACCATGCGTCTATTACGACCGTAGTCAGGATGTTTCTACAGATAAGACCACAAACTGATCGTAATGTACAAATCAGTTCAAATGACTTTATGGGAGAAGAACTAATGTCAAACATGTCTGCAGACAGTAAACATTTAGGGGCAGATTTAAAACATCCAGTCAGTGTTATGCAGCTGGAAGTACAGGAAGTGTACTTTATAGTCAAAACCAACACTGACAATGTGGAAGTCAAGAGTGTCTCGCTCTTAACTACCCTCCCTCTCTCCCCTAAACCATGAAGTAGCAGCCCTTTTACAAACCACCACGTACTTAAAGCCTTGGGCTCCTGTCTGAAACCACGGTCTCTCTGAGATACATCAGCGTCGGCAGTTAACTTCTCCAGATAAACACACTCTCAGTTCTTCTCTCTGCTTGGTTAAATAGGTCCAATGCACATCACCACAGTGGAGGTCAGTCCTACTGGGATTTCCTGAGTACCTCAGGGAACCTTTTGCTTTTCTCCTGCCAGGTACTCTATAGGGTAGCCGTCTTGTTACACTACAGCCACTCAAGAAGCAGTCGAGAGAGAAACCTTTAACGTGTAGATACATTACGATAAAATGTATGAATGACTTCTTGTGAGGTGAATTTTAGAGACCAGGGGCTGTAATTCCTTTACAATGTTTCTGATGTATATTTTTCTTCCACAAGGTCCAGCAGGATCTCAATGAACTTACACTTGTCTATATTACACGACAGTAAAACTATTGTTCTGACTTTCAACCCTCTTTTTTTGCCAGATGTGCTCTGTTACAGCGCAATCAAACATTAAAAAGTCACTGAAGTTAAAAATTTCAGCATTCGTTTTTGTAATTTGTCCAAAAAAAAAAAAAAAAGTACTTAATTGTATTTTAGAGATTTTAAGGCCCAAAATTCAGCATTTGGACTGAAAGAATATCAACAAATATTTAGTTCCTGTCCTGAAAATTTAACTTACATCATACGAGTTTTCAAACTGTTAAAGAAAAAATAATAATTTTATTATTTAGTTGCTGCTACAGAGGTCTACTTTAACTTGGTCCTGTAACAAAAACTCAAATCATAACAACATCCTATATAATTTAATAATGGATTTAAAGCTGCTGGTGTCTATTATCAGCGATCATAATGATGCAAATGTTTGTGTAAACAACACCAGCAGAGTGTATTTATTAAAAATGATTCATTTATTTATTTCTGCCAGAAAACATGACACGGTAAAACATAAAATTGCAGTTTTCTTTAGTCTCTACACAAAAAGAGCAACAAGACTTTGCATGACTTCCTCTCTGCCTCGTCAACATTGATCAACTAACTACACTCCTCAGTGCTATGAATCTACAACAACCACGTCCGCGGGTGAGATGGAAAACGACGCCCTCAAGACAAGAGTGTCACCATTTAAACCCTGCTCAAATGTCAAATATCACATGAGCTTTCAGAGTCTGTCACAAGAACCTCAGAACCCTCGAAGCAAAAACATGTAGAAGGAAAAAAAAAAAAAAATACAACTCAAGCCTGTTGATTTGTCTGTCAGTCTGTGTGTGTGTTATCAACATGAAGAGTAGAAATGCTTGGTCCTCGGTCTGGTTTGTACGATGGGTGAGAGCGTGTTTAGTCGGACTCTTCCTCCGAGCTCGCGGGTGTGGACACGGCTTCCTCCTCCTCTTCATCGGATTCCTTCTGCAGGAAAATATAACAAAATAGGGGGTAAATTAGATTTGTGTGTCAAAAAGAAAAAAATGTGTATATACTGTTGAAGCGTCAATGAAATAGTTCCAGCAGCAACAAAGAAATGTGAGAATTTATGCTTTCAGTTTGAAAAATGGGGAAAATTAAAAGACACAGAACTGTATCAGCATCCATCTTAACCGGTTTTACCTTCTTCCTCTTGGATTTGCTCTTGTGGTCGGAGTCTGATGAACTTTCCTCGCTTGTCTCGATGAACTCGCGGCTCTTGAAGCTGTCGTTGCCCGTCCCTCGCTCCCTGTCCTTGTCTCCGCCGGCGGACTTTCTCTTCTTGTCGTCCTTTTTACCTGCAGACTTTTTACTCTCCCTGATGAGAGTGCAGGTGAAAAGTTAACATATATTTCAGACCCAACAGACAAAAATAAATAAAAAGAATGTCCTTTTTTTTTTAAACCCTTACTTCTTGGAACTAGAGGATGATCCACCGCCGCTCTCTTTGTACTCTTTCTTTAAAATGTCATACTTCCTCTTTGCCTCTCCTGCCTTTGTTTCCCATTCCTAAATAAAACAGAGAAAAAGAACAAAAAAATCTTTGCGGTTATTTCCTTCTCTGGGCGATGGAAATCAGTGGTTACAAAACTTTTGTGACCAAAGTCACACACTACAGGGTTTAAGAGCAACATCTGCTGGACCAAACTGACGGTGGTGAATGAGGAAATGAATATTTTTGTTTCGTTTTGGTTTAATTGTGATTTTATACTACATCCATATATCAGATAAAGCTCAACATCTAGTGTGAGAACAGTTGAGTAACAGTCTTCCTGCCTCACCTCTTTCTCGTCTTTGCCCAGTTGCCTCCACATCTCTCCAGCCTTCTTGGAGATCTCTGTGATGGAGATGCCAGGATTGTCGGCCTTGATTCGCTCACGGCTGGAGTTGAGCCACAGCATGTACGCGCTCATCGGCCTCTTGGGGCCACCGGTATCTTTCTGCTTCTTCTGCACCGATTCAAGACAGGAGGGACAGAAATCGGAGGTTTATATCAGCTATAAATATTATCTCTATATAGCCACCATTGAACCCCTATAAAGTAATATTTCTCATCTTTTCTTACCTCTTTGCGTGGTTTCCTTTCTTTCTTCTCCTTCACCACTTTGGTTTTCTTGGCCTTTTTCTTCTTGGCACTTTCATCTTCGCTCTCATCCTCTTCGTCGCTGCTGTTGCTTGCTGAGGCGTTGCTGTCGTACCTGGTTGTGTTGGAGAAAGAAGCAGAAAACAGGGAAAGTTTTAAGAGGGAAAGATAAACAGACAAACTTCAATTAAAAAGTAACTTGATGAAAAGGTCACTTACTCTTCTGCAATGTCGTCGTCTTCCTCTCCGGGGTTAAACGACTCATCTAAGGAGTGAAAGGAAAACCCTCAGTTAAAGCTACTGAATTAAAATATATTTCTTGCATCTGTTCTACTGATGAACGTCGCTCACCGCTTCCACCATCTGACTCGTCGCTGTCGTTGCCCTCCTCTCTGATCTTGCCTTCAGCCTTCATCCTCTCCAGGTAGGCGTCGTGCTGGTCGTCGTCCGAGTCGCTGTACTCGTCAATCTTACCCTTCATGCCCTGAAATTAAACTGCACGGTCAACACCGATACTGAGGCACTTTCCTCGAGCAACAACAACGACTTAGGGAAAAGCCATAAGATTATTTCATCTATAAAATATATAGAAAAAATGTTTAGAAAAAAAAAGAATTTTCCAAAGCCAAAAGTAAACTTTCAGATTGAATGTTTTGTTCAAACTATAGTTTAAAATAGAAAAAAAGTCATTGAATTTAAATTGACAAGAAGCAGGAAAAAAAAAAAAAAAAAATCAGCAAATTTCTACACCCTGGAGAAGTTGAATACACATAATTAGGCTTCATGAAGGACAGAAATAATCAAATTGTCAGAATTACAGTTGATTCATTTCTCCCACCATGTCATCACAGCTTAAATCTGAGTGGGTCGCTAAAAGTAGACACTGGCTTGTGGCTTTATTTTCAAGCTTAAGATGCAAAAGGTCGGGGAATTAATCTGGATTCCTCAGAATTTTTCTTCTTTGTTTCAGTGCTAAATAGAACATAGATCACACCGTCTTCGATGTTTAAGTGAGTTTAGAGCGATTATCTTTTTTTTGTTGAAACTGAGGTGAATTTGTTGGTTTTTAAACTTCATTATCTTACTCTTAAAACGGTTATCAATAAAATACTAAAGTACTTGTCGAGGATAACTGCGTTATGATGTCGGACTGAAACCAAACTATTTTCTTCTCCTTCCCATCTCCATGCATCAGTGTCTTTGTCTGTACAAACGACAAGTCAGCGCAGCTCTTAATAAAACACCAACAGGAAATGAAGGACATCCCATTCATTTTCATTGACCCGTGATGCTGACCCTGTCACCATGGCAACAGATGGCCTTGTGATCAGCGCAACCAAGTTGGTGCGTTGGCTTCGTCGTTGACCGACCAGGGGGAATTGTGTGTGTATATACATGTCAGCAGACAGCATTATGGGTAATGCAATCAGCACTGCCCACGTGAGGCAGCGGTCATGACGACAGCTGTGTCAAGTGTTAAAGCACACCAGAAGCTCCCGGGCCACACATTAGTCAGCACAATGCAAACAAATGTGCACGCGCACGCACGCACACACGCACGCACGCACACACACACCCTGAGTTATCAGTCACACTCTCCTTCACTCCCCCCACCTCCCCCCACGCCGCATGATTAGTTATGAATCATTCAAGATTTATCAGGTTTCCCACAGATTTGTCGCAACGGAAACGTCAAACCAAATCAACAATCGATGGACTCGATCCTCATCAACACGCTCACGCATCAGCTGCACGCCATGCAAGCACAAATCACTCCACACCGATTAAATCAAGTGCCTTATTCACACATGACGCCCGTGACCATACCCACCTTCTTCTACAGGGGTACAAGGACAAACACACAGGAGAAGGGCAACAATCATCAATATATGGGGATGGAGTTCATCTGACACTTAAACTAGTTTCATATCTTTGTTTTTTAAAACTGAGAGATGCTCGTAATAGAAGCGTTACCTCTTTGAAGCCTCTGTTCTTGATGTTGAGCCTCTTGGCGTTGACAAAGTCAAACAGTTTGCCGTACTCTTCCCTACAGGAAAGAAGATTAGGAGGAGTTATTTTGTTAATATTTTTAATCATCCGTAAATGATAATGCTGCTTAAACACTTAAACATGAGGAATATGGCCCATAAGTCAGAATCTCTATTTTTATGTTTCATTTGTTGAAAATTATAGATTATAGACAATATAGATTGTCAGATCCTGTTTTAGGTGTTTTCTGTGAGTTGATTGAGTCATCGAATCAAATTGTGGATACTTGTTGTTAACACCCCCACTTTATAATAACCAGGACACACACGAGGTTGTGTTTGAGGGAGTTAAGAGTCCTCACCTCTCGATGCTGCTGAAGGTGTACTGATTTCCCTGTTTGGTCTCAATCTCAAAGTCAAAGGAACGTGTCGTGGTGGTGCCTCTGGCGAAGTTGACACAGGAGATCTCCTCGAAGCGCAGGTGTACCGGCGGCTTGTGGACGTAGATGAAGCCTCTCTCCAGCGGGTAGAGGAGACCGGACGACGCTTTGTAGGAGCAGGTGATGCACTGAGCCCCAGAGTGACTGCGGGAGAACGTGCCGTGTTAAAATCCATTTATTTAAGTTAATTAAAAGCGTTATTGAACAAGCTGCCTACCCCTGGAAGTTTCCAGGCACGGTGATCTTGCGGTTGACCAGCGCCTTCATGACCCTGCTGACCATCTCATACAGCGAACCTGACATGTTCTTACTGAGTTTGTTTTCAAAACGACGCTCCACGTCCTCCCTGTGAGACACAGAAGAAACAACAGGGTTAAATCTAAAGAAAAGAAGAAGCCGCTTGAGCTAAAGAAAACACATGAAACATGCTCCTCAGCAGCTTTGCTTCCCCCTGCTGGATACAAACTTTCAAACAGCAAAAAGTGCATCAAGGAGCTTGAAGTTGTGTGAAAATGTAACTCGCCGTGTCGTTTCCCGTCACATACTCACTCGCTCATGTTCAGGGTGAGATTAATGTCCTCCTCCTTGGAGAAGAGCAGAATCAGGAAGTGATAACGTGTCTGACCTTGCTTGATGGGAGGATCCAGACTGATCTACGAAGACGACAAAAACAAGAAGAGTCAAGAAAGCAGTGGCAGCAAGTTGGAGCTCCGTGTAACATTTCATATAATAACAAAAACAAAAAAAGAAGCGAGAATCCACTTACCACAAAGAACATCTGTCTCTGATCCTTATGTGGCAGCAGGAATAGACGAAGGACGGTGGTGTAGGGAATCTTGTAGTCAAAGGTTTTACCATGGAGGTGAAGGAAGGTCGGGTAGATGCGAATGTCGTATCTGAAGGAAGAAAAAAGGAGAGAAGGTGAATTGAGGTGAACAATGAAAACAGTATGATCAGTGAAAAAACTGTCATGTGCATATAAATGGTGAGTCGTTATGAAATGTCAACGTTTGCCTGGAACTGATAATATAAAGAGGCCATCGTTGAGCGTGTTTTGTCTTTATACTCTACCTTCCTCTGGGTGTAAGACACTGCAGCTCTTTGAAGATACACACGGCGTCTCCTGTGGCCTGGATCACATCAGCCTTAGACAACACATTCTGGGCAAACGCCTGTAGGGAAAGAACAAAAACACACTTTTTACTACCTTTATAAACACAGACTTCCACTTTATTGAGTAAGAATGAGAAGCAGAAGAGGAGTCAGCTTGTTCTTGCTCACCTCGACAGGGTCTTGTCGTTCGTCGGCCTGGCTGGGTGGGACGTAGAATCGCACTTCCATGAGGGAAACTTCGGCGTCGTCGTTCTGGTGAAACTCCAGGGTGACTTCGTTCTTCCCCGTGGCGCATTGGGAGACGTTGGACAGCGGGACCTCGAACGCTGTGCTGTCATTTACGTCAAAAGACAACAGTGGTCCTGTGACGGGAGAGGAGAGGGAAGAGGAAATGTCATTAGCAGCTTAGTTTCAAAACTGAAGCGTGATCATTACATAGCTGCCTGCATTTTATTTTATTTTATTTTACCTGAGAACTTGGCTGTTCCCCAGTTCCAGCCCTTCACACACATATCCTTCTCTATCAGCTCCACCTTGTAGTTAGCCTTGAAAAACTCAGAGATCTTCTCAAAGTCCTGAAGTGATGAAAACAGCAGGGGAGGGGGAGGAAAAAAAGGGAAAAAAGAATCAAAGTTAGTGAGGTACCGGCACCGCATGGGTCAATGCTTAGCAAAACACACACCAAAAAGGGGGTGAGGAGTTGGGGGCTAATTAATCACAACGCAATTATAACCACGCCTGCCGCTTGGGCCTCATGGGAACGCTGGTGGTGAATGTAATCCATCTGCCCGCTCTGTCCTCCTCCGCTCCACAAGAGCCCTGACAATCAGCCTGTTTATTTATCCTGCAGGCTCGCTTACAACTGGAAAGGACTCGCACTCTCACACAGTGACAAACACATGGTCAATCACACACACACACACACAGGCACTGTCCTGGTAGTGCACACACATGTGGAAGTGATTGTGATGTGTGTGTGTGTGTGTATGTGTAAGGTAGAGAATGAGACTCTGTGGGAAACAGAGTTTACGCACCTGGATATCTGCCTGTCCATACGGTTATTACAGCCAATTAGAGCCCAGAGAGTCAGCGTGTGTGTGTGTGTGTGTGTGTGAGTGAGAGAGCAAGTTCATCAGCGTGTTTGTTAGCCAGGATTAAGGCATTGTTTAGACAAGGAGAACATGTGCAAGCAGATGTGTAAATGCAGAAAATCTGAGTTTGTGCAGAGGTGGCCCATTCATGTGTGTGTTCCCAGTGTCCTCATCAGGCCCGCTGCTGAGCGTTTCTCTCCATCTTATTACAGTTTTGGCCGATTTGTTGTAACTGAGCTCATTTAATCATAATACACACTGCCCACCTCAAACACACACACTCACAAACATACTCTTACCCTACATGACCACCCTCGTCTGTCTTTTATTACTACATACTTCTCTCTCTCTCTCTCAACAGCTTCCATCCACTCATTAGTTCAACCGCAGCGCTCATTTTATCATGCTCGATACGCTAGGAGACAGTCAAAATAAATTACTTTGAAGAATATGAACATGTTAAATAATCCAATTGTCTTCATTTAACAAAAGAAGTCAAACTTCTCTGATATTCAAAGTAAAAACAAGCAGCTGCACAGAAAACGTCACTAAAAAAAAAACCTAAATAATATAATCGAAATCCAGCTAATGCAGCGTTTTGAAACTGAATACGTAAACACGACCACGACCCGGTCGCACATTTGATGTGGTTCACGAAATATAATATAGAGGAGTTTTATTTACTGCTCTGATTCTATTTGAAAGCAAAATCGAGGTCAATCAACACTTCTTATCGTTCTCAATCAAATTATTTTCTTGATTGGACTTTAATTAAAAGGTTAATAATCTATTCTAGGGAGTAACAGGAAACAGCAAAAAAAAATGCCTTTCATAAATTCCTAAAGCCTGAGGCGATGTGTGGATTTATTCATAACAATGTAAACCACAAAGGTAGTTAATCCTCAGTCGTATAAAACTTATGTTGTTGATTAAAACTTCTGTCGTCAGACACATTGTTTATGGCTCTGAACTCAATACGCTGAACAATGTGATGCTCAGCGCTGCAGAAACTTTTAACTCGATTAAAAAAAAAGCTCGATATTCGACGCCCAGTGCCATTATCGAATTGCAACCACAGCAGGCAGATGCACACAATCAATGCTACTATAACGACGTTGATGTTTTAGGGCGATAACAAATTACACACACAAGCGACATGAACACAGGACAATTACATAACAATCAGTCCCTCTGGCAGAGATTCAGCAACTTGCTCAAGGACACTTCTGAAGGATATAAATCAAAGTATCTACTCAAAGTAGCTCGCCAGCAGCTCAACCTCCACCCAACTCCCGATTACCGACACTGGCTGTGGGATAATAAACAATGACATCACAGCCTGAGCTTCAAGACAAGAGGATCCATCGTTTAAGAAAAAAAAAAAGCTGATTAACCCCAGGAGATCCAAGTTATACCCGCTCCTCCGTCCCGTTCTCTCACTCACGTGTTGACATTCCCCACACACTCAGAGCAGCAGGAGGAAAAAAAAAGATAAGGTGATAAAAAACAAACACGACCACAATTTTTTTTTTTTTTTTTTTTATGTCCGTCTTCTGAGCCAAATTGTTTCAGTGGATTGATATAAACACTGACTCACATGAGCCGATGATTACACTGTTTATGGAACACACACGCTAGTGCTGGTTTCCCTCATTAATCCCAGTAGGAGCTTAGGAGAGAAGAGACACACACACACACACACACACACACACACACACACACACACACACACACACACACACACACACACACACACACACACACACACACACACACACACACACACACACACACACACACACACCTTTGATAGAAACCCACACAAACACACACACAGACACAAACACACTGGCCTTTCAGCAAGATGGTAGTATTTTTCTGTGGAAATGTCAGACGCGGGATGGAAGCTGTTTGTCAGCGTTCCCATTGCTTGTATTACATCCTTTGTCAGCAACATAGCGAACTTCAATCTGAAACATTCCTCTGTTACTTGAGAGTTTCAACAACCTTAAACTGTAAAACTGCCTCTTTATTGCTCGCGCACACACACTAATGAACTGCAGGTCTTGTGGTACAGAACACACTCACCGTGTCCCTGAAGCCGTCGTATTTGTAGATGTGTCCTGCGCTGGTTCCCAGTTTGATGCCGTGACCTAAACACACTCGTCTCCACTGGGCCAAGTTGAGCTCACCGGCCGGGATGCTGTCCACTTTCCCCGTCTTGCTGCTCTTATAAACCACATTTTGTTTGCTGAAACGCAGGCGCCCGTCATTCTGCAGCAGCAGAGGGAAGAGATTTTAATTATAGTAAAACTGGAAAGAAAACCCAACTAATTAATTGGTCAACTAACAAAACATTAGATTTAACGTTGAAGGAATCAGTCACAGCTACTCAAATGTGATTGTTTTCTCGTTTTCGATGATAATAAACTTAACTTTTGATTTGTCTGGACATTTTATAGTTCAAAAGAATATTGAAACATCCTAAATTACGTGATAATACTTAAAATAACTGCGGGTTTGCTTTTCCATGTTTCAAGTTGTAACACACAACCAATTATGCATCAAAGGTGATAAACACACGTCTATTTAGAAACTCAATTATGTTTCAATCTCATACTTATTATACTATAGGTAAGTACATGGTCTAAATATATGGAATAAAATTATTGCTTTGTTTTTATCCCTTATTACATATCTAAATAACACACCTCATATTCATTTATCCCTTACATAATAAGACCCACCAATAAAAAGTATTCCCCTCGACATCTGGTTCTAGTATTATTTGGTATCAGATCAAAACCAAATTTTGTGCGATCATCCACTCACTTTGATCCTATTCTGAACTGCTTTACATTTTTTAGTTCCTCTATTCACATCGGTTTACAAAACAGAGACGGTTGATGAGGATACTGACCCAGGAGCCTTTAACCTCCTGATAAATCTCGTTGAACTCCAGTGTGTCTCCCATCGCAGCTACAGGCGGTGACTGATGCTCTGCAGATAAACAAGACGAAAAGAGAGAGAGCGCGTTAGATGGATTAAATCGGTCAGACACACCAATTTGGGATGTGAAGTTTTAAGATTAAATACTGTATAGACAGATCATACACAGCACCTACAAAACTGACTTTAGAGAAGAAAACCAGAGTCCTAAATAATAATAATAATAACAACAACTACAACAGGTTTCTGTGGTACTCCTGATGAGTTGTGGCATTAATAAAGATTGAATTTAACTGAATTTATGTTAATGTTGAAGCAGATGTAACTAATTATAACAGTGGGTTATGTTAGTTATGTTTCAATCCTTACCGCAGAGCGAACTAATATTACTTAAAATACATAAATAAACAATTTTATAGTTCTTATCAATTGATTAATTATAGTTTAATTTTACAGGAAGATCTGGTGAAATAAATCATTTTTAACAGCAACAACTTTTAAACTTTCCTGCTTGTTTGTTGACCACATCTTACACCTACAGTTCAACTATCAGTAATAGTCAATTTAGTTCCTTGAATATAATTTTAATCAGATGAAAACATCTTGGTGAGTAATGTTCAAAGTAACTGTGTCAAACTCTGGGACAGAAACCTGCCATCTCATCAAACTGTACAAGAAAATGTAAAACCAGTAACTGTATTATATACTTTTCAGTTAATATCTTTTAATATCGTTTTACTACCATTTGTAAGTGCACGGTCACAGTTGCTAAATCAGTGGAGTTGGGAGCTAGCTAACAGTTTTCATAACTGGCTGTTAGAAATAAAAACCCACACATCGGCCATTTTCGATCGTTTTAATCGTTATTTTCTTCTGATATCAACCGGTTACTAACTCGCCGCGTTAAGTATCATATTTAAATAACGTGAATCTGTGTCTATTATCATCCATGCTGTGCAAACTAACAATAGCTAAGCTAACTTGAGCTGCGCAGGGTGCGCTTCTTTTATATCTACGACGCAGCACCGACTCCTCAATCCACATACATACAGAACGACGAGCATTTCAAGCACCGCCCGGCAGTGACACAGCGAACATCAAATCAAGCGCTCCAGCAAAGCTAGGCCGGTGTACAGAACTCCTCTGATGTTCACAGTTAACTTTGCAACTGAAATAGCTTCAAATTAAACGCGTGAGCGACAAAAACTGCTACGGTATTTGTAAATTATCGCAAAGGACTTTCTCTGTAAGAGATAAATACGATTTGAAAACTTCGAGTCTTACTGTGAATGTGATGAGCAGCTTCTCCTGTTTCCCGCGTGTAGCATCGGGTGCTAGCGCTACGTCACAGGAAGGAGTAACGGGGGAAGGGGGGGGGGTGTTTGTATTTACTTCCGGTTATGTTGAAGGATTTTATTTTAATACTTAAAGGTTTAACACTGAAATAAAACACGCAGAGATGTGTGTATGAAGCACCTTCTGATGCATTTGAGATATCTAACCGCTCAGGACAACTCGTATTTAAAAACAGAGGATAGTTACTGAGTCTGCGCAGAGCGGAGCGGGTTGTAGTAACCACCAATGGACACTAGGTGGCACACAACACATCTTCTCAAATTGGCCTATTCTATTCTATTCTATTCTATTCTATTCTATTCTATTCTATTCTATTCTATTCTATTCTATTCTGTGTATGGCATTTACATTTATACTTAACATTTGTTTAATTTGTATAAAAATAACTTTAGAGAAGTGCAACACAGGCTAAGAATAAATGTCTCAAAAAAAAAAAACTAAATTTGACCCAAATATCTATTTGATGATTGGACTTCGTGATAAATCAGAACGCATTTTAAAACCCACATTACGTCTATTATTAATACATGCATATTTCAGGGGAAATTATTCAATAAATTTCCATAAAACAGTTTGGACACAGTTAGTGGGAAGACTCTGAAGCCTTTGCGATTTGTTCCAGTCATGAGGAAATTGTCAATCCACATTATCAGCTCATTTTATTTATTCAGGTTTAGGGACTTAGTGGCGGTAATATGTCTGGAATTTAACCGAGACTTCCCGACATATACTTCAGGAAATGAAAGTATATTTGCTTTTATTATTATTACTATTCAGTTGGATCCAGGACAAACAGACATCAGCCTGAGTGATGCGCGCCACGTTGAGAGCTGCTGCTGCTGCTGCTGGTGGTGGTGAGTGACAGCTGAAGGTGAGAGAAGCAGATCTCTGTAATCCAACTGTCAATAATAAAAAAAAACCTAAAACCTGAAGAATGAAGGGAGAAGAAAGAGACGCCGCGGAGCAGGCAAACACTTGTCTTCAACTTCTCTCAGTGCCTTAGAAAAAAAAACACAGAGAGCAACAGAGTCAGTCGGTGTAGCCTATATGTGTGAGGCCTCTAAATTTATAGGCCTTTACATTCTTATAATATTCCTGTCGACACCTTTTCACTTCACTTTTAATTTTTTTATAGTATTAAACTAGAAATATATATTTCTCCTACAACGTCATGATATTTTAGAAATTTAATTATAGTTTAAGAAAAACTTTTAAGACGACTTTGGGTCTTTTTATGCGTAAAGAGCAGCAGTTTTTTTTTTAAAATTATTTATTTAAAGGCCCGTATTAAATTAAAGTTATTAAATAGGGATTCAAAATGAAAATAATGAAAATAAGCAAACTCTTGTAGTGTGTAGGAATTATATAAAGACAGAAAGGGGGACGTGGTTGGGTTTTTGGTCTCAGGGTTTGCCGGGTCCTCCTGGCCTGCAGTGAACCACCGCAGCCGCGGACTCGCACCTTATTAAAACTGAAGCAGATTAAAGATCAAACGGCTGCAGTCAGATTATGTCGACGAGGATGACGAGGGTTCAAGGAGGCAGAAATGAGTTGCGACAAGTCCCGTGGTTTGAATCTCGGCTCTGTCAAAAGTTTAAGAGCTGCGGATGCGTCAAACCCCGGTGAATCACCAGCAACCGAGGAGGAGGATAGCGAAAGATGGAGAGACAGGGGTAGAAAAAGAGGAGGAGGAGGAGGTACAAAAAGGCTCCGCCGTCATTCAGTCTGTCACACAGACCACACATACACCAAGGCAGCGGAGCGTCAATATTTCAAGATCCATCCTAGAGACGATCTCCTCTCTCAATTTATCAGATTGAACTTTATCATGAAGTTAATGCATTTCTAGGATTACATCGACATCACCTGCATATATTTTTTTTGTTCCTCTCAACTTCATCATCTCCAGAGTTGGTCTAAGGAAAAGGAGGAGGACGAAGAGGAAAGCAAAAGATGAAAACTTTGCGATTTTTGCAGCCAGCGATCTAATCCACACAGAAGAAGAGAAGAGATCATAATCGCCTTTATTTCACCTCTGTAATCTGCCGGTGGATAAAAAAAAAAAACCTTCTGAACGGATTAAAAGGAGTTGGAGAAAATGAAAAGGTTTTGCGGAGGTAAGTCAATGAATTCAAGAAAAAAAGGGGAAAAGGAAAAAAAAAACTTTACTGGAAGTTTAAGAAAATTAACAAACAAACAAACAAAAACTAAATTGCACTTTTGCACAACAATTGCACTTTTTCCATCATTAAATCAGGTTTAATCTATGAATAGATAAAATAAATTTTATTAATAATTTTTTTCCTGGTTTTTGTAAATCAAATATACTCAAAATTGAGAATATTCAGAGTTGTGCAGAGAAATTTTAGCGTGTGTGTGTTTTGTGATTTTGCACGTTTTCTAAGTGTTCAACAACTTCATAGCGGTGAAATGTTGCAGCCAAAATTAAATGATGTAATTGCAAACATGCTCTGATATTCTATTCAAAATCCTCCACATTTTGTAAATAATTCAACTGTTTTGTTTTATAAGTGTTTTCTTCTAAACGTGCAGATTTTCAGATTGAAGGTGAAAAGTGGTCGTTATTAATCATTTCTTCATCAGAAAATGGATGGCGAAGAAGCAGATGAGTCTGGAGGCTCATCATTTAAATTATATCTAATATAACATATGGAATTAATAAGTAAAAGCAAAAACAAAGTAGATAAACACACTGGAACTTTTTATTTTTTATTTTTGAAGTAATTTTTCCCCCTAATTTTTCAGGTTTTGCCACGAAATGTGTGGGCAGTGTGAGAGGAATGAGAGGAAGAGAGTGCAGAGAGAGAGAAAAGACGTGTGTCGAAAAATGTGTGTGTGTGTGTGTGTGTGTGTGAGTGTGTGTGAGAGTGTGAGAGAGAGAGTGAGTGAGTAAGGAAGAGAGGGAAGGGGGGGGGGGGGTCTTATTCACAGTAAAAAATGACAGGAGTCGAAGGTGTCGGAGGCAGCAAAAGCCCCTGTCTAGTTAGCTGTCACTGATATGAGAAAGTACATGATTCACGTTAGTCAGGGTGTGAGAGGAGACACACACACTCACACACACACACATACACACACACACACTTTTCCCCCTGGGAGGACTGGTGCGGCTGCTGCTCCGTGTCTATGAAAGGGAGGACAAGGAGGTGAAAGAAAGAGGGACAGACAGCAGTGAAAGATGGCTTTGCAGAGAAATTATGTGCTGAACTGAAGATCACCAACTTCCTCTCTTTCTCTCACCCCCCTCTCCCCCTTCCCCGTCCGCCCTCCATCTCTCGTCTGTCATCCTCCCTCGTTCTCTACATCGTCCCCTCATCAAGGTGGTCACATCGTGTGACCCCCTCACCCCACCCAACCCACCTCCCAACACGGCCATCAGCAAAATTTAGTGTAACTTTAGAAGAGTAATAAACAGAAAGCTGAGTGCAGAACAAACTGCTGCTTCCTGTGATACTCAGAGCAAATAAATACACAGAAACATCAGCTGTTGGGAGAACATGACACCTTTGACACACACACACACACACACACACACACACACACACACAGATACATGTAGAGAAATGTAGAGCAAAAACACTGATTTGAAACCTTATTATTCTGATTAATGTCAGGGTCTTTGATATAAAAGTATAACTGTTCGACAGACCAGTGAGTTCAAACACAACGGACAAAAGAGGAAAACAAAAAAAGAGGTTTTGTTTTTTTTTTTGTTAAAAGAAGAAGAGTAAAATTTGAACCTTTCACATCTTTTGATTCACTGACTGCACCATCCTCAATTCTTCATGGTATATATATATATATATATATATATATATATATATATATATATAGGGATGTCGAGAGGATGTGTGGAGGGGGAAGCTTAAGTGTGTGTGTGTGTGTTGGTGAGAGTCAAGAGAGGTAGAGACAGATAAAAGCAAATAGAGAGAGAGAGAGAAAGGGAAGGAAGGAAGGAGGAACTGGCGGTAGAGGGGTTAATGCAGTGCAGATTGACAGAAGTTAGCAGCACCCAGAGGGAAAGGCAGAGGAGAGAGAAGGGGGGAATGATATAAAATGAGTCGGTCACGCTTTGAACAGTTACACATGCTGTTTACATTTTTCCCAAATTAACATGGCCCCTCGCTTCAGAAAACTCTCCCTCACCGGCTCCCTCTCTCCCTCTCTCTCCCTCTCTCTCTCCCCTCCACCAACTCCTTTTCCTCTCCCTCCTTCCTCTCAAATCTTCTCTTCTTCCTCCTCCTCCTCCTTCCCTCTGTCTCTATCCTTCAAGGCCTCGAAATATCTGTCCTCACTTCTAATTCCTTCACTTCAGTAACAACTAGAATCACCACAACATATAAACAATATAAAAGTAGTGAATTGTAATATTTGATTATCTTTACTGGGTTAATTCACTGTAACCGCATTTTCAAGTATTTATACGTCGTTGAGTTGTTGTAAATGGTTTCATATCTGCGTGTTTTAGATTTACACAGTCCTCGTCTGCGGTTACTATGACTGTAAAATCAATGTGGTGGAGTTGAATTACAAGGCGACATGTAGAGAAATATTCAAATGTAGGAGATTATAATAACCACCCCCCCCGCTCAAGAGGTGAAACCTGTTTGGTCGCCAGTGCACTTTGAGAAATAACAAAAGGATACGAGAGTGAAAACGCAGACAAAACACATGAAAGACATAGAGTCACGACGGCAGCAACTCGAATACACAAACTAACACATAATACGAGGCGACGTTAGTGTAGACCACTAAATTAAAGGGTAATACATTAATATAATCAATCCATCGATTAAAAAAATCAGGGCTTGTAAAAGAGTAATAAGGAATGGAACAGATTATGATAGAGCTGCAACTGACGGTCGATATCAATAACTTACTCTGATCAACCAACCTTTTGAGTCGGAGGTCACACAGTAGAATGAAAAATGACAGCTTTTCAAAAATAAAATTAAAAAATTTCAAAATAAAGGTCAAAGGATGATGCGTTTGCATTGTTTTATTTTGGTGAAAAGCAAAATTCTCACCTTTTAGAAGCTGCGACCAGAGAATATTAAATCTTCGGTCTGTGTCAGTGTGAAGATCGTATGACAGTGTGATTTTCTGTAGCTCGACTATTAACTGAGAAGCTGTTTCAGCTGTTTATTCAAAAATAAAAGTGCGTCAGATATGTCAGAGATGAGGATTAGAAATGTACATCTAGCTTCATTTTTTTAGGGTGTTTTTTTTTTTAATTTTTTTTTTTTTTTTGAGGAGAAAACCATGAGGTTGGGATCAGGACGAGGGTAAGCGGTGGTGGGATGTGGGGGTGTTGGGGAGCAAATTAAGAGGTAAATTAATAAAAGGTCTGAAAAAAAAAAAGATGTGAAGGAGTGGAGCCAATTAGTGAAAGGAAGAAAGGGGAACAGTAATTAGGAAGAGAAAAGGAAGGAAACTTTAAAATGGAAGTTCAATGCTTCAAGGAAGATTTAGAGGGTGAAGGGGGGGACAGCTTAAGCGACAACAAAATTGAAACCAAACTAGGCGATAAAGCATGAAGCGACAGGAATCCACAGATTTATTTATTTATTTTTAAAAGGAAGGGATGGATTGGCTTATAAGGTGAAGAGGACTGGAGACAAACAGCGAGGCGAAAAGGCCGAGCGAGATGGAAAACGCTGAGTTTATGACCAGCGGGGAATGGTCGCACTGAGACTTTCTGGGCATAAACATAATTTTTATTGGATTTTTTTTTTTTTTAATGTGTGTTTTCTCTTGCTTTTGTTTTGGGGTCGTTGATGCTGTCTGGCAACCCCAGTGTGTGTCCAGTGCCAAGAGGATCAATTTGAAATTCAGTATGAAGAAACTCCTGGGAAATGCAATGTTAAAAATGTGCGTTCGTGTGTGCTTGTGTGTGTGCGTGTGTGCGTTCATGTCCAATAGTGGTTTGTTTATATATTTCTATTCAGTAGAACGTTTATACATACATGGATCTGCTCTCCAGTGCACAATCGGGACGCGTACGCGCGCGTGTGGTGTGTGTGCACGTTTGTGTGTGTTGAGTTAGTGAAGGAATGCGCATTTGATTGAGTACAGACTGCACATAAATCTGGCCTGTAACTGTGCACAGACACACAACACCGACCCTGACCTTAGACTGTCAAACCCCCGCACTCACCCCCACTCACCCTCACTCACCTTGCCGACGGTCCAACGCGTGTCCCCGGTCCACTTCCTCTTCCCTGTGGCTCTATTCCTCAACATCAGTGCGTTGATGCATGTTTTTTTTTTTTTTTTTTTCTTTTTTTTTTTTTTTTTTTTTCTTCTTTTTTGCCTCTGGCGTTTTGTGCAGGTGTGTTTATGTTTAGGGTAAGTGTTATGACAGGAGGCAAAAAATTGCCACCAGGTACAGTGCAACAGAATAATTAAAAAACTATGCGAGAAATAAACAGCGTCTCTGGATTTGGCTCTGACAGGACTTTTCTGTCAGCGAAGCCACAATGAGCCTGCAGCTTTGGCTCTGCCACGTTAGCTCGATGACAACAAATATGTAAGACAAGGCAGAGGATCTGTGCACATTCGGAGAGAGGGAGAGAGAAACATGACACTTACGAAGTAAAAGTTACACAATGTCATCAATATGTGAACTTAACAATATGTGTTTTTTTTTTTTTTGGTTGTATTTAATAGAAGTTTAATCCTCGACCCTGGGGATGAAAAACTGACTGATTACTGTAACTCCAAGATTCACTTACGAGCTTTTTTCTGGAGCTTTCTATCACATCTTACAGTCTTCTTCACTAAAAGAACAATGTCTTTCTGTGTGTTATCGGGTGTTTTAAAGAGCAGAAATTCAGTTGCTCGTTCGCTGAAGAAGACTGCAAATACACCATCCTTCTTACTACCTACAGGTGTGTTTTGTTTTGTACCAAACTCACACAACTTTAACAAATTAAAGATTTATAAAAAAAAAAAAAAAACTCTAAGTTTCCTAATCCTATTTCCTCAAAGTATTTTCAAATCCTTAAATTTTATATTCACCCCACTTTTTTATGTGCCCCTGTGGCCTCGATTCACTGTTTCTTATGCTCATTGGGAGCATTTGGTTGTAAAATTTAAAGAGTTTGCTTTCAAATGAGAGCAGGATTATGACTGTAATCTAAAAGGCTCGAGAACAGTAACGTGTTATTTTGGCCTCATTATTTTTCAGTTGCGTGCAAAACAATCGAAGCATCTGGTAACAGGTTAAAACCTCCTGCAAAAGTGTCCGAGCTTGAATTCGTGCTACATTCACTGATCCAACTGGTGTCAATATTAGATATTTTTCAGATGTGACTTCTAGTGATGGAGACTTTGCGTAGTCATTTCCATTACTTTGTTGTCCATCCATTTGTTGACACTTCTGTAGTCAAAAATTCCTGACGTCTTTGAGTCAGATATATTCCAAGAAGGCCAACGGGAACAGTTTTGCCAACTCAGCTGCTCGAAATTACAATCTGAAAGACATGACGTGAACCTGGCATTAAAACATTTTATCACACTGTACAGTCCACATTAAACAGACTGGGAATGATTCGCGTAATGAACTGAGCGAAGGCTGAATCAAATTATCCATATGTCCAGATTTTAATCAGTTTTTTTTTTTTTTTTCATTAAATTTGGATTGGGAAAAAACACACACGCACACACACACGAAAAACAAATCTGATGTTAGCATAAATCATATTTACTTTTAGATATGTGTCTGCAGATTCTCAGACTAGATTTAAATCTGTTTTAACTCGCTCAACGACATGACATACAACATCCGTGTCCCGTCCAGGAGTTATAACCTGAAACATGAATGGATACTTCAGCCATTTCTGGTTCTAATATGATCTAATGTTGTCTAATATTGTCCTCTGATAGGGTAAACACAACATTCAACACAATGAATAGATACAACAGAGGTGTGAAGAGCGAGAGGATGTAGCCTGCAGCTAGGAGCTTTAGTTCTGGAAAACACGCCACAGATGATTTTTTTTTTTCCTTCCAAATTCAGCCTTCATGGTTTGATTAATGTAAGATCTTGTCAATGTCTTACAATGTATGTGCACTAAAAGGATGCCATTACAATATACTACAGCCATTCTAATCAATGTTGCACTGGAAATGATAAACATCTCATTTGGCCCTGATTTATAACGTCTTCCACGTACTGACGTTTCCTCTCTGTTTAAAACCTCTTTCAAGTGGTTAGAGCAACGGAGGGCAACCTTTTTTGGCACCGGAGGTAGTTTTTCCTGGACCAGACTGGAGAGATTTACTTGCACATGGTTTTCCCACAATACCAAATTCTGTTTAAGTGCTTGTTTAAAACCTCAAATAGTGGTGCATGTTGGGAAAGATGAAATACAAGTCTCTACTTGGATGGAAAGCGGTACGACACCCACAAACACCCGGTCACTGGTTTACCAAAACATCGTCTGGAGTGTAAAATGTCAAGTGTGTTAACAAGGCTCTTTTTGCCCTTCGATACAACCTTTCGTCCCAGAATTCACCTCTGAACCTTGACCTTGTTGTGGTGTTTAATTCTGACCTATTCGGAGAGCAGAAGCTCTGGCGCCCCGAACCTCATGTTCGAGCTCTGTTTTGCAGATGGCAGCCAGACTCCGGAGTGCCAAATCCGACTTTACATCAGCGAACAAACCAAAGATAAAAATATGATCTGTTGTGAATAATGGAGCCCTGAGCGCATACGTTTAACTCCAATAGGTATGTGCGTGGAAAAAAAAAAAAAAAAAAAACGTAGAAAGAGTCACGCACACGTACGCGCACAGAGGCAGGTCACGGTCGACCGTTGTAGAGAACCCCTGTGTTGCTGTAATGCAATCCTCCCATGGAGAATGTTCTGGTTTCAACCCTGCCCTGCGGAGTGTGCTTCCACTGCCAGGTACACAGACACAGCCCCAAGCCTCCAGGGCTCGCCTTGAAGTCAGGCTATATGCCGACTATAGTGTAGCTACTCAGTATAATATTATATAACAACAACATGGCTCTGGGTTTGAATTATCTCAGTTTACTCGTACAAAAGAGCAGTTGTTTTTAGCCACAGCAGATGATGCTTTTAGACATGTCAGCGCTCAATCAAAACAACAAGGGCCTTTCACGTCTGGCAATCATCTCCAAGCATGTGGCTGCAGACAAAAGGAAATGCTTTGGAACAGTTTGGGTTGATTTTTGCCAAGGAGAATTCTCTTTCTCCATCCCAGGCTTCTTTGTTTTTTGGTACCTGTTTATTCGTTCTGAATGCAACTCCCCCTTTTTTCTTTAACAACACTGTGTGTCCTCTTCCTTCAGGGCTGTTTACTCTGAGAGTCAACGATGTCGTGTTGATTTGAGGTGGTGAGGGGGTGGGTGGTGGTTGGTGGGGGGGTGTAAATGTAGGATGTTTGGTGGTGGGAGGGGCACCGGGCTTGATGAGCTCTAAATGTCCCAACGTCGCTAAAAGATGCTTATTGGTTCTGACAGGTGATGAGGCTTTTGTGGTTGAGGAGATCGGAGGAGGTTTGGCTGACAGGAGGTTGTCCTGTTTGACTGATTTCAAGGTGTGTGTGGGAGCGTGTGGGAGTTGCCCGCACCCAACCACAGTGATTTAGGAAAATAGTCTGGGGAGGACGCTTTGATGTAGCCGACTTACTCAGGGTCAAACGGTAGTTAAAGAGTCACCAGCTGTAAAGGAGGCCGGCTTTTTTTCCTTTTAAATCAAACAGCTGGGGAGTTGTTTGTTTGTTCAGGTTTTGTCTATGTCACTTTGATAACAAGCATTTTTAATCCGAATTTAATTTGAAACTGCCAGTTTGCCCAATCTGTCATTCAATCTGCCTCCAAAGATCAAGACTTTTAAGTAATAGTGGTATATTGTTTTTAGATGAGATTGAGCTTGCTGAGCTAGTTATGGGACCAGATATGTCACTGCTGCAATTTGTATCATGATCAAAGGACTTATTCTCTTTGTCAATATACTCTTATCACGTTATCTTATCTGGTTACTTTGACATGTTGGACATTTTCCCATTTGACTGATTTCATACCGATTTCAACGATAACATTTCTTGCTAACACATTCTTATTTTATGTTACACAACAGACAGACAATACATTTGTGTTTATAGAGTAATACAGATCATTAAGTTTCTACTCAGACCCGTGAGGGAGTGAACACTGATAAGACAAACGTAAGCCGATGAGTCAGAGAAAAAGGCATTTTCTTAAAACCACTGAAAAGGTGTTGAGGGTAAATGTTTTGCAATCTATTTAAGCTATTCATTTAACGTCTCCTATTCATCCTGAGGGGGGTGGGGGGTGGAGGGGGTGGGGGGAACATAATAATAATGGGAGAGATGAAAGAGAGAGCGAGACGGGGGAAAAGAAAGGGCCAATAGAAAGGGACTATGAGAGCTAATCAGGGTTAATCGTCTGCTGTTATTTTGACCCGAGGCAGAAAAGAGATAAGGAGGAAAAGCAGGAGACGAGAAAGGAAAGGAAAGTTTCATTGTGTGTGTGTGTGTGTGTGTGTGTGTGTGACCACCAAGAATTAAATTAGTGAAGGAACAAGAGTTTTTTTTTTTTTTTTTCTGTCAGAAAAAGGAGAGAAAGCTGACGGGGTCACGCACATTGTGCAATACATTTTTCACACCTGTTGAACAGCAGCACGTTTTGCCTGTAATTACCAGCATGAATCACTGTCTACCTCCTGGGTGTCAGGAGGATTAGGAGGAGGAGAGGTCGGAAGAGAATGATGGAGAGCAGAGATGACGAATGAAATATGTATCACGCTCAAGCGAAAGGCCAAGGAAGCGTTGAGAGAGCGACATAGAAAAGTGTGAAAGCGAAACTGTCCACAGAAAGTGAGCGAACGACAAAGATAAGTGGACGTACATGAAGTTTCTTAATGTTGAAAGCCACCTTTCAGCTCCAATTTTCTCTGTTTGAAACCAGAGACTGGGGCACTAAAAGGTTTCCAGTGTTACCCCTCCACTCCCATACGCCCCTCTCCACACACACACACACACTCACCCTTCACCATCACTACCACCCCCATCTCTGTCTCACACACACACACAATTATTGTATACACTCAAAGCAATGGGAATTTAATCCACATATATAATTACAGCTACAAACATTCTCACAAACACTCACACAGTAACATAAAACACCTACACAAACACGCTGAGACGTAAACAAGAAGTCCACAGCAAACATACAACTGATGCAAACACATTAATGTTTGTGATTGTAAAGAAAGCCACATGTCTTTGTTTTTGGGATATTGGTCAGGAATGAACGTGTGTGTGTGTGTGTGTGAGAGAGAGAGAGAGAGAGAGAGTGTGTGTTTGCCTGACAGGCTGGTGCACTGAGGATGGAGCCATTTGTCTGACTGTCTCATGCTATTAAGCAAGGTTTTATTTGAAGCCAGAGTAAACCTCCGACAGCCAGAAACCTCTAAAATTAGATTGGAAACGGAAAAAGCTTTATTGGCAGTGTCAGATGACTCTGACCTGGCTATATGTAAACAGATGAGGCCATCGCCATAGAGACAAAGAAATAAACCAGAATATTGTAAAAATTCCTATAAACAGTGAGAATGGTCTGGTGACTGGAGCAACGTTTGGAAACTTTTTAATGTCTGTTGAGTTCTCGAGTCATCAAATTAATTAAAAACTCCCAAGTTAAATAATCACGAAATGTCTGTGGAAATAATGGCTGCGAGATGCATTACATCCCATTGTTATGATTACAAATACCTCCATCGTGTCATTAAAGAAACATTTCACACCGTCTTGTCTAGATTTAATCACAGTCTTTTATTATTTCCTTTCAATCTCTTCACAGTCCATCAACATCAGCTCGTCCTGCTATTGGCTGCTGCCGTGGCGACGGCCCTAGATACATCACACAACTTGGCAAGCGAGAGGAGTTCGATAGAAAGCACATATGAGCTGACCAAGTACCTGGAGTATCAGCTTAAGCAGATCAAAGACGTCTATGTGAGTCATTTTCAGTTTTACCACTTTTATCACACATCGCACCAATTTTGGATGCATCTTAAATCGATATAAATCATAAACCAAATAAATAGTATTTCCCATCAGACATTGTTAGCATTGCAGATTCAGCATCAAACTCAAACACTCTGGCCGCAAGTTGATTATCTTAGCTGAGTGTAAAGATGGAAATATTGTGAAACAGCTAGCCTGACTCTGAAAAAACAAGCCAACTAATTTGTGTTGGTTTGTTTAAACTGTGCATAAACAGAAGAGTAAAAACATGTGGTTTTAAAGTGAGTTATTATACTCGAGCTGCGTCTCCTTCACAAACCTTCACGGACGCAGCGAAAAGCAAAAATAATATTTGGAGGATAGTATCACTCTATTGTTCCTAACTAACTTTAAGGACTTTTGTGTAACTTCTTGGTCTCATTCTCATAGTCCTGGTCCTCTTGATTAGTCACCACATTGCTCTCTCCATGTTAATTACTAGGATCTGGGAATGCAGTGACCGAAGTCTGACTGGGCAAGAAACAGGAACAGTCAGGTCACATCAGAGGGGTTTTAATTCAAACCCTCTGGTTGATCAAACTAATGAAGGGAAAACAAAGGCAAACTTAAAAGTCTTTGTTGTAAACATCCATCAAAGTTTAGTTAATTCAGCGTTGACCTACTGTAGTTGTTGTAGTTGTGCACATACACACACAGTTTTCCACTATGTTGAAGGGTCATTATCGGCACGATGCGAGCACCCGTTTTCTGTTTAAACTCCAAATTAAATGGTTTTAAATTAACTGTTGCTCTTGCAATGAGTGATGGCACAAATTATGACAATAAATGATGAACCAGAATTATCCATTAAACCTAATCCTGTTTCTTTTTTTTTTTTGTCTGCCTCCTCCAGCTCACCTACCTAGGTCCTCCTTTCAATGAGAAGGACTTCTCGCCTCCGAGGCCCAACAGCACAGCTCTGTCTCTGCCCAGCGCTGCCACTCGCCTTGAGCTTTGGCACGGCCTGGAGAACCAAGCCCGGCTCGCCCAAAACCAGAGGGCCTACTCAGTTCTGCTGGCAGCCGTCAGGGAGTTAGCCCGCTCCACCCTGTGCCCCTCCCTCAAGACATCGCTGCTGCATTTCTGCACAGGCCTGGATGGACTGCTGGGCTCCATATCTGCACTGATGACTACACTCGGTTATGCGCTTCCTCCTCAGTCTGCAAACATGGGAAGTAACGGCGGCGACCTGCAGTACCCTCAGAGGGCAGGAGGCGACCGACCAGCTCCGCTGATGAGTCAGAGCCTCTACAGGTCCAGAGCCGGGACGAGGACAGAGTCCGGTCACCGTAACAACCAGAAACGAAGTGGGATGAGGGTGGTCAGAGGAGAGAGGGAAGATGGCGTCAACGTAGAGGTGATGGAAAGAAGGAGAGGGAAAGAAGGGAGGAGAGCGGAGGTGATCGCAGCCGGAGGAAGGAGCGGTGGATCGAAGGAGACGGGAAGAGGAGAAAGAGGGAGGAGAGGAAAAAGGGAAGAGCCTGAGAGTGGGAAATGGTTCACCAACGAAGAAGAAGGAGCGAGAGCAGAAGAGGAGGAAGAGGAGGAGCTGGAGCAAGATGGAGGGACGGAGAGATGGGGGAGGAGGAGGTTGTTGAGTATCAGCGATGGAGGGGAGACAGAGTGGCAGCAGCCTGAACCCGGGGTCAAAGTGTCATACCCGGGCACAGAAAGCTCCAAATACCTTCGTCAAATAACCATCCAAAACAACAACAACAACAACAACAATAACAACAATCAGTACAGCTACAACCTGAACTCACACCCAGACACATTCAGAAAAGAGGATGGATTCATTGTAGAGACAAATGCAGGGTTAACGATGGACGGAGAGAAGCAAACAGACATGGAAGCTGCTCCTTCCTCCTCCACTTTCTATCATCATCAGCGTCGACCTCCTCGCTCCCTCTACCTCCCGACCCTCCAACCTTCTCTATCCACCCTCTCCTTCCTCTACCAGTTCGGAGCAGGTGAGAAGCACACTCTTCTTCCTCAGCCCGTCCCGCTGTCTTTACGAAGGGGCACCGCCCTCCTTTCGCCTCCACTGACTCCACTGCTCTCCACCTCCACCTCCTCCTCTACCTCCTCGTCTTCCTCCTCCTCAGCCTCCTCTTCGCTCCTGTCGGTGCGACCGACAATGAACGATTTCGCCAGGAAGGTGGAGGGGTTTTGGATATTGCGGGAGCTGCAGAGTTGGCTGTGGCGATCAGCGAAGGACTTCAACCGTCTCAAGAAGCGACTCAGAGGTTGAGACGCCGAGACAGGACACACTCAAAACACACACACACACACACAAACACAAAACTAGATGTGCAGTATATTGGACATTTTATTTGCACAAAATCAGAGCGGGAAAAGAACTAAGAACTTCAACAGACAAAAGCACATAAATAAAATCATACTAAACACATTCATTCATAACGTACTGGAATAAGAGAATGACAGAGCATTTGGCAGGTCACCAGAAGTGCTAATGGAATATAACACACACAATGCCAACTCATTACCAGCACTGTCACTCGCCTAATGCACATAGCAGCTCATTGAGCGAGACACACTGAGACTGGACTGAGTTACCGGACTTCACGGCTCATAGATCAACACAAAAACCACTGTAGGTGGTTAGACACACACACACAAGGGTAGACTGAGTGACAGGCAGTGAGACAGACAGTGCAGCCATTGAGTGAGAACTGATTCAGTAACCCCACCCCCACCCCACCCCACCCCAAGATGTGTGAATCAGCAAACATTCATTTTCTCAAAAGGAAGAAGGGAAAAATTCTGAATGGGCAAAAGACAAAAGCGAAGAGGAAGAGCCAGAGGGATGAAGAGGGCATGGAGGAGGAGAGGAAGAGGAAGACGGGAGGAGGCGTGAGTCAGGAGGGGGTGATGTAGAGGGAACAGACAGTGGAAATAACGGGCAGAGGGGTACTGCTGAGTAATCAGAATTCAGTCACTCAGTTACAGTAACTCTACAACAGCGCTACACATACTGTCCGGACAGAGAGGTGGTCAAACACACACACACACACTTACTGTGGTATTTGGTGTCTGAAATACAGTTTAATTCTTTACTGCTTTTCATCCAGTGCTCGTAAATTGTACCACTTTTTAATGATTTCATAGCAAGAAATATTTAACACGATCTCGAAATGTTATAGAATAGAGTAAAAATTTCTCCTCAATTTTAATAGATGTATTTTTTAATATTTAAAGGTAGACGGTTTAGACATTTTGGGAAAGATACAATACAATACAACCTTGAACCTATGGAAACGGTTAGCTTAGCTTAGCTTAGCTGAGCATTAAGACAGGAACCAAAGGAAACAGCCAGACAAACCTTTGTCCAAAAGTAGAAAATCTTTCCACACTGCATCTTCTTTATTTAATCTACACAAAAAGCAAAGTGTAAAACCATCACATTTCAATCACAGTAGAAACTCAAGGAGACTGTTACTTGTCGTGGATAAATTGTTGCTTGGAGATAGTTCCAGTTTATAACTCAAACCCTCACCTAGTTCCAGTTACATCCTGGAACAATCTCTTATACATTTTAGGTTTTGCACAAATTAAACAAGCAAATCATAGCATGTAAATTAGTGAGCTTTAGACATTTATGCTGTTGTGTAAACATCTTACGCCACAGATGTAGCAGCTACGTGCGCGGCCTCCGTAGCTACACTGTAGCTGATACACACTCAAGAATGTAACTACACATCAGGGCTCAGCAGCGATGGAGATACCACATGGGGAACGACAAAACTGTGATTATTCAACAGAGGCTGCTTGTGTTTGCTCCAAGAAGTTTCTGATGTTTGTAGAGATTGATCATAGTGGTGATAGAGAAGAAAAGCCCTCGGTAATCTTGGTTTTAGTGAAATTCATCCTGCAAATCTATTTCTGCTGCAAAGCTTCTGCTAAGCATAACAGCAGCTCCCTATGGTTATGAATGAAACGATGCAAACACGGTGGAATATAATTAAAGCACAACAAGGTCTAATGTTATTGTAACACTCTCAAAATTTGATGCTGAGCTACAATATCAAACACTAAATTACTTATGTTTATTGTGGAATCATCTCTGTGTTGATGATAAATCTGACTACAGTCTTCATGTTAAGCTAAACTCAAATTTCTTGGTTTAAGCATCAAATGAGATTGATGTCAATTTTCTCATCCAATTCTTTACATGAAACTTCCCAAAATGTCAAACTGTTCTTCTAAGTCACTTCGCACTTGTTAACATGAAAATAAGAAACATTGAGGTGGATTTTCCTGCCTTTAAAAAAAACATTTTCAAACTTTAAATCTGCAATTTACAGATTTCTTAATTTTTGTTTTTCAGAATAAATCTATTGCTATTTCTGTGCCTCGGCTAATGTAGCTAAAGGTTATGGATCATATCTCTATAATATTTATTGAACGAGATGTTTATTTATTTTTTTTCCCTCCAGTGTGAAAATACTGTATTGTAACTCAAGAGAGAATAAATAGTAGCTTTTGTACAGAGCGTGGTGTTATTGGTCATTTGGGAACCAATTGGGAGGAGACACAAAAATGCATATGGGATTTTTGTTTGCAATGGTTTTAGTTTTATAGGGATGGTTACGGGTGATTGGCACAAGGGGAGAAGAGTTTTCTGGAAAACAAAGGCCGGCTCACATTCATGGCAAAAAAAAAAAAAAAAAAGAGAGTGAGGCGGGGTATGAGAGAGTTTTTATTTGTCTGTCCGGGTGAAAATTTACGACCTTTCTTTTTTTTTTTTTTTTTTTTCTTTCATCTCTTGCTTCCCACCTCCCACTGCATCATCCCTCCACCCACTTTGCTTTTCTTTCTCCTCACACTATCTCACGAAGCTCCTTTTCACCCCCCCACAAACCCACACCCACCCAAAAAAAAAAAAAAAAAACATCCCTCTGACCTGTGACAGTAAGGGATTTACATGAGCACAAACAGGCACAGGTACAAACACACCCCTGATAATCTCACCAACCGCTCATCTCCTCTTGTTGTGTCTGTTTCATTGACGCCATTCTTTCTGTCACCGCCTCCACCTCTTATCATTTGTGTTTTTTTTTTCCTTTTCCTTGCCCCTCATCTTTCACACCCACTCTTTTATCGGTTCCTCACCTGTTATCTTTTTTTTAGCCTCTCTTCTTCCTTTCTTGTTTGGCTTTATTGCTCTCCACTATGCTCCCCCCCTGCGGCTCTCTGGCTCCCTTTCCTCGCCTCAGGCCAGATATTAAGGGATCAATGAGAATCTCCCTTCCATCACCTCCGAGGTACACACCTGCACGGAACCGTGCACACCCGCCCCAACACACACAAACAGCCACCCAACACAACACAACAACAGAAACGTGGTCCGACTGTGCTCTCTGGCAAAACAAGTGCCCACATGAACCTTAAAAAAGAGGATTACACCGTACAGGAAGTGACTTATACATGAAGTCGACTGTGTCAACCCCTGACACATGTGATCATCACACATATGTATGACTCGCACCGTGAGGGGGAAAGGGTTAATGCTGACAGAGGCATGACACATATGTATACACACATACACACACAGACACACACATATGAGGCTGTGTGTTTTTTACATCCAGTAAGCAATGACTGAGGGGCTGCCAGTAGTCAACAAAGGCAGCTTTGTATGGTCTGAGTGTGTGTGTGTAAGAGTGTATGTGTGTGTTTATACATGTGTGTGTGTGTGTGTACATATTGTTTGCCCCTGTGTGGGCTTGCATACGCAGCACGTGTGTGAATCATTATCTCTATGTGTCAGAACTTCGTTGGAATGAGGCTTGTCATGCGTAGCTATCTAACAGCCATCACTCACCGTTTTCTCCCTCTTTCTCTTTCTGTCTGTCTCTCTCTGTCAGCGAAGCAGAGACAAATTGCTGTAACTAATACGTAACAGGATCGACGAGCTCTGTTAGTATGACTCAGCTGGCGAGTCCTTCGATAAGAATGGATACTGAGTGACAAGGCATCAACATTATTGGCTTGTTGGGTCTATCAGGCAGCTGCTGACAGGAGAGCGCTCTGCTGCTCAGACAGGGCCTGTCTGTCTGATTGGCAGGCTGTGATCTAATGCAAGACTGACGACCTACAGAGGGGTGGGATGTACGGGGGCCATCTTACTGAGAAACTTTTATTTGCTCTCAGAGAGCACTTCCTCTGATCGTTCTTCTGGTTCTTTCGCTCCACACTCCACTTCCTTTTAGTCTTAGAAAAACACCTTGATTCTGGGAAATTCCTCCATGTCCCCACATGGAGGTCAAGTACTTAAGTACATTTTATCTCTGGTACATACATCATGTTGAGGAGCTATTCAACATCATCTCAACACAGATAACATAAACATAAAACTTTTTGGAATGGTTACAAGAATATTGCTGATTTAGCTTTAAGCTGCTGTAAGATTGTCAGCCTCACGACGGCCATAAAATGGATGGACAAAAGCATAAAAGAATCAAAATCAGTCAAGCAGAACCAAAGATATTGTCTCTGTTTTTTTTTTTTTCCTCCACACATTCCTTTCTCCTGGTCGAAACTTTACCGACAGTAGAACCACTGACGGTTCGGGCACAGATCTGGGACATCGTCTTTAGCAATTTACGAGACTTCACGCGACTTCTTTTAGTGTCACAATAGGCTTTATACAACTGTTTTTATTATACAGTAGTAGTCCCCAAGACCTGTAAACAGACTCTGGTGCGTAAAATCAGTGGCGTTCCCATTTAAGGATTATTTACTCTGTCTAAGAATTATATATAGTAAAAGTAAAAGTCTGGATCACACGCTTGAATAGACACTGACTGGAAGTTGAAGCGTTTCCAAGGCTCGGGTTGTCAAAAGAAAAGAGTTATTGCGTTACAGCATATTAGACTTTTTTGACAAAAGTCAAAGGTATCAGACCGTGTACATGAAGTACAAGTTAAAGATTATACTTTATGGACAGTTGAATTACATTTAACAGTCCGCAGACACAGTTTTTGGACGGTGGTTGTTTCCTCATGGGGGTGAATACTTCGTTGTTGCAACAAAGTATTCTGAATTTGTTACAGCTCTGATTCGCGCCGCTGAATGTCTTCGTCTCCGCTAACGTATCTGAGGCTTGAGGGTAAACGAGTGTTTAGAACCGTACCAATAAAGTTAAAATAATTAAAACTGGAGATTGTAATGTACACATACGTCAACATAGGAAATCCTCTTTTGTTTCTGCGTTGAAGGACATCGAAGGAAAATTGTCGAATGGGAATTTTGCAGCGGTAGAAACATTCTTCCAAATCCTCCCATAAGAGGCCGTACGTGATGGATACACCTAAAATTCATCTGAAATATGTTGCTGAAAGCAGTTTTCTGACTGTGAGTGAGTGAAACACCTGTTAACACTTACGTCTTGTAGCGCTCGTGTAACAAAGGAAAGTACAGAGCAAAAAATGTTCACGTTGTCGGTGTTGACTGTTATCAGTCAATAGACAATGAAAAAGATGAATCTGCTTTGGAATAAAAGTAATTTTTCTTAATCTTACACACACAACCAACATGATTTTTCTGTCACATGATGACTGCGGTGAGTGTAATCTCATCATTAAACCAACCCCCCACCCCAAAAAAAAAAAGAACTGGTGTATTCCTTTAAGACACACAGATGCTCTCATGGAGCCGTTGTCGACCCTCCTCTTCCTCCCTCTCTGTCTCTTTCCTCTCCTTCGTGCTTTCTATCCTTTTTTGTCACACTCTATCTACCAATCTTTTTTCCATATGTCTGTCTCTCTCGCTGCCTTCCTCCTTCCACCCGGCGTCCATCCGCGGGCCGTCCTCTTAAGTGCACAAGCAGCCATTTTGTGTCATTTCATGTCATTTTTTATTTTTTATTTTTTTTTCTAAATGTGTGTGTGTGCTTTCATTTTCACCACACGTGTCCCCTTTTTTCTGTGCTACAATCAAACCCTTTCACGCTTCCCTCAAATTCCCTCGGCCACCCCCGCGTTCTCTCCCTCTTTTTTTTTTTTTTTCCATCTGTCTATCTCCTACTCTCTCCTTCTCTTGCGTCTCCTCTTCCCTCTCCCTCCCTCTCTGTTCTGCTCACCTGCAGCACATAAAAATTCCTCTTTTCTTTCTCCAGAGGATTGTTCAGCCGCTCAGGGATTTACTGCATTCTTCTATGCTTTCTCTCCCTCTTTCTCTCCGTATCTGTCTCCCCTTGTTTCTCGACGTTTTGGCAGCACTACACAGCGCCTGACTCGGCCTATCTTCTCCTTTTGTCCTCTTAACACATTTATATCCCTCTTTAAGTCCCTCTGTGTTTTCTGTCTCCATCCTTGTCTGTTGTCATAATAACTCATACTAATTCTATACCTGTTGCTTCTATGACCCCACCCGATTTTTTTTTTTTTTTTGGACTCTTTAACACCCACTCTACCTGCCCCACCTGGCCTCTCCCTCATGCTCAGTTTCTGCCATGACTAGGAAACATCCCGCCTCCACTTACTTAGCTGGAGGGCGCAGGGTTGGGCTGCAGCTTCTCACCGCCGTTTTTTTTTTTTTTTTTTTTTTTAAGGGTTAGCGGGGGCTGGAGCGCAGGTGGAGGGGTGCTCCATGGCCCGCAGCTTGGGATGAGGTTGATTTACGATTTAATCAATTGGTTGTCCGTGTGAGCGAGCAAAACCGTGGAGGTGTGTGAGCTCTTTAATGTCACTGTCTGTGCTTGTTGATTTAGTCCCTTAGGAAAACACCAGGAGCTGTCATTCCCCATGTTGCTCAGCTCTTCGACATGTTTTCAAAAGCAATTAAGGACAAAACTGGGCTTGGCGCTCATTCATCTGATGGTTGAAATGGCTTGTATGTGTGGATGTTCGTGTACACAGTCGTGTGGGTGTAAAGGGCTGACAAAAGTCTCACCTGACCGTGAGAAGTCATGACGTCACACGTGTGTATAAGAGTCAATGATGGCCTTCAAGAGAAACTCAAGTGAAACAAGCCTTTGTTTGTTCTCGCTAATGTGACGACAAGCAATTCTCTTCTTCTACATTTTTCTTTCTGTCTTCTTTCTGTTCCAACCCAGAATGTGTCCACGTCGACTTTTCAGAGGTGTTGAAACATCTCTCCAAACACCTGAAAACACCTGAACGTTTCAAAAAAAAAAAAAAAAAAAAAATCTTTTCATTTTTCACCTCTTTTCAGCTGTAAAATAACAAAATTTCACAGCGGAGCCAACATCTGGAAAAGAGTGGGACAGAAAGCTCGGCCGACTGGGTCGTTATTTTATAACTGGCAAAATCAACATAAATACAGGTCAATGACAGTTTGATCGTGGCCCATAAACACTACAGTTGTATGGTATGACGGGTTATATCAACACATAAAATACATCATTTCAGAAACACTGACAGATGAAAGAAAGTTGGTTTATGTTGTTTTAATGCAGCTGAATTTGTGATCTCTATCGTGTATGAAACAGTCATATAAACACGACCTATAAACACATAAACCAGTTTTCACTCCCAAGCTGTTGATAAAATCCATATCTTCGTTTTACAATCGTAAGATAACCTGATAAAATCGACTCTGCTGTGTATTCAGCTATATTGACATTAAAAATGACTGATCAAAGTGGCAATTAAAGCCAACAAAGTACTGATTTATCGTTTCTAGTTTTGAAGACGTGTAATTAGAGGAGGAGGTGGGCACGGTTTTGCTTAAAAATGGGATAATGAGATCCACTCATCTGTTAAAAAGAAAAATCCCTTTGGCTCTTTTATTTGATGGATGATCAGAGATCGCTCCTTTTTACATCTTTTTTTTTTTAACCACTTTATGCCGCTCAAGATCATTAGCTTGTGTGAGCTTGTACGATGGGAGTTGCTGCCCATGGGGCAAATAACCAAAGTTTGTGTTCAATGACTCTTCCACAATGATGAACTCTCAGCGTTATCAGAAGTATCAGCAACATTTTCAGATCACAGACAGACATCAGAGAAATATAATTCAGTGAAATATTGTTTAAATAAGCTAAAACACAGAATGATTGGTTTGACTGGAGATAACAAAAGTATAAAAGATGGAGGCAAGGAAACAAATGACTTGTTAAAAATGTTAATCCATCCCTTTGAAAATCAACTTTGCCTTTTCTTTGTATTCATAAGGACCATACCAAGTTCGAGATAAGAAGCTAAACAATGAGATTCTAGTATAATAGATAGTAGTCTGATAATAGTCTGAGCTCAGATTTCTGTTTTTAATAACCTCAAAGTTGAGTATTCTTGTCCAGTTTGCCGTCAAATAACAACAGTGATGATCCAATCGATCTAAAATCTTAAAATACTAAATATCATATGAGTAATTGTGCCAGTGTTTCAACTTAAGAGTTGCAACATGTTTTTTTTTCCCGCTGTATTTTCTGTGCCTGCACTCCTTTTTTCCCCCCTTCTCGCTGCCTCTTTCTGCTTGCCAAAGAGTGTATTTAATGCATGTTTGTTTGTGTATGTGGTGAGATACTGATGAAAAGAGAAGACAAACAAATTAGGGGAGTAAAACCGAGAGAGAAAGCAGAGCCAGATGATAGACAGATGATAGAGGAGACGTTTGATGGCATCTAATAAGCCTGATAACTGACAGGCATCTTGGCAAAAGCACAAGGACACAAATTCAACACAGAGGGGGGAAGTATAAGTGTATTGGGGGCAGGTGTGGTACAGAGTAACAGAGTAAAGTAAATACAAGCATCTAAATATGACGGGAATATCTCAACACCTTTGTTTTTAGGGAGCCGAGCCATCCCAAGGTGATTCCAGCAGATTCAGCCAGGAACATCCATCACCTTCCACGCATTTTGTTTTGCTCATTTTATGACAAATATATTCCCCATAAAATTTCAGTTATGATTAATGGCAACACTGGAGTGTGTGAGCAAAGTTTTTCTTCTTTTCTTTTCCCTGAGGCCTTGGATGGGAGTCAATGAGGCGTTTTACACATTGCCGTGTCGCGGTCTACGTTACATGTTTGACGTGTCACGGTTTGTTAGACACTAAAACGCCTGTTTTGGACCAGCTGTCCACCCACACTAAGAGGACTTATAGTGCTCACTCTCTCAGTCTTTCTCACACACACTCACACTCTCTCTCTCTCACACACACACACACACCTTCATCCTGCACTACGACCCCAAAATGGGAGATTGGTGCGAAAGGTAAATAGAAAGCTTTTAAACTGTCTGCGAGACACACAAAGACAGGAGATTATGGAAGAACTACAGACTCCCTCACACACACACACACACATACTCACAGTTGCACACTTGTTTTTGTCACTTTGGAGTAGACATTACACTGACTTACATTCAGTCCCTGGAGACCTATCCTAATCTTAACCTTAACAACATGCCTCAACCCCACCTTCACCTTCAAATATAAATCTAGTGATGGTCCATATTTTTCCAATTGTCAACAAATTTCCTGGAAAGACATAAACCTTACAGCAAATGAATTTGTTCCTGTTTCCTAATAATAATAATTCTTAAAAAAAAAAAACTTACCAATTGTGTATTAATCCACCACTGAAAATAGTTCCCAACAATAAAAACAAACAAACAAAAAACATTACAAGGCCGAAAGGCTTCAAGTATGACTTTGACGTTTGTTTTAAAATTCTTGTATCTTCAGGATTTAAAGATACAAATTCGAGGTATGGATTAATTCATTGTTGGATATTTTTTTTTCTTTTCTTTTTTTTACGTTTTCAAGAGATTTCCCCAATAATAATAAACACAAATACACACGTTCACATCCTACAGTGTCACATACACACCTGTGCAGACACAACACACATTGTTCCCAGCTTCCTGATTTTTTTTTTTTCTCTCTACACACAGCACCATTTCAAAAAGCAGAACCAAATATTTTCCCATTCCAGGCTTGGAGAGTACACAGAGCATATCTTTTTACGGCCCTCCAAAAAAAAAAAAAAAAAAAAAAAACCCACGGTAATATGATGCTATTTCTTCATTCCGTCATGCTGTCTGAGTTTTCTTTTCCTTAATTCTTTTTTCGTCTTTCACAATTTAAGGACATTAAAAACAAACGCGGACCAAAACAAACTCAAGCGAGGCGTGTTTGAGTCTGCTCGGGAGGACGGACAGGGATGAGCAAGTAAGAAAAATTCAGAGGGAGTCCTGACCAGACGGATGAACGAGTCCGATTCACATCCTATTTGTGACACTGGTTTGATGTTTGACAGAGATCTGAACTCTTCATCCCAAACCTGCAGAACCACTACTGGTGTGTAATGAGGCTGACTCTGTTTCTTTTTCTTTTTTTTTTTTTTTTTCTGGCAGTTTAAATTCTGAAAGCTTTTCCATCTTGAATGTTAGAAAAAAAAAAAAGACAGAATAATCTTACAGCTGCCATGCAAGTATTTAATGCTAGGAGCAATGATATTCAACAGGATCCAGAACAAGTTGTTTTGTATAAATCGTTCTTTCATGTTGGGTTTGTTTGGTTGATGGAACAAAGATCAAATGTGCTGGTCAGTTTCGCTCTGGGATCCTTGTTTCTCTGTGACAGTGACAGCTAATCCCCTGGCAAAAGAGCTCAGTGGGAGCTGAAATAACGAGTGACTAGAATTAGATTTTGCGCAATGTGCCCTGTCTTGATTGACACATTCGACAATCAAATCAAAGTGCTGACAGCTGGCACTGATTTGCCACAACTGTTGTGGTTTAGCAACACCAGAGCCAAACGAATGGAAAAGCAAAATACAGAGAAACACAGTAAAACAGAGACAGAGCTTGAAATAAAGCTAAAGAATGGGATTTTTTTTTTTCCTCCTTGATGTCACATGAGATTATTATTTGGAGCTTGGGTACTATTTGTTTTCTATTAAGCTGACTGTTGTCATTTCTGACTGGGAAGAGTGACTGAGAAGTAGGAAACTGAAGCGTACCACAGAGATTCTCCGATACAGCGGTTTCATCGTCTGCAGCAGCCAAGAGCCTCGTTGTATTATGGCGCCTATTTTCTCATTTGTTCGACATAAATGTGTAATAAGTTCAGCAAGTAGAAGCTTTGGTGGAGTATTTGAGGAAAGCTTTGAACCTACATTGTTTGAGTTTTTGGCTACAGGCAACATGCTGTAAACGCAACACTGACATATTATCACCTTATAAAGATTATTTGGCAAAGATGCTGACAAACAGATGCTTAACATAAATAGCAGAACATCATAAGCGGCATCATTTGGAGTCATGTTGTGAGTCCAATATTCACACTCTTTTAGCTCTGTTTTGGTCTCCATCAACACTGTGTTAAAAGCTCAACATGTGTTCACCAGTTAAACAACTTTTGTCGGAAGTTGGAAATGGGAGAGCAGCATTCCACCATTGAAGTTGGGAAAACATGGACGCTTGCAGGAAAATCTTCCGTTTTTGGAGTAAAAACAACTTTCATATGAGCATACTGCCAAATTCTGCAACCAAACGCCGCAACATTTCTGCAATTTTTGACCAATCACTGTTATTTCGTGCAACACGTTGAGCCATAAGTCAACAAACTCACTTCCTTGTTTCTTTTGGAAGATGGGGAAACAAAAAAGTCTCACATTTACCTTCCAGCATCGCTGCTAAGGACCACGAGAAACAGTATCCGGGTATGTATCCGGATATCCGAGTATCCGAGTTTTCCAAAGTGGAGAAAAAAGTTGTCTATTCTGAAACACTTTACCACCGTGAAATACACACAAAGAAGAGTAAAAACACAGGAAGGACATCAGATGAAACATCATTCCAACACAGTGGGTTCGCTCCCTTTATTTTTTATTTCATTGTTAAAGTATAATTATAAAGCCTTTATACTTATACTGTTATTGAGATTGTTTCTCCTTTAAGAGCGAACTTTGACTTGCTCCAACAACTTTATTGTAACAAAATGCCTAAAAAGACAATTTTTTTTTTTTTTTTTTTTTTTTTTTAGAAAAGCTGCTGAGAAATCAGCCAAATTAGGCCGCAACAATTTTTTAAAAAAGCCCATGAAATCCTGGAGGGGCTGGTAAAAATGCCCACAGATAAAAAGTGAACAATACTGTTGTTTTTATGGCTGATTTAATTTGAAACAAATGAGTCAGAACTGTAGAAAGAGTTCTTAGGCCGGGGTTTGCTGTGATTTTCCCGAGTTGGAAATCAAACTTCAGTGCTTGTTTATGTTCACATTTCTGACTAGAAACACATCATTTCTGAGCAGGTAGTGAACAGCAGAGCTGTTTTGCTTAAAACAGCTGCCTACTGCGGCTGAAAATGACAGTTCGAGAGCAGCTTTGAAACCAGGCCACGAAAACCACAACAATGAGCTGAAAGATATTAAAATGCTCCAAAGAGCTGAGGGGAATGCAGAGGTGGATGTCGGTTTGTCGCTACGTGTGTGTGTACATACACTCGTCTGACCTGTTATTAATCTGAAAATATCGATCAGAGAAGCCACTCCAGTTGGCTGGAGTGGCTACGGTGCAGTTCGCCTGGATGTTAAAATGAAAACGTTTTGTTTCACGTGGCCGTGCTGCGCAGCGGGACAAAAACAGCCTGCTGTTATAGCCTTTCTCCTGGCTGCATCACACCACCTCCCTGATCTCTCTCCAAGACGTCTGCCTGTCTGTGTAATCTCGACGTGGTGAACCGTACAAATGGGGATAACAGCTCACATTTTCAGACCGTCTCTCTTTCTCTCTGTGTTCGAAGATCTTCATTGTGTTGTGCTCAGTTTCGCACACGAGAAAAACTCTTGGAGGAAACACACAACTGCATCTACGCTGATGTCTCTGTATGCCTGTTTGTACTGGAGGAGGGATCTCTCTGCTGTTGCTCTTCCTGAGGTTTCAACCCTTTTTTTTTTTTTTTTTTTTTTTTTGAGGTGGGGGAGTTTTTTCGGAATGTATCGTTTCGCTCTAACCAAAGATAATATCCTGTCCTGTACATGTTGTAAAGCCCCTTGTGAATTGTGATTTTGAGGCTATATAAAACATCGAAAATAGCTGTATAGAGAATTAAAAAAAAAAAAAAAAAAAGAAAAAAACGACAAGCTCTTTGTTTGAAGCGTTTGTTTGAGGCCCTTACTCTGACACATATGATTCCAATAAGGGTCAAAGTTTAGAGTTGACTCAATCACTGCTGATTTGAACCCAGTGATAGGGTCGCGGTTTTCTTGAATCCTGGATTTGCCGTGACCTCTCAAGGCCCCTTCAAAGTCACAACAACATTTCCACATTTCTACAAGGAAGCCAGACTTTCAGATTGTGTAATTTTATTCTTTTTTCCCCCCCTTCGTTTCGCAGTGAATTAAAAAAAAAAAAAAAAAAAAATGGCAAAGAAAGGTGGGAATCCAAGTGAATAGAGAAACTTGGCGATTGTAAAGAGCGGCGAGAAGGGAAGTCGAGGTTAAGCGCAAAATCGAGAAGTCGGAAAAACCTCTACCACGAACCATGTATTTTCCTAACCTTGTGTGGGACCCATCTTCGCTTCTCCCTCTCTTAAGCTCTTGTTGGAGTTTCATTAAAGTATGCTTTTAAGTTAATGCACGATCTTATCGCACATCTCCACTCAGCTCAGCTCGTCTCTCAGCCTCTCTCGCTTCATTTGTTATCACTTCAAATCTTCTTTCTTCCACTGTCTCCCACTGCCCTTCCATCCACCCCCAACCTCCCAACCTCCCCCCATCACCCCCACCAACACACACCTTTTCTTTCCCTCTCCCCTCCGTTGTTCTGTCTGATTTACTCAGCCTGCTTCAAGGCACTCATTATCTACTTGAAGTTATGGACTTCCTTAAAAGGCAGAAATAGAAGAAGGGGCGAGAGGAGAGGGGTAATATTTGAGGCCTGAGACTCTAAGACCTCCAATATACCTCCGTCAATCTGTCTTTTGTTTTGCCTTTCACTCCCATCCCTCTGTCCACAGTTTGTGTTACACCAGTAGCCTTATTTCTTTCTCCACTCGCCTTGTTCATGTTTTCTTTCCCTAGCTCATCCATCATGTGCTGTCGCCGGCGGTCGTGACGCTGTCGTGTAATTAATCTCATATTTATGCGAATATGCTTGTCCTATACTAGAGCCGTATTGGTTTTATGCATACTCAGAGTTCCTTTGACTCCATGCCCCCAGACTTAAAGAGATTCATGTCATAATTCAAGCCAGAGGGAGACGTTTGATTGCCCCGCAGGCTCAACAGCACAGTGGGATCCTCTTTGATTTTACATTGCTCTCCATTGTGGCTGTCATTTTCAAACAGCAGGAGACCTCGTGGAAATAAAAAATGAATCTGCTAATGACTTTTAGACACTTCCTCGCCTCACAGGATACAAATGCACCATAAGCAATTTGGAGGATACTTTTTATTATTGTGCTTTCAGCACTGTGTAAACATACAGTTTCAATCTGAGGAGCCACAGTGGGAGTCTAACCCCCTAACCACAGCACGGCTGGTGCCATGCTCTGCCCATTGAGCTTCAGAGAAAGCACACGCAGAGAGGGTAATCCCAGCTTACGCTCAAGGCCCCCCGAAGGTGCAAATGCCCCACAAAAGCATAACTCAGGCCATGTTCAAAATGGACTCCATGTTCACATCTTCTTTCAATTCTGACCACAGTTGGATTCAGTTAGAATAAATCTCATCTCATGTACATCTTTCTTGGCAGCGTGCTTGGCACCTGGCTCCAAGAAACCGAGCCTCAACTGTAGTTGTAGTGATGAACATAACAAAAAGGTTTAAAGTCAAACTTAAATTTCAATTTCCCTCTCTTTTTGTGTTTGGGAATATAAACTTTAATGCACCGATTGCGTCTATTTTCTTATTTTTATCAGGAGAATTAAGTATTTCTGAACATACCTGGGGAACAAACCCACTGAACTTTAACAACCTCTGGTTTCTTATTGCAGCAGTGGACTGAATCGTAACCAGCATTGTCAGCTTCTGTAATGTGCAAGTGAGTGGAGCACATCAGATCCCGGCATAGCCTAACACATTAACGCAAGATGTTTTTTTTTTTCTTCTTTTCAACAAGCCCACATAGCATCGCTTATGTACCATTAGTAATTTAAGATGTCTGACCCTTTCCAGTTCAAGTTTACTTTCCATTTGCGCAGGTGCACAGTACAAGAAGACTGGGATTCTTGCACGGTTCTCTCATCACTTAAGAGAAACAACCAGTTACGCTGTTAAGCTTATATTTCACTCTAAAAGTGGAAGTCTAAGAGCCTGTTCGCTAATGTTAGCGACAGTGTTACACCAAGTTTCTTGGACAGCAATGACATCTTGACAAAAACAATTAACATCATCAATTTAGCTATTTTTTAAAAAGTTATTAAACACAGTTTGTTCTGTATTTGCTGTCCATTGCTGTTTAACTGCTCCAAAATGTTAACATTGCAAAAGTATAGTAGCAGGATGTTTAAATGATGGGACCGCAAGGCTAGCAGTGGTTGTAACTATGTTGGAGTAATGCATGAATGCTCCGGAGGAGAGCAATCTTAGCAGATAAATAAATAAATACATAAATCCCTTCTGTTTTTGTACTAACAGTTTTGACAGGATAAATACATGAGTCAGAATAAACAAAAGGATGAGTATATTCTGAATTTCATAGCGTAAAAATATTTGAATCACAATAAATCGCCAAAACACTTTGGAAGTCATGTGTCCCTTCTCCAGTTTTATTGCTTCCTTGCCCATTATTTTCTCGGTATATGATGCGATGTGCATGTGTGAGTTAGGGTGTTGAAAAACACATGCTTTGAATGCATTTTTGGTGAGTCCATTAATCTTCCAGGATTTGAGGGCCGCACCCACATAAGGAAGATGCATGAAGCACTGCAGTGAAGCAACCGATGAGATATTGGGCAGAATTGGTGTAATGAAGAAAAATGAGAAAATACTTTCCAACTTGGACACAGAAAGAGTTATAAGTTTTTATGAGGATGAAGTTTTTAAGTTATTGGAGAGCAACATGAGTCTGAAACCATGGAGACATGTCAAAAAGATGTATTCGTGTTTTGTTTTTCCAGGTTTGAGAAGAGCCCTGGATTATATTAGGGAGAAAGTTCCTGCTCCAAATCTTGCCAGGGGGTAAATAACCCCACTGGAAACTGTTTTGTTTCAACCCGCAGTACTGTTTCCTAAATGATTGGCCAGTAGTTAAAAAGGTTAAATAGACTTCTCTTGTAAAAAGTAGCACCACGCTGTTTTTATAGGCCTGTGTTGCCCTCCTGTGGTGAGCAGAGGGCATCACTATGAGCTGTTCATGACTTCTCAAGAGTTGCGAGTGTGTTTGACCACCTGTGTGTAGTTTTGAGCTGAGAAGAATGATGTGTTGTGGTCTTCAGCTAATGGAATCATGAGATTAGATATGTTTTATGTTTCAGGTATCGTGAGACTAGTCCACTCCCCTGCCAACCCTCCAACCGTCTTCACATAATGAAAATTAAGACCACATTGAGTGTGTGTGTGTGTGTGTGTGTGTGTGTGTGTGTGTGCACTGATTGCTGTCTGGACCTTATTTAAGTAGAAACAGATTGAAGAATGATAATTAGGTCTAATAAGATGGAATTTCCCTAACTATGTCAAACAGCAGCAGCATCACAGGGCTGCTTTTAAAAGGGCTTCTGGTCAAATGGAGTCACACACACTCATACACACACACACACACACACACACACACACACACTGATACCCGGTTAGGTTTAAAAGTAATACAAAAACCTATGATAACTCTTTTTTACTCTGCCACTACAATCAAAGGTTCTACAACACTTTTTTATACATGTGACATTTCTACAGAAAGCAGTTGTTCAACTTTTATTGTTAAAATATGTGATTTGTTTTTCTTGCTGAGACTTGGAAGTAAAGATCAATACCATTTCCATGTGTCTGTTAAATGTGAAGTTGCAGCTAGCAGCCTGTTAGCTTATCTTAGCATAGCTTAGCTTAGCTGAAACGTAATCAGTGAATGGCCACGTCGAAGAAATAGCCTTGGTTTCTAAAGAAGATGTGGTGTGTTAATAAGTAAGGTCAGTGATGTTAGTGGATGGACTTTGTTACCTTCAGAGTTTTAATTAGCTACGCTTTGCACAAAAACTGATAATAGGGGGGAAACTGGCTCCATGCAGTGCTAATAAAATCTGCTTACTAACACTTCTAAAGTTCTCTGATAAACATGTTTGTTTATTTTTTTATGAGGGGATTGTGTGTGTGTGACTGTCTTGGCTGACACACGAAAGCATTTGCAAAAGGGTTGATTTAATTTTTATTGGATCTTTTTTTTCTGCCAACAACACAGAACACTGTAATTATTGAGCTTAGATGTTAGTTGTTTCAATCTTTCAATTGTTTCTAGTATTTTGTCTGCAGACTAATATGAAAGTGATATAAATAAGAATATTTTCCAGACTGTCAAACTACCTGTTTTTGTCTTTCTTCAGATTAGTCTTTAAAGCACAGCCTTATTTCAACTAACACTGTCAGATGTGGATCAGCCTCAGTCGTTTCACATCTGACAATCTTTGGCCTTTATCAGTGCACAGGTTTCAGAACTGTGTCACATCATGATAGAATCCCTCAACATCTCCAGGGGGAAAGATGTTGACGCCTGTCAGTCTGGATATGTTTCCAAAATCATTCCTAAAGCTCCAGGGCTCTGCTGAATCCCGGCCAACTACACAGTACAAGTGAAGAAACTGTGGGACAGCTCTGAATCTTCCAACAGATCTTTCATCCTGCCAAAAATTCTTCAAGCGCAAAAGTATAAAAATCAGACAGAAAGTCAATTCAACCGTCTGCAAGCATCTTCATCCTTGGCTTCAGGAGAAACGCCTTCAAAAAAAAAAGGAAGCTGAAGAAAAATGAGCATCGTGGCAAAGTACCAAGACAGAAACCACTGTTTGCTGGGAGGAAAAATAAATGTTTGCCAAAACACACCCAGGTGATCTTTAAGAGAGAAACCTTCTGGCACATACAGCAAGCTTCATAATAAAATCCTTGTTATTAATAGTGGAAAAACAGATTAATAAATATGTACCATTATTAATATTGTTTCTGCATTGATGGTGAATCTTGAAACGTCAGGTTTTGATTAAGCTTCTCTTCACCAATGTCAGACAAGCTGCATTTATTATATGATAACCAGAAGTGTTGGAGTGAATCTGGACGCTTGATTAGCTCAGTTATTTTTGTTCCTCATTGTTTTAATTCGCGCAATAGAGGCAAACCAAAGCATTGGCAGTCACTTAGTTAGCTATCATAGAAATCAAAACAACTCATGAGTTAATAGACAATTTTCTCAGCCCACTTTTTGGCACATGACGGCAGAAAAATGCTGGATTTATGCTGTATCAGTATTATGAGTTCATGGCTCATAATTACCACTGAGAAACTCCAATTTGTCTCTGAAAGCCCTGGGATATCGGACTTGGCTATAAAACCACACAAATATGGACGCCTTACATCAGAGAATGGTGAAACATGAAAGATTGTTTTTGTTTGTAATGGGATTAAAACTAAATATAATTAATGTGGTGCTGTTTAGTCAATGTTTTCAGTATTTAAATCCTCCCACGGGCAATTATGTAATCACACTACACCATCTTGACAACACTTGCAAGTCATTAACACGAGAATCTTTCCCATATCACGTCACATCTCCCGTCCAACATGATGTGAACATGGCAATAACACAGGTGTCTACGATACTATTGAAAACAGCTGCATCCTATTTAGTTGTACCAGGGCCCTGGTCGTGTGCATGTTGGCTCAGTGTCATGATTTATTTGGATATTTTATGGAACTGAGCCATATTTATTTCACCCGATGACAAATCACATCATGTCTGCTGTGGAAAAAAAGGCTTAAACTCACTGAGATGTTGGAAACTAAAACAAACACTTTTGCGGTAAGAAACCACAAATGTCTCTCGGGTTAAATCCGTCTTGAATTCAATACTAAAAGTCAAAGTGCGTCAGTGAGAGGAATGTACACCGTGAGAAGGACCAGTTTCGCTGGAGTGTTTAGATGCCAAGGTTATATGCAAATGTGGTGACTACTTTTTGAACATGAGGAGTTTTGAGTCATTTCTCAAAAATGTCTTTTATTTTTCTGTCTGTCTGTCTGAAGAATTGACATCAAAGAAAAAAAAAAGCCATTTTGGATACAGTGTTGCAGATTAACATAACAGGATACTTTGTGAAATAAACACTGGCTTATTTCTTCACTTTGATCTTACATGCAACTGCCCTCATGTTTCATCATACATCAGTTCCCCAAACTCTCAATGACGGTTTGTAATTGGTCTGAATAAAGATCGGTGCAATGTTGTATAAAATTAATAATACTGATCTATAAAATATCCTGATCGATGAGAACATTGATTATTGTTATAATTTCTCAGGTTACAAGTTCGAGTTGTATCATAGGCAATGTAATATATAATAGAAATGCATAAATAAACAGGGCTAAACCTGATCAGACCTCCCACTGACTAAACTGCTCTTCAGGATCCTTATTGTTTGAGGATAAAACAGTCTCTGAGACGAGATGAGTGCATGCTGGGATACTCTTTAAACGCTTCCCTGGAAGGAGATGTGAGAAGAGGAAGTGTGTAGGGTGACTGATGTCCTTCATAATATCAAGTGCTTTTTTCCTGCCGCGATTAGTATAAATGTCTTGTAGTTTTGGTAAGGGTGATCCGATGATTAAAGATGCAGTTTTGACTGTTTTCAACAGAAGTGCATGGTCGTGTGCTTTAATGTTACTTAACCATAACACAATACAGCCTCAGAAGATTTTCTATTGTGTAGCAGTCAAAATTAATTAGTGTCTTAGTGGACAGGGCATTATTTTTTGAGACGCCTCAGGAAATAAAGCCTCTGATGTGCTTTTTTGATGACATAAGTAATGTGCAAAGACCAAGAGAGAGTGTTGAAAAAGTGGATGCCCACAAACTTGAAGTGTTTGACAATTTCAACAGGAGTATTATAGAAACAGCTGCACATGCTGCTTTACTTCTCCTGAAGTCGATTATAAACTCATTAGTTTTCCCCTCGTTGAGGGACAGGTTGTTTTTATGACACCACACAATTAATTCCTAATTTGAACATTTCTTGTCCCAAGTTGATTGAAGAATTAGAAAAATCTATCATTTATGAAGGTCAGATGTCCTCGTTTAACTAATCACTACAACTACAAGTCTCTGTCTTTAATACCTTTATTCAGTGTGTACTCTCTGTGTAATAAAATACAGCCAGCCTGTGACTAATGTTTGTAATATGCAGCATGAGGTGATCATTTGTCAGTGACACTTGTGTTTATTTAAGGTGTGTAACTAGTTGATTAAATTATATGCATAATTAAAACTGCTGCTTTGTAGAGCTGCACAGAGGCTGTAATTAGCTCAAACATCCATCAGAATTATTCATGAGAAATACAATAAGTCAATTTGTGAGGATAAAATAAAAAGCTGTATTTACTGGATGTGTGTCTATGGTTATAATTTAGCTCCATTCAGTTCAATTCTTCATCCTTATACTTCTTTCATCATTACAGGTGTTTGTCCAGCAGGTGGCGCCGTCTATTAAGGGTCCTTGCTGCTACACGTGGAGATTTCTCTCTGAAATATGATGAAAACTAAAATAAAGATGCAGCTCAAAAAAAAAAAAAAAAAAAAAAGTAATAAAATACTTTAAAATTCAGATAAAAGATTTGCACTTAAAAATGTTACTCACATCACTTAATATTTTGATACAGAGTCAAACTGTAACTGTAACATTAATACATGAGCACATTTTATCAATAATAAAAATATACGCACATTACATAATCATATGAACAAAGAACAAAGAGTGAAAGAAAAAGACCAACTGTCAAAGGGAAAGGTCACCAGAGCAGCAGCGTCTGTGCAGTATGACGTAATCCAGAATGACAGAGAATCACAGTGAAGATTGAAAATTTCTGTAGGTTTGAGTCAACAATCTCTGACCACTCACTGTTGAAAGACGTGTACATAGCACCTGTAACATCACCCATACATTTCTGGAGCCTAGATGTTGAGTATTCACAGTGGAGACCTTTGTATTTGAAGAGAAAATATCGCACTTGTTGAGAAACCTCTCACTAGTTTATACACACCATAATAAAATTAGGCCAACGAGTGTCTCAAGAATATAATTTCTCTCATTGCTGCTTTACTGGAATCCAGCTCAGGTCTTTTCATGTGTCCAGTCTGTGTTTTAATGACTCAGCTCATTATTTCAGCAGGTTTCCCCCACTGTGAGTACATTATGACATTGTCAACCTGAGTGTAAACTGACCTGACTTGGACTTGTTTACATTGTCATTGCAGTTTGCAGGTGAGGTTAAAGATCACATTTCCAGGTTTCCACAGCTGGAGGGAGCTCATACAAATTCCAAGAGGATTAATTTATTAACAAAATTGGGGCCCAGTTGAAGGTCATAGATTTGCTCCTGCAGCTGGAACAAATGTTTCATGACTAAGCATAAAGCTGTGACTAACTGGAGGAGACTATGGTTTGCTGCTGGTTTGAGATGAAAAACTGGACAGTTCCCTGTCGAGCCCAGCGGGGCGCAGACTTTCTTTTGTCTGGAGTGGTGAGTAAGAATGGCTAATGCTTTTGTATGGAAATCGGAATTACATGAGAATTACTTGAGCTCAGCTGTCGTTCTAAGAAAGTAATAAAGATGGAAGCTGTTCTGTGAACTACAGAAAGTTAAGCTGATAATCTACACTATGTTCAAAATGACTGACCTCTCTCTGCTTGTGGCTCCTCTTTGAAGGATATAATTTTCATTCTCAGTTATTTTATGTTTTATTACCAATGGCTTTAATCATTTATGTCCTTAATTAGCTCGATCTCTGTGTTCTCAGCCTTCACCTCGTGGAGGCCAAAGACCCAGAGACTTCCTGTAAATGCTCTAATAAGTCTGAAGACCTTCATACAGCGGAGGTAACAACACTTGTAAAACCAACCAGCATCAAATATTCAAATATCCTGATTTCAACATCAGCTTTTCTATTAAACAAAAGACATAAAAGTGACAAAAGACAAAGTCTTTTCTTTCGTCTTTGCTGTTAGCTGCTAAACAAATTGCCCCAAGGGGACAATAAAGTAACTTTGAACCTTGATCAAACTGAACATGAAGCTAATTTTGACTTTACCTCATTAACCATAATCTGACCGATTGTGTTTATTCATCACGGACAATCAATAACCAACTACATGATCTACATGTTGACTGTAAACTGACAGCACACACACACACACACACACACACACACACACACACACACTGACTCAGTAGTGAAAACCTAATTATCACACGTAACGAGTCTTTGCAAGCGTTACTAACTAACTTAAAAAGGAAATGCAGTTGATCCGTTTGTCAGGCCTCAAGGATACAAACATTCAACCTGGCGTAGAAACCATGAATGTAAACAGAGGCATGTTTGTTTACAAAAAAAACAAAACAAAAAAAAAACACCACAGGGGATCTCTGAGTCGAGTGTTTCCCTTGAAGCCTTCATGTTGAACTCGATAATTAATAAGACAAAACTCACTTTTAAGAGTTTTAAGTAATTGTTTCCATGCCGACTATTTCTTTTGTGTTTCTAATGTTGTTCAACTGTGGGAGAACGGAGCAGTGGGTAAATATCACAGGTCACAACCAGAGGAGCCTTTTTAAATATTATCATCGCTGATCAAAAAAAGCAGGAACGGACGGAAACACTTATGCAATCAAAAGAAACAGTCACTGTTTGTCAAATGTCAGGGAAATGATAAAGTGTTGATCTATGTCTTCTAAAAAAGAGCTTTTCAAAAATGTTTTTATCGATCTTTATCATAAACATACATTGAACAAAACAGAGCTGACAGAGTCAGAGTGACTGTTATATAATATACGTCACATTGCCTTCAAGACAGTAGCATATCTTAGATATAGCACAGTATTAGACACACACGTACGCAAATAAACACACCTTCCAGCGCTGACAATAAACACTAACTGTTAACAAAAGAAATTTTTAAAAAAAGAAAAAGAAAATGGGAGGGTGGAGGCCACGCCACATAATAATAGATGAAATAAAACGTTTAAAGTTCCCATTAGAGACAACAACGAAGTCTTGCATTTCCGCCAGAACAACATCAAATAGATCTTATTGATTATGATTCAAACAAAAACTTTCAGAGATCAGTCGTGTATTAATTTGTTGTTATTTCTTAACTATGAACCAACAGGTTGACTTTAGATCTAGTGTCTATCCCTCAAAGACAGGGACCAAATGTTATAGAATACCTTAAAATCTTACACTTTTAATAGGTTTTATATCAAAAAACAACCTTACAATGTTGGAGGTTTCATCCATTTCAGCAAGAACTGGAAATAATTGATCCACAGTATTTTTACAGTATTGATCAATGTATATTTAACAAGTTCAAACACAATGAATAAAATATCCAACCTCAGCATTTAAACTTTGCACACAGTTAATGCGATTGTTTTAAAGTCTAAACTACAGATGGTGAAAGTCTAAATCAGTTTTCTCTTCATCCTGTTACAAACTGAAATGTTATTTGTCAATTTCCATATTTATCTCCAGTTTGCCCCATCAGTGTCTCGAGTTTCTACATTCAGCTTCTTGATGAATGATTCATTTCAACCCCACGTTAGTTTGAAGAAGTCAAGAGTTTAAAGAGACCTTGAATACGCTCCAAGCTGCATGAAGGACATTTGCATTGAAGTAAGTCGAGTGAAGCCACTTGTTGTGTAGAGTGAGAAAAAAAAAAAAAAAAAAGCAGGGTGGTGACTTCTCTCCACCCCTTAGTGGCGGCAAAAAGGGAGGGATTAAGTCAAATTAGGGAAAGAGGCGAGTCAGAAAGTAAAGAAAGAAAAGAATTGTGGAGTCTCACTAGAACCAGCACGAGAACCTCCACGAGGAAGGAAGGAAGGAAACAGGGAAGGGAAGAAGAAGGTTGTGAGTCCAGGGGTTGAGGTTCTCGCTGCTTTATAAGCAACATAAACAACAAGACAGTTGATAAAGCAGATTTTTTATTTATTTATTTTTTTTTCATTTCTTTAAGTCAAAAGGACAAAAGCTTTTTAGAAGAAACTTTCCATCCATTTTCTTGCGAGAAGTCCCACCCGAAGTAAGTAAATACTGTTTTATTCCCCTTAAATATTCATTCTTTAAGGGCTATGACGTGTAATAAAGTGAGTGAAGTGCTGGTAACAGAACTAAACAGCATGGAGACGCTCAACACTCACACGTGGCATTGAACTGAGACTTGACAACTTTTACGTTGCAAACTTGTTGCAAAAAAAACCGCGAAAGTTTCTTATGTGTTTGCGCGACAGGAAAAAGGTTCAAAGTGTTTGTGTTAAACATGAAAGTGTCGGTATCAACATCCAAATAAGGATGAGTGGCTGAGCTGAAAGAAGCGGGTTTATTTAGGAAGTGACGTTTTTTTTTAACTCCAGTTTCTCATCTAAACATCTTATTCACTGTGCGTAAAAGTGATGCTTTAGAAAAGTAACTTATAATAATGTATATGTTTTATTGTTACTGACAGACGTATGTTTTGTTGAAATGTGTTTTTAACTTTTTATTTATTTGTTTATGTACAACGCCACGATGGGTGCAGGCATGTTTTATGTCAGGAAGATGTGAAGACGTGATGATGCGTTCATGAGCAGCAAGTTGAAGTCAAACTACATGTTAACTGTAGGTGATACCACCTAAAACAAAGGGATGACCGACTACTGAAAAGCATAAAAAATGAAAAAGTCTGCAACTATCAGTACTTCTAATTCATTATTTATGAATAATCTAGAGGCGTATCTACCTATCTGTATAATAAATAAACCACTTACAGAAAATGTGCAAATCCTCCTATTTATTAAGTATTTTAAATGCTATTTTGATTGATTTTCCCATATAAATTAATCTGCTGATTATGCTCCTGGTTAACTGTTAGGTCAATTAAACCATCAGAAAATGTTGGAGAAGTTGCACATAGATATTAGAAGTTACGAGTTCTCATTCATTAATATGCCTGCTATGTGTGATGAATAGTACAAATACTCAAACAATAACACATTTCCTACAATCTTAAATAGGCTAAAGGCACCAAATTCGCGAGTTAAGATTATTTTCCTTCTGTTACTTCTGACATAAATGATATTTCTGCAGAAATATCAGTCTGTCATTTAAAAAAAAAAAAATATTGATGAACATATTTTCTTAAACATGATGATTTCAGCCCTCGTTGTCATTTGTAGGAAAAGTATCTAAAGACAAAACAAAAACGAAATATTCCCGTTATTTCGGGTAGCACGTGAACGTTGCACGTGTGTAACTCCGGGACGGGGCCGGTAACCGGACCCCGCGGTGGCTGAGAGGCATGTCCACAGAGAGACAGCTGCCTGCCAGCGAGGAAGCGACTCTTTGTGGTGGAATAGACGCTCGTAGGGTTTATTTTCTTGGAAAGTTGTGAGAATAAAGAGTTTTCCCTGCGGACCTTTGAGTCGTGCTGGGGTCGATAAACACAACTGGTCAAGGTCAGAAATGTTCCCCCCACCTCCCCTGGAAAAAAAAAGAAAAGAGTAGTTACACTTGAAAGAAAGACACATAATGAATGAAATATGTCAAATCCAACTTAAAAGTTAATACAGAAATAATAGAAGAGGTTTGTGTTTATTATAATAATGTAAACAAACAAACAAAACGTAATTGTAAACACTGATACTCTATGGTCACAACACTGGACTCAGTCATGGTTATAGTGTAACATTGCATCATTCATTTGACGGGGTTGGTGCTCAGGTATTTCAGGAAACATACTCCTTAAATGGTTCTCCTCCCAGTCCAGGCTTCACCTGTTCACACACACACACACACACACACTTCACAGCAGTATGACAGCTGCTTGCCAATCCTAAACGTTTCATGCTTTTGCTTGTTTGCGAGCGTTTGTCGTGTGTGATGTCGATTCTCCCGCGCTGCAGCGTCACGCCACTCCTTCTCATTAACCAGACTGTGCAGGTAATTGTCGCCCTGTTCGTCACAAAGACAACATACCATTTCTGGGTAAACGCCGTTGGTACTAAGCAGAACAGGAATGCGTTAAAAGGTGGAGGCAGCAACTTGCGCTTGAATAAGTTGACCTCAAACACACTGAGGTGCATCTGATACCGTGGATTTTCTTTACACACACACACACACAGACAGTGGCCATGTTTCCCTCCTGTATTGTGTGTGCTGATACTTGTGCTGCCACGCCACCGTTCGTAAATCCATCTGACCGTGCGACAGTGGGCTCTATACATAGACCTTTAATGGAGCCTGTGTCTGTCCAAATCTGAGAGGCCGTTGTTGTCCGTCCATCCTGCTGTGTCAACACATTAACAGATGACATACTTTTACGCCCTGGTTGCTACAATATGCTGAGATTAACTCTGACACTTACTGACTGTTCATCTAAAAGACACAGGCATTAATTAGAGGATTAATTAAAGCTCAGGGTAGCAACCTCGAGTAATTAAAGCCTAATGGGTGGTGACCTTTTTTTCAATTGAAATAAATCATTAGAAGGAAGAAATGTTTGTTTTCTGGCACAGCTGTTTTTCAGAAAATGGACATTAATAAGTATATATTATCTTAGAACTAGTTTAATTCGTGATATTGTGATATTACCATAATACAACAAAGTATCTGGATAAATGACGATTAGTACATTATTAGTGTCAGATCAGATTAGAGACAAATTGTTGGGAGTTTAACTGTTCTTCAGATTTAATCAACAGGTTAATTGGTGTGTTCTTCATTTACAGATCACGGTGAATAAGTGGTTTCTCCCTTTCTACCTCCATATTGTGTGTGTGTGTGTGTGTGTGTCCACACTGGGAGGGTGTGTGTGTGTGTGTTACATGTGCCGACTAGGTTTTCATCGTGGGGTGTCAATTACAAAGAAATCCTCCCTTTCAAACTCTCTTTTCAGCACAAAAGCAGTTCACTGGGCTATGGATAATCGCATTACACACTCGCTTCATGAGCACACACACAGACTGCGAGGCACACGCGAGACAAATCTGACTCCATTAGATCCTCTCGCTTTCCGCAGTACAACACACACACGCACACACACACACACACACACACACTCAAGACATGCCCTCATTAAGGGCTACTGAGAGTGCTTCCTGTTCGAGGCCAGTGGCTGGATTTTTTCCACACTCTGTTCCTTTCCACTGCTTCTCTGGTTTATATTTAGATCTTTGTTTATTGTTTAGATATTTCCCAGATGTGTGTGTGTTTGTTTGTGTTTTTGTGATCCTGTCAGCGTGTTCATGACTGGATTCTTTGTTTTTGGTCACTTGTGACACAGGTTACAGTGATCTTTGCCTGTCTTGTGTGTGTGTGTGTGTGTGTGTGAGTGTTTTAGGTGGTCATGACTAACCGGACTTTATTTGTTCCATCAGAGTCAGGATCCTGTTTTACATTAAAACGGAGTCACCACTAACTTTTGACCCAGAGAGATAAACCCAAAGCTAAACTGCGGTAACATGCTGGTGTGAAGACTGTAGCTTGAAGCTCCAACCACATTCAAATGGAAATGCCACCAACTATAAAAAAATGCAATCCTGTATTTCCAGAACAAAAGCAGACTGACTGAGTGCTCAGCATTGTCTCCCCCGATCGAAATGAGGGGTGAAATAGCCGCTCTGTTGACGGCACAGCGTGTAGATCACAGAACACAAAGCAGACCAAGGTGTCAGGTATTCGACTGGGGTTTACAAAACAATGACTGGCCACAAGGGCAGACTTTAGCTGAGCTGAGAGAGACGAGGGACTCTCCAGTCACTTGAGACGGAAGCAAACAATAAAATACAACTGCTTTTAATCTTTGGTTAAACTAACTTTTAGCAGCAATAATGACCACTCTTGAGCTTCTAGAATTGTTTTGTGCAGTTTGTGTTGGATCAGTAACGACTAGTTAACTTCTAATTTTGTCGACGGACAGTAAACCAATCAGATTAAACAGTAGTAATCAGAAGTTGAAGCATTTTAGAAAAGAAATGTTGTTCAGTTGAACTTTTCAGTCAATCGTTTCTTGACATAAACCAAGACCTTTTCAGAGCAAAGCCACAAACCCTCGATTTCGAAATTCTCAAATAACTTTATTCCATAGATGTGTATGTGTGATTATGATTCACCCTTTCACATCTTCTCCCCCTCTCTCTACTGTCTTCTGTCCTCCGTCACAGAGAAGCCGCCATGTCGCCTTCTTTAATCCAGGCCTACAGGAGGCGTTGGTGGATGGCAGTGACAGCAGTGATTGAAAACCTGCTGTGCTCTGCCGTGTTGTTGGGTTGGGGTTCCCTGCTCATCATGTTGAAAAGAGAAGGTTTCTACTCCCACCTGTGTTCAGGTAAAAGCAGCTGAAGCGATGAGATGTCAGATATTACGCCAAGCCAAGACTTAAGACAGTGATCCTTTACCTTTTTAGTGGTTCATTACCCTTGTAAATGTCTGAGCATGATATCTACAATAAGTGACCTAAGAAGTGTAAGAACAGTCTGCAGAAGAAACAGTTTATGGAGCAGAAATATGTATTTTTTGACTGTCCCCTTAATCATCTCATAACCTCTCAGATTTATTCTCCAGTTCATTCTTGGGGTCAGAAGGATGTTTTTTTCAGTCGCATCTCTATATCTCCAACTCCTTTGTATTTGTTTTTTTTTTTTCGCAGGAAACGACTCTGTGGTTGTGAGTTTGAATACTTCTACCGGTGGGGCCGAGGAGTGGCTCAGCTGCGTGGACCAGGAGGAGATGTTGAATCTTGGCTTCACCATTGGCTCCTTCTTGCTCAGCGCTACCACCCTGCCCCTTGGTATCTTGATGGACAGGTTTGGGCCACGTCCAATCCGCTTGGTTGGAAGGTAACCATCAGGAAACTACTCACAGATGAGTCACATATGTGAGAAAATGTGAAAGTGTCTTTTAACATTCAATATAATCCACAAAAACCTTCATCTCCTTTCATAGATACAGATTTATTGTATGAAAACGTGTTCACTGTCTCTTATGGAGACAATCTTTTGCTTGAATTCTGCACATTCGATTTGTTGATACTATGGCAGTGGTAATGAAGAATGAAAGCTGAGGTGGTAGTAAAGTGGTTGTAGTTGACAGATCACATTCCAGCAGTGGGAGGAAGCGTATCAATGAACATAGGTGTGTTAGACAGAAAGACATAAAGAGAATATGTGAGTACACATTGTATGTTTGGTATGTGTAAAATTTCATTCACTTATTTTTTATGTTGAGTGCGGAAACACATGGCTGTAATATACTACCTGCTACATGCATCTCTCTCTCACACAGACACACACACATAAATTCAGACCTTTCAATACAAATTCAAATAACTTCCTTTTTGTTTCATAACAGTTCGTGTTTTGGTCTGTCCTGTGTTATGATGGCTGGGTCTGCCTACAACCCTGATGGTGAGCACACACACAAGCTCACACACACTCACATATGCATGTGCTTGATAAGGAAGTCTGGGAGAAAAATAGTAGTAGTATACAACCTGAGATCATATCAAGTATACTGAAATGTAACACCGTGTTAATATGTACATATTACGTAAGAATATACAGTATATATTTTCTTAGAAGAAGACAGGAAAGTGTGGTCTGTGTTTTTCAGTATTAACCTACTTTCTACACAGTAAACTGAACTGGTGAATTTAAACAAGAGTGTAAATGTGTAAAATGCAAATGGCGCCAATCTCCATGCATGATTTTCTCCACATTTTTCAAATTCCTTCTTCCACAATCATCCATGCAGCCTAGTGAAGGAAGGGTGTGGCTTAACTCTTAATTAATCAGATGTCTGTGCCTTTGCTGGTGTATGCGACTCAGCAGGTTTTCTATGCAAAGTGTCTTAACAACATCTTAAACCTTTTACATATACTGGTTCATTTACTGTTCCTTTTTAACATATTATCTATACTATGAGGTTGTTTTAACAGTTCGTCAGTTTCAAAACTAGAGGACAAAATGTTTCTCTTTTGGCAAAATAAATATGCACACTTCTCCTGATCTCCGACCTTGTTTCTGTGAAAGTAAACTTATTATCATCATGATAAATAACTCTTTGTGTCTTTGTTTCTTTGTTGCAGTTCTGTCAGCGCTCATCTTCTTGGCTCTGTCTCTGAACGGCTTTGGAGGCATCTGTCTGACCTTTACCTCGCTCACGGTGAGACACACAACCAACAGGAAAACCAACGGGCACAAACCAAATGTCACCAAAGCATAAATGCAGATGCACAGTGATTTTACTTCCTCTGGACACTTCTTTTCTCTTTGCTTCTTTCTCCGAACACATTCACACTGTCACGCTTCTCTGGTCCCTGGTTGTCCTAAATTCAAACCACAGATTGGATTTGATGGTTACAGTGGCCTCTGTCACATTCAGACTATGTTAGATATGTATTTAAAATCTGATCAGGACATCTTAAAAATCTAATCTTAAAATGGACAAAATATTCCAAGCACCACACATCTGACTTTGCACCAAGAGGATAAAAGCACAAAGGGGTATTTGTTGCAATTTGGGACCAATATATATATGTATATATATATTTTTTTTTTTACCCCTTTTCCTCTAAAAAGAAAAAAAGAAAGCCTGCACTTTGATGATGTAACTGTGTTCTTTGAAACAAATGAGCTGAAGAGTTTTGGTAGCTGAGCGTCTCAGCGTGGTCAGATCCTCTGTTTGTCTCAGCTGAGGAAACAGTGTATGTTGTGACAGGGAGCAGTTTATTTACCTTCACATCAGGCATGTGTATTTGCGTGTGATGTGTCAGCTGGCACCAACATTATCAAGTGTGTTTTATTGTTGTTGCCGCCTCCAGTGACCTGATAAGTATTTAGGTTGTGCTTTGTGTCCGTACACAGTGCGTGCGTGTGTGTGTGTGCGTGTTGACAATATTTCTGTCAGAGTTGCACATGACTTCTCCCAGATGGAAAGTCACCCATTTATATTTGCACCAATGGCAGCCTGCGGTTGACCACACACCCTCCCCAAGGCACAGCCCACTCACCTCTATTTAAAAAAATCAAGGCCACACTTTTTGTTGTCTCTTCTGTTCCCTCTCGTTTTCCTTCTTCTTTCTTTTTTTTTCTCTCTTTCTGCTCTTTTTTTCTTCTCTCCATCAGTACAGAATCTTTTCAACTCCGCATGACTGTGCACACATGTGAACGTATGTGTACACGCAGGGAGACGAACATAAAGCAGATGTTTAGGACCAAGCTGAGTACGGACAGATGACCCTGTCCTCTGTACGGCAAAGCTACACCTGACACCTGTCTCTGCGTATGTCTCTCTGCAGACTGTAGTCTGTTTAACTCAGATTAAACACACACATTAAATACACACTTTGCATCTTAACAGTGAAACGTGCACATATCTCACTCAAATCTGCTGATAATGCTTTAAAACGGCCGCCAGAGCTGTTTTTGTTTTTTTTTTTACGGGAAGAGAGGTATCAAAATAAAATATATATATATGAGGATATTTCAAGTTGGAAAAAGACTGAAATTTACATATAATTTTAAATAAAATCCTAAAATACATCAGTGATCTTTAATAAAAAAGCTATCTGCAATAGTGAGAGGAAATTCATTTTTATAACTGATTTATCTTTTAAGTATATATTTTTTTTAATCGACAATGGTCAAATAAAGGAATTGTGGAATTATTTCACATCCTCAAATGTGAAAATTTTCTGTTTTTTTTTCATGAATTTTAAACAAACAAACTTAAATCTATAATATAAAAACACATTTTTTTTTTTTAATTTTACTGACCAAATGCCGATATGATGATATAGATTATTGCAAAAATAATCCCAAACAGGGTAAAATATGATGTTTTAAAACTACTTTGTAGAGAAACAAAAAAAAAAAAAAAAAAAAATATTTGCATGTTCAGTGGTTAAATGGAAAGACGATTGTAGATAGTACTGGTGCTGACTGTGCGTAATCTACAAAAATGTTGAAACATTTCTTGCCAAGTAGATACCAGTGGCTTTGCGAAGCAACAATACAAATGAAAACTATGTGAATATTATTCTTGTTATGAATATTATTCTAACCCTAACCCTACGGTACAAAGCATGATTCACAGTGTCTTGTTTGCTTTCAAAACACATATTTGCTCATGGATGTACACGTCTTCATTTCATATGAGTCAGTGTTTGTCTCTGGCTTTGACTGAATGTGTAAACACACTGAATGAAGAAATGTGCAAGTACAAATAAGTTTGGCAGTTATATATACAAATGATCAACAGTTAAAGCTCAGTATCTGACAGCAACATGGAAACTACTTTTAGTTTTTTTTCATTTTTCTCACACTCATATACGTCTTCACACATGAAACCTCTCTGCTCTTTCTGTTCTAAAAATACAAACGAAGATTCATATAACACACACACACACACACACACACACTAAAACAACTGAGAAATGTTCAGCTCTCCCTCCTCAATGTCCCTGTGTGACCCCTGTATCTTTCCCTCCCTCCCTCTCTCTACATTTCTAATTGGGTTGAGGCGGTCCAGCGTCGATTGACCTCCACACTAGACTGTTGTTGTTCTTCCATAGGACAAATGACGTCAGTGCCAACTGGCGTCGCGGACATTGCATCCCCATGAGGATTTAAACCATGTGCAGCTCGAGAGAGCACAGCGCAAAATAGATTATGAAACAAAATAAATGTTTTCTTGTGAGTTCATTTATTAGAAAAAAAAACAAAACATATCTTTCTCCAGTCGGGTATGAATATGAGTATGTCATGTGATTTAATTCTGTGTGTCGCACACAACCAGTTCATCAAAGTACCTTCTTGGTTCCTGTAATTATGCAGCGTGCCGCTTTTTTACTGCTAATTATCTGATCTCTTTTACTCGTGTACTAACCTGACCTGTATAACAGGGAGTGGCTGAAGGAAGAATAGAGGAGAATCACGTGTAATACCATTTGCATATCATACCAGAGTTACAATGAGGACAGTCCTCTTCTCTTTAGTGAACAGCGTCATGTTCTTCAAGTTAAGTATTAGTTACACACGGGAACATTCTCATTAAACACTAGGAAGTAATGTGCTTTTGTTGTCAGTCGTTCCAGTTACAAAAACTTGTCAGTCTATTACGTGCCGACTTTGGTGTCAGGTAGCAAACAGAAGCTGAGCTATTATAAACATTTCTCAACAAATAAAAGTCACTATAGAGAATGAGTCTAAGTTCAAAGAAACCACAAAAAAGTAAAGAGACATATCAGGGTTTAAAGCTCACAAACACAGAGAGCAGTTAATCTTTCGTCTTTACATTTGAGCACTTTTCTGTGTAATGTTACATCACTGCGGCTGGACAAGAGCATTGTGCCAACGCTGTGAGGAATAAGGGTTTGACTCAAACATTTTCAGTGAGAAATGGAGTCGGAGGGTCGATGGTGGAGAGAAGAAGCCGGTATTAATCAGCTGTGGTTTAGTGTTTCCTGCTGGGAGCTCAAGAGAGACAGGAGCTCCAGCTGTGACTTGAGGAGATCAGTCAAACCGAAAAAGAAAAACTTACTCCCACTACCCCTCCTTTCATATACCTTCCTCTTTCTTTCTCCCTGTACTTTTTTTTCTTTTCTGCCTCTCCTCCACATAATCACAGCTCATTAAGCTCCTCTTTGTCTTGTTCTCTCAGCAAGTAAAGTCTTAATTAAATTCGGTGCCAAAAGTCTTACAGCTACCCAAGAGAGTGAGCACAGCAGGAATAGACCCTTAACTGATTAGTCGCGACAAGCGAACAGCCGAAGCTCAGTCTGCGTGTGATGGACTTTCTGACACCAGGTGACCCTCCTGTGCCTCTGTGCAGTCACATGTTTCTGTCCACATCCATGTCTTTCTGACATCGCTAACATACAGGACACGTGCTGCAAGGACACCAAGTGTAAAATAAACATTTTATGAGAGCTACTAAACACAGTGGCCTGTTGCCGACACGTGTGCCGTCACAGACACGCACATGCCATGTTTTTCCCTCACTTCTTCAACGCCCTCTTGAACACAAATCAGCGATTTTGCACTCAGGTTTGCCGCCCCGTGACATCTCACATGGCTGGAATATCTTTGCTTTTAACATTAGTAAGAGATGCAAACTCCCCTGTGTGCTCAGAGGCTCCCTCTCGCCTACATACCACGAATCTCCGCAGTCGGAGAGTCCAGAGCTGCACATCTCGTGGCCACAGTCGAGCCGTGAAGTATTTCAATTCTGAGAAGTGCTGAATGAGGACGGGTGTTCTCGAGGATGTTTGTCTCATCTCGCTCAGACAGTCCGGCTCGCTCTCTTTCTCTTTCTCACTTGAACATCCTCAGGAAAACCTTTTTTTTCCTGTTTACCTGAAAACCTCATTGTTGTGTCAACTCTCAAAGTGACCTCATACTTCCCTCTTCAACTCATTGGATAGTAGTCCCAGTAAAGGGGAAGAATAGGTGCTTGTAATAACAAGCAACGCTTAAGTTCCCTTCAGTTCTATAGGGCTTTATATTGCCCTTTAACTAATTATTTATTTTTGTTCCGGTTTATTGTTTATATTAAGTCCCACAGTCTCATAGCGTCGCTTTTGGCAGCAGCAGGGAGCTGTGCTCCTCAAATAACCTCTGGTTAACCGCTGTGCACTGCTTGTGTTGCATTAAATAGGAGACAATGTTAGCGATTCATTGGATGAACGCATTGCAGCATTCGAGATCCAGATATTTACCTCAGGAGTTAGTGGGAAGACCAAAGCAAAGCTGAAAAGAGAGTGAAAGCCAGTTAAAGCAGGTTTAAAGAGCTTCAACGGTCAACAAATTATTATGTTTGTATTAACACACAGTACATGATTGCAAGATATTCTAGATTTGTTGCCTTGTTGATCATGTTACGTCCCTATATCGTTGTTTATCCATCAAAATTAGATCGTTAGATTGATTCAGTTTATTTATTTCTAAAAAGTGTGAGTCTGTTGTATGTTATGCACACTGGACATCACATGGTCCAGTCTCAGTTAGATCAGTGTCATGGTGCAATAAGTGCACAAGACTTAAGGGAGAAAACTACGGGGTAAAAGGGACACTGACACTCCTCAGTGAACTCTAACCCAGCGGGGAGATTAACAGAGGTTTGGAAAACCCGTCGTCATTGCTGTAAGAGAATAGTGAGCTTGTCGTGCAGCACACCTAAAATCCTACACATGTGATTATTTAATCGTGATTGACCCGTTTAAAAAAATTCTAATCAAAGGACACTGAGTGTGCTGCCAGCACAATAGATCATTGTTATGTTTGCTAAGCTACTTACTACTGTAAATACGTTGACCTAATACAGTATATGATGTGTTAGTGCCTGGTGGCCGCCGCCTTGTCCCCCTTTTTCCCGTGTGTCGTGCTTGACCCTGCATTAGGTCCAAAGAGCCCAGTGAGGTTCATTGAGAACCAGCTCTAGATCGGCTTCTACTTTCATAATCCGAACTCAAAAGAATTTGTTGAAATTGAAAGAATAAAGAGCCTGAATGTGTGTGTAAGTATAGATTAGACTGTGTTTGAACTACCGTGGCCTCAAGATCCAAACTGGGCCATGACTTTGTTTCTAGTTTCCCATGACATGGAAACTAATATTTTTTTAATGAGTCTGCCCTGTGGCAGCAGAGAGGTGTTACTGGGTGCAGACGCTGTCGACAGGAGCTGCTCACAGTCCTTTCATTAGGAGCAACCCCCAACACCACCACCACCACCGAATACAGTCTGGTTCATTGCACTTGCGTACAGTAGCTGTCTGCCCTCTGCTGGCCAATATCATACACTGCACCACAGTTTGACTCAGGGCAATTTGTTCAGAAAATACATGTCACATTGTTGAGCAATATATAGTGTAATGATGAACTTGAATTTGTTTTTATGCCTCCTTTTCTTTCTTTTGCTCTGTTCTTGTAGCTTCCCAACATGTTTGGCGCTCTGAGCTCCACTGTAATGTCTCTGATGATTGGTTCTTACGCATCGTCTGCCGTCACCTTCCCTGGAGTCAAGGTAACTTTCAAAGGTTGCATTAACAAAAAGAGGCTGTTGTACTCATACATTCTGTGTGCTTTTCTCAAACAAACCATGTGAATGTAACCAAATGTGAGTGTTACAGAGCAGTGAAGCCTGTTTTAGCTCATTATTTCAAGTAGCAGCAGCAGCAGCATCAGGCAGCTGTCTTCTACAATTAAGCCCTAATAATAATCACTGCACATTACCTGCCCAACGCTAAAGAAGTGACTGGTAGTTAGTGACAAGCTGGTGAACATTAGAGAGCATTTAGCAGCTTAAGAGCCAGATGTTTCCCTCAGGACTTCAGGTTTTAGTGGCGACCAACACAGATGGGAACACAACCTCAAATTAATTCTAGTAGCAACTGTTTGCGAACATGTTCACCATAAAAAAAAAAACTTTACAAGGTGATAATATGTCAGTGTCGTGTTTATAGCCTCTGTTGCCCACAAAATGGTCAAAGACCCCAACTAATGCTGCTTTTTCTCTCTCCGCTGCTTGTTCGCAGCTGATCTACGATGCAGGCGTGTCCTTCCAGGTGATCATGTGGATGTGGGCGTGTCTCGCTGCGTGTGTCTGTTTAAATTGTTTCCTCAACTGGCCCGTGGAAGGTTTCCCAACACCTGATGAGGTCGACTACAGGTCGGTGCATCTGTTCTTTCATCACATGAAAAATAACGATCAAGAACTTCACTCCAACCTTAACGTTTCTCTCTTCGTGTAACAGTAAGATCCTCACGCTGAAGGAGCTGCCGTCATCAGACAAGGCTGCCGTCAGCGAGAGACTGAGCCAGAATAACGGAGCGGTGCGAAGCTCCACACAGAAGCTCTCTAACGGTCCTGATGCTGCACCCAGTGAGTCGGCAAACACAACCGCAACCATTTTGTTCACAGCCTTTTATTTCATACCAGTGCTTCCTAAATTTTTCTAGATTGTTTCCATCATCACAAGATGTGACCAAATCAATCAAAAAATACCTTTTCTCGTGTATTGTGTTGTTTATTAAGTGAGATTAGTAATTTGTAAGAAAAGTCTCAAAAGAGAGAGTCTCTGCTTTTCTGTCCTGTTAATTTTCATGTGATCCTCAAGTTGGGAACCAATGATTATATAACATAACTGCTTTATTAGCTTTATTTAAAAATCTATCCTAACTCACCTCATATATTTATATAAAAATTAAAAAAAACATCTTTGAAGACTGTAACTTTACCATCAAATAAAACCTGAAATCTTCTTCTCTCTCTTTAGATTCTATTCCTTTCCGTCGGTCTGTCTTCTCTCCCATCTTCCTGTGGAGTTTGGTTACAATGGGGATGTCACAGTTAAGGATCATTTTCTTCATGGGAGCGATGAACAAGATGCTGGAGTTCATGGTCACGCATGGTAACGAGCATCGTGAGTATCCAAACCTCAAACACAGTCACTGTAAACGGTCTCTGGGTTTTTACATGTGTTACATGTTATTAATAGCTTTTAAGGAATAATGACAGAGTGGGTCTTTCTATATATTTCAGCGTCTGAAGAGTTGGTGAATGAGGCAGAACAACAAGGTGAGCAGTGGAATACTATGTTCTTGTATGGTTATATGTAATTATGTCTACTTTCTGGCATGTCTCTTGATGCTTTTTCTTTTTTTCAATTTTGTTGATCTTTTCCTTCAGTGAGTTTCTACTCCTCCATCTTCGGCACACTTCAGCTGCTGTGTCTGGTCACGTGTCCTCTGATTGGATACATCATGGACTGGAAGATGAAGGAGTGTGAAGATGAGAAGACCGGCGCCTCTAGCACAGAGTTAAAGTACGTAACACGTTTGACTACATGTGGTTGTAGCCATTTAATGACATGAACTGTGAACACAAATGTTAAATGTCTGTCTTTGCTCCATCAGACAGAGCAGTGGACCCAAGAGAGACAGAAAGATCCAGAAAGTGACTAACGCCATGAGAGCCTTTATCCTCACCAACATGCTCCTGATCGCTTTCGGATTCTGCTGCCTCATAGACAACCTGCCCCTTCAGGTAACGCGCAAACGCAAACATGAAGACATAAAGTGAAGAATAACCAGCCTCATCACTCAGGTACATTGATGGTTTTGCTTCTTCTTTAGATTTTGACTTTCATCCTTCACACAATGGTCCGAGGTTTCATCCACTCCTGCTGTGGAGGCCTTTACGCTGCCGTGTAAGTGCTGCACCGCTACTTCATCAAACCACCACATCCATATCAAACTCTGAACTCACAGAGGAAATTACTCATCTAAAGTCATCTCAGGGGTGTTTCATAAAAGATTTACATCGCAAAGAAATTGCTAAAGCAGTGTCATGGCAACAAAGTAGAAATACAGAGTAAAATAATCCACTTTTACGTAACAGTTCATTAGCAACATGAAAGTTAATGTCTATACAATATTTAAGACTTGGCAATGAGACACCAGACTCTTTTCTACCCGTTTAGAGTTGCTTCACAGCATCATGAAAGCACAGAGCACAAAGCTGCACTTTACAGTGTGATAAAAGCAACCAGATGTAGCGTCAGAGAAAAAAGGATGTTTCTGTGTGTTCAACAACCACAGGACTGCAACACTTACCCCAACCCCGTTCCTGAACTGTATTTATTCGATACCGACTATATCAAATCTAGAGTCTGTGCGGTACAACATGATGTGATATGACACAATGTAACATTTCACCTCCGTTGTTTCCTCCGTGTCAGTGTGTGCAAGTTGCGTCTGTGTAAATTGAATGTTTTCAAGTGTTCTGAAAATGTTATGAGATCCCTGCAGAGCTGCGCGAGTCCACATCAAGAGACAACTCACTGAAAAGCCACATTTAACCCTCACACTGCTGAAATCACAAATCACTGTTTCAAGATGTCACGACATAAAAACAAAGTCTCGTAGGCCCTCTCCGCCTTTTTTGTTCAATAGTAATAGTAAAACCTGAGGTATGATAATATTAATCTTCAGTTGAAAACAAAATAATGATTGATAATTAATGTGTATGACAGTGTAAGTACAATCTGATGCTGTCTTGCATTTATCCTCATATCTTTTTTTGTTGGTTTATTTTGTTTTTCTCATGAAAAAACAGAAGCATTTGGGAAGGTTCTTGCTGTAAATATTTGTATTACATTAGGAAAGGAAGGCCTGTATTATAGGCATTTACCACATTATAGGTATATGCCATATATTTAAAAAAATAAAAATAAATACAGTTTATAAAGGCCAAAACAAAATTATTCAAGAATGGTCAAAGTAGCTCCAATATTCTAAATGTTAATGTATCACAAGCTGAGAAATACATCCTCTGTGCCCCTAGAATCTGATAGTAATCACCATTTGCCATCATACATTTCATAAATATCTCAACATCTCTTCCACAGCTACCCATCCAACCACTTTGGCACCCTGACAGGTCTGCAGTCCATGATCAGTGCTGTGGTCGCTCTGCTGCAGCAGCCGCTTTTCATCGCCATGGTCGGACCATTGAAAGGAGACCCCTACTGGGTGAGGGCTCATTTTTATTTTCTCATATAAAGAAGCTCTCACAATCGCTGTTCATGTTCATGTTCATGTTCATGCATATGGACCCGGAGGGGTATGTTGGCATCTCACTGGGCTTGTTATCATTTATCATAATGCAAAGAATTACTTTTATTCATTTGCATAAACCTCCAACAATAATCTCACATTCGGTTTTACCCTCTAATGACTCTGATGATCCTACTAGTGATGTAAATGATATAGTTATCTGCTCCAGGCTGCAGATAACTTCAGGAAAAACCTCCTATATGTTCCATAAAAGAAAACTCTTATCTAAAGTAGCATAAAACAAGTAACTTATTAATGTACATGTGAATAAAAGCAAACATTACATACTAATATATTGATTGACTCCATGATAGATTTTTTTCCAAATAATTATTAGTTTCTTTAATTTTTAGTTAATGATTATTTCTTTAGAAAACAAACATTACATGGATGGAAATCTTTTAAATTTTTTTAGGGAAATATCTCAACATCTGTGTCATAGATTTACACTGTATTTGGTTCAGAGATTCAGGTTGATGTGAAAAATTGGAATAACTTTGGTGACTTTAACTTCAGTCATCAGGAACATGTTGCAAACATGTTGCATTGACCACGCCTATGTGGTCGATCTTACATTCATCCATTTTCATACACACACACACACAACCTGTTCTGCCACCTGAACCTCAACCGCCTCTTTTAGCATTAGTCAAATTCAGCCACACCCAACCAGAATAAACTGTGATACCATCCTGAACCTGCATGACTGTAATTTTCCATCTCTGTCATCCATCTGTCCTTTAGATCAATCTGGGCCTGCTCATCCTCTCATTTACTGGCTTCCTCTTGCCCGCTTACCTGTTCTACCACCGTAGACACCTGTTGAAGGAAAAGGAGGCCAGGGACAAGCGGAACGGCGGGCAGGAGATGGAGGCGCTCAACCACAGCGAGGCCAACGGCCACAAACCCCACAGCAACGGCCACGCTGCCGTGGAGGCTTAAACCGAGAACTGTTGGCATTGTAAGATATATTTTTGTATGTGCCTTCAAAAGGAGCCGTCAGTGTTTGACAATTTTTTTTTTTTATTTTCGTGGTCATCGCTGGTGAAAATTCTTCTCCCCACAAACAATATCACAGAGCAAACACCCCCACCTCCCCACACACACACACACACAAACACAAACCCTTTGTTGTGATTTAGGGAGAATGTGTCATCATCATTTGTTGCTGTTTATTTATTTGGATTTAGGTCAAATAGACAAATTAGTGTGATTTAAAGCCATAGAGACACACGCACACGTCCTGGTATGTCCTCTGTGCTCACACTGTGGATATCACGGTACTTGAAACGCTGTTTTTTGTCACTCACAAACCTCTAATAACAGTAGGGAGGCTAAGTCACGCCCCTTCCGGATGTCCACAAAGGGTCCTTGGACTGATAAAAAAAGAATGATAGTCAATGGAGAGATAAAAATATTTTCTGATTCACTTTGACCTCTACCCTGAATTACACGTACGCTGTATCTTAATTTAAATGATAACTATTAGGGTGAGTCAAGGCTATGTTTGTGGTGTAATTGTTGATTTATCTGCTTTTGAAAATATGTAACTGGTTAAACTACAAACCAAATAGTCATGTAGGTGAAATCACATCAGAATTTCTCCTTTTGAATGTGACATAAATTTTGCGAGACGTTGAAGTCCGCCAAGTGGTCTCACACAAAACCTAAAATAACGTTTGCTTTCTGTCAAAAAACAGTGCTCTTCAAAAACATCATATGTGAAAACCATGGCACATTTCAAACGGGACCAGAAAATAATTTCTATCTCCATTGACTCTCATTCATAATTTTTACGAGCATAGTACCCGTGGACCAGGAGAAGGTGACCGTGACTTAGGCTCCCTATGACAATCCTTGCTAGCACCAAAGAAAGAACAGCTTCAATTTTGTTACAAAAGCCTGCTTGTTACGTCAAACATTAACTACATTTTGGTGTCTCTACTGTAGTCCCTTCGACAAAAACTTTAAATATAGGTTAATACACTATTAAAAGTATACAAGCTATTAAATAAAAATCTGAACAGATGAACACCAGACCTGTTATAGTCTCTGGTTTTTAGGGGTATTCTCATAGCTCAGTCATTCACATGCGCACACATGCACAGATAGGCTGGTTTTAGAGACACACATCTACCTCCTCTTTTTCTTTCTTGCTTTTTTTGTTTGTTATATACTTTCTTCTATGTATTAAAAAAAACAACAACCCCAAAATAACATTTTTTTTTTGTTGCTCTGGCCGTGTTCATGTTTGTGAGAGGTAATAATTCATCCCTTGCATTTCTGGATTTTTTTTTTTTTTTTTTTAATGTAGGAAATTTCACAAAGAAAACTTTTGACCGTGTGTCAATGTTGTTAAACACTTTGTACTGCTTTATGCACAGAGATGAACTAGTGTGTGTATAAACTGTGTATTTAAGTGTGTTTTTATATTCTAGCTGCAGTAGATTTAAAGAAAAGGGAAACATTTGTTTCTGTACGTGCAAATGTTATTTTGTAGTGTGCGTCTTCTAAATGATTTAAACGTATATTCTGCTTTTGCCTTTTTGCTTTTTTTTGTCATGTATCTATTTTTTTTTTTTTGAGCAAACAAACCTCTAACAAACGTATTTTGTAAATACAACTGAGGATTGTTTTTTTTTTTTTTTTTTTTTTATTACATATTCTGCTCACTTTACTTTATATGGGTGTGTATGTTACAGTATGATGTGGTCAAACTTGTTTTTTTTAATGTGACTTTTTTTTTTTTGCTTTAGATGCTGAAAGTCACATTAAAACAAAACAAAACAGGTCCATCTATATCCTGGTGATGTACTTGTTTCAAACAGCTGCAGAGCGAAACAAAAAAAAATACATTTCATCAACAAAATGTATTTATTCAGTTTATGTCTGCACACAAGTGTCATGTAGATTTGTGAAATCAGTTGTAATGAATATTTTTTTTTTTTATTATTCAGTTCATTTCAGTGTCAGAACAGCTTTAGTATGATTTTTTTTCTCTTGGATTCACTTCTTTCCTGCATTTCACGCTGTGTATAAAATGTGTCCAGTGCTCCCACTGAGGATGAATGAGATTCTTGTGTTTTTGCTTCGCTGCTACTTTGGCTTTACTGCAATAGAAGTGAGTGTGAGATTAATGCCTCTGCCAAATGTCTTTCCCTGTAAAAACCAAAGCCATGTTTAGGGACTGTAAAGCTGGTCTTTAGTACAGTAACTTTTCCTCAGGAGAACATACAGAGGTAAAATAACACAAAGGCTTTATAACACAATGCATTAGTCCTTCTGTAAACAAAAGTCAGGTCATAATGTTTATTTTCTGTTTGTTTCTGTTTCTGTTTTTTGTTCTTCAAACTTGTGGTTTGCGTTGGGCAACATAAAAACTGTTAAGTGCATTTTAATCAGCGCCGGGAAGGTTTTCTAATCTAGAAAAAGTCGTCTTTACTTCCCTCACTTCCACTTTGCAGTATTTAATCTTTGAAAACATTGCACCAGCAATTCCAGTAACAACTGTCTGACCTCTTTGTACTTCTGTGAGTTGCCTTGAAAGACCTGTGTTAAAGCTGACAAATGCTGCCTAGTGGCATTCAAGCTAATGTGACTCCACTGTGCTTACATCTTGTGACTGAGATTTATGGTAGTTGCTACCTGAATTGTTAGCATATGAAGTTAAATCCACACCTGATTGGCTCTACAACCAAGCTAAACATCCATTGCCTTTTCTGTTCTAGTATTTTCTTCAGTGCCTTGTCAAATCTTACGTCATTACTGTCAAACTAAACTACTGTGTTGATAAGTCTCGCTAAATGTACTTTTCTCCCCTGCCGTCAATCAATAAAGCCAGCTTGTGCATTTGAAAAATAAATGTATGTATAAATATTGATGTCTTGTCTAAATGCCTTTTTTTTTTTACTATCCATTTAATGGTGAGCCCACATCAGTGTGACACACAAACAAAGATATTAACCAAAGTTTATTTGATTTTGGCAATATGGTCAAAAGGTATCACAACAAAATCAAAGAGGGACATACATACAGTGGCTGCTCATCATCCATAAAACCACAGAACTCTTCATCGTCTTTCTGCCTTTTACACCGTTCTGTAACATGTCTTTCACATCGCATCACTTGACTCATCCCCTCTCTTGTTAAACATACTCTCAATAATACAATTATCTGTAAAACACACTCACACGTCCTCTTACAAAATGCACACAGTCGCACACACATTCAAACAGGCATGCACACAGTGGGCTCCTGTCTATCTGAGGCTGTTGCTGTTGGGTTGTGATCCAGCGAGGCCAGGGTGGTCGGGACTGTGGCGGTTCTGTCGGGAGGAACAGAGCACCGGGTCATAACTTTCTATTCCTCATGCACAAGTTAACGTTCACTTTTAACCAACATCTGCATTAAAGTGGTTACAGGATTGTTGACTGAACCATAAAGTGGGACGTCAAGTCAAAATGATGTGCTATAACTAATAGACAAAACCAGACTGTTAAGAGCTGCATTAATCAATACTTTTATTTTAACATTTCGAAAAAAATATTATTTGCAGTATAAATGGTGGGACTTTTATTGAGCCGACCAAACACTCAAATCACCCAACTCTGCAGCGGCATTTTAGTAAATTGTTGTGTTTACTTGTAAAACATCTACTTATTCTACTGCAGCTGAACACTACTTTCCCAGCAATAAACAATAAATGTTAAACTATAAACTTGTCAGTTAAGTTAAATATATAGCAAGCTCAAGACCCAGATATTTTCTCAGAAGTCTGAAAATCCACAAACTAAATGTTGTGCTGAATTTTTTTTGTTAGTTTGCAGAAATAAGATTATGCAACAGGTCAACATTGGGTATCTGGTTATTTTAACTTAAGTTTGGGTATGAATTTGTTGTTGTTAAGGTTAAGATAAGGGTTTTAGATACACCTCCATCTTTGACTGCCCTGGAATCTAGTAAACATACATAACTGGCGACTTAGTGAAGTACTGTGGTCTTCATTAACAGATCCTCTTACCTTCTTCTTTTTCTTGTCTTTCTTCTTTTTCTTGCGGTCGGGATCATCGTCCCTCTTTTTCTTCTTCTTCTTGGGATCAGAGTCTGATGGAGTTTCTGCGACGTGAAAAACGAAGCCAGTCAGTTACACATGTTACACTCCTTTGTGTTTGTGTATAGTTATAAAACACATCATACCTTGTGGTAGTGGGTCCTGTGGTCGATGGTGTTTGTGCTTGTGTTTGCTCTTCTTCTTTGGAGGCTGTATGTGCATCAGTCTGTACTGTTCTGGGAGCTGGGAAAAAAAACACAAAACATGAATACATGGAAGAAATAAACTGAATAATACAATAAAGACGTGCATGATGCCAGTTCCAAGCAGGCAAGATACATTAGGATTAGACAGCCATAATACTGTAAATAGTTTGAGTAATTGGTGTTAGCATACAGAAAATGTGTGTTTTATTCAGTTATTTTTTACCGGTCCTGTGTGTAGTCTGAAGCCTGTGAGCAGTGCACCGGTCAGTGGGCTGAATGAGTTTCCGCACACTGGAGGTTTATCGATCAGAGAGCGCAGAGAGCTGCCGTCCTGAGTGCCCGGACAGTCGATCATACCTGCGTCAGACGGGAGAAAAGACAAAAATGACAAGAGATCAAAATGAATAAATTTGTGTTAAAAACAAACAATTTGTGAGCAACTGTCCAGAAACAAAATCAACCGCGTTAGGTGTCACAACAGCATCATTTTCTGTATTTGTTTCAGTTGTTGAGAGACAATGATGGAGTCACAGACCAGTCTAGGAGATAGTGTGTTTTGAAGGGTAGTAACGAGTTTTAAAAGTCTTACAACAGTTGTAGTCTTAAAGAGTTTAAGAGGATATACCAGCAAAAGTGTAGTTTAGCTTTTATACTAGTGTTTTCATTAGTCTATAATCACCTACACTAAGAATCCTTGTTTTCACAACCTCAGACTGACTGAGCTCTTTACATCCTCAATGGGAACAGGTTTTCTTCCACAGCTCCTCATGTTGCACTGCCATGTCAATACAGGAGCAAGCTTCAACCAAACCAATAAGATAAGACCAATTCCTACTAGCTAAATATTCAAGAATAACTTCATACTAACATTCAACTGGGTCATCATTTGATTGGTAGGTTTAGTATATAAGTGGGAATAAATGTTGACACATTATAAACTATAATGAGCTGGTTTCACATTATCACATAATTCTTAAGGCAGCAAGCGTTTTACACTTTAAATCAAATAAAGGAGAATAAACAGAACCACATATAAGTTAACGAAATGAAACTAATCTCAACTAATTTATTTTTATTCATAGTGAAGCATGCGCAGCCTCCATCATTAACATTTGTCTGCTGCACCACATTTATTCCAATTTAAACCAACCTGGTAACTCTGGTAGAAAGTTGCTGAGTTTTTCTTTCACCTTCTTCCCACAAAACTTGTTGTAGGCGTGCTCCAGGTTGTAGTGCGTGATGAGGTTGGTGTTTCCCGTCAATTCGTTTCCAACTATAATACACAAGGTTCAGATCATCGTAGATAAATACACAATACATCTCACAGAATAAGTGTCAAAAAATGTTTTTGGCAGGTGATTATTTCTAACGGGAGATCATGTCAGCTCAGAGTTGCTCATTCCTGTGATTTTACAGCAGTTACATAACATCTGACTTTAATACACAGACTAGTGTAAACACACAGATAACCAAATGAAAATGTTGTAATGTCACAGAAACAACTAATTTTCATCCTAGTTGTGAAAAAGCAGGTGGGCTATTACCCTGTAATTAGCTTAGCTAACTTGTTAGCTAACGTTAGCGAGCACTGTTTACAAACTGCTTAGCAACATTTAGCAAAATCTGAAATCTTTAGAAAAAAAAAATAAACAAACAAAAAACACTCAATGTATACAAATCAAAAGTGGCTATGAGAGTCTGATAGTACCAGGTAGCTCCCGGAGTAAGTAGAAAGGTTCATTCATGGCTCCTGGCTTCCGCAGAGCAGGCCCTTCATCCCCGAGCTGCGGTGGCATCTGCCCCGACATGGAGACTTGGTTTTGCGGCATGGGTGGCGGAGGTTTCCCCGGTCCGAAACCCAAAGACGACGAGCCGGTCGGTCCCTGAGCTTCGTTTTGACCGAATAGAGTTGAAAACATTTCCGTCATATCTCTCGCAAATTATACATTTATATGAAAAGAAAAAGCCGGTTTCCTCAATTTAACGGCCTGTTATTTAAGACCTCAGGCTTCACCGTGAATCCATCCGTCAACTACTCGACTCTTCACTTCTTTGTGGCATTATTTTCATGGCCCCGCGTACCGTAATACCAGACAGAAACACGCACCACATTACCGTAATGATTAGTGTACTTGTGCGCAGCAAATATAACAGAAATCACAAGACATGTTTTATCTCCAAGACGAGGTTTTATTTTCAGACAAACGTGCAAAGTATACAAAAATCAGTATGTACAGTTAAATTAGTTTATTCGTGGAGTCATCTGATCTAATCTTTGATCACACATCAAACACATCAGGAGGGCAGAGACGAGAAGATGCCAGCTTTTCAAATTCTGAGACCGATGCCTGAAAGTAAGAAGAAAAACAATGAAACTGTTAATAAAAGTCAGATATCATTACCTCTCAGCAATAAGTGTCAAAAATGTAACAATCCCTGCTAAACATAATGTTTAACAGCTGACAGATTTGTTGTAGTCCTTTCTGGGTGTATTTTCTATTTATTTTATTTTATATCACATTATGTACACCCCATTAGTTAAAGTAAATAAACTTTGTAAATACAATTTTCTGCAAATGATTCCTTGTCCCGTATTACTCTTGTACTGATCTTCAGTCTCCTTGTACTGATCTTCAGTCTCTCCTCTCTTACCTTCCACTCATCAACAGCCACTGAAATGCAATTTTCTGTCTGAGCAATGGCCTCTCTGCCAGCTAGAACCTTCTGTGCAAGCGCAGAATTCTCCGCTTGGATCTTTTTCAGCTCCAGTCGTAGGTAAGCCTCTTGTTTTTGATAGTAGGGGGTCAAAAAGCTGCAAAAGTCCTGCTCAGGAATCCCACTGGGCCGCCTGTAACAGAACGAGCAAGATGGTAAAGGTTTATAATGTTTTGTATTTCAATTACGTTACAATAAATGAAAAACAATTCACCTATATCGCAGTTTCTCTAATGAGGGGCTGGAGTTTAAAATGCAGTGTATAAAAGTGTTGTGTGACAACAGGAAAGCGTTTTACAAGAAGAAAAAAATGCACATAAGGTAAAATCAAAACCTTATAATGTAAACAAACTGTTAATTTCATTGGTGTATGTGGCACAAAGTAAAAAAAGATTTTAATGCTGACCATGCAGGGTTTGGGTTGTTCTTGGCAGCACTCTCCAGTTTGTCCAGCTCGTTTAGTTTGGACTCGAGCCGACCCTCTTCAATCAATCTGTTGATGTCCTCCTTCACACACACAGACACAGGAATTTGTGTGAACATGTAAAATAAAGGCTGTTTAGACCATTGTATATACACGTATAATTCCATAAACAAGAGAGTAGACCATATAATTATTGGTTTGTTTTTAATTAATTTATAAATATATTGTGATACAAACCTTTATCATCTTCTGCATCTCCTCTATAAACTGCTTGTGAATGTTTTCCATCCGCTGAGGGTTCTTCTTGTACAGTGGACGAAAAATGCTGGCGAATCTGTTAAAGCTGTAAGTGAGAGCAGTGTTAAACAAAGGTAGTGAAGAGTGGTTTTCACAAAATAAAAGACCTTTTGATGGGTAAATAAATCCAATACAGAAATGATTAGCTGATTAATCTATAAATTAATTAACATGAAAATAACTTGTGACAAAAACGTCAGAGTGCAAGAACGAAACTGTAGGAAGATGGAGAAATGTTTACAATTCTATATATTGTTGGGATTTAATCTGTATAACCCCTGATCTCATCAGGATCTTTCTATATATTATAATAAAAATTAAAATCTCAAACATTTCATGGTTCCAGTTTCTAAGATATGTTTCCCTTTCAATAATTTAACCGACTTAAATTTATCTGAGGTGTGGTTTTACTTATATTTCTGACTATATTTTACGATCCATTAATCAAACATTAATCATAAAACACAAATTGGTGATTAAAAAAAAAAATAACCTAAATTAAAGTCTTATATAGCAGTTTAAACATGAGCCCCAGCTACAACACTAAAATAGTGCATACACATTAATGGATTAGTAAATGTAGCTATTTATTTCACATATAGCAGTACAACAGTCACGTGCGCTTTTTTCTTTTAATACTTTAAATAAATACATATTGCAGACTGTTATTTATATAGCATTTTCAATAAATCGCACATATAAATTAATATTTCTAAAGTCAATAAAGGATGAGTACTCTATCAAACACTCACAGTCACAAAATAAATACATTATACTGAAAGATAAACAAACAAACAAACAAAAAAAAACGTACTTGGCCTGATCGACGAACTTTTCCAGGCTCTTCTGCATCACTTTGTCAAACAACTTCAGCCTGTTGTACCGAGTGTCCTCGGGCGGTTTACTGCCAGAATCAGGGTTTGACTTTTGTGAGGAAATTTCTCCTGTAGCTTCATTGTTCTGGTTTACAGCTGCTTCTTTGACACAGTCATTGTCCATAGTCTCTTTCTGTGTCGGCGCTTCGCTCTCCTCCATTTTCAGTGTCTTCTGTTTATATTTTTGCAGGACCCGCCAAATCGACTTCCTTTTTTGCTTTTCCTCTTCTTCTTCGTGGTGTAATTGCAGACATTGACTCTTTACTGCCACCTACTGGTGGTATTTAACTCCTACAGTGTCCAGTCTGGGAGATTTCCCCATCGTTTCTACTTTGAGGCAAACCGAAGATGTTTAAAATAATAAAATGTATTATATAATATCTATTTTATATATCTATATCATATTTTCAGTGTTATAAATAAGTAATAACACAGTGCCAAATCTACGGAAAGCGACAGTGCCCAAACCGTACGAGAGCGTCTCATTGGCGCATGCGCAGTTGAACCAAGTAAGCGCGTTGGTTCCAGTTCCTTCAGCTGTCATTTCTCCTCTAACCCCGTGGTGTTGACTGTCGTGTCTGCCAACATGGGTTTAATCACAGGAGTCTGTACCTTCTTGTACCACTTACCTCAGATTTACAAATGGCTGCTGAAACCGTATTATATCACCTCTTTCTTCATGACCGTCGCTTTCCTGCTCGTCCGCAAAGCCCCCGGTCTGTGCGAGCACCTTGCGACCCAGCGGGAGGACGGTAACTCCTGCGACTTTGACTGGGTGAGAACTGTGAGCACGCTGGGATAGTGTTGCTAGCTGCTAAATATGGTGGACACTGTGTGGTTGCTGGGGAAAAAAAAAAAAAAATTACTCAATTAATATGAAATTATTTTAGTTTTTTTGTTTTCTTTTTACAGAGAGAAGTGGAAATTCTTATGTTTCTCAGTGCCATAGTGATGATGAAGAACAGAAGAGCCAGTAAGTGACCTCACAAAGTCTTTATTATTGTAGTCTATATCATTTGATTAACCACTAATTAACCACTGAAAATACCCATGTTAATATATTTCAATAGTGTTTTCATCTGACCACCAATAGAAAATACAAAGATGTTGCCATTATGACCATAAAAATATACATTTCAATTCAATTAACTGAACAGTTCAATCATTACACTTTTGCTAATTTATTTTATGCCAAAAATAAAATAAAATTTCCATGTGTAGTGGGAGTCAATGGTGGGACAAAGGCCTTGTGGGACGTTAACCCACGTCTTCACACACACACACACACACACGTTTGTTTATGTGTAAACCAACTGATGTCACAACATGGCAAGAAGGCAAATGTGTATTTACAACATAAACATTTGCCATTGTACATGTGGCCTATGCACTAAGCCAGCGATGCTCCATTTATGAGCTGGTGATGATTAAGAGGCTACAATAATAACAACTTTTCAGAGAAAGAAAACTCTCCTTTCACTTTGCTCTGCGCCATATCGCACAACAAGGACACTGGCTGTTGCGTCTTACAAAGTTTAACTGTTAAATATTAGCCGAATAGGCGTTTGGCTAAGTTTGTGCCGTAATGTATAACTGCCCCAAATCCTTGACCTGTGTCACATCTGGGAAGTGCTTTAATAAAATGACTCTATTGTGTAAACGTTATAACGTTGCAGTGTATTGTGGCCTAGTCTGACCTTGTATCAGCAGGCTGAAGGTTATTCACCTGTGTTAGTCATTGTTCCACTTTTTCTTCTTCTTCTCTCCCTTTCTCAGTCACACTGGAGCAGCACATAGGAAACTTGTTCCTGTTCAGTAAAGTGGCCAACGTCATCCTCTTCTTCCGGCTGGACATTCGGCTCGGCATCCTTTACCTCGCGCTGTGTGTCGGTCAGTGAGCTCGACTTGACTTTTTCACAATAAAACTGAAGGTTAACACGAAAGAGATAAACCTGCAAACAGCTGTAACTATTGTTTTCATCCAGTAGAAACCTCTGTAACCTTGTATATCAGTCTATTTATTTATCTACACCTTGTCTCTAGCATTTGTCATGACCTGTAAGCCACCTCTGTACATGGGCCCAGAATACATCAAGTACTTCAGCGATAAGACAATAGATGTGAGTATTAACGTGACCGTCTTCGATTAATTGCTGTTGCTTTGATGCTTGTAAATCCTCATCCTAAGTACCTCAGCTTTCTGATTTGTTAACAAGAGCTTTTAAATGTCCGTTCAGTCTGTCAGGACTGTTAATATCTGTTATATGTTTATGTGTTACTCATCTAAAACCCTTCACGGGTATAACTACTAAAAGTATAATCAGCCAAATGTATGGAGAGGACCAAATTTGCAGTGCAAAATGTAGTTAATGTCTAATGTCTTAATATCTTAAAAACTTAATCTAAGAACAGAATCTAGTAGTATTACATTGTAATCTTTAATAAAGAGTTTGTCTGTTAAATGACAAACTTTACAATTTTAGACCTATCTAATTAAAAGTGTCCCAGTCTGTGAATGAGATTGAGGCTTAGACCCGTATAATCTGTTCTAATCTCATTCTGTGCTGTTGAGTCATTAGGAGGAGCTGCAGAGGGACGGACGTGTCACCTGGATCGTTGAATTCTACGCCAACTGGTCGTCTGAGTGTCAGTCATTCGCTCCCGTCTTCGCTGACCTCTCTCTCAAGTGAGACACATCCTCCCCCGTGCTCCAACAAACGGAAATTTGTGTTGTGAAATCATACTTTTTTTTTTGCAAGATTGGCTAAAAAGTTCCTTTTCATGAGCTATGCTGTATTCCACAGTGCAGATTTTTGTTTAAAACAGAATAAGCTGTATATATATATATATATATATATATATATATATATATATATATATATGTGTGTGTGTGTGTGTGTGTGTGTGTGTATGTATATGTAATCATGTAATCACTACCACAACTTTAGATCAGAACTGCTATGTTACTGTTCTGCAGAAGCTGCTGTACATCCCAAAATAGATGTATGTAGGAGTTTTGGCCAAGACTGCAGTTATAACTTGATGCAAAGTGTCTCATGTATCTCTCTCCTCCTTTACCTCAGGTACAACTGTGCTGGACTCAGGTTTGGGAAAGTGGACATTGGACGCTACGGAGAAGTTTCACAGAGGTGAGGGAGTGTTATTTTTAATGCTGTAATATTGTTTCTTTGCACCTTCTACGCAGCTCTTAGGTCAGCAGATTATGTGAGCACAGGTACTGACTGTGTCATAAATTATTTGTTAACAGGTACAAGGTTAGCACTTCCCCTCTGGCCAAACAGCTGCCCTCACTGCTGCTTTTTCAAGGTGGACGGGAAGTGATGAGACGTCCGATGGTGGACAACAAGGGGAGAGCGGTGTCTTGGACCTTCAATGACGTACGTCTGTTCTTTTTTTTTTTTTTTTTAAGTTACAGGAAGAATGTTTCTTGCCTTAACACGTCCAGTCATATTAATATAAAGCTTATTCACCGACAGGAGAACATCATCCGAGAGTTCAACCTCAACGAGCTGTTCCAGAAATCCAAGAAGCTGAACAAAGGTCGCAACCTGAAGGAAGAGGATCAGAACGGCTTTGAGCCAGAAGAGGGCAGCGACGAGCTCTACGATGAGACAGACGCCTCAGAGCAGCCCACAGAGAGCAAGAAAGACCAGTGAGGTGAAGAGTGATTCATTGAGGAGGCTGGATGATCTTTTCTTTTTCTTCCGACATTGCCATGCCTTACATTATTACTCAAGCCCAGAATATTATGAAAAGGAGAAGAAAACAGATTCAACCACAGCGACGTCATCTCTTCACTCTAGTCACATCGGCTACGGTGCAGTGTGGTTTGAACGCAGCCTTGCAAAAGATCGAGCGATTATTTTTGGGACGTTTTACAACAGACCTTAATTTATTTGATGATGACTGCCTTTTTTTTTGTTGTTGTTGTTGTTGTAATGATTGTTTTTTTTTTTTTTTGGCTACTTTCAGCAACATCTCATCACTGCGGTTTGCTGCCTGTATTTTGCAACCAGTGTGTTTACTGATGCGTCTTATTTCAAAACCAAAGTAAAAAAGTGAGAGGTGAAACTGAAAAAAAATAATAAAAAAATAAATAAATGACTGCGCACAATTAAAAATATATATATATGATGCGTTCAGGTTTTTCATCAGTTTGACCTTTTATTCTGAGAAGACATCTTTTTAAAAATTCTTGATAAGGCCATTTTGGAAATATCTTAAATGTAATCGTTACAGATATTTGTGAAACTTGTTCCATTCATTACAGCCCACAATAGCAATATATATATATTTTTTATCTCACATAGAAGTATATATATAATATACTCACATATGTTTCAAATTGTTCAATGGCCACCAATCCTTGGCCACAGAAGGAAGAAAAGTAACACAGGTTGTCTTTATCTCCGTACGACGGCTGCTTGTGACATTAATGATGCCTCTTTTCTTGTTACCACCTACGCATGAACCAGGTGGGCATCTGACAATATATTCACAAATAAGCACGCCGGTGAAGCATTCAGCACGACAAACAAAAATAAAAATAAAAAATAAAAAAAAATAATCACATGCACACTGAAGACATAGAGGGTTGAAAACTCCTAAACACAGTCATTTGGATTTAACGATGAGACCGTGCTGTGTTACGCCCCCCACCACCAGAGATGTGCTACTTTTCAGCCAGCTTTGACATTCTGATGCAAACACTGCTGTGGGCCTCAGTAGATTTTTTTTATTTTTAAAATTAAATATACCCTTTTCTGTAATGCCCAATCTTGAAAGATGCGAACTCTCAAACAAACCGTCTTAACCGCATTTTCTTTTCCTTTCTTAACATGTCTGTGGGTTTAAAATAAAAGAGAGAGAGACTGTACCTTCACAGGATTATGTTTAAAAAATAAGAAAGTCAATCAAAAAAAAAAAAAAAAATTTTTTTTCATAAAAGTGTAAAAAACAAAAAACAAAAATGAAAAAGCAATAGAAAATAAAAACTAAAAATGCGCTCGCTTCACTATGAATGGTCTCAAGGCAAAAGAACCGATCAATACAGTCTCCATTTACAAACCAGTCCCTCCTCTAAATCTACTCAGTGGCATATTGCAGTTATAATTTCATTTATAAATGTTTCAGGAAAAAAAAAAACAGAATATTAATACCTCCTCTCAAGGAGAAGGAGTAAACTGGTAGAGACTGGTTTGAAACTGTGTCCAGAACTAAAAGGTCGTCTTGTCCGGTGAAATAAATAAGCCCTTCCCTCGCTGCCCCTATTTGGCTGGCCATCCGTTAAAGGTACAAGAATCTGCTAGCGTCTTACAGACAGACAAAATGTTACAGACAAAAAAAAAAAAAAACACAAAAAGACATACAATGACCTTAAAGCTACAAACGGATTTTGCATAATGTCTCTATCATAAACATTACAAGCGTACATTCCACAAAGATGCTTGTGCTGCAATTGTGATTCATAAATTTCTTTGTGGCTTTTCAAAAAAAAAAAAAAAAAAAAAAAAAAAAAGCTCAATGATTTGCCTCTACAGCTGTCCATCAAAGGGATCATCGCTCTCTTTGGACGATGGAGAATAAAAGAAAAAGAAAAATTCCAGCAAGAGCTCATGAGCGGCTGATGCAGCCGTCGAATATTAACAGGCAACTGATTTGAAATCGCATTCATGAATAATTACACACAGTACATCTGCCACCGTTATCAACAGTCAATACCTGACATTTTGACCCAATAATAATCTGTAAGATTTTTTACATTTATATAAAACAATATTTAAAAAAAGATTTATAAAACTAAAATGATACTGTGTTTGTAGGTTGGACTCTTTTGTTTTTGTTTTTTCTCCACGATCGATATCGATAAACAGGCTGTGTGGTCCATTCAAACAGTGGAAAAAGAAGACGTTTCTATTGGTCAACAGTCCTAAATCCTCCCTCTTTTAATTTGACATCCACTGGATAAAAGCCATCGTTCCCTTAAGTGTCAGACGCCGCTGTCAGTTCTCTGTACTGTGCTAATGTACCAAGGTAAAACAGAAAATCATTGAATAGCAATGCATGTTCCAGAGACGTTTCTGTACCCAGCCGTGATGACACAGTCACATCAGTCTATGGCTCACAAAGTGGCTAAATGGACACGAATTGATCCTGTGAAAAATGAACAAGTGTCCCAAGTTCCTCTTTGTTCAAATCTGAAAGGCTGGCAGAGAAGAATGGCCAGTGGTGTTACAAAGATATCAAAGTGAGTACCAGACAGTATTGCTCCTTTAGTCTGTTGGTTTTTTTTTTTGTGGAGCCTGCAATCGTGAATAATATCCAGCTCAATGAAGAAACAAGTGGAAATAGTCCGTTGACATTCCCCCTCCCTGGTTTTTTGTTTTGTTTTCGTTTCGTTTTTTTTTTTCTTTTTTGAAAGATGAAGGACGTCTGTCACTCAAACCGATATCTCGTAAGTGGTCCCTCCGACGCCTGTCACCTTCTTCACCCCGCCCCCTGGTTTGGATGTGGTGTGATTGCCAGCCAAGAGTGGGCGAGAGGTGGATCTGATTGGACAGCCATCAGGAAGGGGAGGGGAGTGGCATATTAGGGATGAGGACAGAGGAGAAAGGGTATGTGATGGTGAGTGGTTCTACTTCAAAAATAACAACACAAACAACATGACATTTCTCTACCAATCATTTTGTAAGGCATTCGGTAAATGTGCTGAGTGAATAAGAACAGGACAAAGACAGAAAAGGCTACAGGACAGAAGTAAACAGCAGCGTGGTTAGGCATGCGTTCAGAGCTAAACACATACTGACACATGTTAACACCAATCCACACATACCAACACAACCAAGAATAGTTTCACACACACACACGTTAAACATTAAACATGCAAAGACTGTAACTGTAAAACATGGAGGAGGAAAAGGAAGACTCACACAGATCAGGGAGGAAGAGGAGGGCTGACACAAACCAGGGAGGAAGAAGGAGGAGAGGAGGATTAGGAGGAAAAGGAGGAGGAAGAGCAGCAGGCTGACGGGTCTGGAGACGGATCACTACTCACTGTGGAGCCTGTTGCCCTCCTCCGGCTCCTCCCCCTCCCAACACAGCGCCTCCTCCTGCTGGTCGAGGCTTGTGCTGTGGCCCTGCCTCCCCAGTGTAAGACTGGGACTTGCCCAGAGAGAGGCCACGAGGTGGCGGGGAGACAGGGGGCTCTAGTGAACGAGCCCCAGGGGATGAGGATGAGGAGGAAGGGTTACGAGGGCCTCTGGAAGAGGAGTCTTGGTTATGGTGGAGAAGGTGCTGGGTCTCAGGAGGCCCAGCTGAAGAGGGAGGTGGTGGGCTGACGGCACGCAGGTAGGCCCTGTGGGGGGAGGAGAAAGTGGCAGAGCCCTGGAGCAGCTGCCCCTCCCTCTGCTGTGCGATCTGAGCTGAGAGGAAGGGCGACATGTAGCCCTGCAGCGGGGTACTGGGTGACACCACCTCGGGTTGGCCCGAGGGAAACGGAGCATGAGGCTTCTGGGGCGACAGCTCGTGGGCGGCCGACTCGAACTCTGGGCTCTCGGACGGCGTCAGCAGGCTGTCGTAGGACAGGCTGCCATTCCGAGGCGTCTGATTGGCCAGGCTTTTGTAGCTGGTGTCCGTGGTGCCTTCTGATTGGAGCGTGGCCAGCGGGTTATGTGCTGTGTGCGCTGAGCGCAGGCTGGAGGAGCGCGAGCCGCCGGTGGACAGAACAAGAGATGATGGATAGGAGGTGTAGGAGCGTCCAGTCAGGGAGTAACCCGACATGCCCCCTGCCACCACCCCAGCAGTCCCGCCAGGGCCTCCGGGGCCCTCACCCCTCTCCCCTCCCCCCCTGCGCACCCCTACACCTCCCCCCACCACTGTCACTCCGTCCAGGCTGCTCGGCTCCGAGCGGTAGCTGGGTTGACGGCTGGACTGGAGGATGGAGGGAGATGGAGAGTCGAGACTCTCCCCACGAATCATCTGAGGAAGAGGAGGAGGAGGAAGAAAACAGATGAAGAGAAGAAATGGATAGAGGGTATGGAAAAGTATGATGAAGGGGGAAAGAAAGACAAACATCACAATATTACCTCAGGAATAGAAAACAAATCACAAACATTTTTGGTAACACCTTACTTTTAGTCTCTTTAATTAGCCTTTACAAGCAGTACAATCATTTAGTATAAGGTTTATAACACATTACAGTGTAGTTTTAAGCAACTATAAACGGAATTATAAGTGTTTATTAATGTGTGCTTTTATATTGCAACTGTATGTTACTATATTACTACTATAAAATGTCTGTTTATACATAATCAATCCATTCATGAGGCATTACAGTTGTATAGTATAACTAACACATTAATAAACACTTACATCTGTTGTCAACTACATTACAGTGTGTTATATTTATAATATATGTATATTAACTTTATACTGCTCATAGATGCTAAATAGCAGGAACTTGAAATAAAGTGTTTCCCAATTTTTTTAACAAATTCTACCAGAATAAAACAGAAATAGTGGTTGGGAGGAATACGATGTTTGACCAGTGCTCTACTCCATCATCACACTACTGACTTGGAAACATTGACTGGTTCGAACAAGCACTGACATCGCATGTCAAAGACCGTGTGTTTCAACACATGGATGGAAATACGAATACATACAGTACATGAACTACACATTCCAGTCAATGTAGTTTCAAGGAAAAAAAGGATAGATTCACTCAAAACACACAGAGACAGCCGAAGGGGGATATGTATATATATATATATATATATACACACATACACACACAGATGACACTATCTGAGACTTACTGATCGACCGATGGCCACTGAATGATCAATTTAAGGTAAAAACAAAAAAGAGGGGCATGGTATTAACCACAAAGCAACTTAGAAGGGGGAGGGCATAACAGCCACCAGACCATCTGTTACAGTAATCTATGGGATATTGTTTGCTCTGTTGTCTTTACTACTGTGTGTGTGTGTGTGTGTGTGTGTAAAGCACATCCTTTTGTCTTTACAATGATAAAAGAACAGATGGATATGTAAGAATCAAAATGGTTATGTTTACATGAAATAATCGAGATATTTCTATACGTGTAACATGTGCCAAAGTCTCAGCTGATTGTTCAGAGGCAGCGCTTACGTAATGTTACGTCAATAGTTTGTTCCAAAGACTTTCATGTCTGTGCAAGTCAAAGTTGACATGTACCTTGTTGGGGTGTGTGAGGGCAGTGTGGTTCCTTCCCGGGCTGTTGTAGGCTGGTCGATACTTGTACATTGACGGCGTAGGAGGAGCCTCAGTCAATAAACTGCTCTCTGAAAGGCAAGAAACCAAAAGTGACGTATGAACAAAGTCTCTTAGTGATAAAAAAAAACAAAAAAAAACACTTCTCTGTTTACATAAGAGCTGAAACACCTCATGTGCCTGGGCTGTGCTTGATAGCCAACATTGAAATGTTTGCATGCCAGGTGATATACCTGCAACTGTGTACATTCACTTATATGTTTGTATTTGTAAATGTCTCACCCTCTGTGTCAGCGCGGGGAAGGCCGGGGTAACGCAGCTCTGGCTTTGGAGGAGGTGGAGGCTCTGCATCAGCAGACTGGCTCTCCATCTGATCTAGACTGCTCTTAGACTGGAAAATAAAACCCAAAAATGTAATGAAAAGCCATTCCAATCAATAATAATTCATTATTATGTATTCTCACAGTCTCTGTTCTAATGTTTACCAATAGACATGATGCAATAATAACTTTCTAGAGATTCAAACCATTCTTCAGTGTTTTGGCATCAGTTCAGGCTTTAAACATTGATTTATTCCATTCTCAAACTTTAATGTCTGCGGCTGCTAACACCAGCTCTTCATTATAGTCTCTATATTGAGTTTTGTGAATGATAACACCCATATTCTTTACAATCAAAAACAATTTCAACAATTATGCAATAATGTGGAGGTCTTCCACCCAAAACTTCATTGTATCACTCACCCTGGTACTGTGTCGGTCATTCTGGATGCCATTATCCAGGACCTTGGCTTCTAACTGAGCCTCAGTAAGAGCTGGTCTAAGAAATGGTGGCTGTACTTCCACAGATTGAGGACTTCGCCACCTGCCCATGTATCTGCAAGAGGGACAAACACATATATTTTAACCGTAATCAAAATAACACAAGTGTCAAACATAAGTGGGGCTCTATTGACAAACATGATCTAGCGCTAGAGGCTACCCACACTGAAGTCTTGCGCTCATTTATTCCATTAACTGAAAGGACAAGTGTGAATAATAAAAGAGGGCGGTGGGTGAGGGGGTGGAAAGGCAGAGGGAGAGCAATGGAAAGAAAGAGGCAGTGGAAAAAGAATAATTGTGGAGCAGAGTGTTATAGAAAGGGAGTAAACAGATGAGTGCAGATGAGAGAGGAAGGCTGACCTGGGGGCCTGGGAGCTGCAGAGCACATGTGAAATATTTCTCAAGCAGCCGTCAGTGAAAGGGTTAACGCCACCCCGAAACTTCCCTGTCACCTGTCGTAGGCGGGAATAAGAAAAACAATTCAGCTCACGGTGACATCAATATTAAAGATAAAAATACAGAAAATAAAAATCTGTCTCAAGGAAGTCACTGATGCAGGATGTTATACACACAATGACGCATGGATGTACCTGCTCATTTGTGGTTCTACCGCGGGCTACCAGCACTATGTGGAACCCTGTCAGACCAGCAACTGGTACAAAAAACAGACCAGCCACACACATCACAGCCATACTGGAAGGAGACGGTCAAGGAGTTTGCAATAAATCTTTTTTTTTTTTTTTTTTTGCTCAAATAGTAAAAGAAAGTTTCCATAAAGTGTTCTGCATTTTTTTAGGACTGCAGCGTGCCAAGTGAAGGATACGTAACAGCAGCATGTGGTGTGTCCAGCTGTTGGCGATGGTGCAGGACATAAACCAAGCCAAAGCCAAATACGTCCATGATGTGAGTGGTGAGCGATAGCAGGAAGAGGAAGAAATAGCGATAATTCCTCCGACCGATGCAGTTGTTCACCCACGGACAGTGGTGGTCAAAATCCTGCGAGAGCACAAGATCAAAAGAGAAGAAGGTGTGAGCGCTGGTGAGGATATGACTGAGAGGAAAGTCATGACGATAAGCAACGGTTACAACAAATCAAAATCAGATGTGCGCACAATTTCTACCTCCTACACTCTCACATGAAAAACTAAGAATAGGACGGGTCTAGGTTGAACAGTCAAGTCGCACAGGAATTTATAAAAGTTCTCTGTGAAATTAGGACTTTCTATTAAAACTCACATAACGCACAAAGGTGCATGCAATGCAATCATACGAGCAGCGGCAGTGACTTCATATCAATTTTCATAAAATAAAACTTTAATAATTACAAAGCCAGGTACATTTTATATACAAGTTCTCCTGTATATGTGTGTGTATGTGTACAGTGTGTGTGTGTGTGTGTACCTCCACACAGTTGTCGCAGACGGAGCAGTGCGAGCATCGTGGCGGGCGATAAAAGCGGCAGGTCGAGCACCACTTCATGCGCACCTGGATGCCTTTGATCTCCACTGTCTTATAGAGCGGAGCGCGGAAATCATCCTCTTTATCCTCATCCTCCTCCGCTACAGTCAAAGAGACACACACACATTTAGATGGTACCCACATCATAATACAGCATCATCCCCTTACATTGCAGTAAAAAATCTAATTACAAGTACATTGTGGTCACTGCTTTGGCTGTACTGATGTTTCTCTCTGAATTTATCTATAACGTACTAAAACCACTGGATAGTGATTCATTAGAAACTGAGGACAAAGATTTGTACAGCACTGTTCATGTGTGTGTGTGTGTTTCTACCTCTGGGGAAAACTCCAGGGTCCATGAAAGTGGCCATGCAGAAGTTGGCGAGGGTGAAGAGGAAGATCACGGCATTGTAAATGGGAATGACAGAGGAGAAATACTCTGACAACCACGGGCACCTGGACAGCGGGAAAAAGGAAGGAAGGAAAAAGTCAGTGTTAGTACTTCATGGGTCTAGAGATACACTTGAATCTTTTCCCTGGCTTACAAGACACAAATAGGAAAAACGAGCTCCATCAACTAACACTGACAGACCTTTTCAAAACACAATTTTCCCCCAAATAGCTCAAGTAAAGATGTTTGGTGGCCAGAAATAGAAGACTCTGATTGTAAAAGAGGAGCTGACAGGTGTAACTGCAAAGTGTGTGTAGGAAAGAGTATAGAAAGAATATGTGTGCTAAGTAAACCTTATCTCAATGAAAGGTTAAACAAACAACAAAAATCAACAGGACACCTTCAGATCAAACACAATTACACAGTAATATTCATATATATATAACCTTTAGCAAACACAAATAAGAACAAATATTAGTTAGTGACATAACTGTGTGTAAATACATGAGCCCAGAGCACCATGTTTGCGTTTTGGTGTCAGTGTGTTTGCATATATGAGAGAGAAGAACCGAGAGACACTTACGTGAAGCAGAAGAACAGGGTGGTAGATCCGACGAGGAAAGTTGTGGCTGCAGACACTGGGACGTAACGGCTGGGTCGAAACGGACGGGGAGGAGCAGAAGCTGGGCCACCCACTCCTCCCCCAACCCCCCCACCACTGAAGCCCGGCATCAGAGACAGAGAGAGTGGGGGGAGAAGACAGAGAGAGGTAGATATCTACTGTCTACCTATTGTAACGGGTGCTTTACGGATCAAAAGGGCAAATATCTTGTTGATTTGAGACGAGGGGTCATGACTTCAGAGTGGAAAACAAAAGCAACACTATGCAAAGCAGCAACTCATTAAAAACATGAGGACCTCTCTGCATCCACAAACACAATATGCTGCCCAGCACTTATATAATGACTCAAAAGTATCTAGCGATGTATAGCTCTACTTATGTGTGTGCGCAGTTTGTCGTAAAAATACTTAATTTGTGTGCATAATCTTAATAGAAGCATATAAAAGCAAACCTATACAACGGCAATGTGATACAAAAATATGTGTAGGTAATTCATAAATATTTTTGTATGGCTTTAATGTAACTGTATTTGGTGCAACAATATAAATAAACGTAATCTTAAGCTGCTCCCCGGCACCAGTGCAACCCTAACACCGTTGTGCATGGACATGAAAGTGCCGAGACTCACAGATGCAACTAAAATTGAAGCAATCTAGGTTCCTCTCCACTCGTGAAAAAAAACTCAGTGTTTACATTAATGCTCGTCACTGTGCTTGAGTTCTAATTAGACAAAAAGAGAGAGGAAAAAAAAAAAAAAAAGAAAATTAAAGAGGTAGTGGGTGGGTAGCCAGTTGACTGAGAGTAGAAGCACATGGAGGAGAACAGGCAGAGGATTGAGCGACGCAGCTGCTGATGACTTCTGTGATTGTCCCGAGAGGGCTTATTTAGGCACTGGGTGGGTGGAAGAAACTGAGGATGGCGGCAGGAGGGACAGTTCCAGCGTTTCAAACTAAGTCAGCAGGGGAAAACAACTAAACAAACAAATTCACTTTTAGACCAGTGGCTCAACATCAAAACAAAAGTCCAGCTGGAATTTATTTTTAAAAAGCAAAAAAGCAAAAAAAAAAAAAAAAAAAAAAAAGAGAGAGAAGTTGTCAGGGCTTGCCTTTACAAGTAAAATAGCCCAAGTCCCCCGGATCTTTTAAAACCCCTGCCGTCAGTCTTTTTGTCAATATGAGGGGGATAAAATCAACTCATTCCAAAAAGAAGCCCCGTGTACGTCACCGAGGTGTCACTGCACTTGACCGGGGCTGCATTTAGAGACCTCTCCCACCGCCAAATTCTCTGCAGACAGACGTCCTTTCCCATTCTGCATCTCTCAAACAAAGCCATGTGCAGCAGTGATGTTATGTAGTCTGACACATGTTAGTCCGTTTTTCCTCCCCTTTATCCACTCGTCTTCTTTCACCCACTGCTACCGCAAGTGAGCTGTTGGGATGTCCCTGCAAAAAATAAAAAAAAAAAAAAAATAAAATCAAATCAAAACAAGTGTGTTGCACACATGGTCAGTGGTGACCAAAATATAGCACATCAAATAATTGTTGAAAATAATTATAGCCAAAGTTAGCATTTATTTGGCAGCTATTTTATTACCTAGTTCCTGCCTCTTTTCCTACATGACACCTTCTGATAAAAGTCTAGACTCAATAATTAATACCTGGTAAATAGTAAGGATTAGCTTGACTTGTTTTGCAGGTTTAAACTAGACTGATGACGTTGTGTGATGTTTTTTTTGGTAAGTTATAGGCCAGTCATCAAAGAGGTTTCATGGCAATTTCACAACACTAAGACTGACTAATCAACTTCTCACAGCCCCATTAAACTTTCTTTCTTCTGTGTGACAGTTCGTATCTCAACATTACTCAAAAACAAAGCTGTTCAACAGCCTACTGTTGATATGCAGGTAGCTGTCACCTTAATGCCCTCAGGTAATCAAATGAAACACCTCCCACTGCTTGAAACTGAAAACATAATAGAGACAGCGATCGGTAACACACGTTATGTTAATTTCCCTCATCTCTAGATGAAAAACTAGTCGGTGCGGTGTGTGAAAACACTGAAAACGGACCCGGAGTAACAGTGTAATCTGATAGTTTGGACACACCCCTCTTTTCAGCAATCATCAGTACTAACAAATACTGAGCTGTGTGACCGAACCAGAGTGTCAGTGTGTCTGTTGTTAATCATCTCATCTGCCGCACAACAAATCCCCCTCGACTATAATGGATGTTAATCCTAAAATCTCCGTGTCGAGTCCTGTCTGTCATGTCACCGCGACAATCTGCAGCTCGGAGGCTACATCGTTAAGTGGCCGGTCGAGAAAATGTAATCGTTTACGGAGGGATAGTGACACACTGACAGTTGCCCATCTGATATCTTGTTTTAGTCTGTAACATTTCACTGAGTATCACTTCATCTTTGAGCCATGGGTTGATACAGACCAGGCCAATAATAACAGGCCAGAGCTGTGCTAGAATTCAGCCCAGACATCACTACCACACTGTGAACCCCTTTAAATAACATATCACCTCTTTGAAACTAATTAACAGACACTGCGATGTTTAAGATCAAACAAACGATGATGACAGATTTAACCACAACCCATGTCTCACAGTCAGTTAGCTCTTACCTAGCTTCGAAAGTTTGGCGACACCGCTCAGTCCTTACCACAGCTAAAAAGAGTTAGCTAATATTACCTGGCTAGCATGGCAGCTTTACACTCGCTAACTCGAGTGGCTTTCACTGACAAGATAACTGCGGCTACTTTCGGCGAAACATTCACCACAAATAGCAGGTAAAACAAGCACCTAATTCCGAACATGCGACATGTCTTGCCTGTAGGGTGTGGGTCGCTTAGATCCTCCTTGACTTAGCCGCTAGCAAACTAGTTAGCGCTCTGGCTAGGCCGACATCGGAATCCCGGAACTGCTCAGTCGTCCCTCAGGTGGGAGGAACAACCAATCAGAGCGAGAGGGGTGTGGCCTAAGGGGCCAGCTCAGGCGTCCTGCAAGGTGATTGGCTGTTAGAGAAATAACTGCTATGACTGCGCTGTAAACTGTATACAAACTTCCCTAAGAAAATATGCAATATATCTTTAAAATTACGATGTACAGTGGCGTAACTTTATACATGCACTTTATATACAGAATATATAAACTGAACATACAGAAAATACAACATATAAGTTTAGATACAGCCATTAATGACCAAAATTGTTTTTATAACAATGTAAGGATAAAGGATAATGAAGTGGTAATAAGTATGAGTCTAGTTAAAAGTATTAAAGTATCAGCATCTAAAAAAGCTTGCTAATACATACATGTATGTTACATACAAAGAATATATAAAGAAAAAAATCTAAGTCTAAGACAAGTAGCTTCTCTATAATTGATCTTTCAAAATCATTTCCTATTCACAACTGATTAACAGCAACTGAAAGTTGCTCATTTTAACAGTTGAGCTTAAATTTGCTTACTGTTCATTGTCTCCACAAAACCCGGATAGTCAACTTCACCAAAAACTTCACACTAGACACACCTATGAAAACACAGTTTCCTGTATGTGTTTACAGGCAATATGAGCCAAGAAAAGATGCTAAATAGACCATCAAGAGATGGAAAAAAAAAAAAATTCATAAAAGGGTGTGACAAGAAATCACGTTTCCACATAACTAGAAGAATTTCAGAAACAGAATTCTAGGTAAGAAAGAAAGTATTGAGAAGTGTCCTGTCATTTATCTCACTAATGTGTTACCATTTTTGAAATAACATGTTATATGCAGTTGTTTCTTTTTTTTTCTTTTTCTTTTTTTTTTTGTTGTTTAATGACGTGAACAACTAAAACAGAATATACGTCTAATGAGCTCATTAGCTGGCAGTTGTTGACAGAACAAACACAGGGGTTTATGGTGTAGTCCATAAAAACATTCACTGACATACTGGTATGTCGTGTTTTGTGTCATTTGCAGTGGCAGAAGAACTGAGAGGAATTCACTTTTACCTCAGTAAAAGCTGCAATACCAACTCATAAGTTATGAATAAGTAGTAAAAGTTATAGATTTAAATTTTACTTAAGTTTAGAAGTGTTAGACTACTAGTAATACAAAAGTGTAAGTATTTCTTTAGCAGGAAAAATATTGAAAGTACACAATTCAAAAGATGTCTGCACTGTGTTACAGGCTTTATGAAAATACTTTGTAAAAAACTATTGTGGTTTTCCTGTTGTGTGTGTAAATAAACAGAAGTGGATGTACTAGATGTGTAAATAAATGTGAAATAATACTCAGTGCATACCTGTTTGTAGGATAAAAAAATAAAACATGCTAACCATGGGACACAGTGTAGTTAATTCAAACACGCAGTTTTCCATTTAAAAATTTATTACTTGTGAAAATAACAATGTTTAGAAACATATTATCAAAAAATTATTTCTCCCACTGATAAAACATCCTGTGACGCAACGTGTCCAAAAATCTGTACAATGTTGTCTGTAAAATGTTACATAATTTACAGTAATAAGCAACTCTTGAATTTAAATCTTGTCTCTGGCCTGTGTAGTCCACACAAAGCACAAACAACTCAACTAGGAAACAAAATCCTGTGGTATAAACTTCTTCTTCTTCTCCTCACCACATGTCATCACTAAAATGAGCCCAAATTCTTTTGGGAACGAGTCATCTTCCCTGAGGTGATACTTTATTTCATGTCCATGAAGCGGATGTCCATAATGAGCAGAGTGTGTCTGGGCAGCGGCCTGGGCGCTGGGGACAACACTTTCATCAACTGTGCTTGCGTGTCCACATGAGTCACAACGATGAAGCCGCACACTGGGCTCTCCACTATTCCCTTCCTGGCTCCTTCTTCTCCATCTTCTGCACTGCTGACACTCAGCACGTGATATGTCAGGTCTCTCCCTGGTGTCACAGGCACCAGTTTTAGCTGCGTGTCATCCTGAGACATTCCCAATGGCAAGCATGAGTCTGGGATGGACGGTGCCCCGATCTTATATATACGAACATCTGAGAAACGCACTTCAAAGGAAAAGGGGTAGTAAGTCACTCCACGAAAGCCGTAGAAATATTCACGGATCTTCTCATCCCGAGCATCCCGCCTGCAATCTTTAGAGCGTTCCACCACTCCTCCGGACTTGGGTAGGAGCACAACCCGAACAAAGTGAGGGAGATCTCGTTTGAGTTCATTGTACAACCTTTCATGGTCAAGGACCAGCACCACATCCACTTGAAAAGCAGATGCACAATGGACCAGAGCCTGGTAACCAGAGCCTTTCACCCAGCCGCAAGTGTTGATGATACAACCTCCCACGCTGGCTTTCCTGTTCACCTCACAGCGCTGGGAAAACACCTCGGCCAAGCATGACGTCAGCTGTACATTGTGAAAAAAGAACAGATCAAAATTGACTATGAAAAACATGACAATACGGAGTAATATTTTTAGAGAATGTACAGTTGTTGAATGTTTTCTCACCTTGTTGTAAAGTTTGATGTTGGTCCCTGGGGAAGTAGAGCCAAAGTGATAGACCAAAGGAGCCTGGACTGAGAAACCCTCCTCCACGTCTGCCGGACGCTCGATGCACAATGCTGACACTGTTCCAGGCACAGACACCTGAAGGAGCAGAACATTCCTTATCTTATATTGATGGACAAAAAAATTAAAAGAGGAAGAAGAAACTAAAAGCATCTCAAGTTACATTAATAAAGTCTCAAGTAACCCTACCAAATAAGCTTGATCATTATAGAAATTTGACTGCATCACCATCAGCAGTTTAGGCTGTCAATCCTGTCCACAAATCATTGACTTGGCAATGACTTGAATGAACATCACTGTAAAAACTATGCCTGATACTACCTTGTCCTAAAAACAACTCTGGGCTAAACTTTGTCAGTCTTTATTCCCAAATTTGTGACATTGCTCTTGTTCAAAAAAGGGAACATCATGACTATTCTGTGAAACATATTCAGAATATAAATTAAACATGATTTCTCTGCCTTGTTGTGATGAAAAATAATCTACTAAATCCCATAACCTGACTTCATATTTATCATGATAAATATAACTTACCCCACTCTGTCCAACATCCAGTTCTACAAGCGTTGGCCTCCTGCCAACCCTAACAGCATAACTTAATAGCAGACGGCACACTGTCGACTTGCCCACATCTGTGGGTCCCACCACCATTACCTGAGGGATGATTATTATTCAAGGTCAATGAAATATGCATTTATTTGAATGTAGCAATATCACAGAGAGGTGGATGAAAACAGTAAGTCTTTATACAAATGTACCCTTGGCCCCCTCTCATTGTCTCGCTCTGCTTGTTTTCTCATCTGTTCCAAGGCAGCATGTGTGTTCAGGTAGAGCAGCATGGGAGTATCCTTTGACACATAAGCCACCTGTGACGATGAGAGAGAAAAGCTGGTTATTTGAGCCTCTCATTCATGAAATGTCAAACACACACATGTGTCATGCATAGTTAATTGAGATACTATAGGCCATTGGTAAATTAAAACACTGAACCCCTCTTCGGGTGCTTACCTCTGGCTTCCCATAAAGATTCACACTGCAGCCTTGCCAGGTGAAAACTGCGATTTTAGAGCCTGGTCCAAATGTGTACTTCTTGTTGCGGTTCAGTTCTGAGCCGAACACCTCAGCCATTCCTGTGAGGAGCTCCAACTCAACGTGCTCTGCTGACTCTCCTGCTTCCACCTCAAACCGAAGTTCAGTCTCCTTCTCCAGGTCAAACCTGGTGCTGACTTTTCCACTTGCTGGAGCATCTTCACTGGTCTTCTCCACACCCTCTGTTGCCATGACTGAAAAGACAAAACCTCAGTTACAAACACATGGTTATTACAGCATCCAGACAGAAAAAAAAGTTAAATGTTTACAGCGGGATGACAAAGTTTGGGCAAACCCAGTTACTTTTCGAACAAAGTGATGTATTTTTTTCATACAGCTGTAAAGCACCAAAGTCAATGAATGAGCAAAAAATGTATTGACTCTCTGGGTAATTGCTAATTGACAGCCATGGTAGATTTTCAAGCTAAAATGCCAAAAATGTCTTGGTCCCTGCATCTGATCTCAACAGTGACAGTATATTGAATATCTTTGACTTTGTGTTTTGGACTGTGAGTTAAATAAAACATATATTTTTTTTTTTTCCTGTTGAGCTACAGAAAAAAATAGAACATTTGCATGTTTCACTGTTTAAATGGAAATTACTTGCTGATCAATTAAGAAAATAAAGTGTAACTGAGAGTTGTTCAATAATTCACCAACTGAATCAATAATTCAAAATAACGTTTGTTGCATCCTGGCATGTATGTACAATACAACAACACAATAAATCATGTCACACTATCTGAAACACTGCAGTAAGGGATACAAATACAGACTAATTTCATTGTGTATTAATAAACTCATAAAATGTTAAGAATTTGAAGAATTCAAACAAATACTTGTCAAAAGCATAAGAATTAAATTGAACATAAACTTTGTTATTTAACTTAGACATTTATTGATGTATGTAGTCCTTGTTACAAACAAAAGAAACCAATATAGTGTGGTTCACTAATAATATAAAACAGTGTCTGATTACTATTATTATTATGAAAGAGTAACTCATGTACCATTACCAGCACCAGACACAAAGTGGAGCAACACACTAGACTATGTTTATTGAAATAAGTAGGTTCAATTTAATAAATGAAATATTAATTTAGCATTAAAATAACATCGCCAGGAACAAGAGTGTAATCTATCTTAAGTTAAAAAAGAGCTCTCTGTAAAGAAATTAACCTCGCTTTTAAGATACTTGAAGTGAATGAAACCAGCTAGCTAGCAGTTAGCAGGCCGTAGCTAACTTAGCCTCACTAATTTCAGAAGTAAAACAGAACGGCTGCCTACAAATGTTCCGTTTATCGCTATAAGTATCCCTGTTGTGTAAAGTGAACGTGTGTGTGTATTTATTATTTCAATAAATAGCACTTACGGATAAATTTGAACTGTTATTGTAGAATCAAGCTAGGTTCTCCACTCATGGGCAACCGCTGCTGTGTCTGTGACCACGTGATGATGATGTCACTTCCTTAGCAACCAATCCCAGTCCTTAGGGACGAGTGACGTGTCTTGGCTTCAAATATTGAGCGAAGCTCGTGTTGAAGGGACTCGCTAAAAACACGGCATTTCTCCCGGGAAATTTACAAATATTGACAAAACCCGATCTAAATTACTTTTTTTTTTTCGCAAGATGTTTGAGAAAGAACATGAAATGTTGGGAGTTGGCAACTAAAAGCTATACATCAGAGTGAATGTATTTATTTTACTTCCATTTAGTCTCCCCTGAAACATTATCAGCATATATTCTGTACTACCCGACATCTGTCATGACAGCACTGACATCTGATGCTGCATGTTTGTTCCCCACTTTACAGTGATCAGATATACAGTATTTACTAAGTGTGTCCCACCATGGAAATTATTAATTACAGTAATAAAACATATAATTTAGAGTTTACCCACCTTATTTTACCACTACACCCCTGGTCATGCATATGTACATTGTACTGTCTTATCAAAATGTACATAATAATAATAATAAACACAAATAAAAAGTCAGTTAATCCAGTGATAACATTTTATTTATATTAATTGAAAGAATAACCTGTGGCAAAACAAACAAAAACACACTAACCCACAGTCAATATCTCAGCAACAGAAACATATATTGTACCTACTTGCTTTCTAATTTTGTTGGATCAATAAAGTTATTTATTGACTTATTGGATGGAACTTATTAAAACCTATTGGATGGGGGAAAAAAAGTTTGCTGAGCACTTGAAAGTAGTGATTAATTCATTACGTTCAAAATCCAGTTTTATTAGAGAAAGAAAAACTTGTCATTTTCTGGTTAATAGTAAGTTTTGGTAAAACAAAATCACAAATATGTGAACATATATAAACATACATAGCTTCATATAGGACAGGTCAGTCTCCAAAAACAGTAAAGGACACACTTATCATCATCATATACATATATATATATATATATATATATATATGGAGAGAGAGATAAATAATTAATCCTTGTATTCTTAAATCCTTAACTATTGCGCTTAATAGCATCACAAGAAGTTTTCCCTGAAGGGTTTTGGAAATGGAGACTACAGATAATATTAAGTTTAGTTACTTTTCTAGCTGTTGACAGTACTTAGATTGTTAAATATTATTTTGCCTTTGACAGATTTAATACTAATTTGGTCCAAATTGCATCTAAAGACGAAATCTTGTTCTCTTTTAAGGAATTCATTCATTCAATCAATGCATACAATGTTAAACAATTCCTGAAACTAAAGGATTCAAGTAAAATCCCCCACCTTCCCACATAAATAACACTAATTTATAAATGACTTCAGCAGTGAGACAAAAATGACAACCACACAAAGTAAAAAAAAAAAAAAAAAAAACACTTTATTTAGCAAAAAACGGATATAAAATTACAGTAACAGTTGAGATATAGAGAGAGAAGACTAAAAACTAAAACAGCAAGGTTGTTCTTTTGAGAAATGTGTTGGTTCAGAAATGATCCACTGGGTGTCACCATGTATCCAGAGGATGTGATCTGTTGGAGCTGGAATCATCAGAGGAGGGACTGAGAACTTCTCCTTGGTCTCTCCTCGTCATGCTGCTTCCATGGGCCACATCTCCTGAACACTCGGCTACACGTAGAACAAAAACTTTGTTAAACCCAGTAACATCGCAATCAGTGTCGCCTAACAGCAGCTCTTAAATGTATGTGGTTAAACCGTAGTTTTGACTGGATTGAGTCAAATTGTTCTCAGACATGTTCTCAAAACCAGATTCAACACGTGCAGAAATTGGCAATGTACCTGTTCTTCCGATTTGGACCAGCTAATATCGTGTTGGCTGAATGCTGACTGTGTCTAATGAGCTTGACTAACAAATGGCAACATCTCTTCCAAACCTCATGGTGATTCATAAAATGCAAAAATATGAGCGGAAGTTTAAGTTTAGGTCATGACACATGGAGCTGGGTGGGAAAAAGGGGAAATCAAGAGGAATATTCAACAGCACCAACTGCTTATGAAATTATTTTAGTAGATGGTTTTAATTGTGATTAATTTCTGATAGATGTGTATGTATACATACATACATACATACATGCTGTACATATTAAATCTGTGTCATGCAATGTAATTTACTGTAGTAATGCATATCATGTATAATACTAGGCATTACAATATGAATCATATTAAAATGTGCAATAGCAGGTACCAAATTTTCATTGAAGTTGTTATTTCCATTTATTAGAGCCAAATTAAACATTAATAATAAGTTAATGTGAGCCCATCCATCCCCATTTTAAGTGATTTGAAGTAACAACAGTGACAAGTGAATCAAACCTTCACTGGACGACTATTCAGTCTTCAGAGCCTCCTGTAGAGAGGTAACTACAACATCAGGTTGAGGGAACTTCAGTTTACGAGGTGGACCCTTCTTTATTCCAGTCCACAGAGGTGTTTCTTTAGAAGTGACACAAAAGAGCAGCGTCATTTTTAGGAACAATATAAAAGATATGTAATTTTACTCATGTTACAGAAACATCAAGAGGATAGCAATAAATTCAATGTTTTCAAAGTGGTAAAAAAAAAAAAAAAAAAGGTCAACTCCAGAGTACAATAATTATCATGCATATAAACATAATAAACCCAAGGTATACCTAATGCCTTATTAGACTAGATTGTATTGTTTGTTAGCATTGGTTAGCACATTGTCTCTGGTAAACACAGCCTCCTGTTGACTGTTGGTGAAGTGTTTGATGAGCCAGAGGAGACAATGACTCCGGCAAAGTACAAGTTTTGGTTTTATCTTTTTAATTTCCACAGTTAACTTCTGTGTAACCAGAGAATTGTTCCGCTGATATTTTTTTAAAGCTATGAGCCCTAAATCAAACTCCATTCACCAAAAATCCTAAAACGGAGCAAGTGACATTTGGATGAGCATGAAAGTCTTCTCTAGAGGACGCCACATGGCTGACTTATTCTTGGATTTCCTATTTTTTGCCCTTCTCTCACCTTTGCCTTCATTGAGCAGAGTGATCTCAAAGCTGTTCCTGCGGGGTTTCTCAGGGTTGACGACCACTGTCAGCGTAGGGTGGGCAGCCAGGAGGGCAGATTTCACCTCCTCGGCATTACGCCCATACACTCGTCAGCTCTTACTGCCGGAAAAAACAGATCAACAATCAGATGGACATCTGCGCAGGCTACTGAAGTTATCCATGAGGTATGAGGCTGCATATTATGACATAACTATGTGCATTTCTTCAACTACTGTGTATCAACTACATTTGTGAGACCCTTTACTTGAACAGTTCCACTGTCTGGTATTGCTCTTTGTCTTATTTAACAACTATACTTTTAAGCCATAACAACAACTTAACATTTAACCTGCACATTTAACCTGATATGCAACGTAGATCTTATTGACCCAAATTTTACAAGATCACTAGTTCACTGCCTGTTGCATAGCCAAATGTTCTGTGCAGACTGCATCACATGCTAGCACAGCTATGTCAGATAGATTAATATAACCATCAGGCCAGTCACGTTTTAAACCACATTTTATTTGACTATGTAAATGTCACAATGATGGCACTGGCACTAACACTGCACCTGTGCTCATCTGTGATGTGGTGGCATGCCAGACGACAACATATGGGACCCACTGCAGTAAATCTGCAGGAATGAGCATTTAAGCAAACACACAAACAGATTGTGTAGCAGAGAACTACTCTTCAGTGCAAGATGTTTGGATAAGGACAGACCTACGTATACTAAAGTATATTTAACAGTTAGAATTAACAACAGCATAAGAAAGGTTACATATACACGTGTCGGTATCATGTGTGTTAAGTCTAGTAGGAAATTTCAGTTAATTTTTAGTAATGCTCAACTACAGGTAGTTATCTGAGAACTTATTCCACTGCAGGATGTGATGTGATGTGATATATTATTCACCAGTGTTCAATGACCACTCTTTGGCCTCCCTGATCCTTGTCCCCGTCTTCTTTCCGCTCCTTCTGCTCCACCACTGGTTTCTCCTCCTCCGCGGCCTCAACCTCCGCTTTGCGCTTCGTCCCTCGACGACCTGAAAACACGTTGTTGTTCTTTTATCTCCACAAAGATAACACATCCAAACAATTCAAACACTGAGGGCACTGTTATAGAGGACTGGCAGCCAGTTATTTAGGTCACACACAAGCTATCAAACACCGAAAACCAAACCTCAAACTTAAACAAAACTGAATTACGTAAATGTTTACATAAATCTCGGCAGGTTGTTGTTAGCCATGAAGCTAATGTTGTCTCCATGTCAACATTCTGACCTCAGTCTGACCAAAACAAGACGTGACAGCTGCTCTAACAAAATTTATGAAACACTGTGCTTATATATTAACTAGAAATAAAGACACGACATCTCTATAATGAAACTAAATCACTATATTTAAATAGTTCAGCGGAAACGTGCACACACTGATTTGCACACCCACCTTTCGACGCCATGATTGTTACAAAACTTTCGCGCGTGTGTGGACGGACTGTACCAATATACTTTTTTTAGTGAAGGGGTATTCAGCATAACGGACCAAACCATTATTAGGAGGGGTAACATTGGCAGGTGTATTATCTCTTCAGTTGACACTTTTAAAACTTTACATACACGAGACAACATTTTTTGGGGAGAAAAAATGTTACACGTTTCGCCTGTAAATAATGCAAATATTGATTAAATCAAGAATATGGTGCAAAATACTGTTAATACTTTGAATAATTAAAACTAAATTACATCATTAAATGGTGAGCTTGATTAGCCCTTTTAATTTTTTTTTTTTTTTTGCATAAGGTTCCCAGTACAACAAATTACACAAACATTGTTATGTTTGCTACATTAGGTGCCAACCAATTTAATGTGCATGAGAAAAACAACAGCTTTGAAATCAGAGATAGGAAGACAGAGACATACTATCGCAACGCACAGGAGATACATGCAGCAGCACAATCAGGGACAACTTTTTATTTTACTTTTTCAATTTTATTTTATTTATTTTCACACATTTTCTTCCTCACTAAAACTAAAAACATGCATGTTTCTCAACATTTATCTAACAATTACTCTATACAATGATTTATCAAACAAAGAAACTTGGTTCCCTAAGGGATTTATCTATCTATCTATCTATCTATCTATCTATCTATCTATCTATCTATCTATCTATCTATCTATCTATCTATCTATCTATCTATCTATCTATCTATCTATCTATCTATCTATCTATCTATCTATCTATCTATCTATCTATCTATCTATCTATCTATCTATCTATCTATCTATCTTTTGTTTATCTATCTTTTGTTTGTCTACTTGTTGTTAATCCTTTGACAGGCTCATGGGAGACAGACTTTCTGGTCTCAGATAGGACACAGATTGTCATTGCATACAGCTAAGACCTAGAAACAATTGGAAATAAATCCCCCTTCTGGTAACTCCAACAGAAGACATCCTCTGTAAACAGTGGCACAGATGAGAGCATGTTCTTGAACGTAGACTGAAAGACAACATCCAAGGCAAATAAAACAAGAGAGAAAAGTGAGAGAAAACCCTGTAGAGCAACAGATGGGTCTGTTAGAATACACTGAAATCAAGACCAAATATGGTTTTCCAGGAATAGGAATACCTAATCCCTGTGTGTCTCACAAGGGATGTGACAGTCACATTTTTGGACACTTAAACAAATTGTCTAAAGGACGTCACAAGTTGCGTCTGTGCCAACAAATATGGACTATACACCCTCCAAGAGCGAGGCGGCATGACTGACTCAGAAACGCCTTTTCATTCTTTTGTTCTCTTATTAACAACAAACTGAAGATTCACACTTTGTCTTGGCTGCGCAGTCATGTATAGTCATTTTGTCATTGCCATGTGATTAAGTATTTCATTCAATGTGTCTCTTTTTCGGAAACAGACCAAACACATCAAAAGTCAACTGTCTCTTCTGAGCCCGTTCTGGCGTTGCAGCCTGTTGCTGTATATTTTTAGCTCATGTGCGTAAACCCTCAGAGGAGTGGACAGACTGTCAGACAGATGTGCCCTGTCTTCACCTCACTCTCCTATTTTTACTTCCAACTGATTCAAGACCAGATGCACACAGTTCCAGACCGTAGTCTGATGATGCACTAAGGCAGAGTTTTCATTCATAAAACCATGGGAATGTTTCATTCATAAACTCCTCCTGATGAAGGTGAATTCTGATGCCTGAATGTTTAAAAATCCTTTGGTGGATCTGTTAAACCCTCTGTTACTCAACACTCTAAAACAATGTTTTACTTAAAAGCTTAAACGTGAGAGAAACAAAAGTCAGCTCAGCAACAAAATCATGCTGTGTTTCTACAGAAATTATTTTTGCAACAGTTTTTGCACAAACACAATGCACTATACAAGGTTACTGAGACTGCTCATATTTTATGTATTAAAGAACACACAGCAAGTTTCGATCATATCTGTTTTGTTCAAGCAAGCTTAACGAAGCCTCTGGATAGATTTGAGCCTCAAACCAAGTTTAACAATAAACATACTAATTAGTTTTTATAGAAACGTTTGAGTTTACATGTTAGGTAATACTCTGCATAATATTTAATGAAAGGGTCAGTTAGGTCACAAGCTAATAATTTAACTGAATTTCAATTTTAATAGATTGAGTTTTTTTGTATGAGTGTAATTTTGTCGCTCCAGTTTTACATTTTGTGCGCCTGCAAAAAATTCACCAACTCCAGCTTCTGGGATGATGAAAACCATTTTAGTTTGAGGAAAAAAAACAGCTGTATTACCAAGTTAAAACAGTATAAGTTTCTTCTCCTTTAGTGTTCCTTTTTAGCCATTTTGTTAGCTCTTCATTCATGACATACACTCAAGCGATGGACTCTCTCTGTTTTATTGAGAATAGTCAATGTTTCCACTTAAAATGATTTATTCAGACAGTCTGCAGTATCTCCTTGATCTCTCTGTTTTGCCTCACTCTTCCTTCTTCCTCTTCCACCAGCAGAGGTTCACTGTCCCAGAGTCTCATGTTTCCACGTGCTGGACAATGGGAGCTGGTCAGCATCAACATCGCTGCAAATGATGTTCATCAATTATGGATGTGACAGGTCAGGTTGTCACGTTGACTGCAGGGCTGCATTGTCAGACCTTAGTTATGAACCTGTTATGTTTATAATATCAAGCAGAAACAAGTATTCTAGGTTGTGCAGCAGCAGTGAATGAGTTCATTTCTTCCCTCAGAAAGTCTCCGTCTGCCTCTTCATTTCCTCCCTGAGACTTGTGACGTAAGGGTGTGAGTCTCGGTTAGTCTTCTGCAAATAGGACATGTGTGAAGGTGAACGTCAGTGTAAAAAAAAAAAAAAAAAACGTCAATAACACGCAAACAAGTACGTACGAGCCAATAAACAGGCTTGGCCATGACAGGCATAGCCATGTTGGGGAGACTGTGTGACAGTGAGAGAGAAGAACTAAAGAGACAAAGGTTCAAACAAAGACAGGCTGACAGCACATGATAGGCAGGCAAACACACACACACACACACACACACACAAAAGAGACGCCAGAAAAATAGCATAGAGAGTTGGGGGGTGGCGGTGTAGGGGGTTGAGTGGGCACAGAGCATGATAAGCACACATCATCAAAGTCTGACGACTTCAGAGAAATTCACTCCGCTAATGGCCTGGTCGTGTTGAACATGTCCCATGACCACCCAGGCAGCTGCTTTCAGGCACCGAGACCAAACGCCTACAACTCTGACGTGAAAAAGCAACTCTGGAGCGGAAATCACGATACGATGAAAGGTTTTTATGTGCATTTCCTCTGGTGGGTAACCCTAACAGGAAAAGATGAAAGACGAGTCCTTGATCATGCATTACTGGTGTATGTCCAATGCTTTTAAATTATAACCCACAGAAAATGTTTTTTTTTACGTAATATATACTCACTGCTTCTAAAACTGTCCTAATTTTAATTTTTACTATGCCATAAAGCATGAGTCATTGCTTGTAAAGCTTGAATAAAGTAGTCAAATGTCTCTTGAAAACTTTTCTGATCAGTTTATGGTCACAAACAATAGCAGTGAAAAGAATAAAGCTGTCAATGTTTGTAGTTGGAGGCTTTGACTCATGCACTCGTTTCAAAGGATCCGTAAAACCAAAGTTTGAAGACCAAAGAGATCGAAAGATGAAGTGAATATGAAGAGTTTGATGTTGGTATTACCATCATGACATTAATGTTTACCGTCACGCTGCACCCAGGTCAGTGAAAACCAAGCTTTTTCTGTGCAAATATAGATGCAAAAAGCTATTCTAGCTGAACATGATATAATGTACAAGACTGCTTTTTGTGGTTTAAATGTAGCTGCGCTGAACAAAAAAATATCTACGTCATTGCTCATTTTGTATACGATAATAAAATGGAACATTATGGTCTATTATCAAACTTGCGAGTACATGAGAGTGTACAAATGAGGAACTCTCTGTGTTAAAAGCCATTAACACATTCAGTGAATTCATACAAAAATAACACTTTAATTAGAAAAACAGATAACAGGGTGATGTGGGCTGTTGTTTACATCCTGCATCTGTCCACGTACAAAAGTCTGTTTACTTCACAGTGTAATTCAAATGCGGTTTTCAATAATTCACCCAAAAATGTTGATTTCTATCTCTTTTTGTATCACACACTGTTGGTAAGAAGCCCAATTGAATTTATTTATTCATATCATTATTGTTTTTCAAAAATGTATAGATATATACATCGATAATATGTAGATAATATAGACATATTACAGATTTTTATCCATGATTTGTTGTTTTGATTCACGACTTTGGTTTACGCTGAAATATCTGGACAACAACTGAAATTTTGCACAGACATTAACTGTCAGTGATTTGATATCCTGACTTTAACATCTATCATCACCAAAAGGCCAAATTTTTACATTGTTCAATACTTAGGTTATGACTGCAAAACACTTTTAAAATCAGCCTCAGCTGTGCTTTGTGTTTGATGCTAATTGGTCCACATTTGCATGCTAACCCTTAAACCGACATGGTAAACACGGTAATAATGTCAGCGACAGCTTGCTGCTCACACAGATAGATCATTTTACTGCTCCACTGTGAGGCAACACATATTCATTAAGGAGTGAAAAAATTTTCATCTCAGTGGAAAAAAATAGAACAGAGAAAAAATATGGAGAAGTAAGGTAGACAAAGTAAAGAATGAAAGTATGAGTCATTTGATCAATATTAAATGTGAGGGAGCACAGGCCACACTAACAATCTTCATCAGACTTAACCACTTACATGAGAGTGTGTATTACATGGACATGTATGCAAATGGATCATTGCACTTATGAACACGTGCATCATCCTCATTATCATGGCAAGTAAATCTGTTGAGGGGGTGTGTTAATTCTGGGACACATAGCCACATTTTCACCCTTACTTACACGTTCCCCATTCTGCCCCAACCCTGACTCATATCTCAGCCCACCCCCAACATAGGCTCTTAATCCTTGCCCCACACCTCCTAGACACACACACACACACAAACACACACTGTTCCTTCTGTAGAATATAGCCAGATATAGCTGCCTTCTGTGCATAGTGAGTGAGGCGAGGAGTGAACATGGTTGAGATTGGTCAAATGAATGGTGCTAAAATGAAATGAAATCCATGTGATTCACACTGTCACATGGATTTCTTTACAGTTCACCCACCCACAGACACAAGTACCGACTTCCTTTTCTTTCTTTAAATTTGACAGGAGCTCTATGACATAATGCTCCTTAAATCTACTATATTTCCTTACAGTCCTGTTCTTATCTGTCACATTTATCAACACTTTCAGATTTCAGAATTACAGACTTTTTTGCAGTTCTGATGAGAATGACCACATTCATCCTCAACTCCCTTATTTTACTGCTAAATATCCCTGCATACCGGAGACTATCAATTTAAGACTTGGTGAATAAATTGTTGCAACACTAGACTGTCAGCTTTTTGTTTTGATATGTACTCAAACTGAAGGTTTCTTCCATTGATTTTTGATTTCGTGTATACGTTGTGTTTGTGTTTGTACTTATGTGGCAGCTGACTCGCTATTGCCCATTTTTCTGTTTTCCTTTGTGGCATCTTTCCGAACAGAGACAACACCCACTCACTTCTGTTTGATTGTTTCTTTATTTTTTTTTAACAAAGCAAAGCAATTCCCTAACAAGTTTCTCTATTGAAAAATACAGAATCTAACAGCATCACAGTATCGTTCATGTTCTATGCAGAAACTCACAGTTATTGTTCAGATTGGATCGGATTTAATATTTAATATTTTGAGCTGACAAAAAATGTTTTCAGAAAATAGTTAAATAAAAAAAAAAGATATACACATTTACAATCCCATGCATCTCGGAGAATACACAGTTGGCTTTCAAACAGTTTCGAGTCCTAACAATGTGTAACTTTAGTGCATAACAGACGTTTTCAACATTCATACATACATGTAGACACACCCGCTGATGCTGATCATCAGCAGGTCAAAACACCTGAGACTTCAAACAACACAAAAGGCTGTGTACGGCTCATCATAATGGACTTTGGTCTGTTAGTCTACAACAGTCCAGTTTCACTTACACACAAACAAAACAAAAAAAAAAAAAAACAAAACTGAAACACACAGAAATCAGTCTGAATCAGGAGAACATAACTTCCCTTTTTTTTGGTAATGAGCATCTATTTCTCTGCTCATGTTGAAAGTAAGCTCTGATATGTTTAATTCATATATATATATATATATATATATATATATATATATATTCAAATTCTTTAATTTTCAGTCTGACAGATCAGAATCAAGATTTTAGGTTGTTTGAGAGAAGAAGAGACTAGAAAGCACGAGGGCCGAAGAGGAGTTTCCACATTTCAGTTTTTTGTCTTCCATCTGCAATCTAAGCATCTCTTCTATCATCACAAAAACTAAATGGTACTAAAAGGAAAGTACAAATTCAGCTAAAATACAGAGCAGTGTGTGATGGGTGTATGTACAGTGATAATGTGTGGTATGTACAAGTGTGGGTGGTGGTTTGCTGGCATCTCTAAAATCACACACGTTTTTGAATCTGAGAGCGAGAAGAGAGCTGCTCTTGGCTTCAGATCTTCTCATCCTTTTTTCCTTTTAGATGAATATCTAGTGCTCTCTCTTCTTTCTTCTTTTTCTTGCTTTAATTCTTTTCTTTCCTTCAAAGCCTCTCATTATCTGTGTGGATCCATCTCTTTCTCTTAGGCCTGTTGGTGTCACATAACCTATTAATCGCCTGATGATGACCATCAGTTACAGAGGAATAATGTTGCAGTGATTGGATGGTGAACGCTAGTCGATCTAGAAAACAGCTGTTAACAAATCACAACGCCTGCGTTGTTTCAAGCTGTGATATCAAAAAACATTTGCAGACGCTACCAGCTGCCTGTGTATTGTATCTCTGTCATTTCATCATGCTATTGTAGGTGACCACCTTCGTACTGTTAATATCAGTCAGTTTTCATGATTTAATCCCTGGTTTTCTTTTTTCAAAGCCAGTAATGGTAAGCAGCAGCTATTTCAAAACTGAAATCCTGTCCTACTCTACTGGTCTCTGCTCTTTATAACAGCTCCCTGGTGTCTCGCCTGTTTTGTCAGTGTAGCGCCCCCTGCACCTCGAGGAGGTAACTGAAAGGAATCAAGTTCCAGGTTTTTTGTTAGATTTGGAAAGAGCAGGGGGAGAAATCAGAGGAGAAAAGGGGTGTAGAGGAGAGAGGAGTTCAGCCGAAAAGGAAATGAAGGGAGACTGTAACTATGGAGAGAGAGGACATGGAGGAGGGATGGGATGATGGGTGAGAAGGAGGATGATGGGAAGGCTGGATTGTCATAGCCTGGGGCACAATCCAGCTCAAAGCAGCGAATGGAGGAATCTTCGTTGCCATAGTTGGTCCAGTATTCTTCTGGATCGAGCTTGGGGAGTGCCACCTCATCCTCTGACAGTTCGTACTTGGAAGGGAGGGATTCAGCTGGGGTTTTGGGGAGGTACTGCGGCTTGCCAGCAGAGAAAGGGAAGGCCTTCACTGTCTCTGTGTTCTTCTGGTACAAGGACTTGGATGAAGATGCAGGCTTGTGCTTGGAGAACCACCAGCGGGTCTTGGTGCTGAAGGTGGTTGTAGTGGTTCCAGCCAAAGATCCAGGGTCAGGCAGAGGGCAGAGGGCGAAGTCCAGCTCACGGAGGAATCTGAGGTCTTGGCCGCGACGTGGGGATGGGGAGGTGCACATGAGCTCAGAGGAGGAGATGCGGGCCTTGCGGAACCACTCCCACAGGGGACGGGCCTCACAGCCGCAGGACCAGGGGTTGCCGTTCAGACGGAGGAACTGGATACCTTGGACATCTTTCATGGTCTGGCCCGGCAGTTCAGCCAAGGAGTTGTTGAACAGGTAAAGGATGGTCAGGCGGCCCAGGTCACGGAAAGCACGACGATTTACCTGCCTGATGCGGTTGTCATGGAGGAGGAGGCGGTCCAGGTTGACCAGGCCCCTGAACACATTCTCAGAAAGGGCACGGATGCGGTTTCCATGCAAGAAGAGATGGGTGAGGTTGACCAAATCTGAGAACAGGTCATCCTGCAGAAAGTGGAGTTGATTCTCCTGGAGCAAAGTCAAAATACAAGAAGATTTAGTGCTGTGGAAAAGCAGGTGTTGAGATAACAACTTGGGTTTAGTTGTTAGCAAAACTTACCTATGAGACATTTTTCTCTTTTAGGCTTTAACAAATGCCACAAATCTAGGACTGACTAGAATTTCTTGTCCAAAAGTGTGAAGAGTAACTTTCCTTTTAGAGTCCAACATCTCTATTTCAGTAAGTGATTACTTTCAGTTGTCACAGGAGAGGAAAGTCGTTACTTCCTCTGAAGTTACCCTATATGTATAATTGGAGAGTGTCATGCTGACAATGCATCTAGGTAGGGACTTGTTGCCTAATTAGATTCAAGGGAACTGCAGCCCGGCAGCTTAACAGCCAAGATCTCAGTCAGCTGCCAAAAACCTGAGAACAACTCTGGCAAAAAAAAAAAAAAAAAAAAAAAAAAAAAAACAGTGCAAAGAAAAATATTGGCAAGGAAAAGTTTGTCAGTGCACTGAGATTAATTACTGCTTGGAAAGGGAGAAATCAATAAAAGAAATCTCATTGCAAGCAGCAGTTTTCAGATCCTTAACTTTTGTGCTTTTTACTAGAATTGAAATAGTAACAGACTTTTTGTAGAGCACATTGTATTGAGGTTATGTGTCAAGTTTAAAAGTCAGTCATTTATGGATCATAATTATAACATCACTATCTGGTCCATTTAGTCCAGTTGGAGCCTAAATACAGAAGGGAATTTAAAATGTGGGGCAAAAGTGGCTTGCAGATTAGTGTTAGGGGTAGGTTTGGAGGGTTAGGGGTATCATGACTTCCTTTGCTCTAATAGCAGACTATTTTCTATTTTTAAGAGTATTCATTGAACTTCAGGATTAATTTCTTGAGTAAATTTACAGAGCTTTCTCTACATATGTATTTTTTAGAGTGTTGTTTTCTACAATTTAGCTGTTAGTGTAATGGAGAAGGTTAGTGTCTCCTCTTCTTGGTCTTTTTTTTAATGTACAAGTTATTTTACTGTGGTACCTTATTATTAGTGTATGCTTTGCTTTTGTTGGACTTTCATGTTTTCATGTGGTTTGATGCTACAACTGCTGCTGAGAGGAAACGTGTGGGTAGATTCTCCTTTTAAATTCGATTAAGTGCATGGAGCATTTGGCAGCCACTCACTTTGCTACCACTCATCACTCTTGCAATTTCTTCCCTGTAGTCATCTGAGCTGCTTGTTTAATAAGATGATGGTAACTAAAAAGCTTTGTTTTTGTGAATATTGAATGGTCTGTGTGCGAGTGGCCACATAGCCTGCAGTAACTAGTGTGTTCATAAATCAGTACTGTAATATAAGTGTGTGTGCAAGTGTACATTCTAATGCATGACTACAAACATGTTTGTGTTAATCCAGTGCATGTGAGTATTTTTGAGTATATATACTGAGAGTGGCTTTACCTGCAGGTAGAGAAACTGCAGGCTGTACAGCTTGTGGAAGAGGTCATGGGGGAGAGCAGCCAGCTTGCAGCGGTGCATGTGCAGGCTCTGCAGCTTCTCCAAGCCCCTGAAAGCTCCGCCTTCCAGACGCCGCAGTGAAGGGTTATCGCCCAGATCCAGCTCCTCTAGAACCCTGAGGTTACTGAAGGCCCCGGCCTCAATCCATGTGATATTGTTGCCATATAGCCAAAGCACCTGAATTAAGAGAATATAATCAGCTTGTGAGAAGATAAATAACAGATGCTGTGGGGGAATTCAGCAAAAACACATGCACACAGTCATTTTTACCTGTGTCTCAAAGCCAAATGAATCTGCACGGAGCTCTGTGATACGGTTGTTCTGCAGGAAAACACGCTGCGAGTCATAGGGTACACCGGCTGGCACTATGGTGAGGTTCTGGGACTGGCAACTGACTGTCATGGGCGTGGGGTAACACACACACAGCTTGGGGCATGCAGTTGCCCCGCCTGGCTTCACCACCACCAACCAAAGAATCAGCCACAGAGACAGTCCACCTGCAGAGAGGGGGGGGCAAAAGAAAGAGGTGGTTATTTCTAATGAGAAATGAGAAATAATGGAGTGTGTGTGAAGGTCAGGTTAATAGCAAAGGGGCTATTGTTGCAGTAGTTAGTCCTGGTCTGGTAACCGTGCACATTGAAAGAGTGATAGACAGAGAGAGGTTGATTTCAGCTTTTGGCGTCAGTGCTTCTTTGCTGTCTGTCAAACCTGTTGCTGCTGTCAGTGATTCTTTTTAGCACTGCTGTGCTCTCACCCTTGACATGTTGATGGTCCTCAGAACTTCAGGGTTCATATATAATTCACCAGAGAACATTCATCCATTCATATCCACCTGATCATTTTACATAGGTCTCACTGTCTGTTGTGGCACAATTACATAACTCTGGGTATCAACTATTTATAACATAAAAATCACACACAAATAACCCCCAAACTTGAATATAACTTTAAGAGACTAAAAACGTGAATTACATTCCATACAATCCACCATACTCCCTACATTAAATTAACCTGGTTTCCTAGTTCTCAGGGTATCTATACCAAAAGGATGTTTCCGTTGGGAGCTACAGGAGAGAGGGCAGGCGTAAAACAGGTAACCAAACCCGGATCAGTTTCGGTTCTTCTCAATACTGCAACAGCTTTTTGGCACAGCTCAGATAACGGCGCACAAAAGTGTCCACCGCGAGAAAAAGTACATGTATGAAATAATAATGAAGTTCCCATTCATCTGCCGTGCGCAAGATTTTCCAGCGGCTCACCTCTTGACCTCTTAACAAGTTGGACGATTAGATGCGCAGGGAGAACTGCAGTTGGTGCTTTAAGGCGGAATATGATACCTTTCTAGAGTCTTATTTACCCTTAAAGTTGAACTGATGTGAAATAGGAAATTAAGTTCAGTATCCCGTGTGCGTAAATCATGCGTACATCTCTCCATGCGTAAAAGAGATATGACGAGGTTGGATTTTGGTAAAGTTTGCATAGAAGTTAAAAAAAAAAATCATTTAATAATTATTGACATCACGTTAATAAAGAAATAAGAGAATATAATCAAATTTCCTATGGAGATTGTACAAGACAAACCCAAATTTTAGCCTCAAAATGTTCCCAAAACGCATACTTCAGACTCTGGACGACATCCCTCCTCTTTATCCACTATTCTCTATTTTCTGACAGCCTGACGTGATTAATAATAATAATAATGATAATAAAATTTAAATGGTTGTTGAGCACGCCTGCCTGCTGATATAAAAACTAAAATGTGCCCAACAGTGTCTGTGCGTAAAAGCACAATCAAACAGTATTCACACAGAAAATCAACTCTGCTGATACCCAACAAATAAATCAGTGAGAAATGTGATTGCCCCGAATCACAAAAATACACATATTTTTTTAAAGAAGTAGTAGCAAACTGTATTGAGACAGCTAAATCACAGAAATCCACTTGCAAATTTAAGAAGACTCAGTACATTCAAGCTGTATATGAATGATGGAGAAAAACTCACTCTTAAAGTTGCGGGCGCTGGAGTTCCTCATGGTACGAGTTTTCATCTCTAACCAAAGCCGAAAGCGAGTTAGCTTGAGCGGCGTAGAAGTGCCTGCTTGCTGCTATCTCTGCTGGAGTTCAGCTCTGGTGATCGAGTTGCTGCTGCTGCTTCAGGCAGTGACGTGCTGGAGTCCCGGGAAGCTGTTTATACCCGCGGCCGGTCTGCGCCCACAGCCGTGGGCAGCGGAGGATCCTCTCTACGTCAGCTCTAGAGGAGGGGTGAGAGTCACCGCAGGAAGCGACAATAAAGGCAGTGGCAGGGTCGGTTTTTGTCTCCGTCTTCACTGTGGCATTACCATAACGAGAAAGGCACCACTACCTGTCAAAAGTAAATGTGGTTGATTCTTCATCACTCATTATATGACATATTTAAAAGATAATCTATGTTTTTTTTTCTCTTTCCAATCATGAGAGAAGTATCATACATTAAAAAAGAAAAAAAAGACAAATACATTTAATTTACTATATATTCACCACTACTGCTAATTAATAATAAGTGTTTGTGTTATTGTGGTTCCATTGTGGCACATGATCTTCAGAGGGTTGGAGGAGGACCGGAGATGAGAAACTCATTTGGCATTTAAGTTCAAAAACCTCATATGTCTCATTAAGTGTAGGATTGTTTGGAAACGTGCCAAGATCCGCCTACAATTCAAATCAACAGATGAACATGGAAACGAAACCCAGCGGTGGAGCGAAATGATCTAACACATATTGACAGGTTATATTTCTGTAAAGGGGGAGAGATGATTTTACCACTGACACGTCTGACTGTAACAGCACTTATTCCCCATTACATTTGTCACCTGCTAATTAATTTGCATTAGCTAAATCAGTCATAATACAGTCGTTATTTTGACTGTAAATCCCTGTAAATCCCTTAACAGGCCTTCCATAGAGGGGGCACTGTGAATCAAGACGCTGCCAGTTCACCCTTGGCGCGCCACACGTTGACACTGACGATGAAAGACACTATGAGCCTATTTGACTGAATAAGTCACAGTTTCGATCTAATTATCCGTTGGCTCGAGTACAGGCATTTTGCTAGAGGACGCCGCGCGGTAACATCACGCGGGCGGGACGTGGGACGTGGGATGAGGGACGGGACACGGAGGTCTTGTGTGTGCATACGACCCGTGTCAGGGCAGGGGTGGGCCGACTTTACTCACTATTGAGTCCTCCTTTCATGACACGCATGAAAGCCAGGTCCACCATGATGCACATCATCTGTTCCCAAGTGAACACACACTCATCGAAACCTGCTCCATGGAAGGTCATCTGTAGCTCCAAGCTGTGAGCGCAGCGCAGGGCTCAAGTTGCGCGCCTGAAATCACGCAGTTTCTTGGCTGCGGTGCACTGACCGGGGGAGGCAGACAGCTCACCGAGCAGGCATTAGTACCCACCGCAGGGGGGCTGAGGGAGGGATAAGGTCGCGCCTTTGTGCGTGTACACGCACGTAGTTTAGCCAATTCACACTGTTCTTGGCCCCAGGGTAACTGGGGGAGGCAGCCAGCTCACCAACAAGCCAAGCAGACTCCATCTTCAGGGAGGGTGTAGGAGTGTGTGTTTGACTTTAGTTGTGTGGACAAATTGGTGTTATGAGGATATTTTGGACACAACTCCAAAGTGTGGTTTGGTTGTTTTTCAGGTCACTGATAGAATTTGATTTGGATTAGGATTAAACCTTCTTTTATTATGGTTGGACTTAATGTGTTTCTGATCTGTAACTTGCACATGTGTTGTGTAACTCTTTGTGTGTAATACTTTAATCATGACCAAATCCATATACATGAGCAGAAGAGAGTGAGAAAAATGTATGTAACAGCATACACACATTTCCCAGACCTCCTCCCTTACATCTTCTCACTAGCCTGCTGTGTCAAAGTGAATCACGGGCACACTGGCATTTGAACTGGTGTAAACACAGCATGTCCAAAGGTTCTGTCCTGATCCTAAAAAAAATGTGTTGGTGACTGTGTCCATAACCCCTACTCATCCACAAAAACACAAACAAACTCACACAGAGAGCTGAAGACGATCTGTGAGGGCAGAATCTGTTCCTGCATACTGGGTTCAACAATGATGAGAAGAGAGAAAACTCCACAAAGTTGACCTTGATTTCACTGTTAAGTGCTCAAGTCAAAAGACAAGAAAAAGCATCTTAAACTTCATTTGCTTTTTTGTTTTTTTTTTTTTTTTTTGTAGGAGAAGGCTCTAAAGTTGTCACGCAGCACACTCTGACTGCAGGCTAGCAATTAAATACCTTCTTCAAATACTAACTGTTGAATGCAGTGTGAGGTTTGATATGTGTAGAAATGCATGAATCAGATGCGGGGTGTCATTTGGGACATCAAAGGTCGGACAAGACTTTGTTAACGAGATAATGAATCATGTGATATTTAGTTGCACTGTCAGATGTGAAGCTTCAGCGTGTAAAGTTCATATTTGCAACCAGTTCAGACAAAAGTTTAGGTCAAAATCAAAATCTGATTTAAATGAGATGTGGGCGTCAGGCTTTCTCTATTCGTCATGTGTGAGAAATTAAAATCGCACATACAAAATCCTGTTAACTATTGTTGAAACAAAAAAAAAAAACTGAAACTGAAACTAAACAAGACCAGAAATTACTATGAGTGTGTTATACAGCCAAACCACACAATATGTGTAATTGTAGTTGAACATTTCATAGCAGTGTATTCTTATGTAGGAAAGAATCATAAGTTTGTCTCAGAGGGCAAACAACTCAACTTCTATTCTCCAACTCCCAGTTTAGATAAAGGGGTAAACCAACTTTAAATAGGGAAGATGGGATGAATAACATTGCAGATATGCTGCTTTGACAGGACCCACTTTTCTGTGAAGGCTTTCCACGAGATGTTAAAACTTGGCTTTAAGACATTTCTGCCATTTAGCATGAAAAGCATTTGTGAAGTTCAAAGATAAATTATTCAATTATTCTTGTTTTTTTTTCTGCTGCAGTTGATGATTCTAACTAAATAAAACATTGTTATTTATTATTAAGAAATAAGGGGCACAAAGTCCAAATTTTCCAATGTTTTTTTAATAAAGTGTAAAGTAATACAAAACTAGCATACGCATACTGCACAAATATCTGAAAAAAAATTGACTAGTTACTTTTCAATCTCAAGATGAACCGTCGTGAGAAACAGCTCCAGACTAAAAGCACATGAAAATATTGTTAACATATGTGGATAAAAGTCCATATGCTTTTTTTTCTGGCATTTGTTTCACTATTAAGCATTACAAATAGAGCTCATACATGCTGTCACTATTAGAGCCATTCATTCTTTCAGTTGCAGAGTTGATTTGTCTCCCGAGCAGCTCCGCACAGCAGATGGAAAACAGCACGAAAAAACGAACCATGTGTTAGTCCAGTGCATCTTTTTCTCCTGTTGCTGTGATCAAAAAGGGCAGACATGAGTTTGTTGGTGTGAGCTTGTTAAATTTGTGTGTCCTGAAGAAATTGTCACTCTGTTGCAAATATAGGTCACTTAAACACACACACACTCAAACACACACAGACATGCACATATATGTAACAAAATACCTCACTAACAGACTATCAGGCTTATTTTTAACCTCAGCTCAGCCCACTTTCACTCCTATTTGTCATACATTCGTTCATGCAAGTCTGTATTTTTAAATTGCTTGGATACTGGGGTTTTGATCATCAGTGACGCAGATGACGCAGATAGGGAGGAACCTGTCGCTGTGCACATGTCTGGACACACACACACACGCACGCACACAGTGGATGTGACAGACCTTGTGAAACTAAATCAAATTTGTATTTTCTCTCAGTGTTGTGGCACAGACGTCGAACAGAGAAGTTGAGAGAGGCTGTTGTGGGGGAGTGTCCCTGTTATTTCAGGTTTAAACTTTGCCTGTGATTTCTCCCACTCTCACCCCCTACTCCCCCCAAAGATTGTGCCCCCTGTGAAACTTCTCCAACACTATCATTATCGACCTGGCGACTCCCACCCAGACCGCTGCCGACAGTCTCGGTGTGACTGGAGACGACAGACTGTCTGGGGCTGCTGTGAATTTGAATGTGAATACTGTGTTTGTTATACTGCCAAATCAAACACTGTGTGAACAACCTTTATTTATAGACCCTTGCTCAGATACAGAGAAATGGGAATAAAATAGAGAAAGACAGAACAGATATTATTGTAAAAGTGCAATAAAAAGTGCAATAGAGTACAGTCCCACGTTAAAGCTTTTGACTGGTTGTGTGCTTCTTGGATTGATGAATGTCTTTTCATTTATTTTATAAAGCTACAGTCGACTTCTATCTTTCTACTAAATCTTGTCTGAAAGATGCAAAACTTCGTGTGATCAATGTAGTCAAAACAGCTGCAGCATAGGCCAGGTTACATTTCCCATAATACAACTCAGTAGTATATTTGAATAAACACACCTGACCTGATAAATGCTCAGGCTTTTGGTGATGAACTTGTAGTTTTCAACCACTGAAAACTAAAGGGAGACAACTTAGTGACAGAAAGCTCCCGTCAAAGCCACATAGTATTTACAATATGAATAACACATGTAGGAAAAGTATGATGTTATTTGTACATGTTATTTTTGTTGTTATGTAACACAGCTTTTAACTAGAGTTTTAATTGGAAAAAAGACATTGTGCAATTTAAGAATTACATTTTATGTCCAAGTAAATACACCACCAGTTGACAAAAGTGGGAAAAAAAGAGTTCAACTTTTATATATCATTTTATTGTTTTATATGTGATATTATTATACATTTGTGTATCATAGTGTAAAACATACATTTAGTAGAGTTGTTTCATTTTCAGCCTTTTCGGCAAGTGCATCATTTTTTATTCACACAATTAAAAAATCAGAAACATTTAATTAATTCATTTGGTGGTGAACGGTGAATTGCTTCCATATTTATGGTCACATTTTTAACAATGTTAAAACACCGTTTGGCACTTAATCTAGAAAAATAAAAATAAAATAATAAACACAATGTTTAAAAAAAAAAAAAAAAACTAAATACAACATATGTCCCTGTATGATCCTTTCATGACAGCACTGAACATCTGACACATCACATGTTGGGAACAAACAAAGCTTCATCATGTTATTGTGGGTTCATGTTTGGCACCATATTGATGTTAGTATCTAACAGTTCCAACACACACTCCAGCAGAGGGCAGAGTTGTGTTGTTTCTGCGCTCCACTCAGAGTGGTGCTACCCAGCTGCACAAACTCCCACTGCACAGTAATCTCTGCGGTAGAGACGTCAGTCAGTGAGCAAACAGAACCTTTGTCCTGACAAGAGGGGCTTCACCGAGCAGCTTTATGTCCAAAGTTGAGCCCATTTGATCTTTTTTTACACTGTTTAAATCAAAGACGTTGTTTGGCTGATCAAATTCCCTTATACACCCTTATCCTATAAAATACACTGTGGGCCCTTTATTTTGATTTCAAGTTCTTTAAAAAAAATAATAGATAGCATATAGATAAATGGCAACAACATTGAGAAGTCTGCATTGATTTAAACATTATCTGTAACTTTTTCTGCTTTTTACGCTAAAGTGCATCATTTTTTGGCACTCGAGAGGCACAGTGATCACAGTGTGATCGATGGCTGAGATTATGTTATATAAAAAAGGAAAGATTGCATTACAAGCTTTCATCAAAAAAAGAAATATGCATATAAAAACAGAAAAGGCTAAGGGTTGTTTGATTTGGGTTTCCAAAAAGTGAAAAAAGCACCACGTTTGATTGTAACTTTGTGGTGATACAAGCAAAGGTTCACAGACAGGTTCACAAACAGACATGTTTGGCAGTGAACATCCCTTCAGTGTGTGGATAGGACACTATGACTGTACCCAAAAAAATCACACTTTCCTACAAGCACTTGATTTTAACTTTGAAATGAGACAAGCTACTGTGGCGACACAGCCAAACACACAAACTAAAGAGGTAAGAGTGTCAATGGTGACGTAACAAGCATTTTTTTTTACATTTTTTTCAGACATCAAGAAGAGGCAGTGACGGCTTTGGCTCGCTGGGAGGCAAGACGTCGACAATGAAGGTAAACAGAGAGGGGGTGGATGAAGGCGAGCAGGCTGAGCAGCGTCAGACCAATGTTCACCTACAGACACGTGAAGAGGAGAAAGAAACACGGAGAGATGCCAGTTAAGGAAGGCAAAGGATGAAGGAGTGAAAGCAGGATTTCTATTCAAATCTATCAAATCTGTGTCATGTACTCACGTATAAAGGATCTCCACCCAGGACTTCTTTGACCAAAGTGAAGCAGGGATACTGCAGCAATGAAAACACTGCAGACAGAGCCATGACGAAACCATACAGCTTCCCAAAGTGACACGGTGGGAAACTGCACACACAAACACACAAGGTGACGAGGTGGAAAAGACAGAAATGAAAACAAGAGTGAACAAACATGGAAATTACAACACTCTGAAGTATTAAATTTACCAAAAGCAAGTAATTCTGGACCTCTACTCTTTTTTTTTTTTTTTTTTTTTTTTTACATAATATGTGTCTTTATGGTGTTAAACACTGTTTTTAAATCCCAAGTTTAGCCCCATACCTCACCTGAAATCAACCAAAACTACACTACAAAGCTCACAGTCATGCTTCTAACCACACCCAGAGTTTATATAATACCACCCTGTCGGCCTGCAAAGCCCCTTTCCCTCAAAACCATCAACAGAATTACACAGAGAGAAGACTGTTAGCTGTTAGAATGAACTTTATGAGCTTTTCTGGTTTTTTATTTCCACCTTTCAAGAGATATGATTGTTTAATGGCCTTTGAATGTTTCTTTGTGTTGTATCACATTACCTAGACACACAGAAGCTTTAAAGTAGATGCATACAAGAAGTAAGGGGTATATAATATCAGTCTAATTTACTTTATATATTGATAACTCTCTCTCCATACATGCATCTATGTCCATCGTAAATTGGACCAATAAACTGTTGAAACATCAGATGTTCAGTGAACCAAAACCACTTGCTTCAGTGTAGTTTTCTCACTTGTTGCATCATGTTAAGGTGTTGTGTTTATGTGTTATTTGTTCCTCTTAAAGAACAAAATATCTTAAATTAGTTATCATGTAATTACAAGATGAGGTTGAGCTGTGCAGTCTTGTTACTGTAGCATCTTACTGATGAGTGTTTGTGTTATTGTCTTGTTTAATTTGCCAGTTTGGTAACTGTGACTGTGTTTGATACTCACGCCACGCTGATGAAAGCTGCATTGCCACCGTAAAGGAAGGAACGGTTGAGCACCTGCAGGATGAAGGTGAGGTACTGGAGCGGCAGGTATGGGGTGGAGGCACAAACTGAGAAGAGCAGACACTGCAGCGCCGTCAGGAAGAGGGAGAGCACAGAGGCCTGGAGGTCTGCTTCCTGTTCACTTTGACCTACAAACACACACACACACACACATAAAATAATGATCCATCAATACAAATGTATAGAAAACACAAGCATGGGTGCATGTGTTTGCGTCCATTACTAAGTCACTGTTACCTGCGGCGCGGGGTTTGCCTTTGTGTCTGTCCATAATGAGGCCGTTCCAGGGGGCACACAGCACTCCACAAAGCTGGGTGATGGCAAAGGCGTTGATGTATTGACTCACTGCAGGAATACACAGCCAGAACAGAAAACATGAGACGGCTGGACGCTTTCATTTCTGCAAAATCGAGGAGGTGATGACATGTCATCTGTGTGCAACACAACATATAAACATGTGATGTTTACCCAGTGAGGGCTCGCCCTCTGTCAGCCTGTGCAGCATTGGGTTGAGTGTCCCGATAAACAGGTAATGTCTGAGCTGCATCACTGACAACCAGAGCAGGTGCCACCAGAAGAATCTGGACAGCAAACACTCACGAAAAGTCTTCTCTGAGAAAGAGAAGGGGACAACACAGAGGTTAAAAGGAAAAGCTGAAGGATAATAATACGATTGTTCTTTTATTAACCTTATTTTTTTATACCTTGTTTTACAGGGGCGCTTGTGTTAAGTGGCGACTCCTCTGACGGTCCCTGTGCGTCACCATTTGCCACCTTGGAGCTCAGGGTCTTTGATTTACCACAGGTTACCCTGACAGAGGTCAAAGGTCACAGAGGGGTCAGCCACAGACTGAGGGAATGGTGGGAGTTCTTTGATAATTATTTACTGAACAAGTGGAATTTTAAGTTCTGTCTCCTAAAACACATTATCTTAGAAATGCCGTGAAGAAAAGTTGTCTTATCAAATGTTTGTGGTTGAGCTCAACATCACTTAATATGAGCCAAGAAATTACATTTAATGAACTGACACTGGCGTAGTTGAGAGAGACAACTGTGAGGCCATAAATCTCGTTTTTCTTTTTCTTTTTTTCTGCAAGCGTACACCTTCAGTGTATAAACTGTAAACATAGGCCCATCAATTTACAGTAAACAACCTTCTCCAGAGATCATACTTCAGACATTTGATTCACACACATGTCTATAAAGCATGTATACAAGGGGGTGACGTTTGTTCCGTGTTGGAAAATTCGTACCCGTAGGTGTAGTCGTCAGGTAGAGGGTAAGGGATTGACTTTCTGGGCAACAAGAAGAAAGTCCTGACCAGGTGAATGATGCTGCAGGCTGACAGAAAGAGGAAGGAGGAACGGAGAGAGATGCCAGACTCGTGCACAAGCTGCAAGAAAAAACACCACAGGACGGAGGTCATCATTAGAGTTTGAAACAGCATGAAACAGTGTGATTTTATTGATAATCTCGATGTGTGAATGCCTCTCACCTTGATGACAAGAAAGAGTGCCGAGGAAGAATCAAAAGCCCCGTTATAAAGAGTGATGATGGTGGAGCGATGCGAGCCGAACAGGTTTCCCACCTTCAGAGAGACATTTAAAGTGATGAGGACAGACTGATGTTGCATTCAAGTGTCTATGTGTCTCCTTTTGGGAAATAAACAGCGTCTTTTGTGCAGCAAAATAAATTGCCTGATTAAACTTGTGGTTTTGGTGACACAACTGCACCATTCACCCTCATTAAACGTCGGCGGGAAACTGTGACGGGTTAATGTGAAACCCAACAGATCATGAGGTCAGTCGGAGAGAAAAGCCCTGCAGCTTGGAGAAAACCCTTCAACAGCATGAAGTGAAGAAAAAAAAAAGCTCCTACATTTGTGTTCCTCATCCTGCCTTTTTTCAAATATGGGTCATGGGATGAGTAACTATTTTTTGTGGTTTTTGATCATGTGGTTGATGAAAAAGATGCAAGGAAATACACGTGTCAGCAAATTTGAATTATTATATGAAACTTAAATTGCGTCACTGCAAGTACCCACTTTAATTTTGTGAGTGTAAATATGTGTCTGTGAAAATGATGGCTTTGGTACCTGCATGTTAGTGATTAAAAATAAGATGCCACCAACTGCCAGGAGGGAGAGAGCTGGGAAGAGCAGGTTTGACATAGCTAATGGAGGAAAAAAAAAAAAAACAGAAAATACAAGGAGGGTAAGGATACACAACCATTAATCAAACACATCAGCTGTTATAATCTAAAATGTCTTTAGGCAATAAAGGAATCTCACAGATCACAAGACACATGGACAAAAAAGTAAATATAATTCACCTGCAGATGAGAAAGCCACCATCATGGTGCCCATGGTGTAAAGAAATCTGTTACGGGGGATAAAACAAAACAAGAGTTATGTTGTTTTATTGGTTTACTGGGAGTTTCCAGATCTTAAAAATAAACTAAAATTAACACACTATGAGAAATCAAAAAAAAAAAAAAAATGTGACACTTGATACAGTGTTTTCACGGCACACATGCAGGTTCCTGTGCCACTGCTGCTGTTTGGAAAACCTTTGTCCGACTTTAATTTCCTTCCCGCGATTTGTCCTAAGCCGGGATCCATCCTCATCTCAGCTTGTCCAACTATTTGCATTCCTTGAATTTTCATTTTCCCTCCACCCACTTTTAGTGGAAACATATGGACATTTCTTGTACCAGTTTGTTATTGGGGATTTAATTATTTCTCGGATGATAAACAGGGCAGGTGTGTGTGGGTGTAGTAGAGTCATCTTACATTAACTCTGAGGGAGGAAGATGAAGGAAGACTTATTGGCTATAGTTTCTGAACATCAGCACAAAAAAAAAAACATATTTCATTACAGACACTCCTCATTCCTTCTTAAACTTTCAATGTGTTTTGCTCCACTTTGGCCCAGTTACAGTTTTTTGGGGTTTTGTTACTTCATTACTCTTTACTGATTTGGTTCCTGTCCTCATAAGACATTTTGGCTAAAGGCTGTCAGGCTTCGTGTGTCAGCTGTTCTCTGGAAATCTCAGGTCTTTTACATAATTTCCCTAAACAAAGCTACTCTGGCCTCTGTCTATCCTGTTCTCCTTCCTTTTCTAATTTAACCCACAGGAGCATGTACAGTGTACACACACACACACACACACACACACCAGGCTTTCTCATAACAATTTCCTCACCTCTCTCTACTTCCTCTGTGTGAGAAAAACAACTGTAGTAATCAAACAGATGGGAATCTCTCAGAGGGAGAGAGGAAAGCCGCCAACTGCAGCTTTGTATAGCAACGTTAGCTTAGCCACTACAAGCAGGCATAGTTTTGTTTTTTATCTAATGATAAGTTTTATCTGATGAACGCACCAGCATCACACGTCAGTACTGCATGTGTAAAGACATGCAGCTGTCGCTTCAGGGCTGAAAGTGAAGTGTTCATTTAAAGCGTACTAAATGAATGAACAATGTAGCTTAAATTATTCATTTCATTGTAAGACTTAAGTTAAGTCACAGTAAAGCACGGCGCTATAAAATCCTTGAACTAGATTTCACAATTGTAAATGTAAACCCAGATGAGCTCTGACAGGGTTCGGGTTGGTGTTGTTCTTTACTTGTCAATGTTTGTTATTTCATACTTTTTAACTACCTGGAAATCCTCTACTTGGTAATGTTTTTAACGAGAGAATACTGTTTAACTCCACTGACGAGCAATAAAGATGTCGGACTCACATTCCAAAGAGCCGAGCCACCGTAGTGCCAAAGCGATCAAAGAGGAAACCATTGGGCAGCGTCAGGAAATTGTTCATAAAGGACGCGATGGTGAAGACAAGTGAAAATTGTTCATCCTGTCCACTGCAATCTGCAAACATCAAAGGAAAAGAAGAATGTGGTTAAACAGGTAACAGTGTAGGTCAGAGGGTTCAAATGGTTGTAAGTGATTTCAGACTAACAGATTAAACCTCGTCTTTCTAAGCTTAGTTAAGGTGAAACTGACCCAAGACGTGTGTGTCATTGACTCCTGTGGTGTTGACACAAAGAGAGCTAAAGTATCCCTCGGTCTTGAGGACGAAAACAAGAGAGGCCCATCCGAACACAGCTCCGGCGAAACACAGACACTCCACCAGACCTGTGGCGAAGGTGAGGCAGCGTCGCATCTTGAAGCTGTTCTCTGAACCCGGCATGATGCCACAAACTCGCGGTACACACACTCACACAAACACAAAACGGCCTCTGTCGCTCCACCTGCCAAAAAACAGGAAACAAAAATGAGAAATGAATTTGACTATGCGGTACTTTCACATAAATAATAAACTGTTGGCATGAGTCAATCCTGAACATCTGAGGCAGAGTTATGCTCACTTCAAGAGCAGTAACTCTTTCCTGCATGACGTGTTGTACAAGTGAGACATTAGCAAAAAGTAGAAACATCTGGACCCAAAATGGAAAAAAAAAGTAATGCAGTAACATGGAGACACAGTGTAAAGTTATAATACAATTTTAACAACAGAAGGAAACAATTGTAATATAAATACAGGTAGTTTCTAATAAACAAACTTATACTGAGGCCACAAAGAAGAAGAGACATCCTGTAAGGAAAAGCCTAACACGTTCTAGTACTCACAGAGAGTAGGAGAGCGATGTACTCCCACAGACCACTCCTCTTTGCTCTCACCCTACTCTCTGTCTTTATATAGCCCAGCTCTTCCTTCCTCTTCCTCACCATTTCCCTCCCTCTACTCTCTCTCCCAATGCTTTCAATGTCTCCATAGAAAACTTCTCTCCTCTGGTTTGTGGTGACTGCAGAAAATAAACACGCCTGCATTTCTAGCGAGCCACACAGCAGTGGAGCTTTGAGTCATTCCAGATGTGGATGCTGGCTTGTCTGGTTTAGCCATGTCACGTGACAAAATGTGTGTGTTTTTTGTTTTGTTCTTTTTTCCTTTTTTGTTGTGATTTTTTTCAGTGACCACAATCACTTGCATTTAGTTTTTTCAAACACTGAGTGAAAAAACAGAAAAATGTAGGATTTAGGACATAAGAAATGTGTCTCCTTTAGGGAAATGTAACTTCCTGAGTTACTCCCTTAGTTGACTATAATGGTTTATATTTTTTTCTGCTGCTTATTTGATCCAGCAGATGATAATATTTAATGGAGAATACTGTTAGATTCATGGTTAACCATTTTAATATCAAAAGTACATAAGTAAATACTATTTCATGAGACATAATGGTTGTAATGCAGTGTATTTACTGAAATATTACACTTTTCATGACTAAGCAGATACTGATCACCACTTTGTTTTACTCAAACATCCTTTCAATTCAGTCCATTCAATGATTTTCTTTTCCTTCCTTTAATTTGAAGTGATTGATGTAAAAAATAATGTGCCAATTTGTATTTGGTGGTTTGTTGCTATGCAGCTGTTGCTATGGCATCTGATAGATCATTGCACATGATGTTACATAACCTTTATTAATATGCCCAAATACTTTATACTAATACTAATCATTTTGTTGTTAATGTATTTTTTTGTGGCATCCAGCAGGTTGATGGAGGTCACAGGAGACGATGCTAGAAAGTCGTACCATAACTACATCACTACTCATGTGACCACATAGTGTATGGTTTACCGTCACATCATCACAAGACAAAGCTTTCTATATACACCCACAGTGTGTGGCACGCAACCAAATTTGTTCACACTTCCTAAAAACGAATGACCGACATTAACACACACATCACACATACATCTACAGCTGTAGCTTCAAGATACTAACATCTGAAAAAATGAAACTAACATGAATTCACCCTCTGAGCTTTACAGTCTTTACAGTCACCATCTGATGAAACCTCATATAACTGATCTGAGCTATTCATGTCCTTAATTGTCCAAAGACAATGCTGTTGCACTAGGCTGTCCCAGACAAGTATGTACAAGAAAGTCAATGGTGATGATGTTGAATTGCTCCTATCAACGTACCTAAAGTGCTAATAGTACTGGTACTAAATCACCTGCAGGAGGGCCCCAGGCCTACAATGTACTGCTGCTTCTGAGAATATGGATGAATAAGCGCAATATCAACTGAAACATGAAGGTTTTAAAGCTAAATTACGTCACAAGAATTTGCTTCAAGCAGAGCCTCAACACAAGTGAAACTACTGTGCTTTTAATGATTCATGTCCCAAACAAAAGGAGTGTTGATTATATTACCACATAACAGTTGTTAAACACTCATGCCGGAGCTTAATGATGGAGCCTTGGTATGGTTATGGATACAGTCAGACACTAGACAGTGTATTACATATTGAAATAGGAACATGCGTTCTTAATGTTTTCAATATCGGTAAATGTATTCATGCATGTAGCCATGCCAACAGGAAAAAGTGCCAATATCAGCAACTTAATGGACAGCTAATGGTCAGATGTTGTTATCTGTCTAATGCAGAGGCAAACCACGGGACCCAGTTTCATCATCTCACTCACTACTTCTTCTATCTATTAATGTTGCAGGGGAAAGAGAGAGTTAAAGATGAAATGCCACATGACATCTGACCACAAAATCCTAAAATGCTATAATTTACCATAAGCTTAAATGTGTTCAGTGTTTAAAGATTCATGCAAAATGAAATGAACTCCAATGAACTAAGGGAGACTGAGGATTACGATCCTCAAGCAGGGCCTAAAGAAACTGCTGTTCGTTGAACACACACCTGGTTAATGTTTAAAAGTTGTAACAAGGAAGACGTGAAGCTGAGAGCATCACCAGTGACAGTGAGGACATTCTGATTCGGCCCAGGTATTATAGTGTGCTGGGATGTGTTGTGAAAGCAAATGTAGTGTAAGTGACCACTTTACCTTCATAGTTATTGTTTCACTGCAAAGTCAATATATATCCTAATTGTGCAAACATGAACTGCACTGTATCTTCAGAAAACTCCAGACCTGTTCAGTGCAGTTTAGGTAAACATGGTATGTTTAAGTGAGTGTGTTATAAGCACATCAGTGGCCTTTCAGTGTTCAAAGTTTTTAAGGACATTGTTGAAATCATTTACTAAAATAAAAAACTGTAAAAATAAGTAAATAATAAAGTATTTTCAATAAAAAAAATAGTATAAATTGATCAACCACAGTTTTATTTGGTAAAATGATAAATATATCAAAGTAAGATGTCTCCTGTGACTGATATGTCATTATTTATGTTATTAAACTCACAATTTGACTTTTTTCTGTAAGGATTCAAAATTCAAAATCATTGGGGACCATTGGTTTAATCTTTAAATATGTATTTTACAACCACAAGAGTGAAAAGTACAATATTTACTTCTGAAATTTTGAGGCCAAAAGTAAGCCTAAAATTTCACTATAGCATTTCCAATTGGTTTATGTTGAAATTAATATTAAAACCCAATGTGTTGTTTAAGTTTAAAATAGCAGTCTCTCATATTTAGTATGTTAGGCTTCTACAAATGTTTTTTCTGCCACAAAGGTACACATGGTTTTGAGGCGTGTATGTTTTTCAGACTTTTTCTCCAGTCTTTTTGGTGGAAAGCTTCTCACTGTTACCTTAAGTCTCTAAACTATCTCAGAAGAAAAAATCAATCTATAAACCAGATGCTCATCATATATTACAGACAAGAAAACCTGAGATGAGGCAGCATAAAATTCTCCTCATGAAATGATGTTTAATGGTGAGACACGATAAAAAAAAAAAAAAAAAACAAATAGTATATCATGATTAAAGGTGATTAAGTCGAGCACTTTAGTGTGTACAGTTTACAAGCAGTACTGATGCTTCCCACAGTGATCTGAACCTCACAGCAACAACCTTGTGATCAGCTACGAGTAAGAGTCGCACATGGGTTTACACACACACACACACACACACACACACACACACACACACACACACACACACACACACACACACACACACTGATCGTCTGATCTCAGCCCACGTCTGATGTCTGTTCATGTATAGGAGGATGTGCTGTATAGTTTACTTACTGGAAGCTATGCCCTCCTACTGCGATCCCATTGTCTGCATCATCCACAAATTGTTTTATTATTGTCCCAATACTTGTGAGAAGCGGACGGGGAGGACCTTCATGCTGCTGCTGCGGTTGCTCATTGTGGGCGGGGTGAGCAACGACTTGTGCGTTTTTCATTAGATAAAAACACATCTAGTGTGAACACGACGCTGCTGCTCTGCTTCTCTGCTGCCCTCATCATCTCTGTTCCATTATTATGTTTCCTCCAGGTCCAAATGCCCCTCCACCCTCTTTTGTTTTTGCCAAAGTGTCTTTTGGCAACTGTTATGGAAAAAGAAATATTAATAATAATAATAATAATATTAAAAAAAAAAAAAACGTTGAGGAACGACGCCAGTTAATCAGGGATCTTTAACTGGAATTAATTAAAATCACATCATTTACGGTTTCCTGCCTTTTCAAACCTTCATCAAAACCATTGTTTAAAGAAACTAACACCGTAGCTTTTCATCTGATAAACTTTTTAAAAACTGTTTCTGGGAAATATGACATCACCTGAAACATGATGCCCAAATGTTCAAGTTAAAGGGAAAAACATCGAGAACAGCGTTTACAGAGTGGAGGGAAGCATTTGTGGTATGTTGTCGCCATCGTGTGGTTATTTGATAACATTCAAACACATCAAAAAAGATTACTATGAAATGAAAGGTGAATAGCAAAGTAACTAAATAAATTTATTAAAAAACATTTAACATAAGTTGATATGTTCAGAGCCTCGAGAGCAGTAAATGTGTAGTCATTTAAGTACTTTCGGTTTGGACTGTATTTATATTGTACTGCTCTGTATTAATTAACACTGGTATTACCATAAATCATGTGATTCACCATTATTCACCAGTATTCAAAAACTCTTTTGTACTTACTTCTTATTCTTAACTTTTGTCTCGTTGACAATTGTTTTTATCAGTTAATGATGCAGTGCTAAGCACAGCAAAATATTGTTCTTCTACGTGTTTTTTCTTACTAAATTTTTTCATCTTCTGTACTTTTTTCGATTTCTTTCAACTCAAATACCGTTGATCACATACAAACAAACTGTATATCAAAACATTCGGCTCGATCGGACTCAGTATGATATTATTTTGCTCATTGCCGAACAAATTACTCTTACTAATGAAAACTGTCTTGAAGTGGCATTCAACTTTTTTGCTAGGTTGTATACTTTTTGATCAGTCACAGATCAATGACCATGATCAATTTTGGAGGAATTCAGACTTTTCAATAATTGTGTATGTGAGCGGAATGTTCAAGCTACAGTGCAGGCCAGCTCAGCTAGGGTGAAGACAGCTTTAAAAAAATGATCTAAATTTCTCCTTAAAACTGTTCTCACAGCCACATATTTTACTCTACACTTATAATCTTCTCCAAAGTTGGAGTCACACTTGTTGTGATTCCCACAACGTGTCTACCTAAAAGATAGGATTTCTGGTTTTTGAATTAAACGCCTCTAAGTGACAAGTGGACGGCCAAACTGCCCAATAGGAACCCATGTTAATCCAGCAAAGGTTTCAACCAGAAAAGCAGAAATGTCATTTGTTTTCAACTTGCTCTATTGTCCATATTTTTGACACTAGGGACAAAAAAAATTACATCAATGTGTTCATGAAAGCCTTGTAGTGCTGAATATGAAGGAATTTTGTGGATATCTGCTTTACTTTTTGAATAAATAGCAGTAGTTTGAGCACTGCAAAAATTCTCTGTCTCAGCTGTTCTGACTCCTCTGACTGTCTGCACCTGTGTAACACTGTCACCGTGGCGATGTGCTGATGAATGATTTCTTCGAATTGAAAAACCAGGAAAAAACCTCATTTTAGGAGGCCCAGAGGTATTGCTGACTGTAAAGAGCATCATAGCAGAATAACATTTAGGATTTCTGTGAACGGATGGGTAATATAAGGCACATATTTAGATTTCCCATGAGGGCCTACATATTGTCATCAAGGTATTTTCCTTGGTACATGATTTGTTCTCAATAGTTTGTCATAACTTAATAACATTACATAAAATGCCAAACAATTACAGTCAGTAATTTTTTCACTCAACATGAGCACAAAATAACAGTCTATTCTAAACCCTAGTAACTTTAGGGTTGTCTTTGAGAGATGCAGAATTTTGACATTTTAGCACAGTTGTTGTGACCTTGTGGCGCAACGGTAGCGCGTCTGACTCCAGATCAGAAGGCTGCGTGTTCAAATCACGTCAAGGTCAACTAGGATGTTGTTATGATGCCTCTGTCTAGCAATCACAAAGAGTCAATGGTTACTCAGTGACCTTTCATTTGGCTTTGATAGTCACCAGATCTATACATTGATGATAATGTAGAAATGGTGCATTACGTTAGTTCAATCACACAGACTCTGTACGGAGTATGACATTCCTCTTAAAAGACAAGAAGTCTATCAGACACAGACCTTGTGGCGCAACGGTAGCGCGTCTGACTCCAGATCAGAAGGCTGCGTGTTCAAATCACGTCAAGGTCAAAGGGTTCAATGGTGAGCTTGTTGAACCAAGCAATAAAGACCTGTCATGTCTAATTTTGGCCTTTGTAGTCACCACATCTCAGTTAAATTGAATGTCTATGATAAATCCTGGTGCTGTTCATCCCTCAATTCTTTGGCAAAGATTGTAATGATATGACATTCTTCCTGAGAGCCATCAGAGTGTAACAGATGTGACCTTGTGGCGCAATGGTAGCGCATCTGACTCCAGATCAGAAGGCTGCGTGTTCAAATCACGTCAAGGTCAAACAACTGAGATGTTTTGTCTAGAATTAACATGGCACAAATTCCTCTATGGTCTTTGCAGGTACAAATCTCAACCAAAGTGCCCACTGATGACACTAGTATTGGAAGCTCAACTCCACCATCATCATCATTGAAAAAAAAAATGCTTTGAAGGAAGTTTGCTGATGTGAGTGCACAGTATAACCTCTACATTGTGGCCCATGCAGTTATTCATTTCAGCTAATTTGAATACATCACATACACACATTGCAGTTAGAGGCTTAGGACAGAGACACTTTAGGACGATGGGGCTGATTCCCCATCAGAAAGCTCTGGAAATCATTTTCATTCAAATCATGTCAATTGCAAATAGTTGAATGATAAAGTATTTCTGGCAAGAGACTTAGATAGAAATGCTAAACTTTCCCCAAAATATAACATGGCAAGTCTCACAATTCTACAACAAATGAAGAAATACCTTCTGCCTAAAGAACAAAAGAGTGTCTTTCCCTGTCAGTCCCCTCCTAGTTTTTCAGTCGCCAGGTGTTTACACTAAACATCATGGTATTTGATAGTGATTCTTAACACTGACAACATACTGTGGGTACTTGGGTGTTTTTGTTTATTTAAACATTATATAAAAGTTGCCACACCAAACATACTTCCATACCATACAGTTTATAACATATACAGTTCACCTTTAGAACTTAGATCAAAATACAAAACCCTCATCTGTGTCATTACAGCTTGTGGCTGTAGACCTTGTGTCACGAATAGTGCATCTGGCTCCAGATCAGAAGGATGCATGTTTAAATCATGTCAAGGTCAAATCGATGTATGATAAACATTTGCGTCCTGTTCACAGTGGCATTTTCCAGGATATGTATTCCACTCAGGAGACTTATGGACATGTGTTGAATCCTGTACAAATAGCCCTTGTATTGATCCTTCTAAAGCGCCAATATTGTTCACTGTTTCTGACCTTGTGGCGCAACGGTAGCGCGTCTGACTCCAGATCAGAAGGTTGCGTGTTCAAATCACGTCAAGGTCAGTTTAGATTAAGTTGATCCTTTGCATATCCACCTCATTGTGTGTTTAAAATTCATGCACGCTCCGTTAGTCCTGCCTGATGTTTAAATGGTGGACAAAATGCTGACGGCAGATAAAACTTAATGACATTTACGCGTGCCCTCTTCTATCTTGTTGTGTTTTGTTGTTTTTGTGCTTTGCTATGTTAAAGAGTAAAAGAAACGATTACTTCATACCAGGATGCTGCCACTTTCGTGCATCTAGAATTAGGAGAAAACAGGAAGAGTGGTTCACCACAACCAATTATAAAGCCTCACACACACACACACACACACACACACAGTTAAGTGGGGAGAATTTGACTGGCACGAGGCACTTCAGTCACTGTGCAGACAATAATTTTAGCTGATCTTTGAATGGTGACAAAAATAACAACAATCACACAGCAGCTTTAACATATAATCATTTGACTCCACCAAAGAACACACACAGAGCCACTCAATAACACAAAAACATGCTATTTTAATCTATTACATTTTCGTTATGGCAGCCTCCATATGAATCTTTCCTATGTTTTTTGCATTTAACACAACCAGTTCCAAACATACGAAGTGCAACAGATGCAGATTTGTGTTTTAGTTGTGACTGAAGCACAAAACGGGAGGGAGGGGGAGAGATAACCAAGAAGATGCTGACATATTTATAGCCCCCCTAAGACTTAGACAGAAAGGAGGTGGAGAAAATAATGTGGGGGGCGGGAAGTAATGACAGACAGATTGGGATTAAAGATAGACATTTATTTTTAAAACCATCTGTTTTGTGTTGAATGAGTAGATGCAGTGTTTAGCTGGGACAACAAGCTGAGAAGCTGGAGAAGTCTCTGTGTTGTATCTACAGTGTGTGCTGTTTGAACATTTGTCAAAGAGTTGGTGAAGTAAACCACTTGTTGAAAACTCTGATGATTCTGAATGATGGCTGGAGTTTTACTGAATAAAAATCGAGAAAAAGAAAAGCTTTTTTTGTGGTTCAGGTCCGCAATGAATAAAGTTTTATTCTGAATCCATAATCCAAGTGTTTAAAACCTATTCAATGTAAAAAAAAAAATGAAAAAGAAGCTAAATTAGAAAAAAGAATTCAAGAAAAGAGTGGTAAATTGATCAAGACAGACCTCTAAACAGAGATCAATAGGTTTTCAGTGGGATGACACTTCTTTATAGTGCAAATTTTATTAGGTAAAGATTCAGGTATAACATAGAAAATTTTGTAAAGATAAAGTCACTGTTTTCTATTTTCTCCAGTGAACAAACTGAGTATTTCTTTCAAATGGTGCCAGGCTAGTTGCTCCACTGCATTTAGAGGCTTTTAGGTGCACTTCCCAAAATGTTGAACTATGTAATTACATTTGGCCAGCCTGTACTCGTCTGAACATACCAGCCCTATAAAACTGTGCCCAAATCAGTGTTTTATATAAACTAAAAGGATCTGGCATAATGAATACATGCATGTTTGATGAACAGTATGTAACCCACGTGTTCATGTATATGTATGTGTACAGCCACGGTTTCCACAGCAGACGCAGCTGTCCGGCCCGCTGGACTGTGCCTATGTCACTGTGACTCTATTTCGGGACTCTGCGTTGTTCAAAAGGTCAGATAAAGAAGCATAGGAATCCTCACAAAGCAAAGGGTGGGGGTGTCGGGTGAAGGAGGGCAAAGGCGGATATCCACAAACCAACACACGCATCACGAACACGAGGCAGTGTCGACAGAGAGAGTGGGGAGAGAGAAAGGGAGACAGGGACAGGATAGTAAAGCAGAGTACTGAGAGGTGGAGAGTCAGACATTAAACAGGGCTCCTGTGAAGAGGATTCACCTTTGACTGAATGAAACTTTTCATTTAAGAGTCTTAGAGTATTTAATCTAAAAGTCTGATTTGACCTTTGATCCATTGTATTAAAAAACTTATCTGAACACCATGGATGGAGAATCACCCAGCGAGGAGACATCTGCGTCTACAGACACGACTAATCCAACTGATACCAACAACAACCAGGTGTGTGTTTGCATGGTAACATTATGTTAATATTATAAATCAGAGTTAATGATTTGTTTAAAAAAACGTGTCGTGATGTTACCAGTTACCAGGAAGGGCAATACGAGTATTTGTGGCCACGGCAGGTGTTGTGTTTGTGAGAGAAGTGGTTTGTTGCATTTGTGCTGTAAGAACACCTGTTCTTACTCCTGGCTGTAAAATGACACACACACACACACACACACATGCATGAGTTATGCAAAGTAATGCACATGCACAAATACACACTGTGGAGTTTCCTTTTCTCTCTGATGAGTCACCACTGTGAGGCCTGACCTGGGGTGACCGATCCTGCATTAGTTCATTAATAAACACAGCGCATGGGCTCAATACAGAGACTTTCTTGAATTAAACTTTCTTTCAAATAAAGTGTCATCACACAATGATTGTCATTCAAAAGTGGTTCAAACTGGTGACATTTTATCTACACAGGTTAAAAACAAGCACTCACCTAAGATTGTTTAAGACATAAAACCTTCAGATATAAAAGTTTAGAGAAAAAAAAGTATTTGGTTGAGGACTGTTTTTAATGTGACTGTGTGTTAATTTCTTTTCAATATAAACTTGTGTTCAATTGTTTAAAAACTGCAAAAACAATCATTTAAGATCTGAAAGTTCAACCTTTCGGCTGCTGGATTTAAATAAGTGAGATACTTAACAAATCCCAGACCAGAGCTCCAGGTTTCACATTACGCAGTCCATAATATCCCTAGAGTACAGTGTAGGCACTAGTTTTAGTAAGCTAGTATAATACATAATGTTACTGTTCAAACCTACACCGTGATCCTTTTTATTCAAACAAGACTGTTACAGATTAACTTAATGTTCTTGGTCTTTTTGAAACAAATCAAACAGAAATTTAAATTTATCTCTGCAGTGAAACTGGAGCAGGACAGAATGTATTAGGTTTCATTTTCCACATGTCTGTGCTTTCATTTATACTGATACATACCAATTTATATTAGTCATCATCTGTATTCAATATCTTTAACCACTAACTTCATTCAACAAGAGTTCTCACACCAGTGGACACGAACGCCCAACACAGATTAATAAAGATGTCATGAACATTTAAGAAATTTACAAATAGAAAACTCTGAAAGATGCATTGTGCATGATTGACATGAAGTGACACAACAAACATATAATAAAACACAATGTTTTATTTCTTGTCCTCCAGGCAGACGAGTCTACGATGGAGGAGAATAAAGACACAGGGACAGAGCACTCAGAGGGAGAGACAGCTGAAGCTCAGAGGGCAAAGGAGGTGGGGGAGCAAGGGAGGAGGATACAGTACCACAACATGGAGGGAAACAGGAGACCAATGCTAGTGAAGATACAGATAAGTCCCAGTCTGCATCGGAGACTGTTGAAGGTGATACTGAAGAGGCTGCACAAGATAAAGACAAAGGATCAACTGACATGAAAGATCCTGAACCAATTATTGGAGAAAAAGAAGGGGAGCGTGAGACTGGAGATGGCAAGAAAGAAGAGCAGGTGGAAAAGCAAAGGCTGAGAAAGATGGAGAGGAAGAGAGAGCCAAAAACAAAGATGAAGAGAAGAGTAACGCTGAGGAAAAGGCCAAAGAAGAAGAGAAAGATGTGAGTGGAAAAGCAGAAAATGTGGAAGAGAAGAAAAAGCAAATAAAAGAAGCGGATGTGGAAGTGAAAGACAAAGTAAAAATAAAGGAGGTAGAAAAGCAAGGAAAGCCCAAAAGAAAGAGTGGTCCTCCCCCGTCTTCTGTCGCTCGACCAAGACCATCAGCACGTTCTGTCAGAGCATCCACCAAAAACAGCATCATTGCCAAGTTTGAGAAAAGTGCACCAGAGTAAGTCATTTCACAGTATTTCATATTCTTTATTTGTGACATAAAATTCTGATCCAATGGGGGCATTTCATAATAAAATATGTAATATTGTGACATCTATCATATATTGTGTCTAGGACACCAATCCCCCGAAACTTCAAAATTCAAAAGTCATCTGCAGCCGTGGCCACAGGAGCATCAATCAAGCAGAAGATACTTCAGTGGTGTCGCAACAAAACCCGAAATTATGAGGTGAGTTCAAGGCAGAATCTTCATCCACTGTGTTAGATACAACTAATATAGGTATTCAGACTGGAGAATAAACAAAAATGAATAACTATAGATGCTTTGATGGATTTTTATTATTATTATTTGTTATATTTATCTCTCAGGGCATCAACATAGAAAACTTCTCATCATCCTGGTGTGACGGTCTGGCGTTCTGTGCTCTGATCCATCGATTTTTTCCTGATGCTTTCGACTACACTTCTCTCAGTCCAAAGGAGAGGGAGAAAAACTTTACCTTGGCCTTCCAAACAGCAGAGTATGGTGTATTCAGTTCTCATCCCTTCATTATATCTCTTAGTTCATTTCAGTTCACATCTCATCAGTTCATTTTACTTTAAGTATGCATCTCTGATAAGAGGAAGTATGTCAAACTCCCTGCAGGTTGGTCCAGTTTAACTAAAATGGTTGTCATTTGCTGATTAAAACTCAGATTTAAAGAGGACTGCTGCTCACCAAGGATCCTATCTTGACAAAGCTGCACCATTAATTTCTGGTTTGCAAACTGATGTTACAACACCAACAAAAATCATTCATTTCGCAAAGGGCCGTGTGGCTGCAGGTTTTCAGGTTTTTGTTCCAACCAGTCAAGAGCTCGCAGATTGATCGATCAACCCTCTGAAGACTGAGTTCAGTACATTTAATGAGTCAAATCTGGTGTGCTGCTGCTTGGTTGGAATAAAAACCTGCGGTCACACTGCCCTGTGTGGAATAGTTTGCCCACCCCTGGTGTAGCCTAATGTGATATATGTACTCTAGGTTCTAATCGGTTTATCATTAAGCCCAAGTGGATGTTTGAGGATGTTTGTTTCTCTCAAGGTGTTTCTGAGATTTTGCATTTACTTGGGACTGATGAATGAGTGCACTAAAAGTACCTGTACTGTTATCAGTACTACCATAATATTGTGTTCATCACTGCATTTATTTTATATGAAGGGCATTAAGTGAAGTCTTATCTTGAATTAAACTGTAATAATAGTGGTAAAAAAAGAGCAGCATTTGACAGTGAATAGTATACAAATACAACAAAATGGTACTTCAATAAGTAGTTGTGTTTAGAATAAATTTGCAACTGTCTGTGCTCTTGCTCCCAGGTCTCTGGCTGATTGCTGCCCTCTGCTGGAAGTATCTGACATGCTCATGATGGGAAACAACCCAGACCCTATGTGTGTGTTCACTTATGTCCAGTCCCTCTGCCACAGCCTGTCCAAGATAGAGAAAGAGAGAAAGGATAAAGAAAAGGAGGAGAAAGAGAAGTCTGGTCAGGAGGAGGGAGAAGAGAAAGATAAAGCCGAGGATGCAGCAGGAGAAGCATCGACAGAGAAGGGTGAAGAAGAGTCTGCAGAGAACGGGACGATGGAGAGTCAGGAGGAGAAAGAGGGAGAAGGAGCTGAGCCAGAGGGAGCTGGTGAGGAGGAGGAGGATGCACAGAAGATATGTGAGATGGAGGAAGATGGAGGAGTGACAGTAGAGGCAGAGTCATAGAAAAATACTAATATCACACAGAAGGACTGAAAAGACCAAAAAGATTGTTGATGGGTACAGTGAGTATTATAGTTAAATGACAATGAGTAAGTCTTAGATGTGTTAGACCGACTACTCTGAGAGTGAAGAGGCACATCAGGTCGACTCTCAACTCAAATACTAGCAACATGATGTAGCAGCTGTATGTTTGAATGTGTATTATGCTGTGTGTTTTTTTTATTGACTCTTATATTGTTGGTTTTAGAGCACATTAAGTCGACTGTGTAACTATTTGATTTGTTGTGTGTTTGTATAAAAACATGAATCAAATAACAGACTTGTGAATTTTACAGTATTTTTGTGCAACAGTAACATCGCTATGATGAAATGATATGATGTGATGCTCATCCAAGACGAATGATTTATGACAATAATATATAGATTGCGTATTAACAGTGGCAATAGGTTGTTTTTCTCACCAAATGTAGTTATATTACACCTTTTAGGAACATATAACGCAGTGAAAGTGTGAGAAATGTAACATGGGATTATTATTTACTGTATGTGTGAGATGTTTGTGTTTTGCCTTTTGCCTTTGATTTTGACAAAATGACAGAAAAATGTTGTGCCAACTGAGGCCACCACTCTTTTGATAAACCATCAATAATAAAACTATTGTTGTTGTATGTTTTTGTTATTATATAAATCATAAAAGTACAAGTTAATACCAGTGCATTTAAAAAGACAAAACAGTGGTTTGATTCAATAAAATTTATCCAAATATTGCATTTAAAGAGTTAAAGATGCTAACTTTTCACTCAATTAGGAAGTTTTTTTTTTATGTTAGGAAATAAAAAAAGAAGAAACTTTACCAACAATTTAATATATATAGAATATAGTCCCTAAAAAACTATTGTTAACTATCAGTAACACTGAATCAATAAATAATTCATTACTTAAACAAAAACTAAACTTCCTGGTGAGTTACATTCACAAACACGTGATCCTTTAATCTAAAAGTTATCTCTATGTGACACTGGAGATCAAATGTTGTTGGTTGATAATTGTTTGTTAATCATTTCCGTCAGATATCAGAGTCGTGTTATTAATTAAACAGCAGCTCAGATGATGCAGACTCAAGGGGCTGCGAACCAGGGGGAAAGCGCGTGCCTCCGTTTTCCAGTAATTACGGTAATCATCGTCATGCTCCCGGAAAGGCCATTGTGTTGTCCCTTTTGTGAGCTCACCCACCGATTGTGTTGCGCTGGTTTCCAACATAATTCTCGGCGGCAGCGAAGTGAAACATGTCCACAAACATGCCGCCGGGCAGCCTGAACCTGGAGTCACAGCTTTTGTCCATAATGGACGTGCTGGTGAAAGCGGCGGTGTCGGAAATCAGTCAGCTGTTCTCGGAGAGCTCGGCGTCTCTCCGCCTGCATTTAACCCAGAGCCTGAAGGAAAACGAAGCCCTGAGGATGAGGATGAAAGTGATGAGGAGCGAGCTGTTTTCTCTCCGGCTTCAAACCAGGACGAACCGACCGGCGAGTCGATTCACTCCCATTAGAGGAAACATTACAAAACAACGCAATAAATCACAAGGTACCGACTGTACTTTCACTTTGATCACATCAATCACTTCACACCCAAGAAACAAGTAACGCTCTTCTCCTGCTCACTAGTCAACACGAATGACTCACTTGTGTCAAATTTAAACCCAAACTAATTATTATTATTATTATCACCCAAATTACTAATAATTATTCTAATTTAAAGGTATTAGAACAGCTTCTTCAAAGGCAGATTTAATAAACTACTCAGCAGTGATCGCTGCTTCTTAATTACGTCACTCTACGTCACGTTCTCTGAGTTTTTCTGCTCCTCTGATGTTGATCAATAACTTGATCAAATATTAGTTATTTTTCATTATATTTTGTACAAAGCGTATAGTGATTTGTTAATAGTCTGGGACGTGTTTAAATGTGTTTCGTGACCTCACATGTTGCAGTTATTGTTTAACTTATTCTTCTAGTTTTTACCTTCTTGAAATAAAAAAGTAACAATCCTTTAACGTTAGAAGAATAAATCATGCGTTAATGTCTGTCCTCAGTGAGGCAGTGAGGGGTGTATTCGTTTCCTATTACTGTCAACAAACAACAAAACATTATGTAACTTTTGTATACGGCTACATCACATCATATTTATTTAGCAGATGCTTTTCTCTTTAAAAGAAAGTCTTTTCCTGGATTCATGCTATGACAAAACAATTTCCTGTTCATAACAGGGTCGCTGCCTGTGTTTCAAACTGCTATAATAAGTCATAATTTCTTAAATGTCTTCTTTCACAATTTCTTCCTGTAGTTGTTGTTAAACCACCAGTGACTCAAAAAACTGTACAAGAAGCGGTTTCTATTTCTCTACAATCAGAGAAGACGTCTTCCTCTGTCACTCAAGTGCAGGTAAGTGCAGCACGTATTTCTGTAAATTCTACAAATTACAAATGTGTTAGCTCATGCGTGTTGTTCATGTGTTGCAGTGTGCAGATGTGGAGAGTCCGGACGTCATCCTGATCAAGGATGAGGACGACGTCGGAGGGTCAGACGTAGGTGAGCAGACTGGCATCTGCTGGTGGCAAAAGTCAGGAGAAAGCATTTAATCTCATTTGGGATTACTTTAAATACAACTGTCACACATGAGAGTAGGCGCGTTGTAGAGGTGGGCAGAGCTGAATTAAGAAAGCAAAATACTGACTGCAAGTAGGTGATGAAATATAAAGAATGTTTTTTCTCAGCTATATATATATATATATATAAAAAAAAGCCAACTAATAAAGCTAAAATAGCAAACCAGCTTCACACTTACTTCTTACTTCATACTACTATAAATGAATAACATCTAAAATGTCATATCCCTGTGCTTATTTATTTAGGTTGATATGTTCTGATCAAAGCTGTCTTCTTCTGCTATGGTTCAGTATATTTGAGGTATATGTCATTTGAGTTTGACTTTCGGGGTGATATATTAAAACACAGGTGTGCATTAAGCCATGATGAATTACATGATTCAGTCATGGCACATGAACTTTCATCACATTACTTGTTTTTACAACATTTCGCTAAGCGCTTAATAATTAAACTCAGATGTTGCTGAAAGCCATGCACCTGTAGATCCTCCAGACAAAGTATGTCATTTTTTTTATCACATAACAAAAAGTGTGACCTTATTTATTTTTGGAATATTTCCTCCAACCCTGATCTCAAATGTCTTTTTGTGGTTTTGTCTAATCAGGTCAGGATGACTATAGAAGCCACAGTACGCAGGGAGGTGCCGTGGAGACTCAGGATTTAGAGTCTGCTGGTTCCTCGTGTCTGACAGGTGATAATGAGGAGCTGAGGATCGTGAGCGTTCACGGCCGAGGAGAAGGGCCTCTCCAGGAGGAGAGCGACACCCTCTTCACTGCTTCTGAACTTCAGGCTTTTAGCTCCCTGTCTCCAGAACACAGCGTCGGCCACGACGGTCTCCTCAGTTTCACCAACGACAGAGCGCCGATGAGAGTGATGCAGGATAACAGCGTTGCACTGGGAAGAAATCATTCCACTCAGATTGCTTCAGCAGCATTGAATTCGGCAATAAAAACAACAATGGTAGGAGCTGATGGTCAAGTGGGACACCCCAGTCACATCAGCCAGTTCTCACAGCAGCAGAACGTCTTCCCTCACACCATCAACAAATCCATGGACTGCAGCTTCTGTGGCGAACGGTTCCACAACCGGGAAGATCTGATCGTTCACCGGGCGAGTCACACCGGTGAGTCGCCCGTTCCCTGCTCCCTGTGCGGCAAGACGTTTGTCAACAAAACCACGCTGAGCATCCACATGCGCATTCACACCGGCGAGAAGCCGTACGCTTGTTCGCAGTGCGGGAAACGCTTCACGCAGAACGGCAGCCTGAAGATCCACCTGAGGACTCACTCCGGAGAGAAGCCGTACACCTGCAACCAGTGCACCGCCAGCTTTAACAACCCCAGCAACCTGCGCAGACACATGATCACGCACAACAGTAACGGCGTGCTCTGACCTGGACATAAAGACTTAAAAATTTAAACTGTTTTCACATGGATTTTTAATTTTTTTTTCTTATTTTAGTACGTTTTGAGTGACACTTGTAAGACCGTGTATATTTTGGGAAAATGTATCAGTTTTAGTAACCTGAGTTTAACAAGTTTAGTTTGACAACTAAAATCAGAAACAGTGGTTCAGCACATGTGCAATGACAACGCAATGACATTCCTTTTCATCCTGGGAAATAAAAATACCTTTTTTTGTTTTCCTCCATTGGTCAGGGAGACTAGCAGAGTGAAATTTTTAACTTAAAGCTAATTGAGTAACCAACTTTGCTTCACACAGCTGGAGCACAGCACTAGACTGCTACTAGGTGCTGGTTAGGAAGCCAACAATGACACTGAAATAAACAGAGAAACATGGTGCAACTTTGAGTGATTGATATATATATATATATATATATATATATATATATATATATATATATATATATATATATATATAATTAAGTTATTGTTATTGAACAGTTTTCATGTGATCCACAGGTACTGTATGACAAAATGACAAAATGTTGACAAATTTCCATTATATCACAGCATTTACTGTCACATTCATTTCCAGTAGAAACTCTTACACGATTGCTGATGTAAAGTGCAAAAGTGTTTCTGACTGTTTTGAAAGTTTGCAGATCTCCAAGCAGTTTTAGTCGTTTCTCTTGTTCCACAGCTCATAAACTGACTAAACTGTGAATCTGTTTTCTTACTCTGAACTAAAGTGTACTTTATGTGACTTGTTTTATAGGAATCTTCGTACTGAACTTGAGGAAGGGGCCGTTCCCCTCCTTCATTTTTGTGTGTATGTGTGCGCATTTCATCTAAAAACAAACTACCTCCTCTGTTGTCTCTGTTGCAACTCTCTCTCTTTCTTTTTTTTCTCCCTCTTTTTATACTCCAAGATAATTTTAGACTGGGCAATAAATAATTTAGTGTGGTGTGTGGATTTGCTGCCTGGATATGCAATTATGAATAAACATCAGTTAGTTTTTATTTTTATTTTTAAAGAAGGTTTAATGTCTGAGAAGTCTCGTTTCGAGCCTCTAGAGTGCAGCATTGTTTTTTGTTCTTTGATTATTTTTGTGACTCAGGATTACTTATACTGAAACACTGTGTTGAGGTTGCAGGTGGGTGTGGGGACTCTTAAGGAAACTGGGGGGAAATTCCTTGCATTGTTCCTATTTTCCATCCTGCCAACAATGTTTGTCACGTTACTACTTGTTTCGTTTCACCCCAACGTCAGTAATGTCTGAAATTTTCCAAATTTTAAAAACAAAACAAAACAAAAAATAATTAACCTAAAAGCTATTTTAAAACATCATGTATGACCTTTTATCTTGAGAATTACAGTCATGCAGTAATCACACAGATATTTTTAAACTATTACCTAATGTGTGTGGGGGTGATGTGATGACCCTTAGTGGTTTAAAGTGTATGGTGTGGAATGCTGCTGCTGTTGTTGTACTTCCCCACCTCCCCAAGAAATGCAACTTCCTCTCTTAGTCTATTGTTCTTGGGCAATCAATGAATTGACTGTGTGTGTATAAAGTTAGGGAGACGGAGCAACAGCTGGAAAAAAAAGGGGAGGAGAAAGGAAGCAGTGGGAGGTAAATTATTTATTCCACAAGTGCATTTTTTAAATATCCAACTCCCATTATATAGTCATAGGGTTCATTGTGTCTGATTCATGAATTGCAGTATTATAATATAAATATAACTAGTCTTGTCTTAAAGAAATACTGAAAATCTCCTTTTTAACCAAAAACCTTTAGTTTTTATTGGACTCGTTTCAAGTTGTATTTGACCAAATGCATCCAGTTGTTATTATCAAAACATCTGTTTGATACCCAAATTAACATATCCTCAACTATTAAAATGCCAAAATTGTTAAGAATATAAAAAATATATAAACTGAACATGTTAATTTCTTATTAAGTAATAAATCAAATTCTGCTCAGATAGATAGATAGATAGATAGATAGATAGATAGATAACTTTATTGATCCCTTTGGGAGGTTCCTTCAGGGAAATTAAATCTCCATCACATATAGTAAACTTAAGACAGACATAACAGAAGAGCTAGAGAATAAAGATAGAATAGATAGATAGATAGATAGATAGATAGATAGATAGATAGATAGATAGATAGATAGATAGATAGATAGATAGATAGATAGATAGATAGATAGATAGATAGATAGATAGATAGATAGATGAAGCATGAAGACAAATAGAGGATCAAATACTAAGACATATTTTTTTTTAAAAATCTATTATATTAAAAAATGCATTCAAAACATTCAAAGAAAGATATCAAACAATATTGCACACAAGCTGGCTGATGATAATTAGTAAAAGTACAATTTTATTTATTTCAAAGTGTTCACGTTAAGTGTAATCATAGTTTTAGATCGATTACGAAAATGCTGCAAGCTTCTGGTCATTGGCTACTACATGTTACGAGTGATTCAACACCTGTATGGGAGGAGGATTTGTGAGTGCGCAGTCATTATGGTAAAGCGGCTGTTGGCTCCGCCCTCAGATAGAAAACTCGGTGATGTCGCTTCGTCTTTAACGAGCTTGACCCAGAATCCGGAGGAGGGGAAAAGAGGGGAGAAAACACACTAAAAAACGGACTAGTCTGCGACGCGTCAGGGCAGGCTTTCTCCAAGCAGGTGAGTGAAATTCAGAAATCTTATCAAATGGTTACTATAACGGGACTAGGGTTGTTTTTTTTTTTTTTGTCTTTTTTCTTTTAACCTCCCCCTACACACACACACATACACACGCACAGATAGCGGGTGCACTGCAGCGTTGGCAAGGAGTGGTCACTTCGACATCTCAGCAACACGATTCAGATGCTAATGTTAGCTTCCCATGCTAACTAATAGTTAACACCAACGCGGTGTTTCCGTCGTCTGCCCGTGATAACATATTTAAACCGAGCCTTGATATTGAAGGTTGAATACATCCAATACAATTTAAATAAGATTAAAAGGCCGCTTAGTCGACCACACGCCAACTCCAGCTCTTGCAGCTAATCTATGTTTGCTATGCTAACCGCTAGCCTGCTCCGTGTGCTATGTGGGTTATTGTGATGCTAACGTAGCACGACAGCCAAACCAGGTCACACGAGTACTGGGCGAGCTTTGTGGTTAAATGGACTGATTTGATTTCAAACGTCGTCATTTATCTAGTTTGTAGCTGTAGAAGAAAGGAAAACAACAACGAGTAATTCAAAGCTCAAATGCGTGAGTCTTTGTTCGTGAGAGTCATTTTATACCAACGTGATTTTTGTGACTGGCGCTGTGATTAAGCTGATGTTGCTTGCCAACTCGTTGCTCCTGCCCCAGTTTGATGTGTTAATGTTGGCAAATCAATTCAGGACTTCATGTTGGATTGTGGTGTGTTAAGATCAAGAAGAGGGGGCTAAGGTTGTGAGTACTTGCCTGCTCCAGACAGACGGATCAGGGTCTAGTCTGCTGGCGAATCAGGGGTCAGGCGGGTTTTTTTTTTTTTTTACAACAGAACTAGACCCTGTTTTATTCACTGCTCATACATCTTTATTGTGGTTTGACCTGTTTGATGTTGCGGTTGTCTCAATTTTAAGGCGTGTGTGTCTATCAGAAGCGGCTGTATCGGTGGCTTTCATCACCTCTACTCCCTAAGAAGTAGTGTGGTTTAATCCAATTTGAATCTTTACTTCTTAATTGACCAGACACGCATTTTTACTCTGCTGCACGAGCCTGGGTCTTGTTTTTAGGGTGGTGGGTCCTACATTTTGTAAGTTTGTCACACAGCCTGGGAGCTTTTAAGTTTGTCAGCCAGTGAACCTGTTAGGTGGGTCATGTGCTAACTTGCTTTGCTAAGAAAATAAATGCATGGGTGGGGATAACTGTCAGACTTGAGTGTGAACAAGTAAACTAGCCTTTTTCCCTTGTAAACAGTGGTTTCATGAAGCGATCCTCAAGTGGACTTTAGCACTGCCCTGGTTTGTAGTTAGACAGTGTGTGTGTGTGTGCATGTGCATAGGCAACAGTAGGTTAGTGCTGCAGGTGCTGCCACTAATAACACCATATGTGATTGTGTACACCCAGGTATCAGCCTTTCCTTACTACTTGTGTCCAGCTCATTGTTTGATTGTTGATTCATGCTCTTAATGCTGACTGCTATTGTGTCTGCTCTCTTAAAGTGTGCAGGTTAATCCACAAAGAGCTTAATATACGTGTGTGTACATATGTCCACGCATGTCAACAGGATGTGTGTATGTGTTAGGAAGTAAGTGGATTAGCGAGTTAAATCTTGAATCCCATTACAAGCCACGCTCAGCTTAAACTGGTACCGATGGAAGTTGCGCCGACTTATCAGTCAATTTCAATGTTGCTTACCTCAAGATGTGTGAACAGATGTGTATTTGTCTCTGCTCCTGACGGCAGGTGTAGGTGCTTATTGCATTAGTCGAGTTTCATTAAGTCAACAAGGGCTGTATTGTTGCTTACATGTGTATGACTGCTGATGTCTGAAATGACGGGGTTGAGTGAGTCATGCTGACTGACGGCTCCAGTAGCAGATGGAGAGATGTGACTCGTGGTGTGTCAGGGCTTGATCAGATGTTTGGGGAGTTGTTGACCTTAAGGCATTGCATTTGACTTTTTAACTGTTTGAAGTCACGTTTGAGACAGCAAAATATGACCCTTTAACTTACTCTCTAAATATATATATATATATATATATATATATAAAACTTTTCTGTTTATAGTGATTTTTTTAAATTTTTTTTCTTGAAGTGGTCGTTTTCATCCAAGGAAAAAACAAAAGCAGCAACTAAGGATTTGACATGATCAGATCAGTGTCACAATTCTCCAGTATAGTTAAAAGTTAAAAAAAAAACTAATAATACTAACAATCATATTTTTCACAGTATGTAAAATGTAAAATATGATGATTCAGCTGTGGTGGTCCACAGAGATTATTTTTGAACGGTCAAGAAAGCAGAACAGTGAACAGCAGAAGGAGAACAATATTAGCAAAGTGGGAACTGTTTTGTGGTCATATGACCTGAATATCGGTCACTGGGAATTTTCATCACAAATTATTGTTGATGGAGGAAGCCAAACGTTAGGTTAGTCATTACAATGTCTGTCCTATAGGTACATATCCACTCATGGTTATGTGCAGTAGCGGTTCTGTTGAGGAAAATGATTTCTGGTAGCAGTCATGTCCGTCTGATGTCAAATCCATAACATCCTGTTTGTCAGGAAGCGGGTATGAGGGGGGGAAAGGGGAGGGGAGTAGCTACGGTACAGCACTGATTGTTTTCATTGTTCAGCGAAACTCGCCGCCGACTTTCAAGGCTGAAACTAACAGCTGTGAGAGAGGGAGAGGGGTAGAGGACAGAAGTCATGAGTGTTTAAAGAGCAACATAAACCCGACCTCCTCCCCCCTCTGCCACCTCCACACACACGCACACACACAAACACACGCACTAACATTCAAACGTGCCCAGCGATGTCCTCCTCGGTTTTCAGCTCTTTTCACACTTGCGTTCATGTTCTCAGTTGCACAAACTTCTCATTGTTCCAGTAACCTCCCGGACAGACAGCTGCGAATTCCCTCCTCTGACACACACACACATTCATACAAACACAATCGCATTCATAAGACAAGTAAACATGCCAAGAAATAATAACCACTATTTATAATTAATCATCCATAAATGACAGTTACACTCATTAGTGAAACGAGATCGCGTGTAACATGTCAATGACCTCATTAAGCGTTTGCGATAAGAAGAAGAGCAAGACGTTTGTTTACATGTGGGATAAAATTATGGTCAAAGTTATATTCCTCTGTTTGGTTTCATGTGACTGGCTACAACAGACCTCTGAATGATCATTCGTGTCCCGCTAAGGTCATTGTTACAGTGAATGAGTGGGTGGGCTGTTGTGCTGAATTGGCAGGAGACAATGCAAGGAATGCAAGATTAGCTTTTATCTTTTATTCAGTTCCCCTTTCCTTATCTCATCCCCCCTCCCTCCCCTTCACTCTTATTCACCCTCTCACTCCCCCTCTGTGGGTATGTGTGTGTGTGTTTTTTTTTAAATAGTCTGTCTTTCTGCTTGTTTTATTTGCTTTCAGCTCCATGCCTGCCTGTCTGTCTCTCTCTGTCTGTCTTAGGTGGATAATATCAGCTCGATACTGGCTGTGACCATATATAGGCATGCATGGCCCAGGACAGTAGTTTGTGATTTGCTCAGGTGGGGTTATGGCTCTGGGGCGCCACAGTCACCAAACACAGGATAGAGAGAGTGTGTGTGTGACATCATGTCTTCCTGTCAGCCAGCCATATCCCACATGCAAATCCTGGTTTTGGTTCGTAAGCATTCCTTTGTCTTGTGAAATTCACTTCAGCCACTCCTCATTTTCTCATCAGACCATCCCACTTTTCCTCCCATTTTTTTTCCCACACTGGGCACACCCCAAGCTGGGACTTTTCTAAATAAGCAATGTTGTGTGTATATGTGTGCATTAGTCATTCATTTGACTGACATCCAGGAAGGAGACGCAGGCTTCGTTTTACCAGCTAAAGAATGTCGTAATAGTTTATCAAACAGTGATATCATAATGTCTGTTTTTTTGTTTGCACAATCTGATGTAGGTGAAACTATGAGTCATCTGTCACCATCTTTTGTTTTGAGCTCATTACACCTCTGTTCGCCTCTTTTGTTTGCACTTGTTAACATGTTACCTGTTGTGCAGGCAAACACCTGCTGCTCTTAGTGTAAATGCAGGTCCCCGTTTGTTATTCAAACTCACTACTCTCACCGGCTGTCCTTGTTGGCTAGACAGAGAGACATTGAGAAAAGGAAATTTGGTCGCCCCTCCTCAACCTGGTCTAACCGGTTGTGCGAGTGTGTGTGTGTCTGTGAGTGTGTGTATGGGGCAATATGGGGTTGGGTTTATTCAACTTTCAGGCTGAGGGGAGCCAGGTTGCTGTAGCAGGGAGTGTATCAACAGATAAGGAGGATCTGAGTCTCCACTTGTTTGGCTCTGATATAACAATGTCTCTGTCTCAGAGCACAGCCAAGATAACAGAAATGTTTGGGAGGGATAAAAGGCAGTTAAGTTGATGGAACAAGAGTAAAACTGAAAGAGTTGGATCAGAGGCAGTTAAGGGCAGATTACAAAGGGTGAAACTGGAATCGAAACAAACAAAAAAAAAAAAAACGCAGGGGAAAAAGATAAATTGATAGTAGGAGCGTGCAAGCGTTTTCTTTAAGGATGTAACCGCTGCTTTTTGCTGACGATCAATGCTCTCTGGCCCAGAACGAGCTGCAGGTTGGTCAGCTTACCGCAGATAACTGCCGTATGCAGGCCAAATGTCGAGTAAATACAGGGTGTGTCTAAGGGCCGGAGCTACCGTACGACTCTGTCTGCCGCTGTGTTTTTCTGCTCACAGAACAAACACGGCCGTGTTGACACACTTGTACGGTATTCTCACTATGTTGTCGTTTTTTCAAACAGAGGTGTCTTCTATCTAAAACACCTCTCTCTGTCTCGGTCCTTATTATTCTCCTCCCTCCACCTTTGTTTCTCTCTCTCTTCCTCTCTCTCTCTGCAGTCCATTCCTCCTTGTTTCTGGGTTTGGTGGTTCGGTGACCTTCTACACATGAGCAGCTAGAGCTCAACCTCTGACCTTGGCGTGATCTCTCACCTCTTCTACCAAACCACGCCCACAGGTGAAGGTGTGTATTTCTGAATTTCTCTGAAATGAACTTTGATAGCATGTCTCTTCTGGTGTGGTGTGCATGCTCTGCTTTGTGCTTTAACTTTATAGAGAAGTATAAAGTTCTCCTAAAATTAAATGTCCTTTTATTGTGTTAAGCTTCCTCCAAAAAGTATTGAGCGTGCTTCTCGAATTGTTACCGAAAGTGATGGGGGAAAAAAAACCATATCTGCCCCTTTAACCAGATGAGTGAGAAAACAATGTCTTTGACAGAAAGAAGATGAAAATAACAAATCGAGGCGGCAAAGTTTTCACCACGCTTAGGGATTTAAAATGTTTATGATGTACACATACATACAAATCAACCAAAGCATTTCCCCAAGATTATATCGGACAGATGATACAGAAAAATTAGATGACACACAAAATATACTGTGAGTAGTGGATTTATCCAAAAACTCTGTAATGATCTGCTGTTTTTATTTGAGGAAATATTACTTGATGTCGGGTCTGAGAGGCTCAAAGCCCAGTTGACTCCATGCTGCTGAGTGGTGACATGTTTATTGATCAGTATGTTGGGGATGGTGATATTAACGAATTTGATATTACAGTAAACATGCAGTGTTCATGTTCTCTGCATTAACTGTGAGGGTTTTAAAGTCTCCGCCTCTCCCCTCCATCATCAGTACCCTCCTTCTCCGGCTGATATTTTTCCTTTGTTTCAGACTTGATAACTTTACATCATCACATCATTGTGAATTATCCTCTTAATGTCATTCTCAATCATTCGTCTGATAAAGGTTTTGTCACTTGCTGACGTGGTCAAAGCATTGCCAAAAAAGGCATGAAATTTGAGTAGAGCCGGGCCGCTTTTAGAAAGGGGGGGAAAAACCTTTGAATGAATGACTCATTGTCACGAAATACACGCTGCACGCTAAAAACCAGTGCAGTTGAGGAAGTTTCATGTCGGATGCAGATTGATTCTGACCGCTGTCTGTTACTGACACCAACATAAATATCCTCTGTTGTACGATCTCCACAAGCCTGACAATTTCCCGACAAGGCACCTCAGCCTCAGTCCCCAAATAAAATCTGTCAGCAGTCAGATCAGATACTAATTAACTTCAGTCCAAATATCCTGTATCCCGTGGATGTTGCTGTTACTCTGTGAGGAGAGGTGTGTCTGTTTCTGTTAGACTCCCTCTCGCCAGTGCTGTAGCTTTGAGGCTGTGTGGATATGTGTAACGCCCCCCCCTCCCCCTCCCCTCTCTCCCCTCTTTGGGGCTGTGTAGTGTGTATGGAGCAGTGTGAGAGCGCAGCGGCTCTGCTGGAGTCGGTCAGGGAGCAGGAGGTGCAGTTTGAACAGCTGACCCGGGCGCTGGAGGAGGAGAGGAGGAGAGTGGGCCTCCCCGCCACCAGTCCCTCTGCCATGGGTCGCCCCCTCCCTCACACACAGGTAACACTCCCCCAGCGAAGCCTAACAGCCCCAATCTGGAGGCTCTTGTGTGCGTGTACAGCCTCCATCTGTCACCTCCAACACATGGATCGTCACTCCCTCCGTGTAATCCTTTTCAGTGCATCATTTTCTCCCTCTGACATCCATCCATGTACCATCCCATCCCTCCTCTCCTCCACGTCACCTCCTCTCCACCAGTGCTCGGCAAACCTTTGTCCGTTTGCGTCATCACCATATATGTATCTTGTGAGGCCATCTTTCTGCTTGCCCTCATCTTTAAACATTTGTCTAAAAAGTATGTGCCTGCAGACAGTTTTGATACTTGTAACATGCTTGACTCGGTCATCATCACACACACACACACACACACACACACACACACACTCTCTTTGCATGCTTTCAGTGTCACTCACCGGATCTGCTCTGACAAACACATGTTCATGTACCTTTTGTCGGCCCCCGCTGTGGAATCTCAGTTATTTTCCTCTCTGTTCAGGCATGTTAAGCTTTGTTATGGTGGTCATCTGTCATGCATGCGTCGCATAGTTCTACATCCGGTGTGATTTCTTATGTTGATAATTTTTTTTTTTTTTTTTTTTTTTTTAAACACTTGATGAATAACGTCATCCATATTCATCCATATTCTTTTGCATGCAGTTATTTTTAGTGTATTTAACATTCATAGCATTTCTGTTGTGAATGTTCTGCTCTGTGTTAATTATAATTATGCAGTAAAATCACATGTATTTATTTATTTTATCAGTTTTATAGACTGTTTGTTGGTGTTGGGCTTTGAAATGATTTACACATATGATTAGACAATGTGAGACGATGAGTTTTTATGCATATCTTTAAGTGCTGTATCAAATTGATCATATTAACCTGCCAGAAATGTTCTTGATTGATTGTTTGAAAAGCAAGTTTTTTTTGTACTTGTGCAACAAAATGCAAATAATTTCTAAATTATCAAAGTAGTTGCTGAATACCTTTTTGTCAGTAGACTAATTGGGTTACCATAGCACCTGTCTCTTAAAACTGGCTGTCCGAATCTTTTGTCTCTGCCCTCTGGCAGTGAGAGTAAGTACACAAAACACTGTGGATGCGTGCTTATGACCTTAACCTTCAGGTGAACTTGTTTTCTTTTTTCAACGGTAATCCTCCCAACACAGTTTATTTTTAATCCGGAGCATCACCAATTTTTCTTGGATGCTTCCCAGATTTTTCCACTGTTCTCCTTCTAGTCGCTGTAGCTAATGTGTTTCCGTCGCTAAGCTGCTTCACTGCTCTGGTGAACACATTATTACTGGTTAATATAAAACACATTGCTGCCTGTGGGAATATCCCCACAGATACCAGATTTCTTTAATTAAAACTTTAGGAAACTGTGAAATACAGGGAGGTTTATTTGGTCCTGATGATGCTTAATTAGGGTTGTGTGAACTTGTTTGGCAAAGGCTTGAAGATTTTTGCACCAATGTGATGATAAAGACAAAAATAAAAGAAAATAACGCACTGAAGTCAGACTGTATAGATCTAATAGATGCACATGATCATTAAACATCAAAACTCTCACTCAGTTGTATCAGTTCATAGCCAGCTCAGGCAAACGACGACCGTTGAATAAAACATGCCAGTGGTACCATCCTCACTTTGTTTTTTTCCCCAACTATTATCACCTTTAACAAATGGTACAGCACTTGTTTCCATGTATTTGTACACATTTTCACGTCCACGTCCAAACAACATTCGACACCGTACCAGTGGCACATTTTACTGTGGGTAATCGTTATCTGTTATTTAGTCTTCAGCACACTGTTCCTACACTGCCCCTACTGTTGATGTGCATCCTGCATATCAGTAGTGTTAATTTCTGAGGACGTGCAACTCGGCTATTATGTGAACACGCAGTTCAAAACAAGTATAGCTCCGACCTTAATCTCTTATTCTGTGTGGATGCTGCTCCACTGTTTGTTTTCAGAGGTTGACATTTCATATTTATTTTTTTACTACTTAATAGTGTACTGATAAAGATTAGTTGAAGATATTTAAATATTCCCTGCCCCTTTAAGGTCTTGCTGACATGGATAAGATGATATGTTTTGTCTCTTTGAAGCCTTGGGAGGTGCCCCTCTTGATTATTTCTTAAGACGTATGCTAACAAAGAGGTTTTCTGTGATTGTGGCCTTGTACAAACTCTGGAAACTTCATTTCCAAAAATATCAGTCAGCTGCTCTAAACCTGCTCCAAATCCATGACAGAGTTGCTCGTAAATGAGGTGGTATTATAGGAAGGTGCAGCTGTAGAGGAAGTGTGCCCTTGTTTAATAAAAAAAAAAATACAATCCTCACTTCCCATTGCTTTTTTAATAACAGCCCTGCCTCCTTGTGGACACGACATAAAATACAGAATGTTGTATTTCTGCAAATAAAGTGCAAGTTGTGGTTTGATAATTCTCATAATTGTTTGTCTTGTTTTAGTCAGCAGTTTCCAAATAGTTGCACAATTATCTTGTGTTCGCGTGTGATTCAGCTCGAGGCTGTTACTCGTAACTGAGGCAGGTACATTGCATAAGAAAGAATTTTCTCAGGATGAAAATGCAGTTACATAGAAGGACAGATATTGATTATGTAACAGATTAAAGCAGGAGGAAGTAGGGTGTGAGGATGAATGGCTTCGCTCCAAAATGTCCTCCTCAAAGTCTGGCAGTGATTCACAGACCATAAACGCGCAGGGATGGTTTGGTCAGCACTGAATGTGCTTCAGCAGCAGTAACATCATCTGGGTGGCTGAGAAACTCAACAGCAGTGGCTACTGGAAATCAGGCTTTCAGCCTCACTCGAATGAATAGTTCAGAAAAATTGTTGGTTTCATCACATTATTTTTACTTCATATATTTCACAATTGTTTCTCTCTTTCATCCCAGAACGGGCGTTTAGGGGATGCAGACATAGAGCGACTGAAACTGACCGACGCGTATATGAACGGCACACAGGTATGAGTTTGTGTGTTTGTCATATTTTTGAGCACTAATCACCTGTTGTTTAGATTTTTAAATGTGTATTGCGTCTCTGCTACAGTACAGGATGGTGGACCCTGCACACGGAGCTCTAGATGAGAGCTACACACCAGAGGACGACTCCCAGGAAGTACACTCAGTCTTTTCTGACGAGGGAACCACACGACGGCCAGACACTACTCTCCCCAGATGAAGAAACCAATCTCTCGCACAGTTCTCCCATCTGACTCGATGTCCATCGACGGCGGTTTGTCTGTGTCCGGTATGGGCGGCTACAGCGCCACTCTGGACCGTCCTTACAGGCAGCCCGGAGCCGGAGACTACCCCACCGCCACAGTACCCAGAAACTACCACTATGGCCCCGTAGGGGGTTACGATGACTACAGGGGCGGGCCACCATCAGAAGCATATACTAGCCTGAGCAGGGGCTCACACATGGATGAACGTTACAGGTATAAGAGGCCGACTTCTCTCATGGCACATTTTTATTTGATATTTTGTACATTTATCCAGGAATGCACCACCTGTGAGGAAATGTGTTTTTTCTTTTTATCAGAGGGCATATAAACAAATTATCACGTCACTTTTGTTTATACTTTTGAATATACAAGTGGGTTTTGCCAACATTTTAAACAACAAACCAGAATGTCCATTGACTGCTCCATCTGTTGTTACTAGCAAACAGCTGATCTTGTTCTAAGAAATACACAATTCCATATATTTACTTAACAGATTTTAGTTTTATCTTCAGTTCTTTAAAACGGGTCACTACAGTTTAAATGAAACTGTTCAACGGACACTTTGGTTGAAGTGGTTTAACTCTAGTTTCCTTTACGGGAACTCTCACCATGTGGAAGCTACATGTTTTAAAACTATAGAACTGAACTGAATTTATAGTAAGTTATAACTATGTAACCGCTAGTAACCTGTACTTCATGTAGAAATACATATGTTCCCCATTTACACCAATATGAAGAAGTGTCAGACTTGTTTTTTAAGATTTGTGGAGACTGGTAACAGGTTCTGATTAACTTCATTTCCACATCACTGAGTCAGTATGAACCCTTAGTGACTCAGTCATGTGTGATCACTCGGGGTGTGGCGTCACTTTAACACCTCTGATTCCTTCTCTCCTTCCTCTCCACAGGCCTGTTGATGGCTACAGGACTCTTGATTCTGGATACCGGGCCCCGAGCCGCCAGCAGCTCGACCCATACGCTGCACAGCCTCAGGTGAGCCGGGGGATGAGGGCCCTGGGCTCAGCATTGGAGATGCGTTACGGCCACGGTCACTATGGTCTAGAGGATGACCAGCGCAGCGTGGGATATGATGACTATGGCATGGGGCCTCCACCCATGCACCCTGGAGGCTATGGTACCATGCCACGTCTTGGACCTGGTCCTGGGGGTATGGACAGACGAAGACTCAGGTAAAACAACATTGCACTGCCACTGTATCTTTTTTTTTTTTTTTTTGGATAATGTATGTTTGCGATGCACTGCTCTTAATGTGTAACGCTCTCCCTCCAATGACATACAGGAGCTGTGAGGACACTTTGGATGGTGACATGGGAGGAGCTGACCCGTATGCCTGGGGCGTTCCCATGACGTTGGACAGGGGGAGCATGGCGTCGTTGGACAGCACACTGAGGAAGGGTCCTCCCGCCTCATGGAGACAGCCTGAGCTGCCAGAGGTCATCGCCATGTTGAACTACCGTCTGGACCCAGTCAAGACCAACGCTGCTGCTTTCCTCCAGCATCTCACATTCAAAAATGACAAGGTAGAAATAAAAAACACATTCAGATGCAGAATAGCAGATCTAACAAATATTTATATTTTCTTTTGGGTATTTGGCAAATCCTTGATCTGACTTAATTTTTTGCATCAGGTCAAGTCAGAAGTGCGTCGCCTGAAAGGCATCCCATCCTTAGTGTCAATGCTGGACCATCCCAGCAAGGAGGTTCACCACTCAGCCTGCGGAGCATTAAAAAACATTTCATACGGGCGAGACCAAGACAATAAGATCGCCATCAAGAACTGCGACGGAGTGCCAGCTCTGGTCCGGTTACTGAGAAAAACCCACGACCAGGATCTTACTGACACTATCACAGGTACCAGGGTCATAAAATGTATTTTGAAATGGATCATTTGTGTTGTGTGATTTTATTTTTCTATTTAATTTTACTGCAGTGACAGAAGTTGTATTTGATGTTTAATTCCAGGCACCTTGTGGAATCTCTCATCTCACGACTCTGTGAAGATGGAGATCGTAGACCACGCTCTGCACGCCCTCGCCGACGAGGTGATGGTTCCCCACTCGGGCTGGGAGCGAGGGAACAACGGTGGAGAGGAGAGCTGCAAACCACGCCATCTGGAGTGGGAGACCGCCTTGACCAACACTGCTGGCTGCCTTAGGTATGCAAGGGATCAATGAAAAGAAAAGAAAAGAATGCCATGAAGGAGAAAGAGACTTATTTTGAGAAGAAAACATGCAATTACACGCTTAACTTCTCCCTCTCTTCAACAGGAATGTGAGTTCAGAACGCAGTGAGGCCAGGAGAAAGCTGAGAGAATGTACAGGGTTGGTCGATTCCCTCATGTACATTGTCCAGTCACAGATTAACCGCAAAGATGTGGATAATAAGGTAAATATTCACTATGGACAAACTACAAATTTTCAAACTTGGAAGAATTCTGTCTGTGGTTGCTTTAATCGTTTTCTGCAACTTTTTTTTCCACGTAGCTGGTGGAGAACTGCGTTTGCCTCCTGAGGAATCTGTCCTATCAGGTTCACCGTGAAGTCCCTGGGTGTGAACGATACGCAGAGGCCGCGCCCATCAACCAGGGTCCGGCGCCCTCTAACAAAGGTGGCTGCTTTGGCTCTCGAAAGGGTAAAGGTCAGTATCAGACAGCTGTTCCAGCTTCAAGTTACTCTGGGTCTTGACAGATTTGCTGTTGAAAGATGGATAGCTGCTGCTGGGTTTGAGCTTGTTGGTGGTGGAAAGCACCTGTCGCTGTATTTCACACTCTACCACTGTTTCCCTCCTGTTCCTTCTCCCCCTCTTCTCCTCTTCCTCCTCTCTCTCTTTCTCCCTTTTTTCCTCCCACCCTCCTTCACCCTTCTCTCTCTCTCTCTCTGCTGTGTTTAGATGAGTGGTTTTCCAAAGGTAAGATTCTCCTCTTGGTGTTCCCTTGAACTTTTTTTTTTTTTTTTTTTTTTAAACTATTGACCACTCTGTCATCTGTCATTTTACTAACGCATAATAACTGTTCACTAGAGGAATAGGAATGCACAAAAATGTCACGCTCGCATGCAGTACCAGGGCATGAATCATCACCTGATGTCAGACAACACTGCATGGTCAAACTGCCCGTTCCACTTGTTGCATGGTTGAGTTTTACCAAAAAGCAGAGGACTGAAGACAACTGAATGCTCGTCTCAACAGTCGCCACATGATCTGTATCGTTTCTTTATCTCAATCTTTCCTCTTTCTTTTTTTTTCATTTTCTTTTTGCAGGAAAGAAGGATGGAGATGATGGAAGCGCAGATCAAGTCGATATTCCAAAGAGGACAACACCCGCCAAAGGTATGTTCGCCTCTTTCTCTTTTAAATTAATAAGTGTTTTGTCTGTAGAGAAGCTTTTTCCTCTTAATCAAACTCTTATTTCTGTCAACGTCAGGTTACGAGCTGTTGTTCCAACCAGAGGTGGTTCGTGTTTACACATCTCTGCTCAAAGAGAGCAAGAACCCGTCAGTGCTGGAAGCTGCTGCTGGTGCCATCCAGAACCTGTGTGCCGGCCGATGGACTGTTAGTACTGTTTCTACACAAATATAGACAAATCTTTATTAGTTTATTTATTAATCCAGAACAAGTGAAGTTAATTTTACTGTCTTAAAATAGTGGATTAATGGTGCTCTCTGTCTGCTCATTCTCCAGTATGGGCGATATATCCGGGCCACCGTGCGTCTTGAGAAGGGTCTTCCCATCATGGCAGAACTACTGGCTCATGGAAATGACCGTGTGGTCAGAGCAATGTCAGGAGCCTTGAGGAACCTCGCCATCGACAACCGCAACTGTGAACTGCTCGGTAATGTTGTTAGCTCATACAAAGACGTGAAAAAATATGATCGAAGAATATGAGTTTAATTTTGCTCAAAGTGTTGAAGTGTTTTTTTGCTATCTGTAATATCTGCTCCTTCTCGTTTTTAATACATCATGTTTCCTGTGTAGGTTCGCATGCAGTGCCTCACCTTGTGGCCAACCTGCCCGGAGGCCAGATTCAGTCTGGGCGCAATCTGTCAGAGGAGACAGTGGTGTCTGTGCTGAGCACGCTCACTGAGGTGCTAGGCAACAATCTGGAAGCAGCGAAGGCCCTTCGAGCCTCGCAGGGCATCGAGAGGCTGGTGCTTATCAACAAGGACGGGTACGTGTGGTTTGTACAATTTCTTCATGTCCCCTCAGCGCACAAAACAAACATCATCATCCTCTTTTCTACGCCTGAACGTGTTCACATTTATCTCACAGCAAACGCTCAGATCGTGAGGTGAGGGGGGCAGGCCAGGTGCTGCAGCTGGTCTGGGCCCACAAGGAGCTCCGTAAGCCTCTTGAGAAAGACGGCTGGAAGAAAACGGACTTCATGGTAAACCTGAACCCCAGCACCACCAACGGACCGACCACCAGAGCTAACGGCACCTATGAGGACAGCACCACACCACTGCTGGACAGAGGTCAGCGTTACAGAAATAACATCTGGTTAAAATAATCTTAAATCCAACGTTTGGCAAAATAGTCACACATAATATAATCTATAGGAAGCGAACCATATGTTGTGCAACTTGTGACGCTGTTTTGCTTCATCTTTTAGGGGAGAAGAGGGACATGATTCCACTAAATGACCTTGGCCCCGGTTAGTACATTTATCATCACTACTTTTAATTAAGACAAATTCAAAGAAAGTGTGTTTTTCAAGATATTTTTTTTTTTTTAAATCCCATTTTAGAGGCCTACTCTACACTGGACCAGAGGGAGAGGAGACACACTCTCGATGAGACCACAGACACTTTACCGGTATTTTAAATCGCGCTTACTCGCTGTCAAATGTTGGATTGCTCATTTAAACTTCACTAACCCTAAATCTCCTGCACCGCTATGAATAACTCCTGACCTTTTTTTTTTCGTCGACAGCCTTTAAAACCTCACACTTACTGACAACATTCTTGCTCTCACACTCACTGGCCTCTCCCTCTTCTCTCTCTGTTTCTCTGGTTGTCTCTCAGCGAGGGGTGTATGGGGGCAGAAAGGGCTCCCTGCCTCTGTTGGACTCCTACGATGGTTAGCCCTCCCCCCTCCCCTCTACCCCCCTCTGCATGTAACAGCATGGTATGTCCAACTGACCTCTCGTCCTGCATGGACTCTTGAGTACTTTTCCTTTTGGCTCTTATAACTTCAAACCCTCAGTGAAACCTGGTCTCTGTCTATGATGATGTACTCACACGCTGGTTGAGCTCCATTGTACTGATAATATACGATGTGAACCTGCTGGTATAGTATGCTGCGAGGTGTTCCTTGTGTATTGTGGTCTATACAGCCCGTCAGTGTAGAGATCAACCCCGAACCCCAGGCTGATAACCAGGATTTAAATCCTCAGAATAATAAATGTCATTTGTCTAGTAGTGTTGTCACAATACCAGGACTTTGACCTTGAAACTAATGCTAATTTTAACAAAAAAAAAAAAAGCGTAGGGACTACAAAGTGTTAAATAACAAATGCGATGCAGTGTCGCAGTTCTTTTTGGTTGCTGAAGTTTCCTTAAACAAAGATGTTTTGATGTGACATTCAGTTTGATGTTTACGTCGTCTCAAAATAGTCTCGTGTATCTCAGGGCAACAACCGCCAGAGTGGCTTCACACTCGTCTCAGGAATGTAGCGTAGCGTTTGATACTATTTTCATGTTGCCAGTTGCAGCTCTGTCTATTGTTGCCTCTTGCTCGCGGTTTGTGAGGCGCGTCTCCGTGCGCCCTCTTGCGGCTCTGCCGGGTTTTACAATATCATGTTGCAGCCATGTTTTTCACTGCCTTGGTCAAGTTATTCTGATATTTTTTAACGGACATGTTTTTAGTTTAATGGGTCATAGAATAATTCCACGTATATCACAGTTTGGGCCAGAAACTGTTCTTACCAACTCACAGAGGTTTTAGTGTGTTATGGGGGGAAAAAGAGGCAGTTAAACTTAATAGTAAAAGTATCAAATATCTGGTTATTGTGACAGCACTACTGTGCAGTGTGCCATACTTATACCACAGAGTGAGTCTTTGTGTTGCCTCCTTGTTTAGTGTTTACATTATTTTTGTGCTTATGTTTTGACTCTAACTTTGTTTTTTTTGGCTCCGTTCCTCCAGAAAAACTGATAGTGTGCATCACCCAGACGGGGCCGTCCCTGCCCTACCACTGCTACTGAGGAGAGAAGATCCACAGATGCACAGACCCCAACTCCCCCTCCCCTTCTTCCTCTCCCCTCCTCTCTTTCTCTCTCTGTCACCTCGCAGATGGGACCTAGAGATGAGGGTTAAGCATCCAAAGAAAGCAGTTGTGTTGCAGGCGAGACATTTCATGCAACACACACACACATACACAGATACGTTCAGATACATACCTACTTCTTACAAATTCATTCATGTGTAGCAACAAAAATATATTCTGTTCTTAAATTATAGTTCTTCTGTAAAGGCAATCATCTTTGTTGACAATCATTTCTTTCTGGTGTTGTCATCCTGCTTTTTTTTTTTTTTTTTTTTCTTGCTATTGTTAACATTTTTATCTTTTTATTATTATTATTTTTTTTTTTGGTCATCGTTGACAAGTTGCTGCCAACACCCACAACCTAATGATGAATTTGTACGTAGACTTCTATGTAGGTTATATACTGTATATAAAAAGAAAATGGGATGACTGCGTTAGTTTTGGCTCATTAATTTAAAAATTGTCCCTTAACTGTCGTTAAAGGGTTGTTGGGAGGTTCTGGACGCACCGGCAGACCGACGGTCGCCCATGTAGATTGAGAATGTTTATATAGGAGTTATTTTCCTGTCTAGAGTTATTTTCTCTCGGTTTGGATGAGCACAGGTGTGGACAAGAAAAGGCAGGTGTGTGTATATTTGTCATACAGTAAACCTGTGGCTGTGTGTGAGGGGGGAAAAAAATGAATATGGACCTGTTTTTGTTTTTTTTGAATGAGTGTCTTTTTGTGTGTGTGTGTGTGTGTGTGTACGGACCAGACTCATGAGACCAGACGTTAACTTTTATCTGTCCACTTTGTCCTTTTTTTTTTTTTTTTATCATGTGCTCCTTCTCATGTGAGATTTTATGTAACTGCCTCTTTTTTTTGTTTGTTTGAGACCTTAATTTTCCATCTTTTTTTTTCTTTTACTTCCTCAAAAAAAAAAACAAAAACAAGAAAAAAAACAACAGTTTCACTTTCTGTTTTCTGACATTAACCAACACATCAAACCTGTTTCTTAAATGTGAAGCTAGGAACACACACCACTAAACCTCTTAAATACTTCTGACATCCTGCTTCAGAAATCATTCCTTCCATTAAAGATCAACACTATAGACGCGACCTACTTAACACTAACGACGCTTCAGGAGCGTCTCCATGAGCTAATATTCTTCTTTTGCCACTTTGCTCAAGTTTTTTTTTTTTTTTTTTGCATTTAAATGTGCACATTTACGTTCATATTGTGCCGTGTTTTTTTTTTTTTTTTTTTTTTGTTACACATAAAAACACTTTGGGAGGCTTCTTCACTCAGAGGAGACTCGAGTTTTAATAGATCGGGGAGGAATATTTACTTTTTAATTTGAGAGGTGGACGAAAAGCACATCTTGGTCTATGAGCCTCTTTTTTTTTTTTTTTTTTTTTTTTTTTAATACTTTTTTTTTCTGTCTGATTTGTATTTTATTTTGGGATTTATATGTGAGGGAGAGGTGGGTGAGAGCATTATGCAATTTGTTGTTTTTAGTCCAGTTTTAACTGCTGACTTGTTTTAAAGGTTAAAAAAAGACCAATAGTCTTCGTTCTTTTGTTGTTTTGTTTTTTTTGTTTTTTTTTTAAACTCTCCACACACATAGTATGTTTGTACTGTTGCCTATCCATGTAAAATTATGATGTACCATTCATACCTGCCTTGGCTCTGAGAAGTTGCTTTTTTCAGTAAAGTATGTACCTGGTAATACTGTTGTTTTTATAAATAAAAATCTTTTCTTAGATGAGATTTGGCAGCGTGTGATCGATGTGTCTGTATGGCGAGATGCTGCGTCATGTAGATAAACACGTCTAATTAAAGAGACGCTGTCTATACGAGTAACTTCATCCTCTCGCGCTCGTTAAAGCAAATAGCAAATGCACAAACTTGACACTATGTCAGATATTCGCTCCTGAACAGCGGTGTCCTCTGTTTGGCTTGTTTTTTGGATTCCACTAATTACCAAGGCTTATTATCCATGAAGCCAGTAGTGTCACCAGGCCCTTTTAAAGTCACTATAAACACATTCATCTCCCATCACAGGAGCTTGAACTGCGCTCAGGTCTTGTTTGTAAGGGGCAGATTAACTTTCAAACACGACGTGCACTTCGACATAGTTAGAGACTGTTAAGTGTTGACGTTCTCAGCTTTACTGTTGTCTACGATTACCGACTGAGTTGCTGCTGACAGGGGATAGTTCTGTCGGTTTGTGTGTATGTCCTTCAGGTTTTCAGACATGATGAGGGAACATGCACGGGTTGTACGAGGACATGAAAGTGTCTCGGCGTTTCCAGTATGCAACAGATCTGAAATGCATCCCACACAGATTGCGAAACAGCTGCTGGATCACGAGGGCCTCAGGAACATGTCCGAGTGTGAAAGTCTGATATTAGTCAGGCAATGATGCGTATGTGTGTCGAGCTTTGACCCATACCAAGTAACACAATTAAATCTTAAATATAGATGTCCATGTCGATAAAGATTATAGGATTACTTTTCCAAGTACTGAGTCAGACACATCTTTAGACAATTTCTGAAATGATGTGTAAGAATCATAATGGTTGATGATGATAAAGATGTTTTTTCAAACCCCAGATAAAAAAAAAAAAAAATAAAAATCTGTACTAAAAACTAAGAATCTGAGCATTCTTTCACTTCTAAGTTTTTATGAAAACTTAGAAGAAAAGTGTCACTAATTCAAATTTCAGTCAATTCAACTGACTTCATGTTTGCAACCGTAGCCGCCGCTGAAAAGATTATGTTTTTCTCAAGGACTGAGTTTCAATTTGAAAAGTTTCTGTCTTTTAATTCCCCTATTTAAGGTATTTCCTTTCTTTGAAATTCCCCAAAACAAGATTCATCTTTTGCAAATTTAAAAATTTTAAATTTATTCTGTTCACATATTCAAACAGAAAGTTTCTTTTCATCTGAATAAATTTAGATCATGTGACAGTGATGTAACACTGACTGACTGAGAACTAAAGTTTAACAAAAGTTCAAGTTTAAAAGTTTTTAGTCTCTGAATTTAACGACAAAGCCAGATATTTCAGTGCTTTTAATTCATCGATAATCACATTTAAACAGTGGTTCAAATTCTTCAGTATTTCTTTTTCAATCTGGTTCTAGAATTTCTAGAAATGATATAGTTGATACTTTTCAAACCTGCGACACAGACATATCTCACTTGGTACTAGAGGTTTGATCCCCAGCCATGGTTATATTAATAGAGACGGATGCATTGCTGAGCAATTTTCATTCAAGTGACTGGGCGCCATCTTTGACTTTGATATCCGGTTCCAGTTACATCCATCCAGCAGGATGAGGTGGCTCTGAAACGGCAATTAGACTCCATGTTAAAAAGTAAAATAGAATTGAACACAGAATAAACACTCTATAAACTCTATAATAAACATTGTTAGGAGTAGAACACTTTAGGAAATCAACCTAAGTTCACGAGACTGTTGTGTTCAATTTACAGAAAAACTAAAATAAGAAATATCCAAATGATTTGTATGCACACAACCTTAATACGTTGGTTTGATGTAAAGTTTATGTAAGTTAATAAAAATGCTATAGCTGCATTTGCCAGCATACGATAACTGTTTGTCATGAGTCAGGCAGCTGCGGTACAAATATTAGTTTACACTTTTGTCCTCTGGTTGTTTCAACTGTACATCTAATTGACAAGTGTGTGTGCATGTACATGTTAGTCCCTGAGTGTGTGTGTAGTGTTTGTAACCTGTGTAGCTGGTATTTGGGGGGCACACACACACACACACACACACACACACACACACACACACACACACCCTTAAACTTGAGACGACCAAACGCAGCAGATTTTCCCTCCCACCCTCCCTCACTGTGTCCTGTCATTTGGTGTCATATCTATTTAAGGCTCCACCGCTGTTCTTCATTTTCTCTCTATCTCTCTATAAAGCTCAAATAGAAGCGGTGACTTTTAACTACAGCGCATGAGATCTGTGGGAAAACTGTTGAGGAGGAGAACACCGACAGGAATAAAGCACGTGTTCAGAGAGGAATAACTGTTGTGAGGAACAACGCAGAAGTCCACCACCTGGTCTGTTACCATGCATGATAAGGTAGGGAAACCACACCGCTGGGAGATTATGCGTGGCCTGTTTCCCTCCTTATGATCCCTCATGCTGATTTGTGAAGGAAAGTGAGACAGATTTGATTAAAGAGCAAAAGAAACTGCTGCTTTGTTTTTATACATAATTCATGGATTCACTCGGTGTGCCCAGTCCAGCGTCCTCACACTCAGATGACGAATCTCCTGATCGTACTCCAGCCCCGGACTCTTCCCGCCACACCTCCCACGCGGGAAAGCAGAGTGGTTTCTGCGGCCTGGGCTATGGACTCGCGGTTGCCTGGCACCATTTAAGGCCCTTCATCCCCTTCTTCCTCATCAGCTTCATGGTGGTGGCCCTTGTTTACCTGATGCAGGCGATTATCTACGGTGGGCCCTTCAAAGACCCGCTCTTTTTTGTCAAGTTCAATGAGCGTTGGCCCCGGCCTGTTCTGGACCAACAGGGCTCACCAACACCCGCCAGGGGTTTCAGTCCGGTCCCCTCTTCGTCCTTCCAGCAAGTCCTCATTGACCTGCACAGAGACAACAAGACAACGCACTGAGTTTTATCACAGAAACAGGAAGAACCGACTTTTTCTTTTGTCTGTGGATACAAGTGATGAGGACTCCTGTGACTGATCACTGACTGCACATGCTATGTATTTTATTTGGGCTGTGTCCATGTGCCTTATTTGCATAATTACGAGGCCCTAGATCTAGCTATGGTTGCATTATGGGCCCACGTGATACAATAACATTTTCCATTAGGCTCTGACTTTTGAATCTTTTTGAATCTATTGTCATTTTTAGGGCTGATTTATCCAAGTAGTCTGTTTTGTAAACCATTTACATTGAAGTGAATGATAAATTAGCATCCTGTTTTAATTAGAAAACGTGGCTGTCTTATATTCATGGGTGTCATATATTTTTCCTGTATTTCAGTCTGTAACCATGGACGTTGACCCTTCATCAAGAACTTAGTGTTTATTTATGTAGGGACAAGTATAAACGACAGTATATTACATGGACCAATGCCACATACCACTGCATTTATAACCTAAGCTAATTTGCTGTCATTCCCTAGTTAGGCCTTCGAATCACATAAAACTCAACAAAAAAACAAATTACATATAGAGCAGCACAACAAGATAAAAGTTAATGACAAGCACAAGGACATTCACGGATACTTTGTCAACTTAATAGTAGGGGATGTACCAATCTAGCACGGATCAGAGGATCTGCTGATGCTGAGTATTTGATGTGCTCTCCTTTCCCCAAATTTAAAACCTGTAAACCTCTCTGCATAGATACGACTGGAATTATTTTTACATAAGGTAACATGAAGCCAGAGATTGCTGTGGCACTAAAAAACCAAGTCGATGGCCTGTTGTGGCTTAATGAATGTAACTGATGATGAAAAATTGGAATTGTGTATAATACGGAGAGTGACATGTTTGTGGCCAAAAACTGATTCACTTAATAAGATTGGTGCAATATAACATATATGTTTCACTAAGTAAACACCGGGACGTCACGTCATCGTGATACAGATCAATACCTGAAAAAACCGTTCATCATTTATCATCTGCAACAAATACGGAGACGTAACATATCTGATCATATTTCCATCGCTCCTTTCACTCGGTCTTCACACAAGCTTACTGCGAAAGTTCATATCAATGTGCACTCATCGTATTTGTTGATGAGATAATTCAGAGGCAGATAAAAATAACATCTTTAATCTTTCTCAGTGACAAAGTGTCTAAGGTCAGTTATTACCACTGTTTACAGCAAATGTCTGCAGGAGAGGTGGGTGTCAACAGGAGTTATGTTGTATTGTGTTTCAGCCAAATTACGGTGCCAATTGTAATGTTCTACTACACTCCACTCTACACATAAATGGCCACATAACTATATATATATATATATATATATATAAAAGTACAATATCAAGCTTTTATAATTTCATTGTTATTTATCATATGTAATGCCTAGTTGTCTTTTATAAACAAAGTGCCACAAAAATAAATAGATACATGAATCAATACAATTAAAAATATAAATATAAGCACGTAAATGATTTTTGCTGAACACCATCTAATGCGTCTACAAGTGACAGCTGCGAAATGACGATAACCATTAAAATGTAATGCAGCCCAAGTGGACATAAACAGAAATATAAACCGTGGCTTACATTAGCTAACAGCTACCACAAGTGACTGGTCATGTAGACCAAATATTTGCAGCAGCAGCAGCAAGTCTGAGTCTGGTGTGTTTTATGGCTTCTGATTTTGTTGTTGTTATCAAAGTGTTATTTTTTTTTTGCACAGTTTCAGTTTAAGTCCACACAGTTAAGCTGATATAATGTAGCTGAACTTAATTTTCCTTTACGGTCATTTTGGAGGCTGTATACTTATAGTGCTGTTGAACTGCGTATTTGTTATGATGATAGGTGTTTCTAAGATTTTATAATTTTTTGTAGAAATACCTTTAACTATAATGCAAAACAGAATGAAATCAAAGTCTTGATAAAAACAGTCAGAGGGTTGATGAAACCTAACCTGCCTGGTTATTATTTCTTCAGCCTTGATCTAATGCTTACAAATATCTTATAAACTGTTCTGTACGGTGCAGCCATAACTTAGAGTATCTCTAAATAAAAATTATATTATTAAATAGTTAAAGAAGTTTTTAATGTGTCATTAATACACTATAATTTATATATACCATAATGTATTAAGTGTGATCACATGCAGTGTGTTTCCTGCTACACCCTGTTTTATTTTATTACCTGTTCAATATGTCAGCTCATGTATTTTTATGTGTTTTTATTCTTGTGATCTTAATTTCATTTGCATTTAAATTAAGTATTTTTAATTATTCTTTTTAATATAATGAAGCCCAGGAAGGACAACAGTGAGGATCCAAATACATAAACAAAAACATTATAAACCTGATTTTTTACACGTGTTTGTTTGTTTGTTTGTTTGTGTGACCTCTTTCTGTTGACTCTCCCGCCCCCTGGTGGCCGCAGGACAAACTGCAGTTTGACGTTGCCGCTGATGACCACGCTGACCTGTCGCTGACCTCAACGAAATGGACAGAAAATCCATCTAAAAACAAAACAACACAGCGTCTGTGAACTTTAACTCAAGAATTATATATTTTAAAAACGAATTCATATCATTTCTTTGCCGCGGGAGCGAATTTATCGAGACTCTCAAGAGGTTTGAGACGGTGAGTGAAAACCGATGTCTTGTTTCTTGCCCGCGTTTATTCAAATTAGCCGGAAAAAAAGTAGTTTAACCAGCTCAGTTTGAGCTCAGATGTTTGGTTAAAATAGATAATAAGATCTTCATGACATGTTACTAACATATAGTTTGTTATGACCAGGTTACAGCGGCTTACTGTGGGCGGTCTTTGTTGTTAGCTGGTTGCTAATGATGCTAATCTGCAGGTGTCCTTACACACTGATGACCAGGACCACAGGTTATTATATTATTAAATTTACTTTATTTTATACGTCTTAGTAATAGTTAATATGGAAATTTGATATATATATTTATGGATTAAATTTCCATATTAACTATTACTAACTATAACTATTTAAATAAATTTTAACACCACAATAGTGTGCTTATGTTGTAAAACTACAATAACTATAAGTAAAACTATGGTTAAAGTACTAAAACATTATTATTAAAATATATTTTAATATTAAAAATCTTATATTTCTCATGCAAAATAAAAGTTTTATGCACCAAAAAATTATCCAATTGTTATCTAAAGACAATTGTTTTGTTTTAATTTATCAATTATCTTCCTGAAAAATGCAGTGAATTAAATTAATGTATGGTGTGTACGTTTGTGTTTTATTTATTTTTTTTTTTTTCTGACTGACAATTTATCTTTCTTATTACACTTTCACAACCTTTTCTTTGACTTTACCTGACTTTATTTGGTAAATTGTGACATTTTTAGGTTTCGTCACATTTAGTCTCTTTACCTGCTGATCAATTGATGTGGATGGAGAAATGTGGCGCTACCAAAAACCAGGGTTCGAGACCCTCCTCCTCACCGAGCTGCAGAAACAGCAGGAGCAGTGCAGCCAGTTCTGTGACGTTTTGCTCGAGGCAGATGGTATAGATAAACTCAAACAGTATTTCTTTGTTGACTTTGTTGTTTTTGTTTTTTTATAATACACACATTTCTCATTGTAATTTTTTTCTTTTTTGTCATCTCCTCCAGGTGTTTCAGTGCCGGCACACGGTTGTGTCGTGTCAGCTCTCAGCTCTTGTGTCTCCTCTGCTCTGTCCTCTATGCCGACGCCCCCTGCAGGACAAAGTCGCCTCGTGGAGTTTAGGGCTCTTGGCGCCTGCACCCTGCTCCACATGGTCAGACTGCTTTACTCCGGAGAGATGGCAGGGGAGGGGGAGAAGGAAAAGCAAGAGGCTATTTCTGCTGCAGCTAAACTGGGCATCCACGGGCTGGTGGAGGTGACGAAAAGAGATGGTGAAAGCAGAAATGCGAAAGTAGGAGGCCAGCACGTGGAGGTGGGAGTTCAGACAGATCCGCCGGTGCGTGAGGACAGTGAGGGGAGACGAGTAAAGTGGAGGCGAGAGGTGAAGGATGGGAACACTTTTCTCTGGAAGGAGACACTGCCAGATGGTGAAAAACACATGTGGACACAGACCGAGGAGGAGCAGGTAAACACCGTTCCTCCTCCTGAAGTCAGCAGCCTCCTGCGACACCACAGATACAGCTGCTCTGCAAAGTTTGGGACAGACAGACTCACATCTCATTTCCTCCCAAATTTCCTATGTTCCTGTATCCCTCGTCTACCCACCGCAAGAACAACAAACGGGACAATTTTCCTCTGCTTCGGTAGCCTCCATAGAAGACTCCACAGCAGCTGGACACACATCTGTCGCTGTTTCACAGCCCTACACCTCCACAACCACATCTCTCCTGTCTCTTTCCAACCAAACAACCCTGTGTGCTGCGGATCCTCAGAGTTGGTGGACCGGCCCTCAAGGAGCAGCCACAGATGCTGCAGATGGTGAAGAATGGATGGACGAGCACCTCAGACAGTTTCAAGGCAACATCCCGGGATTTATCAACTACTTCCTGAACCCGCTCAATAAAGAGGGCTCTGGCAGAGGGCGAGCAGGACGGAGGCAAAGGGCAGGGACGGGAAGATCCAGGAGAGGCAGTTCAGGCCAGACACGAGCCAGGACGCCACGAGCGGGAAGAGGAGGGAGGGGGAGAGGAGGTGGGTTAATGCAGACGGTAGATGTGCAGGATGTTGGGGTGAGCAAGCTGCAGAAGATGTTCCTGCAGAAGTGGGGGGTGAGGACACCCAGGACTGGTCAGGGTGGAGGAAGCGCAGGTAGGAAGTTGTACATAAAGACAAGAGAGGTTCTTAAGCCTACCAAAAGCCAGAGGATACGAAGGCGCGTCAAAGTGTGGGACTGGAGCGAGAGTGGAGAGCTGCTGCTACATAATGATGGGAGACACACAAAGCGTGAAAGCACAACGCAGCAGGTGAGGGTGCTGTTGTCTGCAAAAGTTTTAGCAGCGAAAAAATGTCCGATCATGCAGTAAAAGACCTTTGTGAGACATTTACACCTGAGATATATCATTGTATTGTGATGATGACGCTTTTCTCTCTGATTACAGGACAGCCTGGCTCAGGGGACCAGTGCCCAATCATCATCAGTTTACTGTTCCTCCATCCCCAGTTCTCAGTTCTCCAACATTCATACCTCATCTGCTCCCAGAGCTTCCATCCAGCCTTCTTCATCCTCCACCCTGCTGGCACCTGCAACTTCCTATGTGCCACCAGCATCATCCATCCTCCACACTACCAACCTCCCACCTCCAGCCACACCACACCTCGAGCCCCAGCCCCAGCACATTGATCATCTCCTGGAGGCAGTGATGATGGGATTTGACATTATACCAAATAACAACAACAGTGCTCTAGAGTCTGAGCCTCCTCTTGCAACCTGTAGTAACAGTTTTGCTCCATCTGGAAATAGTTTGGCGCAAAACAAACAACAAGGCTGTAACACTGGCCTCACGGAAGCAGGTTTAGGTTTTCACGGGTCAACACAAGTTGTTGAAGTAGCAAGAAGAGCCGGCAGTTCCACCTTTGCAGCTGATGACGTACCCGTTCTGCAGCAGGAGCAGGGAGAAGGAGAGCTGAACAACATTTTGGATCATTTCCTCCAGTCGTTTGAGAGACACATTGACAATTGCAACGTCAGGGAAGAGGAAGTGAGGGATGGTGAACGGTCCGCGGAGGCCAGAGAGCCTTACACCATGTCGAACAAATACAGACAAGCCAAGACCCAGACCACAACTCCTCACCCTCCTCGTCTACAGGATTTGCTGGATGAATTGCAGCAGAGTGATAAGACTGGAGCACTGCCAAGACATCCACCGCCACGCAAGGCTTCCGCTTGCGGTTCTGTTTCCTGCCAAGATCCTAAGAAAAAGCCAAAGAAAAACAGAAGACCTGGCAGGACGAAGAAGAAAAGAAAAAACGAACATGCGTTGTCCTTAGAGAAAACGAAGGTGAAGGTGAAGGAGAAGTCAGTGTCAACAGGTGATGCAAAAATCAAAACCCTTCAATACCAAGACAAACAGCTCCAGCAGATGCCTGTGGTGAAACTGGAGAGACATGGCCCGCTGCCACTCACAGTTACTTTACAGAGACACAGCTGTCACAGCCTGGAATTGAAGGTGACAAACTTTTCTCGCTGCTCTTTTAACGTCTGTGGTTGCCGCTAAGAAAATCGCATGTTTCAAATAAGTGGTTTGTACGTGTTGATGTATTTTTCAGAGTCCTGCAGAAATAAAGAGCAATGGCAGCTCGTCTAGAAAAAAGCAGCCAGGGCTGTGGATCTTAAAGACCTACCCAATCAGGAGCAGGTTTAGAGAAGCACAAATCATGGTGAGAATGAATCTTTTTACAAATAAAACGTCTGTTCTTTTTTTAAAATTTTTTTTTTTAAGAAAGAGCCACAGTGTTTTCACAGTGCTACACTCCTCGCTCTAGGAATCGATCTATTGCTCTGCTGTATTGGTCCTGACTGAAACAACTTGAGTTTCCTCTGTCACCTCCATCGGGCCTGAGTGTTCACTTATCCTGAAAAATATCTCAACATCTACTGGACACACAACCTTTGTACAGACATTAATAGGTCAAAGAAAATGAATAAAAACAAAAAAAAACAAAACATTTTTGAATAAAAACATTTTTCCTTTTTGATGCGTTTGTGTTTGTCTGTATGGTTTATTGAAGTTTATTTGTTTTACAGGACACTATGCCTTTTCTTGAGCAACCACTTGTCAACGAATACCAACTCACAGCAGATCGACAGGATTTCAGGCAAAGCAGGTCCACGAAAAACAAACAACTTCTCAGTTCATCTAACGGTGGGAGTTCAACACCAACAAATCAGCCGCAGCCTGCAGAGTCCTGTGGTATGAATGGACAGTTAAAGGACAATCATGAGAGATGTGAGGAAGTGTTGACTGTCCAGTCAGAGGAAGAGGCTGAGGTACCTACAGGGAAGGGAAGGAAGAGGGAAGTAGAGCCAGCGAAGGAAAACAGTGATGGGGTCACTGCAGCCAAAAGGTTTTGTTCTGAGCAAATAGCACAGCCGGTCTCTGAAACATGCACACCGAACCCTGAATCTGTTGACTGTGTCTCTGAGCAAGAAACTGCAGAGACAGAAGACGTGATTGATGTAGAGACGGTTTCGCTGATCAGTGCAGGAGGCTCGATAAGAGAAGAACAAGAGGTGTTTGGAGAAATTAAAATCCGAGAAACAGAGGAAAGTCTGACAGATGAAGAGAAACAAAGCAGCAGCGATGAGATACTCATTGTAGATGATGCAGAGGCTGATGGAAGAACTGCCCGCAGAGAACGGCCTTCTTCACATTCAGCGACGGAGGTCGGCGTGGAGTCAGAGGGAAGGTGGGATGATGAGGATGTTGATGTGATCGGAGGGTCCAGCCCCGTCCCTGAACCCGTCATCATCACCTGGACAGGGTCTTCAGAAGGCGAGAAAGAGGAGGCAGAAGAAGAAGATGAAGACGTTGACGTCGTTGGAGAAATGACGCACTACGCTTCATCGGCCATCTTTGCCACTATTAATAAAGGTGAGTTTGTTAAGACTGAAATGCTCTTACATTAGCAGCTGTGACGGCTCAAGTCAGAACAGAGTCGTTGTTTTCTTTTCTGCTCGACTGCTTCAGTTATTTATGTTTGTTTTGTTTTTTGTTTTGTTGTTGTTTACTACATTTACAGGAAAAGAATTACCAAATTTGTTACACGTAGCTGTGAGTTTCAGGGGCAGCTGGAGAAATGAACAGCGACAGATCAAGACAAACATATGTTCTTCCTCAAGCGTTTGTTAGTTGTGATGTCTTGAGTGTTTCACATGAGGGATTTTTGTTTTATTAATCCACCGATGTTTAGGAAAAGAAAAATGATTCTATTACAGACGCTGTTTATTCAGATTGAAAGATAAACGAATGTGGTGAAAACTTGAAAAGATACAGATTTGCATTATTGTGCATTAAGATTCTAAAATGATTAAAAACAACAGACCAAAAAAGCTTTAGATTTAGTTTCAGCTTTTAGGTTTAATGTAAATACTTACCTGTCAGAGCTGACTAGGTTTGTTTTATTTGATTTTTTCAGTCTGTAGATATTTTCCTAATTGGTTTTATACAAAAAGTTACAAGGTTGGTGCCATCAGGTTCAGTTATTCGTTTCTGTTTATTTTAACTGCCACATGTTGAAAACAACATGATCCAAACTGCTTAGAAATCGATACACTGGCGACAAAAATCTTTTTTTATCTGCTGTGGAAGCAATTAAGTGTTGAAAGTTGAAAATGTGACTGTGAGTGAAGTGGGTTGGTTGTAAAAGTGATTGACAACGTCAGCATCTGTTCTGCCACAGTGTGTAAATGTTCCAGGAAAACTCTTTGTCTTCCTTGTTTTACCGTCAAGTTATGTTTGACATTGTTCCCTGCGGCACGTTGTAGTCAAGGACAGGATTTCTACAATAAAGACTTCTCTTATTTTTCCTTGTGTGTCACATCTATACAACATCATCAGTCTATTTTTCATATCTGAGACATCATAGGCCTATTTACTGTATATCAACAAGTGTCAAACTCAGGTATTTGATGTCCTCAAAGGCCCATTTGTAACTGTAAGACTATTTAACCCTATCTGCTCTTATAGTTACCTCTGCATTTAACTATCATTAGTTTAACATCATCTCTGGGAGTAGAAGTTAGGAAAAATAACATGCCTTTATGCCTACAGGTCAAACGTTTTTAAGAATGTCAATCAAAGCTGTGATCCAGAGACAAACTGTGCCACTGACGGCACTTTTCACTTGGAAATCATCACATTTCCTTCACTGTTTTCACTCATTCAATATCCTTTTTAAATGTACCATATATCAGCATTTACAGAAGCTTAATATTAATACGGGACGCAACTAGAAAAATGAAAAAACAGGTTTTTTTTCTTTTTTAAACTTGTATCTCTTTCCCTGAAAAAAAAAATCAAGACTTGAGATTTTCATGTTAAACGTGTCTATTTTGTAGCCAACAACAACAACAACAACAGTCTTTGTTATAGAAGAGTTTTTGTTTAGCATTATCAAAATAACCTCACAGTATGATTTGTCTATTTTACCCTTATAAACTAGTTTGACACACAGATAATTATGAGGCTGTAGACTTTAGCAAAGTTTAAGCAGCATTTAACCCCTGAGTTTAAAAAGTTCAGGTTTTATAGTTTCATGATTCATAAAGATAAATGGGAAGTTTGACTTCTTTATCAGTTTACAGGTCATCCAGTAATGATTTAACTGTGGGACAAGTTTCATGATAATGATTTGATTATTTTTTGTGGAGACATAAGACTGAACCTGACATGAACTCGAACCTGTAGGATTGTGTTTCGTGCTGCACAGACATGAGGAGACGGAGAGAAATTGACATTACACTTTTATACATCTCAGGTATCAAAAGTCTCAATGATAAAACAAGACTCCATGAGATGAAAATGACTTTTATTCGTTGTCAACCTGTGGATCAACCTCCTACACACAACAACAAAACACATCTGAGCTGCACCACGTCACGGTCTGCTGCACCGAGCAGAGTCAGGTCTCCGGGTCGTTCGTCTTCCCTGTCGGGAGGACATGGCTCTGCTCATCGCCCGGCTCAGGTGAGAGTACAGCGCAGGTGTGTGTTTGTACATGTGAGTGTTAGGGATCTCTAAACCAAGTAAAAAGACACTGCGTGAGTGTCATTAATGACAGCATCTGTGAGTGTGTGTGTGTGGAAAAGTGTGTTTCCCTGTGCTTTGACAGTGCGATATTGTCTCTTATCACACTCTGGCAGTGGCTGTAAATTGGTAGCGGTGTTGACTTGTTGGGGTTGTTGCGGCTCAAGTCGCGAGGAAGGGAAGGATTGAGGAGAGAAAGGAAGTGAGGAGGGAGGGTTAGAGGTAAAAGGGAAAGGCCTCGGTGTCAGCCTGTTCTCCTTTTAGTGCTGGATACGCCTGATGGACTGGATCTGAGGGGTCTGACAGTGAGAGCCCCAGTTCCTCCAGTGCTGGTAGTCTCCACTGTGTCTCTCACACTCCATGATGTACTGCTGGCCCCTGTATCCAGGATACTGGTAGCACACAAAGCTGTGGGGTGGACGGAGAAGACATTTAGAGTTAGTGTGACCATTTTAGAGACGGAGTAAGAGTTTAGAAAATAAGCATCCCTCTGATACTGTTGAAAACATAGGATTTCCAAAGAGAAATTCATAACTTACGCGCCGCACTGCACATGCATGGAGCCAACCTCGGGCATCATCCAGCCCATGGCCTGCAGAGAGGGGTAGTCGTCACAGATCTCCACGCTGCGACCCATGAAGTTCTCCCTCTCGAAGATCATCATGCGACTGCTCTGGTGGGACTGCGAGGTGGACAAAGAAATATTTTTCTTTTTACTTTTTTTCTCTCAATGGATTTGAGATACCTGAGGTAACTGTTGATTGTCACCTGAACACAAAGAGTCAGGATGCACTCACGGCGCAGTAGATGGGGCGGAAAGACATGAGGCGCTCCACGTGATAGGACAGGGAACCGCTGTAAGCGTCCCAGTGGGGGTACTCTCCTCTCTCCAGAATGAACTGCTGGCCCTGGAAGTCATGGTGCTCGAAACCCACCCAGCTTCACACACACACACACACAGAAAGAGAGGTGTTTATTTACATGATAATCCACAGTCATCACCTCATTGCTGTGATCTCATTTAGAGACTGAAGATATTATTTTGTTTCCTCTCAAATTGGAGGTTAATGCATTAAGGGGAAAAAAGAAAGGTAATGGTTTCCATCGATTGTTTTTTGTTCTTTGTAGCTTTTCACACTCAGTTCACTGGATCTATGGACAAAGGGTGTGACACTTACGCTCCGCTCTCCACCCTGATGGAGCGAATGTTGTCCATTCCACACTCCTGGATGTTGCAGCACTCGGAGGTGAACTCCATGCACTTTCCCTGGAAATGCTCCTGCTCGAACACAGTCACCTGAGGAGACAGAGGGAGGAAATTCATCAAGTAAGTTGCAAACATGGCTCTTTATAACATATAAAATGTAATCCATCCATCTGATCCATTTTTTGACATCATAGAGAGTGTGATGGCATGTGTTATCTGTCTGTCGTGTGTGTGCGTTTACCTTGAAGAAAGGAGCCATGCCCATGCCGGAGTTGACCAGGGGCCTCATCATGGGATATCTTGAAGTTCTGTACATCTTTACTCCTGAATGACACACGAGGACAGAGACAAGTTAAAGAAAACGTGTCCTTCAGAGACTATTTTAGAGCATCAAACGTCCAACAACATAATAACCTGGTTGGTTGTTTTAAATTCACTTTAAGCATCATGTTGTTCTAAACTGTGCCACGCCCAAATGTAAGAAGTTTTTTTTTTATTCACAACTCATCAGTCATTTTAACTCTTAAATGCATGAGTGGGGCAAAAATCTCTCTTTAAAGTCTCTAAGTTTTTAACTAACAAAAACCTGTTAAATTACAAGTTTGATCAGAAAGTGCTTTTGGTTTTCACCTGTGAGTCTGACCTGAGCTGAGCTGAGTTGAGTTGAGTTGAGAGATGCAGCCTTACCTAGATTGGCACTTTATTAGAAGAGCTCGGGAGTGATACGCGCCTACCGCCTGCCTCGCGTAGAGCTTTGAGAGAATCTGGCGCTTCAGTTTTATACCGACCGGTGCGGGGAGCGCGCCGGCAAGTGCGCGTCCACGACTACGCCTCGGACCGTGTTTACAAAGCACCAAAGTCCGTTTGGCACAACGGCATCCAGGCGCGCACACGCCGTGGCTGCGCTGTTTTCCAGCTCCAGCGACCAGCTCAGCAGATCCCATAGTGCTGCTGCTGCTGCTGAGGCTCTGAAACAAAAGGTGCTCCGGTATGTTCGCATCCCGGTCAGCAGTACGGCGCGTGCCCAGGCACAAAGGGCCGGGATCGGTGTGGAGAATGCGAGGATTAACGGTGGAGCACAGAGGCACCGCTGGGGCACACAGAAGGAGGCAAGTGGGTGGGTCTGGATGAATGTATGTTAGAGGGACAGTGAACAAAAACAAAACAAACAAACAAAAAAACATAGTGACCTTTGCATCCTCAAGGATGCAGGAAGTCTTCACCTGCTTTTACACACGTGTATGATGTAGCCTGACCAGTGGCTTCACAATAAACACAACTTTATCATCCAAAAAGCACTGATTTGCACTCTTTAGTGAGTGTCCCCCATTAGTTAAACCCAATTTAAACAGTTATTCTGTTGTAAATCAAACTTACTAAACAAATCAACAAAATCACCTTTTAGTTTATGTCATTAAACAACCGTCACCCTGTGGTCTTGTGCCTCTATAAAGGTGTTCTCTGGATGAAACGTTTGGCAACTTGTACAGTGAAGCTTTTCATTCAGATTTAACTATCAGACATGAATATTACTCTTTGATATGAAATAACAAAAAACATCAGCTAAGACTTTCAGATTTTCTGTTTCTATTTACTTTGGACAGAACCTCGAAACTCCTCTTTCTAAAGTGACCTTATAAATAACTGTATGTACTTGACCTTTAAATATTGTGGTTTAAGTTACATTAGCTACTTATAAAAGTTTTTGTTTGTTTTTTAAGGAATATCAGTGTGTCCATTTCTAGTTCTGTTAGTTCTGTTTGTGGTTGGATTTCAGTCTGTTCTCCACTCTGTCGGTCCTCTCCTGCCTCCGCCCGTCCCCTCTGTGCGTCCCTCTCTGATGATGTTGGGTTTCTTTTGTCTCTCGTCTCTGACCTCAGCAGGTTTGTTTCTCTCCCCGTAATCCTTCTCCCGTGGGCGCCAGAGTATAAAAGGGAGGGACGCACTAGGAGGCGCACACAATTTGAGTGAAGCTCGGCGCAGGCAACACACACACAGACAGGTAAGGAACATACTCGTGCACGTGCTCTAAAACAGCAAGTGTGTGGAGATACAAAGCAGGATGGTTAGGTTAGAAAATACAGACTATTTTTTATATACTTTACCATATTTTTACATCCTCCATCTATACTTTATCATTCATTTTTTCTCTGTTGATGCCCTCACGTTTGTCACACAGGATAGACTCAGTAAATTTTCCTCTCTTTCCACTCAGTAATCATGTCCAGTGGAGATAAGGCCAAGACTGCTTCCCAGACCGACGGGAAGGCTGCCCAGACCAAGAAGTCTGAGATGGGAATGATGGCCTACAAGGTTAGTGGCTCCTACATGGGACTTCTATTTCACACGAGTTTTTTTTAAAAGGCTCATATTTAAGCCAAAATATATTTTTTCTGTTGCTGTACTAACTGTGTGCATCGGTCTCCTCCAGATGTACGTGTTCGACCAGGAGAACTTCCAGGGTCGCATGATCGAGATCAGCAACGAGTGCATGAATGTGTGCGAGATGGGCATGGACCGTGTGCGTTCCCTGCGCGTTGAGTGCGGACCGTAAGTATCTCTGAGGAGATGTATGTGTTTTATTTATATGCATTTTAATCTCATAACTTTGCGTCGAGACTTCATAACGTTTGTCGTGTCATCTTCAGCTTCGTGGGCTTCGAGCAGATGAACTTCTGCGGTGAGATGTACATCCTGGAGAAGGGAGAGTATCCTCGCTGGGATTCCTGGAGCAACTGCCAGAGGAATGACTACCTGCTGTCCTTCAGGCCCGTCAGAATGGTAAAAAAAAAAATATTTATATATAAATCTGTTTCACTTTTTCTCTTATGTTTTTCTCTTCTCTTGCTTTAGTCCCTTCTCTAACCTCATGTTTCCTCTCTTCCAGGACCCCGAGAAGCACAAGATCTGCCTGTACGAGGTTGGAGAGTTCAAGGGCCGCAAGATGGAGATCATGGACGATGACGTTCCCAGCATGTTCTCTTACGGCTTCACCGACAGAGTGGGCAGCATCGTTGTGAGCTGCGGAACGTGAGTGTCTGATATTGACAACTACAGTGTTTGCTGCTCAAACATCAGTCCCTTGCTGACTTTTTACTGACTTTTTTTCCCCCTCAGCTGGGTGGGTTACCAGTTCCCTGGATACCGTGGCAGCCAGTACCTGCTGGAGAAGGGTGAATACAGGCACTTCAACGAGTATGGTGCCCGTTATCCTCAGTTCCAGTCCGTGAGGCGTATCCGTGACATGCAGTGGCACCCTCACGGCTGCTACACCATGGCCAGCAAGTGAGGCTCAGGAAAGGAGAGAAAGAGAAAGAGCGGAGGTGATGGAGAGGGGCGAAGGAAGAGGGAAAGGGGGAGAGATGTCTGAGGCCTTTTACCTCGGTCTATGATCTAATACTGTGAGGGGAGGGGTGAGGATCTAGATTTGCCCCTGATTGGAGACAACACCTCAGTGGAAGGATCAAGCTGGACCATGAAAATCACCAGACCATCCTCCATTCCTCTCTGTCTCTACTTTTCTCTTTCTCCCCTATGGGCTGAGTTTTGTTTCCCCCAACCTTTTCTCCTTTTTTTTTAGTCCCTCACCTCTTTCCCCTCAACAGTCCCCAGGTATGATGCATCAGGTTATGATGCACCATGGGAAACCGAGTCCCTTGAACCCCCCTTCCCCCCGTCTTCTTGCCCCTGTGCATTGCGCACCCTCTCTGCTGTACAGAATCCTGGCCAAGTTTTCAATAAAAGGTAAAATCTTGATTTCAAAAATCATGTCTTTGTCACTTATTACTGAAAAATCAGCTTAATAGAAATGGTAATGAATGAAACAGATAAAAAAACAACCAAAAAAAAAAAGTGAGGAATAAAGATAAATAAATTACATGGGTTATATTCATGCTTTTTAGCAGTTTTGATCAGTTGGTGCATATAACCCCCAACTACAAACTGCTTGTAATTTTAATCGCTTTGACTTGCAAACATTATATTTTACAGCATATGTAGAATTATGGGTAGTAGGCGCTAACGTTAACGTCGACAGAAAATCTGGTCACCTTATTCTCGTACAACTATAAAGTGAGACTGCAAGAGCAAGAATAACTTTATGGTCAAGATTTGGTTCGTTCCTCCCTTATCATGTTGAATGTGCTCTGTCACCACACACCTTCCAGGTCTTTCTCTGGTGTTTTCATGTGGGCGAATCATACTTAATCTAATTTAAGTCATTACATCAAATATATTATTTCATTTTCATTGTTGTGTTATAATTTTCTATTACAACAATGAAGGGAAATGGATTAACCCATACGTACAAATCACAAAGTTTAATTCAAATAAACAATCTAATCATTTGAGGCTGTTGGAGTGAGAAGAACATAATAAATGAACAAAAGCAATCTTTGATTTTTTTCATTGAACAAACCAGAGACCTGACAAAGGACACCGGTAAGATGTATTACACTTTATATCATTTATGATTTTAAAAAAACAAACAAACAAATCTCGATTTTGCCTTGTGTTTGAATATGGCTGCTTTTACTGTGTGCACATATAAATAGCAGACAACAGACATAAGTGATGAATGATGTGATTTACACAAACGCTTTTAACGTGTCTGCACATTTCCACACTTTTCTTATTAGTTTTTGTGGAAAAATGCAAAAATAAACTTTGCACTCAAAGGATCAAAAATGGTATCAAACAAATGAATAATGAGCAGGAAGAGAAAATATTGAAACAAATATTTAAAGTTGTGTGAAACAAAGTTCTGGAAAGTGTTTCAGTTAATTCAGTTGTTTCAGTTAACTTGTCTTAATATGGTTTAGCTAATACGATAGAGAATGTGTGAGATGTTGATCTCGTTTATGATAGAAGGTGTTTATACTTAAATATATGTCATTGAGTTGGTTTACATTGACTGGACAGGGAGCGAACACAAACCTGTATGAGTAAGTTAAACTCAACGTCGTTCAGCTTCTCCAGTTTATTACACACAGTTGATGAAATGTATCTAAACTTGATCAACTTGATGCAACCTTTTGCATATTAGGGTTGGCAGCAGTGTGAAGCAGTTGGCACAGACAGTCTATGCTCCTGTTTCAACATTGTGGCTTCATTTAGAAATTTAACAAAACATCTGACTCTCGTGTATACTGTATAATATTCCCATTCATGTCACAACCTGTTTGAAATAATTCAGTCATTCTTTCTATTTTTGTATATTTCTTTAATAATAAAAAACACCTATAGGTTTACAAATGGGATTTTTCACTCAAAGGACAAATACTGATATAGAAAAATACATCTAAAAAACACAAATAAATGTCATAAATGTTGCCTGTGAGGCTCTTGATATGTTTAAAAGCTGTTATAATGCTATATGTTTGTGTTGCACCTTAAGCTCAGATGTGGACAGTCATGTTAGCTGTAGGCTGGATGCCATTTGTCTATTCAAAACACATTTTTTTCCCCCATTTTCTTTCATATCATATAAAAATATAATTTCAGATCTATGCTCTTAAGGGCAGATGAAGACTGTGCACTACACATGTAGTGTGTTCTCTTATCCAGCAATTGCATAATGTTCGTCTGTTCATCTTACACGTGGGCAGCTGAACCAGTCAGCGGGACATCATTCGCACAAACTCTGAAAATACAAGAGAGAGGAGGGTGTGAGACAGGGAGATGAACATGAAGGTCTTTGACTTAGAGATCTCATACAAGCAGACGGAGACAGAGTTTCTTTTACCCTCAAAGTCCACCAGACCATCTCCGTTGAGGTCCACGTCTCGGAGGATCTCGTTGATCTCTCTGTTGGTCACTTGTTCTCCCATCAGCTTCTTCATGGCCTCACGAAGCTCAGTTAAACTGATCTGACCGTCACCGTTAGAGTCAAACTGGACACAAAGAGGGACACTGAAGGTCACGTCGGTGTTTCAGTCAATCAAAAGGCCTCTGTCGCCCAACAACATGCATATTCTGACCTCTTTGAATGCATCTCGTAGTTCTTTGACTCCGATCATATCTGCCGTCTCTGCCAGCATCTTAGGTCCCATCAGCTCCACAAAGTCTTCAAAATCCACTTTCCCTCCACCTGCAGGACAGATACACAAGAAATGACTGTAGATTATATAACTATAAGTGATATATCTATCATAGTGAAAAACCATGATTGTTTTAATAATTAAGCTCTGTATCCTGCGTATCCTTGTGTTTCTATCTCACAGATCTGCTGGCTCAGCTCGATGAGTTCCATCTCTGTGGGCATGTATCCCATGGTCCTCATACACTCCCCCAGATCTTTGTGACTGATGTAGCCCTTTTTGTTCTTATCAAACTCCACAAATGCCTCACGGAGCTCTGGTGAAAACACACGTTCACAAGTGGAAATCAGTTCCCACTTTGAGACTGAGCCATTAGCAGAAACACAATCTGTGTTGTGCTGGAGATAAATCATCTCACCATCAATCTCCTCCGGCCTCAGAGCTCTATCCTGGTGGAGGGAAGGAGAGAAGATAGGGGTATTTAGAAAGCTTGTTGGCCGAGAGCAGAGAAATAAACACTGTAGGATTTAAAGCAACACTCATATCTTAATTTAAGCATGCGCACATCCATCAGTGACACAAGGGCACGTTGAAATGAAATAAAACAAACATCAAGTGATCAAAACACCACTGTCAAATGAATAATGTGGCGTAAATATTATTATTATTATAACACACAATTTTAGTCTGGCTCTGACTTAGTTTGGCTATATTTGGTGAAGCTGAGTTGTGTTTACATTGTTTTAAAACTGACCACATGTATTATAGCCGGGGTTTTAAGCATCATATCATTAGACGATGTGGAGAAGTGATGATGATTCGGTGCTCATCTCATAATCATAATGAAAAACTGCCCAGGTCTGTGAGGATTAAATTGTACACTACCGACATTTGACAATTCATGAGGCTTAAAAACAAGAGTGGTAACCAGATTATTAGTGTGTGGTTGCCAGGCAACAAAAAAAATCTCGAGATTAGGAGATGTGGGTGGTTTTAGTTGGTAAAGATACCCATGTTTAATACACGTGTGCTGTGTATATCCATTTACTAAATGCACTGAGCGCTCAAGCTTGCATGTAAGCTCACCCAAACAAAAGCACATGTTCACACAATGACTCAGAAGTCAGATAAGAGCTTTAGAGTGAATAAAAAATATATGTATATGGAACAAATCCTCAGAGATCAGTTCATGTGGCGTGGTTGCTTAAAAAAACCTTTTTTTACCTGACAAAGTAAACAGAGAACACCACCAGATACGAGTTGTAAGTTGACGTGAGACACTGATATTCATATAGGAAGTTTGATATGAGCACAGAATAAACTAAGGATATATAGACTAGTTTATAAAACGTAACTATATTATTGTAAATAAAAACTTAATTTAATTCATATAGGAATATGAAGCATATGAGCATAACACCTGTCTTCTTTGGCCTTTTGTGTAGTTGTAAACCAGGCGCTTGTCCTCAACATCACTCGGTGTCACACAGATCTAACACGTCTGCACAAAACCAGTCAATAAATTTCCATGGAACGTAATGATCTACCTCTTTGAGCATGTGCGGCGCAGAGAGATTTGATTGATGTGGTTCTGATGTCCAATGATGTGCACCAATGATGCGGTGGGATGACATGAAACAGCTGGCGTGGTGGAGAGCACGACGGGTGAATTGTGAAGTGAATTGAAATGAGTGGAAGGGGTTTCACCAAGAGTTGTGTGAGAACTCAGAGGAGTTTTACATACGAGTGTTTGAGAAAAGCCCTGTTTAAGGAAGATGCAGGCCGGGCCCACGATGTTGTGCAGCATGTTGCAGTTCTTCACCAATGCGCTGAAAGGATCTTTGAACGGCTTATCCTCCGCATCCTGATCCTCCTTTCTCTCAGGTTGCAGACCCTGATGGCCCACTGCCCTCACCTCACCCCGGGGCCCCTCCATTACCCCCTTTTAGAGGCAGATGAGTCTGTTAACCCACCACTCTCAATGTCGGTCACACAACGTCTGTTCCTTACTCATATTGTCTCATATAATAAGTCCTATCGTAACAAGGTTAAGACCCTCTGTTTTCTTGTCATGCAAACATTGGATCAAATGTGGCTGTAAGCCTGGATTACATAAGCTGCTTATTATTTCAAGGCAATCCACTCACATCAGATATTATCCTCATTGCAGAAAAACCACCTTGAACTCAGTGTTCTCATTAACTATCCATGCTTGGTGTGGTCTTACAATGCTACACTCACTGAGTTAATTCAGCTAAGTGTCAGCCCTGATGACTGCTGTCTTGTGTACATAATACTATTACTGTCATTTCTTCTTGTATAATATCAGCAGTGCTCACAAGTTTGAATAATGTGGTGAACTTATTAGAAGGTTGAGAGTGCAGCTTTTTCACTACATGTTTCTTGAATTAGCCTAGATTATCCATAGGTCAGGATTCGTCAAATTAGTTGAAGAAATGTTTTTTTTATCAAACATGAAAAGAAAATCTCAAAATTATTCATATCCATAGTTAAAAGATGAAGCTCCTGGCAGCTGAAGGCAAATCAAGACAAGAAGATGTGCTCTTACCTTATTCAGTTTGTCTTTCATAGATTTTTTGGTGCAGTTTCCCATCACCAAACCTCACCTGATCTACAAACTACCTCTCTTTTTTCCTTCTTTTCTCACTATGAGGCACTTTTTTCCCTCTTTCTTCTTTTTTTCATGCACTTTGTCTCTCTGAGACTTCAGAGTTCCAGCTCACGCTCAAGCTCTGAAGTCAGAGACAATGTTTTTGAGTGTCCCATGTTGGTTAACATCTGATACCACAGAGATGAAAACCGGCTTTAATCCATGCGAGAGCAATCCTGAATGACTCCACCCATCTCAGTATGATCCGAAGCGTCAAGCGATGTCATTAAACAAAACGGCACGAAACCAACCATCTCAAAGAATCTCAACTAAGACCAGTCCGCTTGTGTGTGTCTCTTCACAGCAGGAACATCACAGTCTGGTCTCTCATCACACTGATCAATGCTTTCCACTTCCTCTTTCCCTCTCATCCCTCCCTTTCCCCTCTCTCTCTCTCTCTCTCTCTCTCTCTCTCTCACATGCCACATCAGGATACAAATGACTTCATCTACAGTACGAAGAGTTTTAGAGCAAGAATTAACAGCAAAAGCAGGGGGATGTTAATCCCTGTCATTTTAGATTGAAGAACAAGACAGGGTGATATATAGAAAAAAAGAAAGTGACAGAATAAAGACACGAAGACCAGAAGAGACAAAAAGGAGAAATGACCTCAACTTGTATATAAAACTTAGTTTAAACGCTTAAGAACATAAATGTTTCAGTGCAATTAAAATCTAAACAATATGCAACACAACCTGAACAAGGATGTATATGAAATGAATAAAAAAAAAAAAAAAAAAAAAATCTAATGCTACCATATAATCAGTATCAAACAAAAACAAACAAAACTTGTGGGTTCAAGTTCAGTTTCAAAATCAAACCAGTGGTTGTGAAACTAAAAAATATTCATTCGTTTCTGTAAAAATTAATCTTTTTATTTTTTATTTTTTGAAAAAGTGACATTAAAATTGATATTAAAATCACACACTGAGGTGATGAGTACGATGTTCAGTCATCAACTGAGCTCATCTGGTAATAAATCTCCCCAAAAGCAGATCTGGCATTTTGCTTACTACAGTACATCCATATGGGCAGCACAGCTTGAGTGTGTGTGTATGTGTATGTGTGTGTGTGTGTGTGTGTGTGTGTGCCCAATACCCAATTTTATCTTACATCCATCTTACATCCCTTCTCCAAACGTGGTACACACTCTTATGTACAATTCATCTGCAATACAATCTGCAATACAGATGAACATAGAAAATAAACAATATTTCCATGAACCATTTGGACAAACATGTTACAAATATCATTCTGTTTTAGCTCTGTTTTTGGCCTCTCACAGCCCCTTAGGGAGGTTCAGTTCTCTGCTATGTTCACCAGCCCGTCACTAACTGTGTCTGTCTGCTGTTTGGTGCTGAGCAGGTAGTGTTCACTCACTTTTTAAAGGTGTTTTTTTTTTTCCTCTGAAAACAGCCGAATGCCTTCTGTGGCTGAAAATAATGCTATTAAAACAGCGATAGTGACCCCAAACAGTAAAGTTTCAGATGTTTCAAATAGTTTTTTTATGTATTAACATTTTTTTCATTCATGTTTGATGTATTGTTATTTTAAAAACGTAGAATATAGCCTCTTTAATACTTCCACAAATGTGAAAATTCACAAATCTTTTGGTAGTTGCTGATAAAAGCGCTGCAGGACCACACAGGTGTTGTCACTTACTCTGTTTGATCAGAGCTGCAGGTTGTTTGTCGGAAAAGTGAAGCTGAAGATTCCATGTGCTTATAAAAGTAGTAAAAATCTACAAGAAAAATGATAGTGATGTCAGTTACAGTAACACAATCCTGGTCAAAAGTTGTGAAACATTTATAAAACAAGAGAGCCGGGCCATATAAAATGGTTAAGTGTTGATTTAATTATATAATTATAAAACTCCTATACCATCCTCCTCATATTAAACAGGTGTGTACTGAGCAGCTTGGTACTTTTTTCAGATCATGAAATCAAAGAACCTTGATTAGATGAAACATAATAGTAGCATTTATGTTGATTGTCTCTTGCAGTGAGCAGCTGTCACCTCTAGATGCCACCATAGGACAGGTATAATCCCTGGGTTTTATCTGACAGCTGTTGTGGTGGAGACCTCAGACAGTGATCATGATAAAACTTCTATTTTTAGAACAACCTCTGGTCAGATTGAGCCTCCAGTGACCGATGTGCAGCTTAAGAGCAACAACTGTAAATGAAACTTTAGAAGACGATTAGGAATGAAAATCTAATTATGTATGATCCAACCCGCCTGCGGTCAAACAGGAGTGATGTCCCTAGGTACATTATGACTACAGTATCTTTCAAATCACCCTGTCCTCAAGTGAGGGATCAAATGTTTTTCTGCTAGTGACACTAAACGATCACTAAAACTGTTTTTTCTTTCTGTCCCACAGGATAGTCTTCCCGAAACAGAAATGTTATATTCTACAACTGGCCAAATGTTAATGTCAGAGAAATTGTTTTTTCTTTTAAAAGTGGGTTATTGTTGTTTACACAAATGCAACATCTATAAGCTGTTTACGTAAACACACATAATTAGGACTGTCATCAGTACTGAGTAAAAGAGATACGGTCTTATGTAACAGAGGTTTCCACTGAAGTATAAAGTAACACACGATGAAAAACAAATGGTGAAGGTTTATGCCTGTGAACCCAAATGTGTGATAAATAGCTCATGTTCACTGGATCCAGATTAGTGTTTTTGCCTGATTTTTTATTATGTGTGAGTTACAAATGCAGCATTTCTTTGCTTTAGATAAACACACATCGGTCACTGTGGCATCTAATTCAGTCCAATTCAACTATTCTGCTATAAATTCCACTTTTATGATGCCTGAATGTTCAGAATAATGTTTTTTGACACTGGTTGTTGTTGTATTAAATTACATTTACACTAAATTACAGTCAGAACACAACAACTTAAACTAACCTACCCAATTGATACAGACTTTAATTAACACATTTTCAATAATGTCCATAGAAATGTAACATCATAACCTTATTAGACTTTATGGTTTTGTTGAATTGTATCATATTGTACTTGATAAAGAAGCTACTGAGTGTATCAATCATAGGTGTATATCCCATCACTACCTCTTTGATAGTTTATCATAAAGTTGATTAACTTCTGTACAAGTTTTTGAACCAAACAGCTCCATCAGTTAAGTGTTAACATTACAAAACTTTTAGACGAACATCAATCCAACTAATTCTATCAGTGAAGAACTATCAACCACAAGCAACAGAACAAACCTTTAATTAACAAATGAAACAAATGTTTTTGTTTCTTCATCACTCATGTAGATGATGCCTGTTCACAGCAAAACAAACACCAGCGACGGCATCAATTACCCACGACACAAACAATACCATTAGGCCTGATTAATTACCAGGTTAATTCTCTCTCACCGACGGTTTCAATTAATCACGCAAATGAGATGCTGTTTCCTCATGCGTGTCCACACACACACACACACACACACACACACACACACACACGCACAGGCTTATTTATTTATTCATGTTACTGGGTTTTGGTTTTGATTTACTTTTCAGGTGATTGTCTCCAGGTATTAGCATTGAATGACAGTTGCACTGGAGTTGTAGGCTAATTATATCTTATGGACTTGTGTCACACTAATCATGCATTGTGTGTGTGTGTGTGTGTGTGTGTGTGTGCGTGCGCTGCGTTTGTGTGTGTGTGTGATGGGCAACAGTGAGGTAATGTGACTCTGTTCTTTGTTTTTAGCTTTTGGTTGTGCCGTCGTAATGAAATGTGTGTGTGTGTGTGTGTGTGTGTTTGTGAGCAGGTAAACCAGCAGATATATCATGTACTGATCTGGTGTCAGATGTACATCACTTGGTGTCCAGTAACATGAGATGCTGATCAGAGAAAGACAAGAGGCAGGATGGACGGAGCATGGAAGAAAGGAAGAAAGATGTGAAAAGAGGCAGATCAGAGGTGGAGGAAATATTCAGATCATCTGTTCAAGTAAAAATATAAATAAGCCATTACAAGTAAAAATCTTGCCTTCAAACTCTTATCCAGGTAAAATCATTAGTTGGTTATATTAGTTACTTTACATAATATTGGGTAAATCAATGAGTAAAATGTGTCATGTTTTATTTGTTGATCACATATTTTTGGTTTTAAATCGTTTATCAAGTGTTGGAGTAAAAAGTACAACAGTATAAACTCCACAACTTCAGATATGAAAGAGAGCGTCGTAAAACTTTCCTTTTTTTATTTTTACTGTTTATTCTTTTTTTTTCTGATGAGAATCATATGATTTGATGCATACTACAAATATGTCAAACATTTTCTAAAGCTGACTCTTAAGTAAGTAACGAAGTAGCATCTGTGTAACCTGACGAATCTAAAGGGTGAATGCACAACAAATCAACTGAAAAAAAATCTACTTACACTGTGTAAATATCCAATAAGAAATGGATAAGGACTTAATATTTAACGAGGCTTAAGTGGAGCCTTTCTTTCAACGACATTCCTCAGGAAATCAACAATCCTTCACTCCCTTCACAGCATCGCAATTTAAATAATTGAGTATGAATTTTTACCAGTTTAGTCATGATAGTGTTTGTGTTAGTGTTTGTTTTGTGAACTAACTGGTGAAATATCACTTTAAGTAGATGATGAGTTTGTGTGACTCTCTCTTCACGCTCCGTCTGTTTCAGGTCAGTTCAGTGTGTGTGGGGGCTGAGGGTCTTTGGGAATACCACATGCTCACTGTTTATGACTTGACTGTAACACACAAGCTTCACGCTCTGACGCGCAAGTTGTCAAAGGGAGGTTCAGGCACCTCGAGGGTCTCAGTCGACTCAGTCCTCTCTCCCACTCACTCAAAAAATCCACTCTTATTTTGGATCACTTGCATCAACGTTGACATCACTTTTTTTTTTTTTTTTTTTTTTTTTCTCTGCTTTAATTTACTTCCTGTTTCTAACCTCAGCCTCACTCATCATCACCCCCACTTCAGTTTGCTGACGTGATCAGGTGGATGTGACGCTTTATTCATGTGTGGAAAAACAAAAATCCTGAGTGCTAAGTGACTCAGCAGCAGCAGGAAGCAAGTTTGGTTTTAACTCCTGTGTAATCTCTTTAGATTTTATTTCTATACAAACACAAATACACACCACTTTCTGTCTGACCCCGGTGTGACAGATGCTGTCATGGCGTAGCCTACCGTGTCGTGTCGTGTGTCACTGCTGATGGGATGTGATTTGATACTGATGATACAATGGCTTCAGAGATACGGTGTTCACCAGATCTCTGGCTGTCTATGGCCATATCTGTTACGGATTACTCTTGATGTTTCCCAAAGTAAAGGAGCTTAAATCCTTCCAAACACACGCTATCTCCACCCTTAGCTTCTGCCCTTGAGCTTTGTAGCTCCTGCCTTTTCCAGAAGGAGGCGGGGTTAAATGAGAGGGTGAAATGGTTAATGTTTGTGCCGCTGTGGTAAATGCAGCTTTATGCCCTTCTGTCATGTGAGATCAAAGAGGTCAGCGATGTAGGAGAGATGGCTATTTACAAAAAAGCAGGCGTTAAATTTGAATTGGAGGCCTAAGGTTTCAGTTAAGTCATAGGCCAGACATTTAGTCACCTGGAGAACTTGATGCAGCAGCACACACTGACACAGACGCACACAAACACTCATATACCTACCTGTCCAAACACAGTGTCCACTATGGGCAGCAGGTCGGCAGCGTCCACCTCCTCCTTCTCTTTCTCCCTCCCTTTCTTCTGCGATCCCTCCATCATCTCGTCCAGATCCTCGTCCAGCATCTCGCTGTCTTCGGCGGCTGCTGCCATCGACGCCGGCGGGTTCTGAGCGGGTCTCTGATGGCGATGAGGCTGAGGAGTAGCACTTTGAACATCTCCCCCTCCCTGCTCGTTGGCTCGCTTCTTCTGCTTCTCCATCTTCTTCTTGATTGCTGCCTGAACCTGGGAGGGGTTGATGTGACGCTGCATATACATCATGATAACACAAACGTGTGTTTATACATATTCAATTATGCACAGACAGTACAATTACAAAGTTAAGGCGATGCAGATGTCTACTTTGCCAATAAAAAGATGTGACAAGTTATATAAAAACAATTTTACCATGAATATGACAAAAGAGTAACTTTTCGTGGAATTAGGAAATCAGGGACGTTTTAAGCTTTGTGCAAAACATTTAAAACAAACAAAAAAAAAACGTAGCTTAACGGCTTTTAGCTTAAGACAGTTTTCTCAACCCATGAAAGAGCATTTCTAGTAATTTCATTGATCTCAGTCAAACAATTTACCAGATGTTGCTTTTCACCACAAAGCAATGTTTCATCACTTACATGGATTAGATGATATGTAACTGGTTTACCACATTTTTTTGAGCCTATTTTTTGAGTCTAGTCAAACATCATCATAGACTCATGCAAAAATAGATTATTACATACACACACACACACACACACACACACATATATATATATATACACACAGAAAAGCACAAGAAAATGTGACTATAAAAACAGGACACCTTGTCAGGGATAATTATACACACAAATAATTTATACCAAATATAGCATTTATCTATAGAAATGTATATATAAAGGGAGAGATACACCCACACACACACCTGTTTTGCACTCCTCTCCGGTGTCGCGCTCATTCCTCCACCGCCTCCTCCGGCGGACTGCTCTCGAATGAGCATGAACATCTCGGTGTCACAGGCTCACACACATACACACACTCTCTCTCTCTTCCTCCCTCTCTCTCTCTCTCTCTCGGTTGCTCGCCCTCCCCCTCCCTCACCCTCTTCCCTGCTCTCCTCTCTCCAGCAGTAGCTGTGTTTTAATTTTATGTGCTAAAATTCCCTACAATAAAGTCAAACCAGATTTGACTTTGGTTGTTTTTTTTAAATCATTATTATTATTATTTCTGTCCATTTCTATAATTCCAGTATTTAAAAAGAAAAATATATCCCCGGATGATGCAGCGCTAGTCTTTTCTTTTCTTTCTTTCCAGTAAAAAAAAAAGAAGAAGAAGAGAGAAACAATCAAGCAAACAAACAAACAAAAAATAGAATGAATAAATATAAGGATTCCAGGAAAAGTTAAAGTTCAGAAGTTCTCCTATTTCCTCCTGTTCTTCCTCTCTGTCCTCTAGTATTTGCCCCAGTTGTCCTCCTCACTGCTTCTGTCCATATGTGTCTCTTGGTGTGTGCAGGTGAGGTGGTTTTTATCATCAGCTGTTGTCTTGGCTCTGGGATTGAGTTCCTGCACCTCTGCCCCCACTTGGTATCCCTTGGTTCTTTAGGTGACACTCTATACCTCCTGAACTTTACGTCTCTTGCGTTATCTACCTCTAACACGTCGACCTCTCTCTCTCCTTCTCTTCCGCCCCCCTTTTCCACCTTTTTTTCCCGTCATCACAGGTGAACACTCCTCCTGTTGCTCAGGTGCTGGGTTTCAACCACCTTTTATGTCATCAGCATATATTCTAAATTTTCTTTGTGTTGTGTGTGTTTTTTTTCCTCATTCTGTCAGGCTTTTCCTTTCAAATCCACCCCATCTTTTCCTCTTTCTTTCCTCTGTAATCTTCATCACTTTCCACGCTTCCCCTGTTCCCTTTCTCTCTCATCTATCCGCCCTCAATCCCCTGTCCTCCTCCCCCTCGTCATATTTGGATCACAAATTGGATTTTTTTTCGCAAGGGCCCAGGTCAGCTTTTTCATTTAACAACATGGAGAGATATAAAGAGAGAGAGAGAGAGAGGGAGGGAGGGAGGGATCCAGCGAACTCAGCACCTATTTGATGATGAAAGACTGTTTTTCGATAACACATCACTCATGTGTTGTCCTGCATGTATAATCGTATCCAACGAGCATGGCTGAAGGCACAAACATGCAGACACATGCACAGGTGATGAACATGTCACCGCTGACCTCTATTTTTAGCCATGGATGTTCACACAAGCATGTAAACATATCGTTTGTGCTTTTTCACATCTCTAAAACAGCAAGTATAGCTTCATGGCTTTTAATTCCACTAAAAGCAAACCGTTTTCTAATAAATAATACAAAAAAAAAAGTCCAATCAATTTGTATTTTGTTCCTCTCACCCTCCTGCCACTTGAAAACGGGGACACTGACAGGTGTTTGGCAGCTTTGAGCTGGAAAAGCGTCTCACCTTTCACCCTCTTTACCCTTAACTGCCTCCCCTGAAATCTCTCTCTTTGGATCTCCCATTAGGTCACATTAAACACTTCTCATTTCAAGCTGATACCCTGATAGTGTATTTTCTCCAGACTCTGGGGATTATGTATAGCTCAACTTCTCTCCAGTTCCTAATGAGGTTTTCATTATTCACTTCAACCCCGTCTGTCAGTTGCCTCTGTGTCTTTCTTCAGCCCCTCTCCTCATTGATTATTGATGGGAGGGGAGAGGCAAATTCCTAAGTGGAGGCAGAAAAGAGATCTGTTACAGAAAAGCTAAGTCACACGCACTGAGGGTTAAAAATAAGGTTTGTATTTTGGGAACAGATTAGTCATCTGAGAGAGGAGAAGATGAAGGATTAATGAACAGGATGGAAAAATATATGAGTGATTGAAAAAAAATAAAAAATACAACGCAATTTCTCAGAGAAAGTGGCCGAACACGTTTTCTACTTCAGGACAACATCTCTGACCTCTGACTTGTCATTCACTTTGACACGCCCTGAAACTGATCAAAGACAAGGTTGAATGACGGAAGGAGTGGCCGCTGAGCAGTAATGTAGGAGTGAAGGCTTGTGTTACTGTATGTTGATCGGCCTACAATAATATCTAATTACAGATCAGAGGAGTTAGGAGATAGAAGGGGTTGGATGGATTTAAAACCCTGAGCAGCGGCCTATGGTTAATGTATAGAAAGAATACACTCAGAGATTAACCTGTCAAAGATAACAGATAGGCTTTATTTGAGCCAGACCGATTCTCATTACTTATTTGGTCGTAATAGTAGTCACAGATTGCTCATTTGGCACTAAGGAACTCATTAACCTTGCTTAACTAGACAGTGAAAAAGGAACACTAGCCTATGTGAGTATCTATGACAGGTAAACACCAAAGACTAACACAGTGAAGCGACAGCTAATCAACTGATTATCTCCAGAAGTATTTATAGCCATGGAACATAATATGAATCAAAACTCTGTTTCTGGACTGTGAAGTGCTTGTGTGTTACGTTATGTTATATCTGGTCTCATGGAAATTTCCCAGCACTTAAGTAGTGATATATCCAGTGATTCTTCATGTACGCTTAGTTTTATCTCGTATATAAATATATATATATATATATCCTCATGTACATTTACTTACTTTATCAGTGAGCCTATTTGATGGTGATGTCTCTATGTTACCGTTCTGATATCTTCTGCTTTATTGTCTCAAAATTAAAAAAAAGAAAAGAAGAAATACGTTGAATCCTGGGGCCTTTCTCTTTGTCCGTCTCTCCCTTTCCTATTTCCTTATTTAAAGACTTTTTATTAGGATTATTTAATTACTTTCTGGATCTTTGTCCTCCAGGAGATTCAGCTTCTCCTCTTCTCTCTTTCCCTGTTTATGTGAGATTTGCTTGTGTGGTCTGTCACAGGGCTTCATGATGGAGAGGAGGTCGGCTAGATCAGATCGGATCTGCCTTTCGGCACCTGCAGGTCTCAGATCTACATCTACATCCTTCCTATATTTTTACAATGTCTTTATGATATATTGTTGTCCTGACTTTGCATTTTGAAAATGGATCCTTCCCAGTTTCACTCTCTGAAGATTCTTCTATTTTTCCCCCATTAGAGAGTATTTTGTATATTGTACTTTGGAAAGAAAATAAGCTTGACTTGACTTTACAAAACCTGATAAACTAGTAATAATAATAATAATTCTGCATAACTACTTGAGGTGACCTTCAAATGGGCTCCAGCTGCTGCAGGTTCACATCGCCTGTGTGGTTCCTAAAAAGCTTAGAGCAGTGATGCTGTATTCACAGTTAGTTTATGGCGCCCTCTGGTGGCATAAGAAGTATCAACAACATATTCTGTAGGAATCTTTATTATCTCAAGTTGGATGGTATATAAAGAAATAAAGTAAAAGTATATGAAGATCACATTTAAGGAGTGTAGTGCTGGTGAAACGTCACGTGGTGAGAGGTGTGAAAAGTCTGTTGAAAGATTTACAGAGGACACAATTACAGGTTTTCAAAACTGTAACATATAATTACAATAACAAGAATAACAGGATAAGACACAAAAAATATCATGCTGTTAGGTAATATTTCAAAATATGCAATAAGACACTATGACAAAATCAAGTACTAAACTTCTCAAATCTTTCTGCCAAGTCTTAGATCACACTATTAGAAAGGGACATGTTACAAAAATTAGAATTAACTCATATCCAATTTGAAAAATCTTAAATAGTTGCCTAGTAGTTATGTGGCTGCCAGCTTCAAGCACCATTTCCTTTCTATGATTATAAACACAATGAAGTAATAATAATAAAAAAAGGCAAATGTTCCTTAGACAGTAAGAAATGTTATATGTGTCTGATCACATTTTCTTCTGTATATTTGTACACATCCAGAGTTTGAATGTGTATTTATGGAAGCAGCAGGGTGTAAAATAAAACTGATAAGTTCATTGTTGTTCAATGTTTTAACATTGACAGTGGTGTCCTTTAAAGTGTCATTTATGTTGTTGTTCTTGTGTCCTATTATTTTTAGGCATACAAGAATGTTATAGTTACCTGCATTTTCATCATCACCTCATCATTAATTCAGCAAAGTCTTTAGAACAAAGTACATGTGTGACAGCTCGTGAATGAGTCCATCTGATTATCTCTTTTGCAGTTTTAGTAGAAATCTGTTGATACAGATCATCAGTCCTTTGATTAAAACCCGCTTCTATCCCCATTGTGGTGTCACGATGGTGAGCGGCTCACGGTTTTGTCCGTTGATAATCGGCCAGGGATTGAAGTACGGGAAAACCGGTTCTTTGAATTTGGCATCATAGAAGGTGAAGAGGTGGTTCATGTTTCCTGCATCATAGAACGCCACTTCACCCCGACTGTAGTCCAGATAGATCCCCACCCTCCTGGGAGGCGAAGAGGGATATAAAAAGTAGTCCTCTGAGTCGGTGCACGCTTCGTACTCGCTGTTGCCGTCGCCGTCATCTCTCAACACAATGGTCCAGAAACCATCATCTGGACACAGGCTGATCTCCTCCTTCCTGTTCACAGAGGCTGTGGCTACACCCAGACCCCAGGCAGTCTTGGAGCCAACTTCCACCTCCCAGTAGTGTCTACCAGAGGAGAAAGCTTCAGAGCCGAGGACAATGTTGTAGCGGGTGAAGCGCTCTGGGTTGTTGGGCAAGTTGGGCTGGATTTTTCCAACCTGAACGCTGGTGCGACAAGATGAAACCCACAAGCAGGGGTAGGCTGTGTCAGGGTTCAGGGTCACTGCTGTGACAGCTAGAAGGGCAAAGAAAAGAAACATTGTTAATGGAAAGATATTTTTATAGAGAAGACCTGAGAAACACTCTTTGGAAGTGACCTTCAACGAGATACTGAACATCTACCAGCTCAGTTAACGTAAGACGAGCTTGATAAGAGCATCAGCTACTTGGGTCCAGATAAAATATAAATGATACACTGCGTCAAGACAGAAAACTGTGCAACTCCAGAGTTTCATTTAATCTTGTGCTTCTGTCTCATGTTACAGAAACAGTGTATGATGACATATCAGCGGCAAATGACCTGAAACACCTAAAACAAGTCTTTTCACACTTGACTTGAGTGCAGCAACAGACTGGATTTCATCTTTTAAAAAAGCAGCCACCTTTAAAACTCACTGTCGAAAGAGCAGGTTGATACAGGTTGATACTAGTCTTAACGTGGAATGACGAAGAAAAATATCTTCTGATTATAGAGCAATTTTTTTTTCTTATTTAACATATCAAAGTCAGTGTATAAGTCACTGCAAACACTGGGAATCCAAACTTTACTTTTATTTATTCTATTCATAAAAACACGGATGTTTCCTACACAGAGTAGAAACAATACATGCTATTATGTTGCAGCAGGATCCAGTATTTTTTAGAGATTAACCAACAAATTACTAATGATTGCTCACAATACAATATATGTAGACATCTCATTTTGTTCATCAGTACTGAACTGGGTGTGTATTTTTAAATACCTGGGCGAAAAATAGAGCTCATTTTCCTCCAGATCCTGTACTGCAGAGGTCCCAGAAACTCTCCTGACTGCAGATCAGCGCTCACTTGTGGAGGACACTCGAACAAACTCTCAGCCCTGAGAGAGACAGAAAATTAGAAAATTCATGCCCTCAACCAGCAACACAGGAAAGAAAAAAACCTAACCTGTATTTACATGGCTTATTTTGTGGATAAAATTTGTTTGCTAGAAATCCTTTAACAACTCGAGCAACGTCATACTAATGTGAAACATTGTGAAACGTGAATTACATATAAATAATTATAGATTTTAAAAGTAAAGTACATGGATATTTCTATTTTCTTCTACCTGGAAGAAAAACAAAGATGGAAGTGATTACAAGGCAGTGCGCCATTGCCTTCATGTTTCGTCGTCACTGATGCAACAAAGTGTGACAAAGATTGCTCAGTGAACCAGAGCACTGCCCCCACATCCTGTTCATCAATCAGACTTCAGTTCAATTTCAAAACAAAGCACTACTTCCTTGTGACACTAACCAGCTGATTTAGACACATGGAGAGTGACGGGGAGATTACAGGGAAATTAATGAGTCACTTCTACTTAAGAAATCACTGCCATCTTATGACCACATGAAGATAAAGTTGATACTCACCCTCCAATGAAATCTTTGATACCCTGAAAAAGAGCAGATCACATATAAGTTGTGATAACAAACTATGTCAGTGTAGATAACATCTCAGTTGCCACAAACGGTAGAACAATATCCTGTGGTATTTATGCAGCTGTGTTTTTTTTTTTTTTTTACATGCATACGATGCTTCTATGATCCAGTAATAGTTGAAAGAAAGTAATTATACAACAGATGCATCATCCATTCATTCCTCTCTCTCACCTTGAGTTGTTCTGGGTTTTCCTCCTCCCTTAGCTTGACGCGAAGCTGGTCGGCTGTACTTTCCAGTTGGCTGATTTGCTCCGTTGCTTGCGTGAGTGCCTCCTCCAGTTGGCTGAGCTTCTCCTCTTTCTGCTTCTTCAGTTTCTCCTTGATGCGTTCCTCCTCCTCGAGAAGGAACTCTCTTAAACGACCAAACTCTGCAGAGACCAGCTCCTCCAGGTCTCCAGCTCGCTCCTGAAACACAGGGAGGACGTCCTGACTCACTGACATTTTCAAATTTTAACAGGATCAAAGTATTTCACGGCAGATGTTTGTCTTAAATTAGCACTGTCTTTTAAACAGAGTGTGTACAATTCCACTGAACGGCTCTGAATGTGCCAATGTGTGTGTGTGTCATTTTAAATGAACAATTTAAGGCAAACTGACTGAAATCCTCTCTAAACCTTTGCTCACCCACATCCTGTCATACTGACAGACAGAGAAGTGAAAATCTGTGAGTTTGCACATAAACTGGGCCAAACAGAAACAGGAAAACCTACAAAGAGACAGACAAGATAGAAACACACAGTTTGTAATGGCCCAGAACGCCGTTATCTGCCGCTGCATGAACGCTGCATTCTGCGCTCATATCTGAGTTTAACATACACACAGAGATCTCTGTTAGAGGTGAACGAGTTGAAGTGGCGCAAAAAGTGCCCAAGCTATGTTTCTGTGTGCTGTTATCTCTTTTGGTGAGGGAGTGTACTTGTGAGGTCTTGTGTATACTTACACATTCTATATGTAGGTGTGTGTGTGTCTATGTGAGCACTGTTGTATTTAAAAAAAAAATGCAGGCAATGCAGACATGACATGACAAAACCTGACACGTATGATTGTTTGTTAATCACCGATCACATCTCAGGACCAGACATCTTGTAAAACATGACAATCACCACGTTCAGCAAACAACGACACAGACTAACTACCTGTTGTGTCATCACTGGTCATAATAAGGGTGAGTCATGCATCATTCACGTCTGCCAGACAGGTTAAGGTGGAGGAATGCAAGTGAATGTTGCCTAGCGACCAGAAATTCTGGTTCTATCTAAACACACAAACATATACGCACACACAAGTATTTTCAGGTTAAGTATTGGGATTAAGTTGAGGATATTTGCTGTCTTGCTTTCAGAATGATCCATAACACACACATAAACAACACACACATAAACAACACACACATAAACAAACACACACATATTTCAATACCTTAATGAGGAGGATCTTATCATTGGTGTGTTTCTGGAAGTGTGTGGCCTCCTCTGTCTGTACCTGAACCCTCTCCAGAGCCACAGACAGTTTATCCTGTTGAGAAGAAATAGACAATCACACGCAAAACGTTGTTAAAAATAAAGTGGGGTCGACGAATTAGATTATACTTAAATGAAGAGATAATCTGATCTGTGTGTCTCTCTCTCTCTGAACAACAACATCATCTTTAATGGAAGTCATATGATGACCACCTTTCCCCCAAACTGAAGGCTCTGACGCACAGATTCAAACAAAATGTGAATTGAGCACCAGTAATGTCATGTTAAAAAGCGACACTGAGAGGCCTTTCAGAGTGAATCTCCAAACAAGCTGATGATGGTCAGCTGCAATGTTGAAAGAAGTGGAAAAAGTGCACTGAAGTTTTAAGACTTCACACTCAGGCGCTAAATTCCCTGTAAACACACACACACACACACACAGGGAGGGAGAGAGAGAGAGAGCCCAAAAGACTGCTGGGAAAAACAAGGAGCCTTCAGCCTTTTTTGTTTTTATTTGACTTGTAGGAATGTTTGTCAAACTTAAGGTGCATTTTCTTCCATGGACATGAGGGGGAGTGTCAAAGTAATAGTAATAGTTTGGCACTCCTTGAAACTTAAGTGGAGTTCAAATTTAAACTTGTAGCACCAGCTGGTTATCAAAAAACAAACAGAGATTAATTTAAAAAATGTGTGGTGATCCATACTGCTAATGATTACTCACATTAGTCACGTTAATATCATCATCACAAACCTGATTGTCTGATTTAAGATTTTGATTGTGAACAGACAGAGCTCTAGCTGTGACCTACCCTGTAGTTTTCAAAAGCCTCGTTGATAGGGATGACATTGTGGGTCTTGTGGTCCCGTGACATGCCGCAAACCAGACAAATTGGGAGCTGATCGTCTTCACAGTAAAGCTTCAGCTTCTCCTCATGCTCCTCGCACATATCCATACTTAGGCGCGGCCAGATCCCGATGGACGAGGCCACGCTGCTCATACTGGATCCAGGTTCACGCTCCTCGGGTTCCTCCCGCGCACCCAACGGGTCCCAGTCGCTTATCCCCGCAGCTGTGTCCATGACGCGGGCTCTGCGCACACTGTCCACGACGTTGCACAGTAGAGAATTGGGCCGCAGTTTACGCGCACAAGACTTTCTACACTTTGGGCAACTCGAGAGTTCGTCCGCTTTGGCTTCCCAACACTGGATGATGCAAACCTGACAGAAGTGGTGTCCGCATTCAAGAATCACCGGATCATGAAAAAGCTCCAAACACACAGGGCAAGTAAGTTCCGACTGGAGCTCCTCAAGTGCGCTGGCGTCCGCCATTCTTGTCCGGGCACATAGTCTTTAACAGAATCGTTTAAATGTCACACTGTGACAAGTAAAAACTAGACTGTCTTTCCGTTAACGAACACACACACAGAGGGAGGGAGTGGTCTGAGACTGGCAGCAACTGTTTTCACGGAAGAGAATGAGGGCGTGCAGCGACAGGCTCGATGACAGGGCGCACGGACTTCATTTGCCCATAACTTTTCTTAGAAAAGAGTGAAACCAAAACGAGAAGTCGGTTCTAACGTTATTTTACTGAGAAAGTCTTATCATCTTAAACACCGATAAACGAATGAATCTTTGTGTCTGACGGTTGGTGAATGACACATTCTCATCAATCCTGCAGTTATAAATGTCACTAAATCATCAGTAGAAGGTCAGGAGTTTCTCACAGACCACAGATGTTAGTAAATCACTTGCTGTATGGTATGCATGGGGCTATAAAGCTATAAAGCTATACAAACACACACACACACACACACACACACATATATATATATATATATACATACACACATATACATATACATATATATATATACACACACACACACACACACACACACACACACACACACACACACACACACACACACACACACACATATATATATATATATATATCCATAATAAGCTACATACATTTTCATTCCAAGTAACCCACAGCCAAATCACACATGATCCACCAGACACATCTTTCTAATTAATTAAATGCATTTTTATACATTAAAGTTAATATATTGCTCTGATTGAATAACACTGGTCTCGGTGGTTCCTAGAACCTAAACTAATTTATTCCCCATTAACTGTATAAAACATTATAGTAGTATTTTTAAAATGTATTTATTTGTCAACCACCATGAATCATATAAGTTCCTCTTTGAGTCTGGGAGAATGTTTCTTCCAGATTTTTGGTGATTCCCTTTGAGTTATCACATTCAAAAGATCTAACATGTTTTGTGAAGTCACCATAACCTTTGACCTTTGGCCACCAAAATCTAATTCTAGTGAGTCCTAGTGAATGTTTTTAAAAAATTGAGATGTTTTTGAAATATCATGTTCATAAGAACATCCATCATTTCATTTTCTACCCCTTTATCCTTGTCCCACACTTGGGGTCAGGGGTGGGGGGTGGAGCCTATCCCAGCTGCTTATGGTCACCAACTCGTCACAGGGCCACACAGACAAAAAATCATTCACACTCACATGTTCAATCCCCAATGTATGCATGTTTTTGGCTGTGAAACCCGAGCTCCTGGAGGAAACCCATGCAGGGTTTGCAGGGTTTCCTCCAGGAAACCCTGTATGGTTTCCACACAGCTCCACACAGACACAAGACCCTGCACATGACCTGGGAGTCAAACCCAGGACCTTCTTGCTGTGAGGCAACAGCGCTAACTGTGCCACTGTGCTGCCTGTTGTCAAATTAGGGGGCATTTAGATACAGATCCAATCATTATTGCTTCATAGTGGAACTGTGGCATACACGCTTATAACCAGGTGTTCAATTTATGTTAAAACACACACACACACACACACACTGCAAATTCTGAGTCAGCAGTTCTCAGCGGGGGGAGAAGGAAGGGGAACTTGTTGACACAGAGTCTGTCAGTGCAACTTTCCCCTATGTGGAAACAAAAACTATGGTAATTCCTGATCGCCTCCCTTACGACTCATCACCAGTGACTGTAAGTGCATCAGTGTTATGTACAGTAGAACTAGTTTCACAGACTTGACTGTGACAAGTCTGTCGTGAATAGTCATACTTCTTTGTGCTCACTAGATGGCCACTATGTACAGTTTACCACTTGCATCCTCAAAGACAAACTTCAGGATTGAAGCATTAAGAACCTAATGTTTGAGCATTGTTCATCATTTTTGTATTGTTCGTGCCAAGATGATCTATAAATCTAAATGATAAATGAGTTGTAGAAAAACAGTCTATTTTAACATTGTTTAATAACACACATGTTAAAACACAAGACAGCATTAAATAATTCACTGTGTTCACATTGTGTACACAACAGCATCAGAGGAGGGGTGTCTATGAGACAGAAACATTATTCATCATTGATATTTTAGATATTTCGTGTTGTGTATTTGTAATGTACATCACTCTGGTTTCCCCTGATATTTATTCTGCACCTTTGCTTCCTTCTCCCATTCCTTAATATAGAAAAAAATATGATTTGTAATAAATTAACACACAAAATAACCATGTCATGGGGTTTTCCCAATAAGGCATAACGCACGTAATGCTGAAGCTGTAGGCATTTTGTAAAATTAAAGTTGAGAAATAATGGAAGTACTTATATATAGCATTAATATCTCTCAAAGGAATGTCCTGGTTCCCACAGTGAGGGAAGTTTAAATGAGAATAAGAATACATGATGGCATTGAAATGTAGAATGGACAGAAAATGAAACTCGCTAAAATTAGAGTTTCTGTGTCTGTCAGTAAGACAAAAACCAAAAAAAAAAAAAAAAAAAAAAAAACAGCGTTGCCAGTAAACATCTGCGGAAACTTAAAGGCTACACCAACTTTACAACAGCCAGAAACTACAATGTGCAAACAAAAAAAATACATCCTATAACATTTACCAAGTGTATTTTGCTCTAACTTTGCGTAAATATCCATACCAGCAGTCCTACTTGTCTGCTGCAGTATGAAAAGGATCTCTACTATTAGATATAGATAATATCTACAGGTTTTGAGGTGCCAGTTGTTTTTTCTTACTTTGCTACAAACACTAAGAGATATAAGACATCAGACATGGTGGTCTCTACATCAGCTGATCAATGAAATGAAGGGATTTTAAGAGACGTTTTTTCCCAGAAGGTTGTCTGACTGCTGGTTAGCAGGGGAAGTTAGCAGGATGCTGGGAGGGGATTAAAGTGGTCACCCATGGGGTTCCTGTTGTCGGTATATATAAGAGGAAACCACACCAACAGCTCACAGATCCCCTCTACTCAAGACGCTGAATGGACACAAAGGATTTAGGTCTTATCTAATTTCAGAACTTTGCGATAGAGGAAGTCTGCATTCTTTTTCCTGAAAACTCACATACAGCCGGCCTGCTGCTCCGTTGTGCAGGATGTCTCAAAAGAAGATGCTGCGATTCTCCACAGGAGTTGTCCTCCTTATCCTACCTTGGCTTGGTGACCTGGTCCTTGGTGAGCTCAGTGCTGACTTTTCCAACTGCCTGAAATTCTTTTATAATGAAACTCCACCCCAGGGCATCCAGTCAGAAGCGTACCAGCCAATATGTCAGCGCTACAAAAACCAGTACCACTTTGCCACTTTGTATCACCGTCAGCATCGCATACCACTGTACTCTGCCTACATACTCAGCCCTGCAGATGGAAAACGGCCTAATAGCACTTGGATGTACGAACCACAGGTAAGTCGTAAAACAAAAACAATAGTAAAGATCATTAATTTCCTTTAGAGAGTAACTGTACTCTGGGGAGTTTTACTTTATCAGATGTGATATGTTCACAAATCATAAAAGTATATGTTTTGAACCTACATATAATAGAGGAGTCACCCCTTTTTGCATAGTGAATTTAGAGATTTTTATGGGGCATTATTGTCAAAGAGTAGAGTTATGTGTGTGAATAACTTAACCAGTCTTCATACAGACATTTCAGTTTAATTTTAATGTCCCTGTGGTCATTGTATTATTCCATAAAAAACATTTGAAAACCCTCTTTTTGCTTCACAAAATTACACAGATTTATTCTGACTTGTTTAACTCTTTCTGTCTATCAGTTGGCGTTTTCACGTGCTGACCCAGAGATGAAGCCTTTCCTTTTCCCCGTGGACCAAAATGTGATCGAGAGCCAGGCTGTATACGAAGACTACAGAAACTCTAACTTCACCAAAGGCCATCTCAATCCCAGTATGCATCAGAAGACAAAAGAGAACCGTGAGGCCACTTTCACGCTGACTAACATTGTCCCTCAGCAGGCAGGTTCCAACTCCGGTCCCTGGAGCATTCTAGAGAAAGGGGTGTTGAAAAAATCCATAACGTACTGTGAGGGTCCAATGTATGTGATCACTGGGGCCTTGCCTTATGAGTCTGGAACAAATTGGATCAATAACAGGGTGTATGTTCCTGAGTACATGTGGTCTGCCTACTGCTGCCCATCTGTCAAATCTTCTCTTCCTAAATCTGAGACGCCATTTTTCCCTGCATATGCTGCAGTGGGAAGAAATGACCGTGATAGTGGAGAGGAGATTGTGCCGGTTAATGTCAAGGCGAGGCCCTCAGTGCGAGGCTATGATGTGAGGCGGATGCCTTTAGAGACTCTAGAGGGCGTCCTGGAGCAAAGGCTGAACATGAAAATCCGCCTGTTTGATGGGCAGTGTCAGTAACAACAGGGAAGATGTTTTAGTTAAAGTTGAAATCGAATGCAGTTATTTTCACATGCAGCACATTTCCTCACAATCGAGAAGTTAACACTTAATACCTATGTTATTAGCACATCAGCTGATTAACCTGGACATGATTTTTTTTTTTCTAATTGTTACAAATTCTTTCCTATAATTAAACATGTTTTCCTTCTTAATGGTGTCACTTTGTAACTCAGCTTCCACAACTAAGCCCATGATTTTACTACTAATAGTAATAATAAAATGGCACAATGCCACTTTTTTCATCAACCACAAAAATAAAATTTGACATGTGAGATTACGATTAAGACTAAGATTCTTTATTGACAAAATATACAACAAAATTCAAGTGCAGTAGATAATACATAAATAAATAAAAACAGATGAAACGTTCTTTCACTCACATCAAACATACCAATATTTTACTGCACATTCTGCACCAACATATGCATTTAAAGTGCATTTAAGTACAGATCAGCCACAGATCAACCTTTTGAGAAATTAACTGTGTTATGTTGAGTGTACCTTTTGTTTAAATTAGCTGGGGGTCCATGGGACTAAATAGGGCACATACTTATCCCCCCAACTTCAGTCCACTCTGTGTGATTTGTACAGTTTTTCTGCTGAGACAGTGACTGACCCGTGTGGTCATTTGAATAAAAGAGCGCTGTGTATCATTTAGTAGGGTCTCTTGGCAGACAAGGAATATAAAATTCATAGTTATGTTTAACTCATTCAAAAGTTTACAAAGTTATTAACTTAAAACTACTTGACAAAAGTATTTCAAATGAGGTCAGTAGTTTCAAAATGATTGTATTCTAAAACCATGAAAACACTTAAACTACCTTTACTGTTCAGCCATCCAATACAAGCATGTATGCTACCAGTTCATTTTCTGTCTGCACAGTTTCATTTTACTATGAAATTACATGAAAAATTACAGTTGTTCCGACTGCTGAGCACTTTGTTTGAACAAGAGATGCTACAACTTAGAATCTCTCTCAGGCTCAATATAAATAAAGGTACTTTTCTTTTTCCATGAAAGGTGTGATGCTGTTAATGTTTGATATCAAACGGGTACTGGGAGGAAGTTAAACCTCCGGGTGACAGCACCTAGGGTTCCTGCGGTCAGTGAATATAGGAGCAAACTTCATTGAAAGGTCTCACAGCTCTTAGTTAACCTGAGAGCTTTGCAAGAAGTCTGTGTTTTCTTTCCTGAAAACACACATGCAACTGTCCTGCTGCTCTGTTGTGCAGGATGTCTCAAAATAAGATGCTGCAATTCCCCACAGGAGTTGTCTTCTCCTGCCTTGACCTGGTCCTTGGTGAGCTCAACACTGACTTTTGTCAATGCCTTAAATTCTTCTATAAGGAAACTCTCCCACTTGGCATCAACATAGCAGACTACTACAAGCAGAATATTACAAGGAAGATTATCGTTTTGCCACCTTGTGTAACTGTCAGCACCATGCACCACTGTACTCTGCCAACAAACTCAGCTCTCCAGATGAAAACAAGAAAGAAGAAAAATTGAAGTATGAGCCACAGGTATGCAAAAAAGAGTATATGACAGATGAGAGCAATAATGTATTTGAAAAATTAACAATTTATCAACTATGATATATTTTAGAAATTATAAAAGTGCCATGATCCTACATATTACCAAGAAAAATCGACTGGGTGTTACAGGATTTAAAGATAAGAAGATGTGGCCTAAACCATAAGTTCCTGTTTCCTGCTTGTTTCATTGTGGTCAGTGTGGTATAATGCACAGTCTTGCATGTCTTAATAAGCAATGAAACACTTGTCCTTCTCTCTCTGTCTGTCAGCTGGAAAATTCATGTGCCGACCCAGATATGAAGCCTGCCAGATATTCACTGCCAATGTAGATCAAAATGTAATTGAGAGCCAGGCAGTAGTGACCGACTACGCAGACGGTGGATTCACCAGAGGTCATCTCAATCCCAGTGGGCATCACATGACAGTAGAGGACCGTGAGGCCACCTTCACCCTGACTAACATTGTCCCACAACGAGAAGGTTCCAACTCCGACACCTGGAGCATTCAGGAGGGCAGGGTGTTGAAAAGATTACAAGCCAACTGTCAAGGGCCTTATAAGTCTAAAGAACACTGGATGAATAAAAGAGTATTTGTTTCATGAGTATTTATGGTCTGCCTACTGCTGCCATCTTCAAAATCTAAGGTTTTTTTTCCCACATATGCTGCAGTGGGAAGAAATGACATCAACAGCGGAGAGGAGATTGTGCCAGTTACTAAGGATGCCCTCTAGTTCCTCTAAAGACATCCCCCCTTACATCATAGTCTCGCACTGGTTCCTTCACTTTCTTTTTAAGAGGCTGAGCATGGAAACCACAACATGATGATTATCTTGTGATGTTTAAAATGTATCTTTTCCAATAAATAAGACAGTGAAATAAACATTTTCCCTCTTGCCAGTGTTATTTTGTAACACATTCAATACCTATAATGTGATGCGGATGTCAGTGGAGTTGAAAATAAAGTTGAGCATGAAACAAACATGTCTGTTTGATGTGTTTTGTAAGTAACAAAGGATACCAAAAGGTAACAGAGGTTGGTTGTTAACTTACCTTCATTCAGTTAATGTATCACAACCCCCTAATGTCCCCCTAGTGTCAAACTCAAAATCTTAAAGAAACTCACTCTCTGCTTTAAATGCTTTAATGTGTAATAATAATAATCAAAAATATTATTCTTTTATCAGAATGGCTAAAGAAGAGGTTGAATATTTATGATAAATGTGATGTTACAGTTCTGATCAAAAGTTCAATAAGATCTGACACAGCTCTTATATATATTAAGAGGTCTGCAATAGAGGAAGTCTGCATTCTCTTCCTGAAAACACACATTCATCTGTCCTGCTGCTCTGTTGTGCAGGATGTCTCAAAAGAAGATGCTGCGATTCTCCACAGCAGTTGTCCTCCTTCTCCTTCCTTGGCTTGGTGACCTGGTCATTGGTGAACTCAGCACTGACTTTTCCCAATGCCTTAATTTTTTCTACAAGGAAATTCCACCACAGGGCATCAGCATAGCAGACCACCAGCCAATATGTCAGCGCTACAAAAACCAGTACCGTTTTGCTACTTTGTATCACCGTCAGCATCGTGCACCACTGTACTCTGCCTACATACTCAGCCCTCCGGATGGCAAACGGCCCGAAGAAGTATGGAAGTATGAACCACAGGTAAGTACAAAACAGTGTATGATAGTCAAGAGCAATTATTTCTTTTAAGTGGTAACTGTATTCTGGTGAGTGTTACTTTGTCAGCTGTGATATGTGTAGAAAAAATAAAATTATGTGTTGTGATCCTAAATATTACCAAGAAAAAACAGGCTGGTTGAATTAGAGAATCACTTCTTTTGGCATAGTGAATTTAGTGATATTTACAGGACAAAGTTGTCAAAGACTGTACATCGATTGAGTGTTACAGGAGTTAAAACAAGAGAAGATGTGGCCTAAACCATAAGTTCCTGTTTCCTGTTTGTTTCATTGTGGTCAATGTGTCAATGCACTAAAATGGTTTTGCCATTAACTTCAAGCAGAAGAATGCGATCACTTTTCTAAATTGTAAATACAAAAATGCAAACACAGTATATTTCCACTGTTGAGGTAGCTTAATAAAGCCTTGTGTCTTTTAATCTTAATAATAATTATCTTTTCATCTTTATCCTAAGCTTTTGTTTGAAGTGTCACGGTGGTCTGTGGATTAATACACTAAATATGTTTTTTTTAAGCAGTACTTTTCTAGAGAATTATATGAACGCTCTTCTACATTGATATAAAATGCACACATAGTATCTTTTCTCTCCGGTGTGATTATAAAGAAAGGAAAGTTGCAAAGACTTACTCTAAGCATTGAAACACTTGTCCTTCTCTCTCTGTCTGTCAGTTGGAAAATTCATGTGCCGACCCAGAGATGAAGCCTTTCACTGCCAATGTAGATCAAAATGTGATTGAGAGCCAGGCAGTAATAACCGACTACACAAACAGTGGATTCACCAGAGGTCATCTCAATCCCAGTGGGCATCACATGACAGTAGAGGACCGTGACGCCACCTTCACCCTGACTAACATTGTCCCACAACAAGAAGGTTCCAACTCCGGCACCTGGAGCATTCAGGAGGGCAGGGTGTTGAAAAGATTACAAGCCAACTGTCAGGGGCTGGCGTATGTGATCACTGGGGTTATGCCGTATAAGAGTAAAGAACACTGGATGAAAAAAAGGGTGTTTGTTCCTGAGTATTTATGGTCTGCCTACTGCTGCCCATCTTCAAAACCTAATCTTCCTAAAGATGTGAGACCCTTTTTTCCTACATATGCTGCAGTGGGAAGAAATGACCCCAACAGTGGAGAGGAGATCGTGCCAGTTAAAAAGAAAGCAAAGGAAGCAGTGCGAGGCTATGATGTGAGGGAGATGTCTTTAGAGGAACTAGAGGGTGTTCTTAGTAAGAGGCTGAACATGAAAATCAGTCTTTTTTTTGAGCAGTGTAAGTAACAAAGAGGAAAATGCTTTAGTTGAGATGCAGTTGTCACATCATGCAGAATGATTACTCATTGTCTGTTCAGAACCAAGAAATTAAGATTTGATTCCCTTCCTTCCTAACCATCTGTGAGATTAGAGTTGAACAACCACGACATGATGATTATCTTGTGATGTTTAAAATGTATCTTTTCCAATGAATAATACAATGAAATTAATATTTTCCCTCTTGCCAGTGTTATTTTGTAACACATCCAATACCTATAATGTGATGAAGATGTCAGTGGAGTTGAAAATAAAGTTGAGTATGAAACAAACGTGTCTGTTTTGATGTGTTTTGGTTGACAAGCGGTAACAGAGGTCAATTGTTAACTTACTTGCAGATAATTAATGTATCACTGTCTGGGTGTTAATAGTGTCCAGGAGTCAGAGCAGCACGCCCCCTAGTGTCTGGTCAAACTCAAAATCTTAAAGAAACTCACTCACTGCATAAGTGCTAAAATGTTTAATGATATTAATCAAAAACAATATTGTTTTATCACAATGGTTGAAAAAGAGGTTGAATATTTATGATAAATGTGATGTTACAAGTCTGATCAAAAGTTAAGTAAGAGCTCACCAGTGGTGGAAGTAATGAATTACATCTACTTAAACTACTGTAATAAAGTACAATTTTGGGGTACCTATACTTTTTGAGTATATATTTAACTGTGTAATTTCACTTGTAACAAAGTAAAAATGATGCTTTGCAATCTACTTTGCTACATTTAAAATCATATTCAATACTGAGTAGTAGTAGTACTATGATACTTGTCTTCACAAAGACAATGACATGTTATGATAAATCAATGTCATTATCACATGAACCAACAGGCTTGTCTGGTTCCCAGGAAACACATAGATAAACTGTTACAGCCAGTAATGTTATCGATAGGATGAAAACAGATAAATGAGCCGAGTAAACAGGTTTAAAGTTACTGGATGTGATGTTGGCAACTGCAACCAAATGTGACAAACTTGTTAATTTTTTTTTTGAGAATTTCATAACATTTGAATGCATTTAACAGAAGAAAAGATGCTTTGTATTTGTTTTGAACACAATTGATCCTCATAATAATATGATTATTCTGTTGAAAACAAATGTTTCCATCATTTGAACGACTGTTGAGAATAAATTATGCATCAGTATAAAAGGTAACTAATGCTCTGAGTAGTTGTTTAGAAGAATACTTTATACTTTTACTTGAATATATTTTTACACCAGTACTTGTACTTCTGGTTGAGTAATATTTCAGTCATGTAACAATATTACTATCTGTAGATTTTCAGTACTCTTTCCACCACTGAAGCTCACACAGCTCTTATGTATATTAAGAGGTCTGCAGTAGAGGAAGTCTGCATTCTCTTCCTGAAAACACACATACAGCTGTCATGCTGCTCTGTTGTGCAGGATGTCTCAAAAGAAGATGCTGCGATTCTCCACAGCAGTTGTCCTCCTTCTCCTTCCTTGGCTTGGTGACCTGGTCATTGGTGAACTCAGCACTGACTTTTCCCAATGCCTTAATTTTTTCTACAAGGAAACTCCACCACAGGGAATTAAATCACCCAAATCAAAATCAGATTACCAGCCAATATGTCAGCGCTACAAAAACAAGTACCGTTTTGCTACCTTGTATAACCGTCAGCATCGTGCACCACTGTACTCTGCGTACATACTCAGCCCTCCGGATGGCAAACGGCCCAAAACCACATGGAAATATGAGCCACAGGTAAGTAGAAATTAGTGTATAATAGTCAAGAGCTATAATTTCTTTTGAATAGTAACTATACTCTGGTGAGTGTTACTTTGTCAACTATGATATTTTTTAGAAATTATAAAATTATATGCTGCGATCCTACATATTACCAACAGAAAAATGGGTGGTTGAATGAGAGAATCACTTCTTTTGGCATAGTGAATTTAGTGATATTTACAGGACAAAGTTGTCAAAGACTGTACATCGATTGAGTGTTACAGGAGTTAAAACAAGAGAAGATGTGGCCTAAACCATAAGTTCTTGTTTCCTGTTTGTTTCATTGTGGTCAATGTGTCACTACACTAAAATGGTTTTGACACCAACTCCAAGCAGAAGAATGTGATCACTTTTCTTAATTGTAAATACAAAAATGCAAAGAGTATATTTTCTCTGTTGAAGTAGCTTAATAAAACCTTGTGTCTTTTAATCTCAATAATAATTGTTTAGTTAGCTGTGTGTAAATAACTCAGATGACTTCCAAGTCTTCACTCAGAAATACAGACATTTCACTGTAATTTAAATGTCTGTGTGTTTAATGTATTATTCCATAAATAAAGTTTTAAAACCATCTTAAATTATAAATATGTAAAGGTTGTTTCACACATCTTTTCTCTGGTTATATTATCTATATTGAAACTGATAAATGCACAGACTTTCACATGTCTTTAAATCTTAGTATAACAGTACATAGGTTGAAAAAGAGCAAAACAATTTCTCTCTCTGTCTGTCAGTTGGTGTTTTCAGGTGCTGACCCAGAGATGAAGCCTTTCACTTGCAGCGTGGATCAAAATGTGCTTGAGAGCCAGGCAGTACCCAGCGACTACACAGACAGTGGATTCACCAAAGGTCACCTCAATCCCAGCGGGCATCAGAGAACAGCAGACGACCGTAAAGCCACTTTCACCCTGACTAACATTGTCCCGCAACAACGAGGTTCCAACTCTGGCACCTGGAGCATTCAGGAGGGCAGGGTGTTGAAAAGATTACAAGCCAACTGTCAAGGGCCCATGTATGTGATCACTGGGGCTCTGCCTTATAAGTCTGGAGCAACCTGGATCAATAACAGGGTGTTTGTTCCTGAGTACATGTGGTCTGCCTACTGCTGCCCATCTTTTAAAGTTAATGTGTCTGGGCAGAAAAAAGATATTTTCCCTACATATGCTGCAGTGGGAAGAAATGACCCCAACAGTGGAGAGGAGATCGTGCCAGTTAAAAAGAAAGCAAAGGAAGCAGTGCGCGGCTATGATGTGAGGGAGATGTCTTTAGAGGAACTAGAGGGTGTTCTTAGTAAGAGGCTGAACATGAAAATCAGTCTTTTTTCTGGGCAGTGTAAGTAACAAAGAGGAAAATGCTTTAGTTGAAATGCAGTTGTCACATCATACGGCACATTTCCTCATTATCTGTTCAGAACCAAGATTTGATTCCCTTCCTTCCTAACATCTGCGAAATTAGAGTTGAACAACCACAACATAATGATTATCTTGTGATGTTTAAAATGTATCTTTTCCGATAAATAACTCAGTGAAATAAACATTTTCCCTCTTGCCAGTGTTATTTTGTAACACATTCAATACCTATAATGTGATGCGGATGTCAGTGGAGTTGAAAATAAAGTTGAGCATGAAACAAACGTGTCTGTTTTGATGTGTTTTGGTTGACAAGCGGTAACAGAGGTCAATTGTTAACTTACCTGCAGACAGTTAATGTATCACAGTCTGGGTGTTAATAGTGTCCAGGAGTCAGAGCAGCACGCCCCCTAGTGTCTGGTCAAACTCAAAATCTTAAAGAAACTCACTCACTGCTTAAATGCTAAAATGTTTAATAAAAATCTATGTTGTTTTCTCACAATGGTTGAATATTCAGATTAGTGACCTCACAGTTCTGATTATTATAATCTTGTTTTATATTCATGAACCCAATGATTGTCCAATAAATATCATCATGTAACATTTTTTATTAACAAGTTGTTAATGTGAGAAGTCCTGTGATGAATTAGAATAACATCTGACATGAGATCAGTCTGTAAACAACAGTAAGAAACAAATGGTGACAAGCAGGCTCTGATGACTTTTTGTCAGTGCAGTACGCCCTCTAGTGTCTGGTCTGGATAAATGTTTAATTATATAAATATATATTTAAAAAAAGTTTCATGATGGTTGAAAAAAAAGAACATTTCTGATTATTACGTATGCCACAATTGTCCAACAAATTAAGACTGAAATGTTCGAAGCGTCTTCTGATGAATTGAAATATTTATTTATAATAATATGATGAAAACACAAAACATACAAAACACCAAGTTGTCAATCAAATTGTCAGAGAAAAAACAAGGCCTTGCCTCAGATTTACCCATGAGTGAATTATTGATAAAAAGATAAAAATGTACAATTTATTGATCATCATAAATAAGTACAAGTTTTGTACAATACAAATGAGAACACCTCGAAATAAAATGGCTGGACATCTGAGGTTGATTTTTATTTCTCCTCCTACAGAGAAACACCACATACAATTGTCTTCTTTTTGATTTTTTAACAACCTTCTTAAGTTATTCAACAACAATCATCCACACAAATTTGTGCTTCTTTATCCTCAAGTCACTTTAACTTATTATCCTGTCAGATTGTAAAAAATGGCGACTCCAAATCACTGAGAATACAAAGAGCATGTACCAGTCACATTCATCACTTAAATTCTACCACATTCAATTAAAACCCAGCTATTTCTTCTTTCCAGTTCTGTCAAGAGATTTTAAAAACACTGGTGGTTTTTCAGTTGCTCCACATCACTAAACCCTCTTCCACAGTTGGAGCACTGGAGTGTTGCCTTTTCACTGTTGTGTATGAGTTGATGTCTTTTTAAGTACTCGACTCGACTGAAGCGTTTTCCGCACGCTTCGCACCCGTATGGACGTTCACCCGTGTGGATCCGCTGATGCCGCTCCAAGTTGCCGAGGCGACTGAAGCTGCGTCCGCACTGCGGGCACCGGTGCGGCCTCTCGCCCGTGTGCACCAGATGATGCCGTTCCAGTGACCGCGAGTGTGTGAAGCGCTTCCCGCAGATCTCGCAACAGTGCGGACGCTCAGCGGCGCAGGCGCACTCATGGTTCTTTAGGGCCCAGGCGTGGCTGAACGTGTTGCCACAGTGGGCGCAGGGAAAAAGACCTTCCTCTCCTCCACCGCTCTGTAAATGGGCACCTCCCAGTGGACAGGGGTGCTCCTCCAGCTCAGCCTCAGAGGTGAAGCCACCTCCACACTGTGGGCAGAAGTGAAGCAGGTCTCCGCCAGCTTCCTCTTCTCCGCCACTCTCCCCCACACTCCCCGGGGCAGACAAGTGTGGCAGATGTTCTACCTCTCCCTGCTCTACCATATCCTCCCCAGTCACCGCAACACCCGAGTCACCCTCTCTCAACTTTTTCGACCAGCATCCTCCAATGACACCACCCCTCACACTGTCCTTCACCCTGGCTTTCCCTATCTGGTCCTCTCTTTGCAGGGTAGGCGGCTGAGGCTCCAGCTCTCCGTCCTGCTCCATACCATCAAGACCTATGTATTTGGGCGCCAGGTTGATCTCGCCGCCTCGCACCACCTCTGAGTTGGGGCTGACAGGCTGGGAGGCTGTCATAGCAGCGTGCTCACGTCCTTTCTCAGCCCTCAGCGCGGATTCTAGACCCCTCAGTTCCTCCATGGTCATGCCTGCCTCCGATGGCTCTGCTGAGCTCACCTCCCAGTCGTCCTCCTCTCTCTTTCCTGAATGATGGGTCGAGGGGCGATCAGAGAGGTTTCCTGAGTAGAGACAGAGGAAGGAGGACGAGGAGAGAGCAAACATTAGATAGATCACGTGCAATCATTCCCATTTTTTTTTTTTCAAACTATTGGTCCCTGAACATTTCACTAACTTTCCCTCCCACAATCTACATGTCCTGGACTCATTACCTTCGCTTTGGGCTCTGGAGCCAAGGTGGAGGTTCTGGTTGGGCGGTTCCATCTTCAAAGCCTCCTTGATTAGCCGGAGAGAGGCAGGCTGATAGCCCTCTGTTTGGGCAAACTGCTTAAAGAAACACAGAGAGTTATAGGACAAACAACTGAAACCAGACAATGAGCATTTATTATTAAATTCATAAAGTCTTTTTTAAATGGCTCATCATAGCTTTATTTCATCTCCATACTAATTCATATGTTTATAAAGCATTTGGGAATTAAGCTATACAATTGTTTATGTTTTTCTTTTTTAAAGCTGTTTAAGTAGCTACCAAAACACTTAAAAGACTTTACAGAGAGTCTAATAAAACATTCTGCACACTTTGAATATTCAAATACAGCAGAGAAGTGAAGAGTGGATCTGTGCACTGCCACTTAGTCGTGTGATAGAATAGCAAACAGCTTTTCACCTCTACCAGTAGTATATCTACCAAAAAGCTCACTGCACTTGAGATGTGAAGAGCCCTACTCAGCGTGCCCCTCTCAAAAGCTAAATATCAAATCAATAGGTTTGTGTTTATCTACTACATCTCTGCAGTGACTTGATGGCTAAAAAACACAAGCAAAACTCTTGGTCTGCTCTGTGTTATCACTCTCTTTTCTTTTCTCTTTTCCATGTTCATTCTCATTCTATATGAAGCTCCAGAGCAGTGCAGAGATGATGTGCCACTCTCTCTTCCTACTCCTCCTCCTCCTCCTCTGAGAAAGCCTGTCTCCCTCACCTCCTCTTTGATGTTGGCTGTCTCCTCCCCCTCACCGCTGAGGCTGCCCTCCCCTTCCTCGTCCTCCACCATCCCTCCCTCATCTTCTTCATCCCCGGGGAACTGGATGAGGTACATCTCCCTGGCCTCCTTCCCCCCTCTTCCTCCTGCTCCTGTTGCCATCCCCACAGCTCCTCCACCTCCTCCTCCTCCCCCACCACCACTGCCGCCGCCGCAACTGCCACCTCCACCTCCACCTCCTCCTTCCTCCCACACACCTCCAGGCCAGCCTTTGCCATAGGCTGCTGCTGGGCCCTTCTTTGACTTGCCTCCTGTGGAGAAGAGAGGAAGATGAAGGAATGGTGGGAGGGAGGTTAAGAGAGGAAGGAGAAAGTGAGGAGGAGGAGGATGAGGGGGGGTGCATAGGGAGACAGGAAGGAGAGGGAATGAAATATGAGGGGGAGAGAGATAAGTGGGAGGAGATGATTGGAAGGCCAGGAGAAAGAGATGAAGGAGAGAAGAGGGTGGAGGAGTGGGAGATGAGGAGGAGGAGTAGGAGGCGTGAAAGGCAGAGGAGAAACGGAGCAGTATGAAGGTTGGGGGGAAGGGAGAGAGAAAAGGGAGCAGGGGGAGGAGAAGTGAACGTGATGAACGAGTGAGGAGAGGGGGCACGGAAGGACAGACAAGAAAGCGGAAAGGAGAGAAAACACGTGACGGAGAAGAGGGGAGTGAGAGAGAGAGAGAGAGAGAGAGAGAGAGAGAGGGGAGAAGTGGAGTAGGTGGGGGCCAGACAAGGAAGAGGAGAGGGAGGAGGATAAAGAGGTGAAAAGAGGAGAGGGAGAGAGAGAGACCCAGAGAGAAGAGAGAAGTGGAGAAGTGGAAGTGGAGAGGGAGTATGTAATTATGGTGGTGACAGAGAGGAGCGGATGAGGAGTGGAGTGCAGGAGATGGAGGAGGAGGAAGGGAGGGAGGGAGCAGGGGGGGAGTGTGTGTGCAACGTGATGAAGGAGAGCAGGAGGAGGTGGGGGCGGGGAGAGAGGAAGGAGGAGGAGGAGAGGGCGTGAAGGAGAGAGGAGCGGGAAGGGGAGGAGGTAAGAGTTATAGAGAGAGAGAGAGACAGAGAAGAGAAGGAGGTGGGGGGAGGGAGAGGAGCAAGGCAGGAAGGGAGGGAGGGTGAGAGTGTGCAAGAAGCACAGAGGAGTGGGAGGGACAGAATGCAGTGAGAGAGAGAGAGAGACAGAAGAGGGGGAGGTGAAGGACAGAGGGAGAGATCATGAAGAGGAGGCGGAGGAGGATGGGAGGAGGGAGGGAGGGAGGGAGATCAGCTCTTGCCAGATGGTTTCCAACAAAACAAGTGCGTCTTCCCATAAGCCCTGACTGCATAGCAAGAACCTGATTCTTGCATTTTAACAAAACACTCATATAGAAACCTGTACATTGTTCTCACAAGGTGTCATTTGAGTGCAAATGTATACATGCCACAATTGAAAGGTGATGCAACCCTTCTTATTTTAAGAGGGAAGAGCCACCCTCAATAAATACTTACGGGCCACTTCAACTTTTCGTTTCTGGCGTCCTCCTCCTCCTCCTCCTCCTCCTCCTCCTCCTCCTCCTCCTTCCTCCTCCGTCAGCCCGGCGTTGCGGCGGTTAGCAGCCCAGCCCAACCCGTACTTTCGCTCGGTTCTAAGCTTGTTCTCCGTGAGCCTCAGCCGCAGTTTGAGAGCTTCGTTCTCCTTCCTGTTGAGGGACAGCTCCACCAGGTAGTCGTTCACCGTCTCCTGGAAGAGTTTGGTGATCTCGCAGACCGAGGCTCGGATCAGACTGTCCATGACGGCCGTCAGATGCGTCTCAAACGTGGTCACTGACTCCTCCATCATCGTGGTCTACGGGGATTGGGAGCGGACCTGATGATGGTTCAGTTACAGGTCATTGTTATTGACATTTAACACAATTCTCCCTTCTTGCATTACAAAAGTTTCACATTGTCTCATCGACTGGGTAGCTATAGCAACTGAATATCTCAAATTTAAACCAATTTCATTAATGTCAGTTAGGAGAATTAACTTTATATGTCGACACTAGCTGGCTATTTCGAATCACACTGTAACACATTGGTTATTAATCTCTATTATCGTGTACTTAAAGAACACACATCGCCCTATAATTTAAAAAGTAAAACGATGGTATTGCAGTTTAACAAACGTATTAAAAATTATGAATAATATACCAAATGCTTGTTGGTAAACTTGTATTATCACTCGACATGCAGTATATTAAAGTAGAGGAGGAGCAGCAGCCTCCGTAAGGGTTTAAAGTGAATGCGCTAGCAGCTTTGCTAATTTAGCTTTGTATACGCACCGTTTGTCAGGGTGATATCCGAAGGAATGACTCAGACGCGAAACGGCGACAGACGGTACCGATTTCACGGATCACGGATGAGCTTGGTCGTTATTCGTGAGCGACAGAGACGCGGCGACAAAGGAAAGCGCCATCCAACTTCTGCCCCCTCTCTCCCTCTCTCTCTCTGCCACTGTTTTCCTTCTCGCCTCCTTCAGCACTGCTTAATGATGCCTGGCAACACTGCGCATGCGTGTTACCGTAATTACCATAGTCGGAAGAGAAGCCGCACTCCGGGAAAAAAAACGCGCACTCACTTTCTAGTTAACGTGCTTTAAATAGCGTCGACTCGTATATTCGATATTAATAAGGAAGAATCAGCCATCCTGCTGCCCAAACTTGGTATACACGTCAACACTACACGTTATATTTAACAAGTGTCAGTAACAATGTCCTCCAGGTCGGATGGGGGCGCTGTGGTCATACTGTCACACGTTTGTACAGACAGACTCTAAAAGAAGAAGAGAAGTCGTTAGTTTTTTGTTTCCGCCTGTTTGACCAGGAGGCAGGAGCACAGCATCTGCAGCATCTGAGAGAGAGAAAGAGGAGCACGTTAGAAGGAGCAATCATGCCGATGTTTGTGGTGAACACCAACGTGGCTAAAAGTGATGTACCGGCGGCTTTGCTGTCTGAAGCCACAGAGGAGCTGGCCAAGGCTATGGGCAAACCAGCACAGGTAGGCCAAGGGTCCTGCTGAATCTGTGAAAATAAAGAGCATTTTGTTTTTGCATCGTCATAGATTCAACTGCTCCTGACTGCGACGCGACACTGATACCTGAAATTCAGTTTCTGTATAAATGTAGATAGTAATATATGTTATATGCTTCTCTACTTAATGACCAATAGTGATATATTGTGCAATTATCCAAACATAGTCTTGACTGTTTGTAGTGAGTTGGGTTAATGATTAATTAGGTCACCAGTCCCACAAGTTAAAAGAAAACCTTCTATTATACGGATACTGAAGATGCGTGTATCCAGGTCATATACAAGTATGTTTGAATATGTGAAATAGTCTCATGTATGCAAATGTTTTCACTCAAAAGAAATATAACCACAGGATATAGGTGTCCTCATGATTAAAGGACAGTCCACAGTGTATGCGCTATGCAGGCCTTGTCTGCTGGACCAGGATTGAAATTCAGAACTGGATTTAAAACAGAGATCATAGCTACATCCTTTTACCAAGTTGAAATTTGCTGCTAGGTCTGATTGCAATGATATTCAATTAAAATATATATATATATATTAAATATATTATCAGGTCGGATTTTTAATCGTTTTTAGACTAAATGAATAAATTAGATTAAAATGTATAAAACATATTACATATTCTCCCATCAGACTAACATTAAAACATGTTAAGATTTTGATATAAAGGAAACTACCCTGTAAGTTAAGTAGTCAAATTAAAGAAAAATGATGTATTCAGATTGACGTTGCAGTGGGGGAATTCTCCTGAGTCATTACTGTATTATTTTATTGAAAATGCAACTGTATATTACAAAAAATATCTGTCACATTCAATAACAAAAAAGTAACGTCCATAAAATCTGACGCCATTGGTGACTGATTCATCCAATATGGGCTGACGTGAGTTTTGTGTATCTGTCTTTTGTGTTTTTAGTACATCGCTGTGCACATCAACTCAGACCAAATGATGATGTTTGGTGGAAAGGGAGATCCCTGCGCGCTCTGCTCCCTCCACAGCATCGGCAAGATCAGCGGGTCTCACAACAAGCAATACTCGAAACTCCTGTGTGGACTCCTCAACAAACATCTAAGCATCTCTCCTGACAGGTAACAATTACACGCGTCAATCAGCACATTTACTGCACACTGACCAAAAAGCCAAAGGTAGCCTCATGACAGAAACACAAATACTCACACACTCCTGTATCTTGCACATCTTGCTTGCTGTTAATGTACAGTCATGTTAACCTGTTTCTCTTCATGTTTGTTTCAGGATTTATATTAACTTTGTAGACATGGATGCAGCCAACGTGGCCTGGAACAACACCACCTTTGGCTGAGATGGAGGTCGACACACTCAAGTAGAAAATCATTCCAGTATTTTGCAACATGTATGAGCATACATAAAAGTAAGATAATAAGAAAGCAAATATTTGATGATCTACTGGAGATTAAACTGTACAACTGTCATAAAAGCACTTAGCAGGACTCCTAAGCTTTGCACTAATCCTTTCCACTTTGAAATGTAATAAAGACAAACCTGTAAACCATAAAGGTATCTTCTTTTTTTTATCACAAAGATGCCCCATATTTCACAAACTTAAATTTGCTGTCCTTTTTTATATCTGAATAAGTGCAGGTGTTATGGCTCCTTCTGTTCAGTTGTCTAGGTGAGCCATGACAGTGAGTAGTATTAACAATATCAGGACTGTAAAGGTGAAGCAAATAAAATAGAACTGAGCAATTCTTATTTTCATTATTCATTCATTTCTTTCCCAAATGTGAAATAGCACATTGAGCCAATTTCACACCTGCTGTGACTTGCCAGCTCTTGGTACATCTGATCCAGCTTTTGAAAGACAAATTAGTTGAAGGTATAAAGAAAAGCAAACTTTTTTTTTGTTTGTTTTTCTGACAGCAGCCATGTTTTAATTGAAATTGGAAGCAACGCAAAACTGATAACTCAGTACACTGTGCATTGAAACACTGAACCTGAGGAAGGATTCATTACTATATAAATGAAAAGATAGTTATTTACTGTACAGTTGGAAACCATCTGTTTGTGTGTGCTGACATTGCAAATCTGCTCTTTTCCTGGTATTCATTGACAGTGAGAAATGTAAATTTCAATACTTATTATTTGTTGGTGATGAGTGATTATTTCATACCTGTTTGGATGTCCTGTGTCATTCTTTTAGTGAACTACATGTATACAAGAAAAAATAGACAACACAAAATATACATTTGATAAGAGACATTTTATCCTTATATTTTATGATATTGTGTGTTTAAGCTAGTGTTTACTGCAGCTGCTCTATCTGTTCATATACAGAAGGTAGGTGATAGGTGTGTGGGAGTAGAATAATAACCAGTATGACGCTTTGTTCTCTTAAAGGTATTTCATTGCAGTTTTCACTAGGCAGTGAGCAAAATTTAAAGCACTCTAGTGTGATAAGTGCATACACATGTATCATGGTTTAAGATGACAAAAAGCAATATTGTTTTGATAAAGACAGTAATAGTAATAGAGTAAATAGTTTATCTCAAGATATCTATCCTTTGGACTGAGGGTGGAGCAAATGTGCTGTGATCCAAACCTTGCCTGGGTGGAAAAAAAACATAATAATTAGTACTTTATCAAACTGAAGGTCATACAGAAAAGGACACAATGAATATCACCCATTATAGAACAGCTCCGCAACGTTATAAGAAAATACATTGTATTGATTTGCTTTAGGAAAGACTTCCATGCCATATAAGTATAGATGCCATAGTCATATTGATCACAGTCATGTGATCTCATCAATACAATCAGTAGTTTGACACGTTATTGAGTCAGCAGCCCATGTTATTTGGTGACAGTCGCACCTTAACCAACATGTGAGCAACCATCAGACACACAGAGAATAATATGAGGCCCAGTAAAACCCAGATGGTATGAAGAACATAAAAATAGCATTACCTTAAAAGTGAGAGCTTTGTTTTGTGTTTAAAAAAAAAAAAGCTCAAACAATGGACGGATGCATGTCACGTGACTGGCCATATGGAAAAAAAAAAAACATGAAGTTTGTGGCTGAAGTTTGTTGTGTATAAAGGAAATGACTGCGTGTATCTGTCATCAGTTAAGATAATACACAGATGTGGATTTGTGAAGATCCAAGGAAACAGGTCAGTGTAAGTGCTGTTTATTTTAATAAATCACAGGACAATCTGTGATCTACAGGTAAATCACCTGCTGACCTGACAGTGATCAACATGAGGAGTAGAGCAAGTGGGACCACATGTAATGTCAGTTTTTTTCCCACTCTGCCACATCAAGTATATGTCTTTTAGGAGCTGCATTTAATTGCATTTAAGTTGTGTTTGTTTACGAGCTGTTGACAGATTTTTTTTACTGCTCTGTCACCGAGTCGTGCAGTTTTGATTCGCGGACCTGAAGAAAAATATTTTATCATCATTATTATTATTATTTTGTGACCAGCATATCTGGCATGTCTTTTGTTGGTTTTGACTTTTTTTTTTTTTTACTTTTTCATTTACCGCTGATGTTCACGATTTTTCGGCAAAGACGCATCAGTCTGTTCTTCATGAAAATGACGAATCTGTGGATGTACATCTGGATCATTTTTTTTTTAAAGCACCAGTTGACCTAAATCAGTTAACCTCGAACACCGGTTGCAAAGTTTTAGTGGTGAAATTTAGTCACGTTAAATATAATATCTGTATATCGCCACTGTATTCAACATGTCCAAGTAATTAGTTTATTTATTTTCTGCGTGTTGTGTTGTTTCACGTTGGTTACTATGAAAAACACAAATGGTAACACAAATGGACAGCGCGTGCCTCCATTCTACATATTAAGACATCAACATTTTTATTTTTCAAGTTCATTATTTTTTTTATATTTAGCCATAAATCAAACTATTACGGCGATAAAGGCAAAATCAATTTACCAGCATATATAAATTATCAGCAAGATGACGTAGTACTGAAGCGACCGTTCCCATCTTCTTGAGTAAAGATGGCGGATAGTACAGCAGCTGTTTTGTCACAATACTTTGGATAACTAAAAAGAAACAAATCGGGACCATTTAATATTTGGATGTCAGATGCGGACGAGTCAATTTGAGGTTTATGTAGCAAGATTCGGGTTTTCAGACGAAGCTGCGGACCGTTAACTATCGCAGACAAAGTGCAGCAGTTTCTGTGACAAACGGTCAGTAACATTATCACCAACCCGCCATGTGTAACATCACTTTAGATGTTGGAAAAAACAACATCTGTGTGTAGCAATAATTCAGTTTTCCTCTGTTTTTCTCCTATAAACATAGCTAACGTCAGTTTACGGTCGTTTATTAAATATTATAATATGAAAGATGAAGGGAAATATGATTCGTGCTTAATCAATAGGTTTTATTCTCAGCCAATAAGTCATGTTAGAATAACTTTGCTTATATCCAAACAGCCTCAGTGTGAATCATGGGTCGTGACTAACAAAGTATCCACTGTGTGTGTCTACTGGTTTCTCCTTAGACTAAAATATGATATGATGCACAGTGATATATGTGGAACAATAACACCTTTATCTTTGTACTGCATATCTAGAGGCTAGAGGGCATGTTTATATATTAATGGGAGGAGAGAGACATCCCTTGCCTAGATGACAGGGCTTTAGAGCTTTGTTTTAGCACAAATACACCTTGTTCAAGTGGCATTGTTTAAAGAATAATGTGTTGTATTGTAGCTGACCCTAACCTCATGTTTTTTTTCCTCTGGTCTTTTTAGGTTGCACGTGATAAGTGAAAGGACTGGTACAAGACTTTCTAGTTTAAAGATACTTGAAAGCTGCTGAGCGACTGTTTTTAAAGATGTCTGACTACTTGACAAGAGCGTTCAGGGCCCGGCTGAACTCAGCCATGGACTCGGTCCTGAGGAGAGCTGGTTTTGAAATAATGAGGATCTTTGAGGACAGTCTACATAGCCATCAAAAGGAGCTGGCACAGAAAGGAGAAGAGGTTGCACAACTTAAAATAAAGTTACAGACAGCAGAGGTCAAGCTCCGAGAATACGAGTGTGGAGGTGATGGAGGAGTGGAGATGGATAAAAATCAGATGAATGGGACTCAAGTAGAGACTGAAGTTGCTTTAAACCCCTCTGGACAAACTTCTGATGTTCCTGAGATTGATTTTGAAGGTATCGTGTTAAATTAGATTATGTTGTATGTGGTTTTCTCCTGTGAAAGATTAATGAATACTTTTTTTTGTGTGTGTGTGTAGACAGAAACAGATTACTTTATCATCATGATTTTTATCAGATCTGTTTAGTGTTAATGTTTAATGTTTTATTATTTTACAACACACCGACAAACACAAAAAGATCACTCACGTGAAAACAAATCTATACAAATGTATTAAGTTTAAATACATACACAGCTAAAATATTGTTGCTATGCAGGTCAGTGTTTATTAGATTTAGGAGGTGCAACATGTCTTAGACAAATTATAATGATGCTCTGAAGACTCAACAAAATTTACAGTTTCTTAATATTACTCTGAGTAGTAACTAGTATCAGTTCCACATTTATGTGTGGTTAGCAAAGAAAAAGAATAGAAGCAATAAGTGAGAGTGCTCATCTCTGACTACAACTTTTGAGTTAAATGAACTACAAAATTACCTGGTTTAAATGTGTGTGGCTTGATCACGTTTGTGTCTTTGTTTGGTTAGTGCCTGACGACTGGTGTGCTCCCCTGGGCAGTGAGAATGTGACAAAGCAAGACGAAGGTGTGTGTCCTAGTATAAGACTACGCCCACTATTGATCCCTCTGTGCCGCATTCCAATCATCAAACAGGAGGTGTGTAACTGAAGGTTAAAATCTTGATGTGATAGTGTTTTAGTTAATCATCACACACCGGCAGAGAACATTGCTGCTGACAACCTGATAATATATGTTAAGGCTTAAAAAAATGAAAAAAGAACTGAAGAAGAAGAAGAACTGGTGGGAGAATAAACCCCTCTCTGGTTCTTCTGTTCCCAGCCATTTTATTATTTGTTCTCTTTTGCTCTCTTTTTAATATGTAAAGCATTTTGTACTGCATCTTTATTGTACAAAAAATGCTATACGAGAAAAGTTTGTTCGATTGATTGAAACAGAGCCTCAGGTATAAAAAGTTGACTGTATCTTCATCTCTACTGTGTTTAAAAAGAGATGGTACTACCACTTCACCACAGTGGTTAAAAGTGTCATATGTAGACTCAGCTCTGTATGTTTAAATTCATTGTATTGTCTATATTCTGGGATATAACCAATAATATCTCTGTTTTATGTGTTTTAGGTGCCTAACTATGACAGTGAAAACCAACAAACAAAGGGTGTCAAGAGATCCAAGAAAGGTGGCTTTCACTTCAACCTTTTTCCCCCCAATTTATTATTTTCTCCTGCAAGTATTTTAGTATTTTATATTACCACACAACCATTTCATGATATCCATGCCTCCCTTTAGTAGCTGTCTATCCATGTTTTTGACTAAAGTCACCCAGGTTTTCACAGGATTCTGAACTCACTGCCACAGCTCAGGAGAATGATTTAGTTTGTGGTTTAGAAAATGCAGCGCGTCTTTTCAGAAAGTGTCTCCATTTCTCTGGACGATGATCCATAGAGGCAACTAGGATTAGTTCTAGTGCCAACTGTTCAGGGTGATTTGGGGAATGTCTGCTATGCAGATTGTTTTGTATTGTAGATTATTGCTTTTTACCAGTGTGTGAGTATACACAAAATACACAGGCAATGTATTTTGTGTATACTTGGAGGGTAACATGAAGGATTAACATCCATAAACGAATACAGAATGGCTGAGACCTTGAGAATTGTTGGTTTTTATAATGTAAACACAGCAAAGTACTGAATTCAGTTATGGTTTGTGTATTGTTAATGTTAATAATCTTATCATTCGTTCAGAGTCGGTAACTCTACTTACGGTTACAGATGTCCCCATTCATGTTCTTAATAAGTTCCTGTGGATGCATAGTGCTTTTTGTGTACAGAAGACAAGCAAGTAGATGTGTTTAAAGTTGTTAAAAGTTTTATTTCCTTCCACTGCATTTGTGTTGATTGAAAACCTAGTGATAGAAAAAGGTCCAAAATGTGGCTCTTTTAAATATCATGCTCCTGTCATCTTATCAAATTTGTCATATTTCTATCACCTGTGATTTTTGTCATCGAATCACACTTATTATTATTTTTTTTCAATGTTTTTCTGTCATAGGTTCCTCATCAAATGAAAAGCACAAACACACTCAGGGCAAAAGTTTACCACTGCATGTCCAAGGAACTCGACGTAATCCAGTTAGGAACGACATGAAAAAATTACTCCAGGACATCAAAGAGGAATATTCTCACCAAACAGGAACTATACGTCTCAGAAAAAGAGGGAGGAATCTAATAGGAAAAGAACAAGAAACAACAGTTAAGAAAACAGAAGAAGAGAACATCGCAGTGATGAAGTCTGAGCACACAGAACAAGAGATAGAGCAAATTAATAACGGGAAAAGATACTTGTGCAAATTTTGTAAGAAGGTATTTGATACACCGTTTGGCCTAAGTGTGCACATAAGATCACACAAGAGGTGCCGAGGTTGCAAAAAAGAATTCCCCTTTCCCAGTTCTCTCAGAAACCATAAAACATCTTGTGAAAAACTCAAGAAATTATTGGCAAAGATAGCATTGCGTACTAACCCTCCACAACCTGAGTCCTGTGGTGAGGAAAATAGCGAAAAACAGGTCACACACAAGGAAAGCTCATCATCTTCTGGGATCCACAGTCAATCATCAAATCAGAAAAGTGGATCTGTCACAATGTACTCCTGTTCATTCTGCAACAAGAAGATCTGCTCACGCTTTAAACTCAAAGAGCACATGCGCGTTCACACGGGCGAAAAACCATTTCCCTGCAGCATGTGTCCGAAGAAGTTCCGTATCAACCAGTCACTGAAAAACCACACGATGAGGATGCACCGGGACAAAAAGAATTTCACTGAGATGAATAGAGACCTGGCATGGACTGTTCCTTTAGAGGACACTGAAGATAATCAAGAGGATTCGATTCCACCCAAAACAATCAACAGAAACAAGGGTAAGACAGAACACAGTCCAGACATGAATAAATGGCAAACGATGGGCGTGCGAAACACCGAAGGCTTCACCTGCTTAGTGTGTTTAAAGTTTGTGAAAAACAAACGCCTGTTAATCGAACACTACCGCATCCACACAGGAGAGAGGCCCATCAAATGTGAGAAGTGCCCTGCAAAGTTTCGTACTTATCAGCAGATATATATACACAGAAAACGGTGTCGTTATCCTGCAACGGCGATCCAGTGTGAGAAATGTGAGAAGAAATTCCTATCAAAAGCACACTATGATAAACACATGTCTAACTGTCTAACGGGGCGGTCTAATGTCTGCAAGGTCTGCGGAAAAGGCTTTTTCACGAAAGGACGCCTCAGGAACCACGTGAAACATTGCCGCAGATAAACCAGCGAACAGTTGATATCACCAGTCTGGACATTTAAACATCGGATGTTATCATTGATTCTGATACTGATTCGTGTGAGGGTTTTTGCTGCATTTTACATTTTGTAGCTGGCCTCAGCCAAGGTGCACAACTGTTTTTGTACAATCAGTTTTCAGATGTGACCAATTAATCACATTAAACACAATACAAATTGTTTTTTTGCATAGCAAAACCTTGGATCAAGGACAACTAGAGATGACGAGATGCTGCAGGTTTTGCCTCCTGGCACTGACCTCCTCTGACCACAGTATTGAGTGTAATGGTCTAGTAGTACAAACTTAAGAACAGCCACCTACAAAGAAGCTCTACAAAAATCAAAATCTGTTGCCTTTAAATTAACAGAGAATTAATACATTTCCATGTTTTTGTATGCATTGATTCAGTAAAAGCTATGTGTACATATTTGTCTACTGTTTTCATGACGTTTGAGCAGAATTTTAGTAACCACATCACTTAATTTCTCTAGGGTATCCTGTGATGTACTAGTTTGTGGACCCAGCTTTATGATTGTGAAAGAATGTAAATGGTCATCCTGTAATGTCTGTCCTGTTATTTGAAAGAATTGAAGTAAATAAAAAGTAATTAGTAAATAAAAATCTTCTGAAATAAGACAAAATAAAACAATTTATTTTTTGCATGATTTGTACGGTTTTTGATTGAGCCACGTTGACATAGTGGTATAAATGCTCTTAACAAGCCTTTTCTGCTTCTCTTTGATTAAAAAAGGGAGGTTAATAATAATTTTGCTAAGTTACATTGTCAACATTAACGCAATAAAACTGATATTTTATTTATAGCTTGTGTTATTTTTCTTTCATCTGCTTTTTACATTAAGAACTGAATTTTAAAATATATCTAATCATCTGTCTATAAAATTACATTTACATTATATTTATTTGGGATATTTACTCGTTATCAACAGCAGTCCCTGAATCTCTCAGGTATCTTATCGCGAGATTTGCATCAAGTTCACGTCACAGATACCTACCTGCTAGCTGGACAACGAGTCACTGCATCTTTTGGTTGTGACTGAGGTGTGTGCATTGGATTTAATATAAACCTGTGGCGACAATTAACAACCGACTGTCAAGAGCCACCGCTGACTCGTCGTCTGTAACTGTCTCCATTGCATTTTCACCGTTAGCCCGAACAAGCTAAATGCGGCTACGCTTCGTTGACTGCCTTGTTTACACGTTGGTTAAAGGTGATGCTAGCTAGCATACATTTAAACACTACATTACCTGTTAACAGTATGTTTTCTTTTAGTTAGCCAGACTTTGAGCATGTTAATTTTTATATACTGTACAAACGGACCCTCAATACTGTACCCTATTGCTTGTCATCATTATATATAATAGTAGCGTTAGCATACAAAATAAAGCATTACAGCTTTATTGATATTTAAAAAAAAAACACCGAAAAGAAATATTGGACTACAGGAGTTTCTGGTTAAAACGGTAAATTGATACGATTAGAAATGGCGTAGCCACTTAGCATGGCAACTTCTCATGGCAACACATCGATGCCAGGGCAGAGGAGTGTACAGTGGTAGTGGCCACTTCGTCCCCCAGCTGCCTCTGGAGGCCAGACACAAAAGAAAACAATCAACAGCTGCTATTAAAATATCATCCCAGAAACAAAAGATAATGGAGTCAGTGAGGAGTGCTTTCCATGCTCAGCTGGCCACCGTCATGGACTCCCTGCTTGCAGCAGCCGTGTGTGAGATCGCAAAGATCTTTGAAAACAGCCTGTGTGAACAGCAGGCGGAGCTGGTGCAGAAAACGGAGGAGATCTCCATCCTCCGGGGTAAGCTGGAGAAGGTCGAGAGGAGGCAGAAGGCAAAGAGCGGAGGGAGCGAGGAAGGGGGGGTGTCCTCAGGAGACAGAGAAAGCAGCTCCAGGCAGCAAACTCTGACAGGACCAGGTACTACAGGTGACTTTTTAAAGTGTGAGCTAAGTTCATGCGTGTGTATGTCATGTATATGTTGCCTGTTCATGCCTCTCCCTCACATAACCACACTCTTCACTATTAACACCAGAGACTTTACACATGCACTGACCATCTACACTTTCCTCTCGCATAGGACTGAATATGGGTAAGGATGCATCTTGCCAACAAGACCCAGTGGAAGAACTCAATCAGAGCTTCACAGGACTGAAAGAAGAGGTCACAGGCCAGGAAGGAGCTTCAGTAAAACCTGAGGTCAGATGCTGTTCTGTCTTTCCATGAATCAAAAGTTGGATATACACTAGTTTTATTGATGGCTGCTTGTTTTACTTATTCTTCATAGCATGCCGGATCACAGCCTGCTCTGGAGACTGTCGCAGTCCAAACTGCAGAGGGAAGCCTTTCTGCCGGGGACCAGAGACAGATAGATACTCTGTCTGCCACACAGGCTAAGGCTAAGTGTAAGAAGTTCCTAATTGCTTTGCTGATATTGCACATTTAGCTTTCTTTGTACAAGATTACCTTTAAATTCTGTTAAGTGTGAATGTGTTTATTATAGGTTTTGAGCTTAAAGTGTTTCAATTTTCCTTATGTACAGTATCCTCAGTGTCTCACTGGGATCAGGGTAGTCGCAGTACAGACCACAGACCCCTCCAGGAACAAGCCTCCACCCCTTTTCTCTCCATCTCCCAGAGTGGACGTTGCTCCCCTAGGCCTGACTCCAGCTTAGCTCAACCAGTGGAGTGGTTATCAGAGTTGGATACCAGCCGAGGTGGGGTGTCCGGTCTGGAAAATCTGCAGGCAGAAGGAACTAACTGCTCTGGTCCAGCTAGCAGTAGCACTGGCACAGACGCATCCTGCTTCCGACCTAGTTTTGGCTCAGACGAGACCAGCAACGAAGATGATGATAGTTCTTTCCCTTTTCTGGATCAGGAGCCTGAGAATCAGAACTCCAATCAGAACTCAGTGCAGGGCCAGGGTATTGGGCACAGAGGACCCAATGCCCAGTCCCAAGCCGCCTCTGGCGAAGCATCATGGAGACCTAGAGATGACAGGGGTGGGCGAGGCCCGATTAATCACACACGGCGAGTCACAACATTTGGTAACAGAGATCCTCTCCGACCACAGTCCAACTCACAGTCGCTAACACTAAGACACGCAAACACACTCAGCCACCCTCCAGCTCCTGGTGGGGGTAACGGGCGACCTTACACCTGCCCGTACTGTGCCAAGTGTTTTACCTACCCTTCCCACCAGCGCAGACACCTTTTGCGCCACACAGGAGTCAGACTGCATCCCTGCCAGTTTTGTGACAAGAGCTTCCTCACTCCCTCGGAGCTCACCGTGCACACTCGCACACATACAGGGGAGCGGCCTTTTGGTTGTGCTCAGTGCGGCAAGCGTTTTGCACGCAGTGGGAATTTGAGAGCGCACCAGCGAGATGTTCACATGGGAAAAAGGCCCTTTGCTTGCACAGAGTGTGGAAAGAGATTTGCCCATAGGGGGAACCTTCGGGTTCACAATCACAGAGTCCACCAAGGAGATCCATATTACATGGAAGATCAGCAGGAGCATGATATTGGTCCTAATCCTATTTGAAAAGATTGAAAATTGGTTCTGCACTTTAATTTTCTTTCCCTGGAACTTATTTCAGGGTTTTTCATTGTGTCCCACCTAAGTTGTTATTACTAAACAACTAAAAGTTTGAAAGTATTTAAGCTGTTTGTTTTCATGTTGTTTTAATGTTATTAATGAAATTGCAAGATAAAGTCAATTTTATTTGAGTCCCTTAATTTTATTTTAGGATTCAGTGTCAGAATTATGGATCACACTAAACGGGAGGGAGAGGGAGCTTAGTATATAACTGTGTTGTATATGACTGGATGTAATGGTCGACAAATAAGAAACATTGGCTGTTGTAAAAAAAAAAAAAAAAAAAGTTCACCTTACCTTCCAGTAGTTTGTACTTTCTGACTTAAAGTGAAAGAAGTACAAAGTGATGTTTTTCATGGAGCCAGTAATAAAAGTCTAGTTGATATTAGATTTAGACTTGTGGCATGCAGTGGTAGAATAGCACGTCTCTTCCTTCAAATTTGTGCTTTTCTACTGCCGATCTCAAACTTTAAGTTACGCTGTGCTTTAAAATAGAAACGTCATTGAAACAAATACCTAATTGTTGGTGTTAGAGATGAACTGTGCTTTTATTTTCCATCCTGTTTTTTTTTTTTGGCAAAGTGAAATTAAATGATATACTCGTGTACAACCAAGCGCCTGAAACAGTCATGAGTTGAACTGTGCATTGTAATTTTGTTGCACCACTGTTTTCCAGACACCAGGGGGCGGTGTGAACATACAAACAAATGTATAGAAATGTTTTGGAAATCACTGCAGATGGAAAATTGAAAGGAGCTTCTCATGTGCCTTATATTGTCAGATTACCCCCCACCCCCACTGAATCTAATATCTGGCTTTGGTCTTTGTTGCAGTTTTTCCCTCTGTAACTATCCCCCCACTCCACTGCAGCACTGTACACTGTATGACTACACAAAGAGGGACATTTTACACTAACATCATTGAACTATCAGAAAATCCACACAAATTTAATTAACCCCAGACTGCTGAAGCATCATATTAGCTTCAGCTGAACTTTACAGTTATGTTTTCACACACAGCAGAGACTCTGGTCACCGACGTATTTAGAGGCCTTGAGTGTGTGGGATGTGTTGAGGTTGATGAGACATTTCTCACTGTCTCTCACTTGATCACTTTTTTTTTTCACGCACAATCTCAGCTGCTGAGCGAAGCTGTGTGTGTGTGTGTGTGTGTGTGTGTGTGAGTCTGTGTGTGTGTTTGTATTCCCAAGGCTGCTGAGTCCTTGTTTTGCTCAATGAAAGATTACATTCAGTGACCCCATCCCCTCACCTCCCACCCCTCCCTCTAAAGTCACCTGTGTATGTCTCTCCCTCTGGGTTTTTATGCTCACAGTTATAAAAATGAACCGCTTTTAAGAGTGTGCAACCAAAGGCCAACGTTACATTGACGATAATGCAGGACAGGGAGAAAACCAAACATCAATAAGAATGGGTAAATGTCATGCTTACAGAGCTTTATATTTATGGATTTATGAGTCAAATCAGGGCAATGTGTGTGTTTGTGTGCGTGCGTAACTGAATTAGTTAATGCGAGAGGATTGAATCCCCACAGAGTAAAGCTGCCAGCTTTTACAGGCCTTTTAGGTGAATGGGCCATGTAAATGCTGTATTTATGAGAAGATGAAAGCGTCAGGTCAAATAGAAATCCAAATTTATATGCAGATTTGGATTTCAAAATAGGTGTCGTCGTGTGCGTTTTTCACAAACCACCGTCACACAGGCTTCGCAGTGTTTCCCTGTTTGTATATTTGTTGATGTGTAATCTCCTCTGTTCTAAGCAGCTTTGTCCAGGAGAAGAAAAGCAACAATTGAACAGTGGGAGCAGGTTGGAACGACTATAAACAACCGGTGCTTTGAATTTATGTGAGAAAAACATTGTATAAAGGTAAGATGTACGTCAATATTTTTTTTTTTTTTTTTATCAGGAAAGGCTCTAAAAACAATATTCCAGTGTTTTACCCTTGTTTTGCCCCGTGGGGCTCAATGGACACAAGTGTAATGGCACCACAGTCTGTTCCTCTAATGATTTTATTGGTTAAAATTCTACCTCTCCTGTTTGTTTCCATAGCTAACATGTAACAATAACTGTATCACTGTCAGGTGCACATGGCCTCATCAGGGTTTATCACCAGATGATAGTGTTATCATTCTGTTTTCCAGTAAGAATCAGGCTATATTGTGCTCTTTACCTTTTATGTTACCATGTTTCAGTTTATTTCTCTTGCGCCTGAGGCTGCTGCTTTAATTTGCCACAACAAAAAAGCACACTTTGAACCTCCTGCCACCTCCTCGCCCTGGGCCAGAGTCATTCCATCACCATCCGGTAATCCTCAAGGAGTAAAATTATCCCCCTGACAGAGTTACTACACCCTCCTCCCCAAACATGTCACACAGATCTAAAAAGTGACTGACGAGTCTGCCAAAATTATTACTCTGAATGTCGTGTGTGTGTGTGTGTTTTTATGAGCGAACACCTCTGTCTATCTTATCCATTTTCTCCATGTGTGTTTTCATGCATTTTATGGTTGCGTGTGTTTGTGTGTGTGTGTTGGGTTTAGCGCTGCCTCAAGGCTGGTCATAATCTACCCAGTCTCACCACTCCCCAGGGGCTGCGGTTTCATGCGGGTTGCCATTACTATAGTGAAACCCCCCGTTAGGGGATTACAGTGCTGTCTCCTGCTCAAGGCAGTGAGTTGATCCATCGTCTGCTGACTGTATTTATGCACTCACTTAATGTGCTAATAGTGTTAGACTGGTGAGACGCCGCAGAGCTTTTAACTTTCATCTCTTGAAGCTTTTTTTGTCCGTGTAAAATGTGAATTTCATGGCTGCCGGGCTTAAATCTATTGATAATCACTCACAATTACAAAAAATTAAGTGAAGTTCTGGATGTTAATTTGATATGATAACAAGGGATTGTTTTCATTGTTATAGTTTATTTATTTTGATTTTAAGATATTTCACATGAACACGCACCCAGTATTGCACACACATGGATAAGAATGTTAATAATAAATAAAATAAAAAGAATAAATACTTAAAAAAAAAGAAAGATCATTTAAATAATGCAAAATAGCTACACGAATAAATGAATGAAAAATCAATGAAACATCAAAAATCACATGGCCATTGTTTCATTCACTCAACAGGGAGTTTCTCAGCATAGAGTAGAAATGGTTGCCAGAGCTTTCTAAATTTTCTTTTTCTGTACTTTGAGTTATATATCTTAGTTATATATCTTTCACCCTGAGATGAGCCATCATGTCCAGGGGTTACTGTTCATTGTTATTGTTGAATGTGCTGTGTGTTTGTGAAGCCATGTTGAGCATAAGGACAGTATTCATCACTGGCCTTTATGTGTGCATGTTTTTTTTTGTGTGTGTGCATGTGGCTCTAAAGGGCAGCTATGGACTGCTGTCACCGGGTTGAGCTCCACCAGGCGGTGAGGTTGACTGTGTCTCTTCACATTTCAGGAGTCACGGAGCATGATGAAGGGCTGGAGTGGGGGTACATTATCCTCCTCTCTCAGAGTTCCTGGATTTTTCCAAGTGCGTGCGTGACGAGCGTGTGTTGAGTGTCTGCACAAATGAGCGTACGCGTTCTCTATAGGTTGCTCTTGGGTTGCTAGGCAATCCCGCGTCTGCATGATGGAGTGGGGGTGGAACGGGAGAGAAGCACCAGGTCAACAGAGGCAGACACTCACAATCACCGCTGCGTCTGATTGGACACATCAGTACTCCTGATGAATGATGCTGATCATTATCTTGTTGACTGGATGTATGCCTGAATAGTGTTGAGGTCTCAAAGTCCACACCCTCCCTCTACAGAAGATATGGGTCATTAGTCTTTATCAGAAATTGTGCCTGAGAGTCTGGTTTTCTTACACAAAGCTAAGTGTGTAAAGTTATATGTATACGTGCATGGATCTGTTAAAAGCCATGTTACACAGATTTTATTCTTTATTTTCTAAGTTTTGAAGTAAATGATAGAAATGAAAGAATGCTGGATAATTTTAAGTGGAATCTGTTTAATGTTAATGTGTTGTGGTTCAATATTTTTGGTGTGATTTGCTGCTCCACTAACATGATTATTATTAATTCACAAAGAGTGACAGACAACAGTCTCATCTTGTTTCCAAAGATGGTTACAAGAATCAATTTCTGCCACATGTGAAGAAAAACGTTAACAATCCAGAGTCCTCCTTTGTGTTGACTTGTTTTCGTTATACCTTTTAATTAAAATCATTTTGATGTATTTGCCTTGATCTTATTTTTGTACTTTAGTGTGTTTTCTTGTTAATTCGATGACAGCTGCAATTGTGAAGTAAACATGAGTCACCAGTGAAGGAATGCATTAATCACCCATTTCATTTTTTGTTGTTTTCTGTTGTTTATCTCTTACTGTGTATTTAATTTTCCATTTCAGACCACCCAGATCATAGGAATCATGACGATTTTATGTCCTCTAATTCTCTAACTATATTGGACTCAAATAATCTAAACTATCTCTTTATTTGCCGATGACGTTCTGGTTAAAATACAAAAAGAGCAAATGATCAGACTAAATTAGCTGAAGGAAGGGGATGGGGTGAGGACACAATACAAGCTCACACATTCAGTTCAGGGTAAAATGTGTCTGTGGCGTTGAGAGGATGGAGGGTCGTCACGCTCTACTGTCACCAAGGTAACGGGACTGGTTCGAGGCCAAGCCTTCATGGCTGAATGACACGGTCACTATGGGAGACAGATCTACGGCTGCTGTCACACAGACCCAGTGTCAGGGATGGCAAGTTAACCAGGATGAGCTGAACTGGACTTACTGTACCTGAACAAACCTGCCACATGCAGGATGATGATGATGATTATTATCATTTTATGATGATTATTATGATGATGAGGATGTGTAGTGTGGTGGTGATGACAGTTGTTGGGGAGTCTGGCTGTTTCTATGATCAGATTTGTTTTTTTCTGCTTTCTCAAACTGACTTATTTGACTTTTTTTAGGATTAGATTTTAAACCATTGAAATACGTAAAATAAATAGATTTATTGATTAAGTGTAAACTCTGATCAACTGTTGGCCAATTGCATTTGTGGTGAATGTAATATTTTAAAATAAAATAACATTTGAAAATTGAAAAATTTTATTTTTAGTTTTCATATGACATATCTGCAACTGATATACATTAAGTACAGTATTTTAGCAGAAAATGTTAAATGTTAAACAGATAGAAACTACTAGCTCAAGAAAACTGAACAGTAAACAAACTATAGCTATTTTTATTTCTCCGTATGTTTTGCCAGAGCTGAAATATTGTGTGTAGCAATAACACGGCTAAAGGAGGCTACTAGCATATTAGCCTTAGCAACATTAACCGGTTAAAATAGCTTTTGGAGTTTTATTTACTCCAAAATGGCCTGAAGACAGATTCCAACGGTTTTATTTATTTATTTACTTACATATTTTTTTTTTTTTTTTTTAGTAATTTCTGTTTCTATATTACAAATCACAGCTTTAGCTAAATGCTAATCGCTGCTAACACGTTAGCCATAGCAACATCACAGCTAAAATTGATTATTTTTGGACGACTTGTCTGAGTCTTTTTAACCCAGAAACGGCGCTAAAGTAAGTTTTTTTTTTTTTTTTTTTAAAGTGATGTAACAATTTGTTGATTTATATAACACAAACTGCTGCTTCATTTGGTCTTTTGGGTCAAATATTTCCTAACAGGTCTTGCTAAATGCTAATCACTGCTAAATGCCAGTCGCTGCTAATCGCTGCACACAGCAGGTATTTGCCTTTCCTGCCAAATCTGTGCAAAATTGCACAACTTGACATATATTTATTTTATCCCACTATTGTCAAACCACCAAGGATACTCTACGAAATGTAAGACCAGGATCTTTAGTTCTTGGAGGCAATTTTTTTTAATTTAACACTGGACTTTGTGTAGTCAAGGGAGAATTTTATGAATATTACTATCTAGAAGAAGAAATTAAAAGAAATATAAATGGGTCATGGTTCAGAGAGGCTGCTGGTAAGATACTGAATTAAATATATATGTGCACATCTGCACAATATAAAGGGGAACTTAACTGTGTTTCCTTCTTTTGCCTTAGGTCATGATATTGTATGTAAATATTCATTTCTCATTCCCTCAAGTTGTCCATGTGAATATTTTTTTATTGTGGATCTACTAATTATCCTCTTGTTTGAATGAATCAACAAGCATCAGAAAATAGTGGAAATGCCATCACAAGTTCTGAAAGTGCATTGTAAGGCTTTCAAGTTGCTTTTTTTTTGTCTGAACAACATTAAACAAACAAACAAACAAGGTATTTCATTTCACAGAGGAAAAAGTAAGTTGTCATATTTGAGAAAGTGAAACTGTCCAGTGTTTTTGTGCTCTATAAATGATCTAAACAGCAGTTTACCAAATTTCTTGTTGATTAATTAAATTTTATTTATTTGATAATTAAATATCAACTGACTCCTTCACTTCTACAAATATCCACGCTCACCTGAATGAACAGCAGGTTAGGGAAACTGCAAGAAGAACAACTTTAGATGCGCAACACACCATCATGACTTCAAATATGTGATGTGTCTGCAGTTACGACAGACAACTTACATATACGTTATATCAGTAGATGTGAAATTACATTAAAGAATAAAAACAATCCAATAATCCTGACCTTTCCCCCTGTGCTTTGGGTTTTGGCAAAAGGGCCAGAGCTTATACTCATGGGACCTTCACTAAGCACTAAAGACCAAACCTAATGGGTTTATGGATTTAACCAGAGGGGGATTTGGGTGGCATATGGTTGGGGTAAACATGTGGAGACAGGTAAGACAGTATCCATATATGGGGAAACAGTGGGTGGGCTTGGTGGAGCTTTGTGGTGGATGTTAGGCTGGCAGGGGGCAGTTAGAAGGGCAGAAATGGCAGTGGTGTGTGGAGCATTGCCCATCATTGGTATAAAGTGGTTGGGGGAGGGCGATTGCTGGCAGTCTTGGAGTAAGTCAGATAAACAGCTCGTCTTGTTCCCTGCTGTGGGGGGGTTTAAAGCCGGGTGGCAGACAGCCAGCACCAGTGATGGCACCAACTGTCACTGGCAGCCCCTCACTCTGCTGCCACGCTGACTGACGTCTGTGTGTGAACTTAAGTGTTTTTCTTCAAGGTAGTGGTCATTTCTGGTCCTTTCTAATGGAGCAGGGGAAAAAGGGTACTTGAAATAATTGTTTCAGTATGAATTAGGGCATTTTCTGATATTGAGATACTGTGTATGATAAAATGGAAAAATTAGCGCTTTACCTAATACTACTGTTACTCAATCTTATTTTAAATATATATACTAACAGCGAGAAGACAAACGATTGTTTGATTGGTTGATTGACAGTAAAATAATTTGCAGCTGTTTTGTCAGGTCACCCGAGGCACAATGAAATGATGTGATGGACATTTTTCACTATTATTTGACATCTTTTAAACTGAATGATAAATCACTAAATGAACAAAATCAATAGAGAAAGTAATTCTCAGGTAGAGTCCTTATATTGTTCAGAGCAAACACATTGTTTATTCAGAAAATACTGCTACCACAACAACAACAACAACAACAACAACAACAACAACAACAACAACAACAATAATAATAATAATAATAATGATACATTGACTGCTTTTGTAATTAAAAGTACCACTATCAATATTTGATTCTAGCTCTGGTGTTACTTGGTCAATACGGTTAATATTAGCTTTATGGAATGACTAATTAGTGTTATCAGTCTTATTACTTAACACTCAGCAAAAAGGCAAATAAATGTGTTTCCTAAAAATTGAACTCCAGAAATTCACAGATTGATAACTTGAAAAAAATAATATATTTCATATAACTGAATAATTATTCTCCAGACCCCATCTAACGGAGATTCTGCTGTGTATCTCTGCCTGTGTGTGTCAGTGGTGTCTTTCTTAATCGTCCCTGTGTTAATTGAATTATGTCTCCAGGTGAATCCTCTAGTAGTCACTGTACCATGGTTCATATTCAGCACTCAGTCAAGTGAAACATGTCCTGCTTCTCTCCTCTCTCCTGCTCTCTTTGCTTTCTCTCCCATTAATTACAACCTTATAAGACACTCAGCCACTTCCGCTCTGCCACCCACTCTTCTGCTCTCCTCTGTTTTTTTGTATTTTTTTTTTTTTATACCATATTCAATCACCTGCAGTCAGTGGTCAGGCAGAACTCAGCTCGCCGGCGATTGGCTGCGATGAAGAGTGGGCGGGGCGTCCTCTGATGCATCACACACACGTACCAGCGCAGCAGGACAGATCCTCTCTCTCTCTCACTCTCTCTCTCTCACTCTCCCTCCCTCCCCCTCTCTCAACCACTCACTCTGCCTTTCATACATACGCCAGAGCGCAGACTGCAGCAGAACGCAGGGCCAGTAGGATTTTTCCTCCTCGTACTGGAACAGCCGAGAAATCAGAGTGACAGTTATCCGCCGAAGAGACCGGAGACATTATTCATGGAGGATCCGCCGAGGAGAACCTGACCCGTAGGCTGCCAAGTGTGTAGGTGAGTGTGTGTTTGCCTGACTGTATATGTCTGTCCATACGTGCGAGTTCACTGCAGAAGCATCAGCACTGCAGATACACCAACCAGGGGCTCTGCTCATCCCTCTCTCCCCTCCCCCCACTCTCCTCCTCCTCTTCATCTCCTCTCCTCTTCTCTTGGAATCTCCATTAACAAGTGGGGATTTTACCCATTACCTGAACACAGGGCCTTGTATGTTGTGTGTGTGTTTGTGAGAGAGTCTATTTGATTTGGCCACACCTGGACTCAGCAGCTGCAGGGTGGACACGAGGTGCGTTTAATTTTCCTCGCCTCATGGGTGATGCGTGCCCTCGTGAGGAACAAATCAAGCTCACCCCAGGTAGTTTTTTAAACTGTTTTCTAATAATCCATCCCCCTGCAGGTTTGCATCTGGCTCTCAGAGGTAGTTGTGTGGACTCCTACACTCACCCATCCCTCCTCCTGGACTGGTCCACCCCCCTCCTCACCTGCCCCTCATCCTGATTTACGGATAGGATGCCTGGCTCTGCGCCCCTGTGCTGAGGAGGCGTCGGCGGGCAGCAGTATGGGCGCTGTGCTGGCCAGCATCCCCACAACCCCCTCCACCACCGATCTGCCACCACCACGCTGCCCCACCGAGACGGGCGCTCCCCCCAGCCCCTCTGATGGGCGAAGACACTGACGCCACCCCAACGCTCAACCACCACGGCTTCCTCCCCGACCACAACTATGTGACTGAAGGTAAGAAGAAGAAGATGGGCGTCTATCTACATGTTCCAGTGTGTATTTAGGTGTTTCCTCACATGGGCATGCATTAATGTGTTAGACTTGGAGTGTGTTTGTATGCGTTTGTGTGTGAGAGATAAATGGTTTGCTGGTTGGACAAAACAAACTCAGAGCTCAAATGCTCAAAGTCAGTTGATTAGTGCTCAGAGAGAGTTGTAGACAGGGAGTCAGAGCGACATGAACAAGGGAGAGAAATAGTCCTCTCTGCAAAATTAAAACCTCCTTTAGAAAAAGTTTTCCTCTTCGCCCCTCCCCTATCACCTCATAATATTTTCTTTTTTTTTCAACGACATGAATCCTATACATTTCATTTCTGTTTTTATGCTTGTTTGTGCTTACCTTGTGCAACACAGCTGTTTTGTTACACTGCAGGGAAGAATTGATCTGGCCTATGTCCAAATGTGTGTCTGTGTGTCAGAGACAGAGAGAGTGGGAGAGCAGTTTTGTGTGAAAAAGCAGAAATTTCCAGAAAAAAAAAAAAAGAAAAAAAAAAAAGCCAGAAATTTTTGACACATCCTTTTGTACTTATTGCACTGCATGTCGTCTCTCACTGTGAGTCACACGCATGCACGTTCTGTTACTCTGTCTTCTTGAATATAACAGGTGCAGGTGTCAAATTGAATATATCGTGAATCAGATCTCAGGCAGGGGGGATATTAAAAAGTCCAGCAGCAGATAAGCAATGCAAACCACCTATTTCATTTGATTTGTTCCAGAAAACAGATGGATTATAACCCTGGATAACCCCCCTTTCTGCTAATCTCAATTACACCACTAATCTCACTTGCACACAAGCTTCCTTGTCTTCCTTGCCTTCCTGCCTGTCTGTGTGTTCCCAATCTGTTTCTTACTCTCAGCTCATTGTTCACCACGCCTCTTAGACCAGAACAGCGGATTACCATTTGGGGGTCACAAATGTGACTTGAGTTCATTTGTGATCCTCGTATCACCACGGAAAAGGGAATTATGCTTCCTGTGTCTGTGCTGTAATGTAATTTCACTCACACAGAAGCACATACTGTAGTCAGGGGCCTGTAGCGATGCCTGTTGATTGTGTAAATGCTTGTGTGTACATTCAACACACCGTATAGCCGACAAGACTGACGGCTCTTTCTGTGTGTCCCTTTCTTTGTCTCTATGTCTTTGAATGTATGTGTGTGTTTGTTTTACACATAGAGCGTTTCCATGAGCAATATTTGTCTTTGTCCTCTACAGTGAAGGATTTTGACGAGTGAATGGAAGAAAATCAGTCTTAACATCCATCACCAACCATCCACTATTTCCATAGCAACAGTTCGTGATGATAAACATGCTGCTTTTCATGCTTGGCCAATATGATTGACAGGTTGTCTCCACCCACCAATAATGGCAGTATTAATTATTCCACACATCTCAGGCAGACACAGACATTATTCTGGGTGAATTGTTGATTAGCTCACACTGAGGTGGACACACCATTCAACTGTATTGGTCTCACAATGCAACACAGACACAGCCTGAGAGGAAGAAGTGCAAATTGTGCCTTAAAAAGCAATCTTGAAAGAATTTCCCAAATGACAAACAAAAGCCATTTTCTGTCACTAATAAACAAAAGTGATCCATTACCTGCCTCTTCTTCTACATCCACTCCAACCCCCTCCACCTTTCCTCCATATTTACCCCATCCCCCGTCCTCCTCCCCATTTCCATCCCCCACTGGCTCCCCTTCCCTCCCTCTCTTTACCCCATCAGTCCTCTAATGCAACTCACAGCATTGCCCAGTGCTGAAGTGGCGCATCTGCCAAACTATTATCCAACAGTGCACTAAAGGCTGCTCAAACACAATGTGCCTCTGTATGTGTGTTAAAGAGAAAGGCAGAGGGGTGGTGGAGACAGAGGTGGTGCATGTAATTTTATGCTTGGGTGTATTTTGTTATCTCCTGTGTGTCTGCATCTTTCTTTCTTTCTTTTTTTTTTTTTTTTTGCCAGAGTTGCATTCATATTCATGTTTGTGTCTCGGAGTTCAGGTCTGTGTGTGTTGATATGTATGGTGTGTGTTTCCAAGTGTTTAGTGTGTGAATATATGTGTATGTGTGTTAGTGTGTGTGTGTGTGTGTGTGTGTGTGTGTGTGCGCATACATAACAGCGTGTCTGTAGATCCTCCCATGGGGATTCCCCTGCCCTTTAACTCCTACAGGGGAGGGAAGCTTAACCTCCCACTACCTCACCGTCCCTCCCCTCCCTGCTTCCTTCCATCTCTGAATCCCTTCCTCTCCCTCCCTTTTCTCAATATCTCCCTTTGCTACAACCTCACCTCCAGCTGGAGTAGCACTGGGTTTGAGGATGAATGAAGAAATAACAATAAATTCCAAATGTTTATATTTTTGAGGTGTTTGTAAGTAAGTAAATAAGTTGTTTATGAACTATTATATGCATCAACCCCTGTACCATATAGAAGAATGTCTTATCATTAATGCTGTTAAGGGAAAAATGTCAAATGTCATATTTCAAGAATCTAAAAGAAACCATCTAAGTTTTAGAGTGATATGTTATTGACAGAATCCAGTTGGCTTTGAAATGTTGTCATAAATCTTCACAATCCTCAATTATAAAATTGGAACGATATGTTTCTGAGATGATAACATGCATCTGAGCACAGTACTGTAGAGATAATGGCCATTGTGAAATCCAGTCAGGTGAAACGTCAATGCAACTCTAAAAATGAAAGTAGACAATGTTTTGCACAGCATATTGAACTTGAACATCCACCTTCATTCTTTATTGAATACCTTAGGATCTTTGGTACTGGTTAGTAACTTCATATTCCATATCCCATAGGTGGTCAAAGATCAGTTGAATACATAACAGAATAATTAATGATGACAATACTTAATAATCACAACCCTCACACATATCATTTTATCATTGTCACTTTTGTTGAAATTTTAGGAAACAATCCACACATCTAGTTTTTTAATGCTCCTTGTAGTGGATAGAATGATCACCTGCAAAACTGATTTTCCTAAAAGAGACATTACAAAACTCTGTCCCATTAGTTGTTTATCTCTGTTCATCCTCCATGTCTCGCCAGCCTTCTCGCCAAACCCAACATGTGAATATTTCATGTTCTATAGATAAAGCATGATCATAAATTGACCACCAATAGATTTTCTTTGGTGAGTGCTCATGGCCGAATGTGGTGATGTAGTAACTCAGTCCCTACCCTCAACCCTACCCCCCCTACCCCTCCCTGCCCCGATCCTACTGCCATCCTTCCTTATTTATCCTTTGCCTCCCTGTTGCCTTCTTCCCTTCCCTTCATCCTTGCTCCTCTTGCAGGGCTGCTCCTGGCTATAGCCTGAAGAGCTCCGCCCATCCTGTCCACCCCTCTCCACCCTGGAGTCCTCCCCCAGGATGTTGAGCCCCATCCAGGTCCTGTGCTCCGACATCACTACCCTTTCTCTGGAGCCTGAGCCGTTTGCCTCTTACACTGAAGGTGTGTGCTCTCTCCTCTTCTATCCCGAAGGTCATATTTATGTCGCACAGTTGCGCCACATGACCCCATGTGAGATATGATAGTCTGTGTGTGAGTGCCTGGGTGCAGGTGGTTGGATTGGTTGGTGGCTGTGAGCGTGTATGTGTTCAGCTGGTGTGTGTATATCATTAAGTGTGTGTACGCGTATGTGTGAGTAGGTTGATTCAGGTGAGTTTTCACTTGAGTCTAAAAGTTATAAATATATTTAACATCATTTTTGTCTGTCTGTCTGCCTCATCCTTTTTTTTTGTGTGTGTGTGTGTGTCTATTTTTGTACCTGCCTCTTTATTTTTGTCTCTGTCTGCCTGCTTCAGTGTACATTGTGTTTGTGTGTGTGTGCGTGTGAATGTGCTTATTTTCTTTAAATAGTTTTACCTGATGACATACCAACTTCCATCAAAGCAGAGCTATCTTAGTTCTGTTTCTATTTATATAATATGGTCAAACACAGACACTTACATCATTGCACATGAACATGCACATGCATTTTAAACCTCTAAACAAATTTGCATTGTACAGTCAGAGTCCATAGAGATGAGAAGGACAGCAGAAAAAGAGCAATAGTTTTCCCAATGTAGGATTATATGTCATTGTTCATGAGGTGTTGACACGTAATCTGAGTTTAGACTCTATATAAACCAGCTAAGCCCCTAATCTTTTTTATGTTACAGTCTCACAAATCTGTGGGGAAAAAAAAACAATTGATTTTTTTAAGATATGAATGAAAGAAATCATATATCACAGCTTTGATCATGCAGCTATAGGTCAAACGGGATTATAGACACACCTCACACATGCTGAAGCTGGTTTGGTTTTTGTTTCTAATTGTTTGTGTCTATAACTATTAGGCTCACACCAGCACTGCTCTGATGTGTGTTTGGAGAGATGGCAGATTCCCTGCTGTGCTGGGCTTAAATCGCTCCTCTCCACACATGTGCACCTCTAACACAAACACTTGAGCCAGTTTTTTTTTTCCAGATAACTCCAAAACTGCAGGACAGGGATCAATTTAATGTCTCCCTCCGGCAGATTCTCCCCTCACCTCCCCCTCACTCTCTTCTCCTCGCTCTCCATTCCGTTTATTTCTCTACAGGGTAATTGAGTACACACACTTGTGCACACGAACACAGGAAATGCAGGGTACTTGAGTTGCAGCACACACACACACACGCGTGCGCGCACACACGCACACCCTCTCCAACACACATACACAAAACATATCTCCTGCTGAGTGGTGGCTTGTCATTGCTTTTAAGTAGTGTGTGTGTGTGTGTTTTTGGCTCAGCTTTAATGGTCCATGTTTACCCAGACCCAAGACATCTATAATTGGAACTGTAGGACGTCTGCTTCCCTCTCTGTCTATAGCAGGCCCTAACAAAAACGTATCCCCCTCCCCTTTACCTGCACCACCACCCTCATCTCTCCCATAAACCCCCTCTCCTCTGCTCTCTTCCTTTTTGTTTTATAGCCATAGATTAGTATAACCCTGACGATGTTAAATACAGATCATAGATGGAATTAATATGTATTTTCATCATTAGTTAAACAGCTCAGTATTTTATTAATTAGCTGTATGAAAGCTTCATAAAATGAAAGATGGGATTTCAAAATGCTGATAATAGTCTCCTCGAGTTCCTGATGACATTACAAACCAGTTGATTGTAAAAACCAACCCGGATATCCATTTCAGCAAATATGGCAAATTCAGAAGCAGAAATTAGGGAATGTTTAGTATTTTTGCCCATTGTTAATGAGTGATCAGTGGTTAGGTCTCTGCTGATCAGCTTCTTAATAATTAGTAGTCAATAAAACCCTCTTATAGTTTATAAAATCTTAAAAAAAGGACTGAAAAGTGTCAATTTTTCATTGCCTCAGCAGATAATTTAAACATGTTTTGTTCACCAAACATCCTGACATTTTTATATATATTCAAATGCTTAATATGATAAATTATATCAGATTAACAGAGAAAAGCAGAACAAGTTCCAGCAGCATGGATTTTCTGTTGAGCGACTAATAATTTCACCTCTGTCCCTGTATGACCTCATAGTACACTTGAGTGTTTGTGTATCTGGTGTCTATCACTTTGACATGTTTTTTTATGCGTCTCTGTGTCATTGGGTTCATTCATGTTTGTGTGTTGTTTGTGTTTGTGTTAATATGTACTGTATGTGTGGGTGCATGCACTTGCAGTAACAGTGTGTTCCCCCAGCTCCTGCAGTGTGGCGATGAGTCAGACAGGCCTGCTGATGCTAATGGACTGTCTGTGGGAGACAGACACAGCTTGCTATACTGTAGCACACACACTTCCACAGTATAAGACAATGACTTACAGCTTGACATCAATGCGTACACACACATCAGTACACTGGCCAGTGGTGCCTCTTGGAGGAGAGCCACAGCACTCATGATGATGCTTGTGTTTGCAGTGGTTGTTTGTATTCGTAGTGGGTTATTTTTCTGTAGTGCTGTTCTAATGAGACTGAGAGAGACAGATGGGTGTGAGCTGTGTGTGTGAGAGAGACACAGAATGATAAAGAGGACGGAGGCTGAGAAACAGACAGAGGATGAGAGAAGAGAGTGTGTGCTCCATATTTTATTCAGCTATATTGTATACCGCTTCTGTGGTTTTGCTGAGGTTAGCTCTTTCTCTCTTGGACACACTGTTGTTTAGAAGTGTGCACACACTCACACACAGTGTTGAGTATTAAGCACACACATGTGCAGTGTGTCATTATGTGCACTTAAAACTCACTGGTGCTGTGTGTGTGTTTGTGAATTGACTACATGTGTTCCTTCCTCTGTGTTTATGAGTAGTATCATGTGTGTTCATGCATTAATAATCTGCATGTCCTCAATTTCGATCACACTGTGTGTTGCATCTCCCGGTATTAATTTAGAGATATTTGGTCGTGGACAAAAGTGCAGAGCTATAATTATTTTACCACGCTGCTTCTTCCTGCGAGATTTGGATTGATGATTCCCACTTCCTCCTTCACCAGACTGCCATATACGGCTAACCGTTATGAGTACCGCTGCCACTGGTTGGCTCAGCCTGTTACTATGGAAACCCCATCTCACCGGAGGACCCCTCCGCCGCCTCCGCCCCAGTGCCTCTTCCCTCCACCTCCCTTTCCATCCTTCCCATTCTTCCACCACCAGATTCACCACCACTACATACGTGCTGGTGCTAACATGCAGCCAGGAAGGCAGCAGAATGCTGTGGGGGAGGGATGAGAAAGAGAGAGAGAGACAGAGAGAGAGAGCTCTAAATGTGGAGAGACAACCAAGAAGCAAATGAGAGTGAAATGGGGCAAAAGAGAGAAAGTGGAGAACAAGAGATGAGAGATGACAAAAGAATGTGTGGGGGAAGAGAGAGACAGAGAAAGCCTGAAACAGATAGAGAGAACTGTAACTGAAGAATAAAGAAGGTACCGCAGCAATTAAGGGATTAAGAGACAAGAGTGCAATAACTAATGGGAAGATGATATGAAGGGAGAACAGAGGCAACCAGTGATAGATGAAGGATGTGTGAGGAACAAGATGAATAAGGTTGTGCTAGTGTGGAGAATGAAGGGCCGTCCCTGCCTCCCCTCATCATAAAATCTCTCTCTCTCAAGGCCACCATGAAATAGACGGGGCTACAGCTTTGAATCACTGCGACTCACAATAAAAAAACACTCCACGCTCTGTTTTCATTGCTTATTGGAGCTTGGTGTGATACAGCATCTGAAATTGGTCTTATTTAAAAAAGAACAAATGTATGACATTTTGGAAGAGATTATTTGATTAAGTGGTAGTGAAGTAACAGATCAGAGCTGAGCTTTCGGTGTACAAAAGTCTCTGGAGGCTATGACACTAGTACTCAGTGAAATGCAGCTTGTTCATTTACCTGTAGGTTCTTTCTTCATCTGAGTGTAATGTGAAAATAAAATGAGGTCATATGGGTTTAAGTGGTATGGGTTTACACAGTGAGTAGTTTTGGGTCTTGTTTTATGTATAGTAATTTTATGTAGCACATTAGGTTCACTTTCATCTTCTTTTTTTACTAGTCATCATCCTGTTGCAAGTCACTTGCAAACTGTTATAATTTATTGTTGAATATTTTTTTGTAAATACTTTGATTGCAGCAAACTACAATGACATATAATTATGTCATATACATTGAAACTATGTTGAAATTTTATTTTTGGTGTGATAGAATAGAAAGTGATGGAAAAGCTCTTTACAGGAATATTTTGACATTATGGGAAATACACATATTTGCTGTCTTGCCAAGAATTTGAGAAAACATCAAAAGTGCTCTAATGTCTGTAGATAAATATAAAGCTAGAGCCAGTAGTCAGGCATCTTATGGCCTCTAGACACTGTGTAATTTTATAAGATCATTGCATGACACACTATGTGACGTGGATCTAATAAACTTGGGTATGACGTCAAGTTTGATGTGTGCAGATTGTACAATGACCAGTTATTGAGTCACAGGTTACGACGTACGTCAATATGCAACATCATCAACGTATGTCATCCATCTGCGCCACCATAGTTACTGAAACCAGGTATGTTTGGTGCCACCATAGTTACCGCGGCAAGCGTTCATTTGTTTGGGTTTAACGCCGGTGTTGTCGCGTCCATCGCACCATTTTCTGCTGCATTTCTATTGGCTGATTAGTAGACGCAGGTCGTAGCAGCTGTCACACTGTGAGATAGTCATCCTGCATTTCTGACGCCGCTAGAATTTTATCTCGATTTATCTTTGATGGCAAGACGCTGACAACGGCCGTCCTTGAGCTTGTCTCACAGTGCAACATAAGACCACCGTTTTAGAGCCATGACTAAAGATATCTCCACGTTTCTCCTACGATGGTCGTCTTTGGTCTGGGACAGCACCAAAATCACACTGTGTATACTGGCCATTAGCCTTGCAAAAAGACAAGAAATAGGTGTAAACAGCCAGGCTGGCTCTGTCTGAAAATAACAGAAAAATTTCCTACAAGACTCTTAACAAGAACATCTGAACTACTGCTCCAATTAAATTGCTAAATTGCTGACAGTGTGTTCATAGTGTTCATAGGTGTCATATATATGTAACAACAGATAACAACAAAATCTGATATATAAAATGTTGAATTTGTGTTTGTACCATTTTGAAAACTCATCACCATTGTGATCAGAATCAGCGGTAACTGTTTGTCCTGAGTACGACCTGAAGATTCAGTTCAGATGAGTGTGAAGACAGATGAATGTAGAAATGAGACGTCAGAACATAAAATCAAAAATATGTCCACGATTGCTTTTGTAAATCATCCATTCACGATCACAGCAGCAGACGAATGACCTGAGAGAACTTTATATGGCTTCTTTCCAGGTTAGTTACATCCTCTCTTGCCACCACTGGCACTGAATTTGAAAGAGATTTTTTTCC